>CM056826.1:15301195-15901195 GCA_029853015.1 Chelidonichthys spinosus
ATCGCTCTCAGCTCGGACGTATCCAATCAAAAAGGAAGAGACAGACCTCGGGTTCAGTGGCCCGAGCTTGGCAGGCACACCAAGAGAAAGACGGAGAGGCCAGAGCATAGCAGACAGCCATGCCGTCCCAGGGATTAGTCTGTGGGGTTGGCAGAACTGAGAGAGGAGGTAGCAGGGAGACAGACGGCAAAAAAAAAAAAAGGACCTGGTGCCTGGCGCCTGCTCTGGGCCAGGTTAGCAGCCAGAGAGACGGGCAGACAGAGCGGGGACCTGGTTACTCGGTGGCTGCGTGGCTGGTCTGGAGTGGCTCACCCATATGGTGCTCCGCTCTGTTCCTGCTCCCTGTCTAAATCCATATGCTGCTGGTGGAAAGGTGCCCCCCCCCCCTTCTCTCGCCTCTCCTCCCACCCCACCTCGCTTCAAGAGCATGCAGACCCTCACCCTCCCCACACTCCCCCCAACCCACAAGGGAGGTGTTGGGAGGTAAAGCCCTGAAGGCTTGTACCACCCCACCCCCCCTACCTCTTAACCCCTCAGAGCTGCTTAGCCCATTGTCACTACAATCTGCCACCATCGCCTTAGTGTTGTGTGTCCCCTCTCTCTCCTTCTCTCTCTCTCTCTTTTCTCTCTCTTCCTTCATCTTTTCATCCTTTTGGCACCCGATAATCGATGAACTTATTAACTGCTAATTATTCAAGCTGCGGATTGAGGATCCCTCCCCATCCTCGGCAAAAAAAAAAAAAAAAAAAGGGGGGAACCTTCCCTCTCTGTTCTGCCAAATGAAGTGGTTTAGATTGCCCATTCATTTGGATTAAGTGCATTTAGGCTGCAGTGTTCGGGATGTGAGGACTTTGTCAGATTGCTATCAGCAACATTTAACATTAATCCTCATTTTGGTCAGCCCATTGATAGCACCCACTTAATGAAAGCCCAAGAGATTTCTATGCTGAAATAGGCAGTTATTATTATTTATTTTTTTTCTCCTGTGATGTGTGTTTTTTTTTCTAAAAAAAAAGGTGTGTTTGTGTCTCTCTCTGTTCTGGTTTCTCAGGAGGTCCTTCAGACGATACCAAAGTTCTGCTTTCCTTTTGACGTGGAAAGGTACAATTCCTCTCCCTCTCTGCTGCTTCCTTGTTTTTTTTTAAACATTGCTGCTCACTTTCACCTCCTTCACATGACGCACACACACACGCACACACACCTATGTAAACTTAGCCCTCCTCTCACCACAGAGAGACACACATGCATTTGAAAAAGGAAATGAGATGATGTGCGTTTTGTGCATCACACAGCCGTGTTACGGGGGAAATAGTCATCATTCCCAGGTACATGATGATTTACTAACAGCCAAAGTGTGTTTGTCGGCGTGATTGCAAGTAGCATCTCTGGTCTCAAACCCCCTTTTTCCTGCATATAATCTGAACCTGCAAACAGCTGTTGGAAAAATAACCCCAAAAATGTAAATCGTGTCATGGTGAGCACATAAAATAATAATAATGATAACAAGTTCCATTAATGATGATGCAGATGAGGTCATCGTCAGGTGTTGTGCACAGTAGAGCATGTTTATAAGTGCATGTGTGTGTGAGACTCCTGAGTCCAAGCAAGTGTGTTCTGCTCTTTGATCAGACCAGCAGCTCTAAAAACTACTGGCCTTTTTTATTTTGAGGATGGAAAATGACCTGTTAAAATTCCCATTGTAAAGACAGAGAGGGGATTGGGGGTGGGGGGGGGGGGGGGGTGTACAAGTCTTTTACTGAAGCTGAGCTGCTGCCATCTAGTGGTGCAGGGATGTACATGTTTCCCCTTAAATTTACCTTGTGGTTTTCGAAAAAGCATTTCACAGCTTTACAAGCCATACTGGAAATATGTGACATCAGATTTGGACCTTGACTAGAGATTTAGCTCATGGTGAGATTATGTCTGTTTCATTCTGCTCCAGCTAGTCCAAATTGTTGTTTTTCTATGTTGTATTTTAATTTTTTTTTTTTTTTTTTTTATAGATTTACCCATATTGTATTCAGCCAATTGTAAAGTTGTCATGTGGTTTTGGCAATTTATGAGTGTGTGTCCCCCCCCCTGTGTCTGGCCCCAGGGTTTCCCAGAATCAAGTGGGGCAGAATTTCACCTTTGTGCTGACGGACATCGACAGCAAACAGAGGTTTGGTTTCTGTCGACTCACTCAAGGCTGCCGGGTCTGCATATGTCTGCTCAGGTAACACACACACACAGACACACACACACACACACACACACACACACACACATGCACACACAGAAACGCACACGTTCACATGCTCACTAAATCTTTTTATGCTTTTAATACTCCACGGTGCATATGTTTCTTTTGTATTCTCCGTTCAAAACCATGTTGTCCTAATGGACTGAATCCTAACTGTCTTTACCACTGGATATCAAACACCTCATTTTTAACAGTATAAACGTTTCCAACTCCCATAAATTAAACAAATGGCAAAAGAAAGACAACTGGATGTGCTAAAAGTTATGCTGCACTTCACATATCCGAACGTATAAAAGTCAGCCTTTCACACTTTCTTTTCTGAAATCAGAATCAAGAGAATGTGTGGAAACAGACTTGTTCAAACACTTTTGCCTTTATTTACTCGTTCAAATAACCGAGACTTGGTCTGTTGTGCCCTTTTTCAAATTATCTATGGATCAGTCTCAGAACTGCTTTTATACGAGCATTTATTTCTCAAGTGTGATGAAAAAGAAAATTAATTTACCAGATCTAAGTAGTGAACACAGATTTTTTTTTTTTTTAGACAGCATTTCCATTCATTCTCACACTTCACACTAGGCTGCACTATGCCAGAATAACAAATTTATATTCTTATCTGCCCACACAAATATGTTAGTGAAGTGGCTATAATTATCCAAAAGTTTAGCAGTTTTTGATATTTCATAGGTGGATTTATTTTATAAGAGTGTACATAAATGAGGATACCAAACCCGGGGAAAAAAAGCATTTTCTTTGCATAATTACTCTTCAAGAAAGGCTATTATCATTTAATTCCCATGTAATTGCATGTTGACATACTGTTTTTACAGATGTAATTACCTTACCATTACAAAGAAGGAGCACTTCAGTGATAATCTCAGTGGACAGGCACGCACACTTTAGAATAAACTGAGGAAAATGTACAAATAAACCCACTTTTAATTAATGTATTACGCGGTTTAACAAACAAAAAACTGGAGCTGGAGCACAAAGCCTTTTCTTTTTCTCTGTTAGTGTAAAGCAGCACTCCTGTGTGTGTGTGTGTGTGTGTGTGTGTGTGTGTGTGTGTGTGTGTGTGTGTGTGTGTGTGTGTGTGTGTGTGTGTGTGTGTGTGTGTGTGTGTGTGGCTGTTGATGGACAGTCGTGGGTTTGTCGCTGCCCTGATGAGCCGCTGTGAAGAACAGTGTCCCTCCTCCCCACACCACCCACCCTTATCGGCCAGCTTCCATGGCCTTTGTTTTTCTTCTCTCTCTCTGTCTCTGTCTCTCTCTCTCTCTCTCTCTCTCTCTCTCTCTCTCTCTCTCCCTCTCTCTCTCTCTTTTCTCCTCGTTATTCGGCTACTGCCACGGTGCGACAGCAAAGACGCTTGGCCCATAATTATGCATGAAGCTTCACTGCCAATTAGCAGAGGTTCCCCTGTCCCTCTCGCTGAGTTAGACATGCTAATTCATTTGACATATGATGTATAAAATTCATTATGCATTTTGAGTAGTTTGCATGGCTTGCTTCATTTTTAATAAGACAACGTATAGAAAGTTTTTTTTTTTTTTTTTTCTGTCGTTAATTTAAAATTATTTGTGTGCTCCCCAGTTACGGTTTCTTTCTTTTTGGTTTGTCTTGATCTTTTTTCTTTTTCTTGTGGAAATATTCTTAAGCATAAAAAATATTTTAGATTTCTCATTAACGATATTTGTAAATTAACTTCCTGCATTCAAAGTCCTTGGTGTAACATTTATTTGATTATTTCTTTGTCTATTAGTATTTAAACTCTTTCTGGTTATGCAAGGCAATTTGAAAAAGGGACAGCAAATTGCTTTGTCTTAAAAAAAAAAAACAAATAAAAAAATAACAGGTATTGTAAGTAGTTTATCTTAAAGAATTATCAGTTAAAATGTAAAATAGGAAGGTCTAGGCCCACTCATTTATTTTTTATTCAATCTATAATTTCCCATGGATATAGAATAAAAGTAATTAAAACAGTTTGCGTCTGTGTGATTGTTGAGGTGCTGGGACCATAAAATTGTCACCTCAGCTTACAGGAGGAAGTGCCTTAATGAGTAGGACAGTTTTATGTGGACGGCTCTTTGTAGTCTCACTGCTGAAGCCAAAAGTGGCCACGCTGCCTTCAGGCATATTCTCGACAAAAAGACAAACAACACAAAAAAATTAGATAATTAAAACTTGTTCCAATTTATCCTGTTATACCCCGCCCATCTTCTCTCAGTCTTTGTCTCTCACATTTCTGTTGAACGTGTGAGTAATTCGGAAATGAAAAATGGGGATTTCCTCACCTTTATTTAATAGCAGAGGCTTTAGGATACATTTTAGGGACTGCTTTGCTCCGGTTTGTGGTCACTTAGTGGATTGCCGGAGGATACTTCCTTCCCTGTACTTAACCCTTAACCCGAGAAAGTAAAGGTGTAATGAAATGTTCCACTGAGCCGTCTACAAAGTGTAAGGTGACTTACGATTACAGGTGCCTGTGCATTAAAGGAGATTTAAGACTCATCGAAGGAACAGGAATAAGTGTCGTGCTTAGCACCCAACAGGTTCTTAATGGCAGCAGAAAGGGCTCATATAAATGCTCCAATATAAAGAGTTCATCAAAACACCTTCATTACCGACATATGTAGAACAAATGTAGGAGTACACACAATATTTTTAAATGGTTTTATTTCACTCTAGATTTTCTTTGTGGATATATACATTGCTGGTGAAAACCCACTTTTGAAAAGCCTGTTTTACTGTCCATAATAGCGTAATTGTCTGTTCCAAAGGCATCTCCGTGTCCCTGTCGTCTGTCAGACGTTTCCATGCCGTTAGGTAGTCTGAGGCCGAGATGAAGAGCGTGACGGGGTGCTAGTGGACCGCAGATTAACTGGTTCAGTCTTAGAGTACATGGCACTTTGAGGAGACATGTGTTTAAAATGGCAGGAGAGATTGCGGGGCCCCCACACACCGAGCACGGCCGTGATGGATGCCTCTCTCTATCGGAGGATTTGCGAAGCACAAACACATCTGAGCAATGAACTGTGATGAGTAGGAGTATCACTCTAAGCTTTCCAAACTTTAACTTTGCATCAACAGAGAGCAGAGCAGAGCAGGGGGGAGAGAGAAAAAAAACAATATACATATTTAAGTTGTATTCATTCCTTTGCTTTTAAATAAACCAGGTAAACCCATTATCTATTGTAGGCAGATGTTGGAAGAATATTGATAATTTGTGCTTGGCTGCCTTCACCGGCGATCATGCGTTTTCCTCTAAAACAAAGGATTTACAGCACCTTGGTGTAGGAGTGTAATGACTGTGGGATCGGTGAGGCCTGACGGCTGTTCTGACAGCGAGCGTCCTATTTACATCTCCTTCAACTGTGAAAAATGAAGGATTAATGTCCAGAAGCCCGGCTTTTTAAACACACATGCAGGAGGCAGATAATATTAAGGCTTTGTTTTCTCCCTTACTCCTCGTATCAGACTTTTTGTGGAATTGCTAAATGTAAACTGACCCCATACCGTATGCAAATATGTGCATCGTCTTGGCAGAAATAGGTCTTCAGGTTGATATCCGGTCAGCCTGTGAATTAACATACGCATGTTTGAATTTAGGCTCTCCTGTGAATGTGACCTGATTGCGGTGAATCTTCACGCAGACGTCAAAATATTGGCATGTTAAGAGGCTGATTGTTTCAGGCTAATGGTCACTCAGCCTCTCTGATTGGTGCGCTTGGCTGCACTTGCCCGGGAACCTGGCCTGTCATTGGCCCCTTGTGGATTTAGTGATATGAAAATTTGCATCGGGTCCACTTTATTGTTTTTCTTGTTGTCTGTTAATTCCAGTCTACAGAGCAGCCGGTGACCCATGCCCTGGAAACTCCTCAGTCTCCAGCCAACCGCCTGAGCAGGCCCTCACTGGCTTATGAACTCATAAAGAGTCAAAGCTTTATCATCATTTATTACAAATAAGGAACCGTAGATTTAAGCTCTTTGTCAGATTCTTTTTTTATTTGAATGAAATGATTGTCTTAATGACTTGCATTTAACAGAGTTTTCACACGTTAAGAAATACTGGCAGAGTTTGGTGAACCAATAAGAATCCACTTTGGATTGATTGGCTCATTTGGCCACTAATTTATTTTTCAACCCTGCATCCAGGCAAGTTAATGAAGCATTAATGGGAGTTTCTGTTTATTTCATGGTAATGCTAAGAAGTCCTTATCTAGAATCATTATTCATGCAGTGTTCAAAACTGCATGTTAAAACCCCCAAAACTAAATAAAAATGCAGTACATTGACAGGACACCATGTTTTTTATTATTATTGATTGCATAACATTAAATTAAGTGAGCCCTCTTTTATGCCAAAAGAAAATGTTGGCCATCTTCCACCTAGAAAGCAAGTGGACTTGGCCAAGAATATGTCAACTTTGTAAAGAAAGCCATGCTGCAGATGCTTTTAGCTTATGGTGGGTGTGCTCAGTCGTTAGCTCTAACACAAACACTGCAGGATAAATTATTTGGAGCCTGTTAATGAATTTATTTATTTTTACATTAAGTGCATAAGGCAAGTTATTTATTTTTTTATTTTTTTAAATGTGAAGGGCATGAGAAGAAGCACAGAGAGGGGCAGAAGGAGGAGGTGAAGGAAGAGGGAGGGGTACCTCGGGCTGCATTTTTGTTCAGACTGTACATCTGTGAGCAGCATGCTTGTAAACCATAGCATCCCTCCGCATCATATGAAAGCTATGGTGGTTTTGTTTTTGCTAAAGAATCGAAAATCCATTGTTGCCCCCCCTTCACCCTCCCTTCCTATTGGCTCAAAGGGCAGACATGACAGGAATTCTTAGCATGCATCGGTATACCCCGGATACGAAGAATGTCATAATATGGACTAGATAGCGTTTACGTTTCCCCCCTGTTGTAACAATGACTCTGTGCTTCGGAGTAGCTGGTAATACACTCCATTATCAATGTCCTGGGTGCATTTGATCCATTTGAACGGGTCACTGGCGATCGCCACACACACACACACACACACACACACAGTAATATATCAAGGATGTACATTATAAACTCAGTGCTCTTACATTTTTTACCATCCAGCAGAGGGTGAAATTATTTATAGGCATTGTGATGGAAAGAGAGAGCGAGAACACAGATGTTTTCAGCAGACTCACTCTCTACATTTACACAGTTTAATTATAACATCGTCATTAACACGCTTCTCTCCCCCGACTCCTGCAGTTATCTGCCATGGTTCGAGATCTACTACAAGTTTCTAAACACCCTGGCAGACTACCTAACAAAACAACAGGTAATCCCTTCCTCTGGATGTGTTTATAATTGCATGTATGTGTGTATATATATATATATATATATATATATATATATATATATATATATAATATATGGTATAAGTGTAAGTACACGACGCGGCGGTTTGATTCGACTGAGAAACAAGCGCACAGTTTAATGTTTTTGAAAACTGTACTGTGGTGAGACATTTCCTCCATTCTGTTCTTCTCCTGCATGTTGTCTTTTGTGTGCAAGTTTTGTTCGCCGTCTCAGGCTCCACTTGGCTCCTGTTGTTAGCGGCAACAATGTTGACATTTCACAGACCAAACGCTGATCTGACACTGGAAGTTATTCCTGATGATTTACTGGAAAACAAATCGTTAAGAAAAAAAACCCCGAAACACACACACACACACACACACACACACACACACACACATGCACGACGCTCACACTTCACAAAAGTCTTTTCCCCTGACTATTCACTGCATTGTACTAGCAAAGGGAGGGGAAATGTAAAATATGCAACAAACTGGGGAAGATGTGCGGCGTCGAGCGCGGAGGGTGTAGGTGATGTTCCCATGTTTAGACTGAAAGGAGACGACAAGGGAGGGAGGGAGGCAGAGCAAGGGGGAGATGCAGGGAGCTCTGGGACCGCTTTCAATTGTCATGCAGTCACTGCTTCTTCCAAGACCCTCGGAGAGCAATGATCAGGACCGAGAGGCTTGCTAAAGGAGACGATCGCAAACATATCACATAGACATTCAACGCGCGCCCACATTTACGTGATTGAGAGGCGGGCGGGCGTAATGTAGAAAGAGGCGGACGAGAATAGACCCGGTTGTGTGCGAGAAGAGAGAGAGAGAGAGACGGAGAGATTGCTAGAAATCCTGGGTGACTGAAGTGTTAGTGTGCATGATTTGGTTTCTATTTACCCCGCTGTCCGTTCCAGGCGAGAGGGAGATGTTGACAGACGAGGGAAGACAGAAGAGCGATGAGGGTTTAAGGCGAGGGGTAAATGAACTGTTTCCCCAGGCCGTGTTGCTGACCATGCGTGTGAGCATTGAGCCTCTCATGACAGGAGGCTGTTCGATTGCACCCACCCTAACGCCCCCCTCTCCCCCTTCTCCCTCCCACCCTTCTCCTTCCCTTACTGTATATTGCCGCCCATTCCTCTCAAGTTTCTATTTCCTCCTGGCTCACACATACATACACTCTCACACCAACGTGCACATTTTCCCCTCAAACGAGCAGCGGCTCGTAGCCAAAACAAAGTTCTCCGAGAGGGTTGAATAGAACAAGAATCGGGAAAACAAACAACAATACGCAACCTCTTGTGTTTCACAGTAGTTAGTTTAGTTTAAGTACATGTTGCAGACTGTTTGTTTGTTCAGTTATCCAGCCAGAGGCCTTAGTGTAAACAGCAATCTTGTCGCAGGGCTCATAAATGCTGGAAGAGTAATCTCGGGGCCTGTTCTGTGGTCAAGCTAGTTCTCTCCGACGGCTTCTTAAAGCCCCCGTCGTTTGAGCGGGGGACCCCTGCTTAATTACTGACAGCCTGCTCTTGGCCGTAAATCAACGCCGCCGGATAATAAGCGTCTGCAGCCCTACACTAAGCCGTCTTTTAACCTCACCATTGCTCGTTAAACATATGTCAGTCGGAAGTTTTGGAGCCCTTCAGGCCTCGCTGCAGGATTGCCCTCTGGTCTGCACCAGCGCCATGTCCCAGTGCCGTTGTTAAGATTGACACATAACTCGCGACATTCAACAAAACAAGTAAAATAAAATTCATGTGTCCTATGTTTTTTTTTTTTTTTTTTTTTTTGTCTCTTTTGTTGTTTGTTTCTCCCCCACAGGAAAACGACTTGAATGACATGCTGAATTCTCTCTATGATCTGCCTGTGCCAAAGCCCTTCACGCCAGTCAACCTGAGTGTGGTAGGTATAGATCTCATATTCCCCCTTATCAGAGGCGAGACAGCTGAGAGTAGAGCTGGGAAGACGGGAACGGGGGGGGACAGGTGACTGTAGCAGTGTGTTGCATCGGAACAGAAGAGGTTGTTGGCTGAAGAAGTTAAAAGTGGAGCGGAAATGGACGAGATGAATGAGGGAGCGGGCGGAGAGTGGAGAGCAGAGAGGAGGTTAAGATACACTAGGTAGGAGGAGAGAGACACGGAGGGGCCCGGGACTGACACTCTGTTTGAAAACAAGAAGTGGCGCTAACAGGTTTTTACGTGATAAGCCCGAGCTTGGACGTGTTTAAACTTGAAGGGTCCTTTCACAACTCGTCATGTCTCCGGCTTATCAAAAAGCTGAAATGGCTTAACGAGCCCGGGTCCCTCAGAGTCAGCCAGTGTTTGTGTTCAACTCTGACACAATCTCTCCTCGTGTGTTTCCAGCTCCTACATAAAACACTCACTCTTGAACAGCGTTGCGCTCACAGAAGCCGGGCTCGTTCCAGTAGAATGTAATGATTTTCATTGGGGCCCGCTAAACTAATGTCTTTATTTTGGAGTTGCTCAGGCTTCAATGGCGTAATGGGATCAAAAGAATTTCAGTGTTAGCCTTTTGTCCTTGAGGACCTCTCTTTTTTTTTTTTTTTTTTGGACCAATTAAAAAAAGCAACTCTTTCTGAAGCATGTGTCTCAGAAGGAAATACATCTAATTACATGGATGAATTTCCAACATAATGATATTTTTTATCAGGTAATCAATGTATCTATATGAAGGTTAACAAGGTCAATTCCCATTCCTTGTGATTTAGCTTTTCTTTGCCAGTTTTTCTTTTTTTTTTTATCAGCTGTATATGTGAACAAAACCTTTTCATCTGCATCGCAGAGCTTCATTGGAAAAGAAGCCCCGGAGAACAGAGGTGATGGCTCTGTGTCTTTGTGGAGAAGCCACTAGTTTGATATTTAATTGATGAAGCAGAATTATTCCCTAAAAGAGTGTTTTTTTGTTTTATCGTGGCAGCCAAGAAGAAGGCTCATTTTCCCCTTTCATGTGTGAACCCTGTTTTGTTCTCTATCTCCCTCTCTCATTGTGCAAGAATGAGCAGTTGTATATTGCCACTGGGCAAGTACTGAGAGATCGGCGAGGCAAGGAGCCGGTGAGTGGAGGGGAATGAGTGAGCGGCGGGGATGGGAGGAGGGAAGGAGGCTGCTGTGAAATCTGAAACCGCCGCTGTACTAATCGCATGGGAGCCCCGGCTTTCCAATTTGGCCAAATAAGCTGCGCAATCTTTTTAAATATAACAAAAACAAACTATCCTGGGCCTTGGTGTATGTTTCTTCTCCTCTGGAAAACAATCAAACTTTTTAAATGATTAATGCCATTCCACGCTGCTATATTCTCTCTCTGAATATCAAAAGTACCCCCCCTTTATGTTTAAAGCAAAGGCAATTGTGCTCAAAAAATCTCCTTGATGCCTTTCCAGTTAACCCACTTTCAATGTTTTTATACAAACATGTCTTCGAAAGAAGAAGAAAAATGCAGATAAGCAAGCAAACAGCCAATGAAAGCCCGGGTTGAGCTGAGGAGCCTGGCTCTCCATTATCACAGTGCCATGAATTTGTCAACCAACGGGGAAAGATTATCTAGCGCACAGAAAAAGAAAGACGGAGAGATTTATAGTTACTCTGTATGGATATAGAAGCCTCATACATATTGCCTCAAGGGCCTGATCTTTGATTACAATTTTATTTGTTTAGTTACAATTTCTCTTTTATTTTCATTTCACTTATTCTCTTACTAGTCCTATTCTCTGTCATGAATGAACTTCCTGCATACGGTTTTGTTTATAAAGATGATAAAGATGTTCAAAAAAAACACAGGACTTTCACCCAGGAGACAGCGGTTCGTGTCCCCTGCTACCTGACACCCCCTTAAAGCTGGTTTAGGCATCAAAAGTACTTTGTTAGATTTAGGAACAAAATAAGTGCGTTAAGAAGTTACCTTATACTGCGTAGTAAAGCAAGCGTTGCAGATAGTCCCTACTGTTAATTTTCGTTAGTGATGTACTTTATGTTCATGCATTATTATTTTAACACAAACTGTGATCTTCATTCAGTCGTTTCGTAGCGTTAAACACACGTCATTATGTTTTGCAGTGTCATCAAGGCTGATTTGAAACAATTATGAAATGTATTTTAGGTTCAGAAATATCAACGTTCAAGTTATCCTGTGCAGTTGCGTGAATGTAAAATGTCAACTTTTATTTTTTTGGGCAATTGGGTTGCAGCCATCTTGGATCTTGTGTAGTCACAGTAATTGTTTCACAGTCATCTAATTGCTGCTAACTAGTTTATTTCAGCTTCTCAGCTACTCTACACTATAACTATGAAAGAGCCAGCTCCATTTCCTTAAATTGGAAGAAACAAAAATGTGGGCAGCCAGTCATAATTCACACTTTTCACACCGCAACACACAGTGACTGCCATTATAATAAGCACAATAAAAGCATTAAATGTTACTTCTTCTCGTTTGAACATCCTTCCAGGGCAGAAAAACCTCATAGTTTAGTTTCTGCCTTGCTTACTGGCAAAAAACAAACAAACCTAAAAACAACTGGTTGGCTTCTGTTCTAAACTTTTAACCAGTCAAAACTTGATGTTTTAAATTATTATCATAAAGTTACCTTATATATTTACATTTTGGATGTAGCCTGTTGCTGTAGGAAACAGGAAGCATCTGCTCAAGTCCAACAAATTCATCCACTGCATCCTACTTTACTTCCAAGGAACTCGTTAGCTGCCATGTCAAAAATTATGTTATACTCTGTTAAGGTGGAATGGTAGCTGCAACATATGTATGAAAATATGGCTGCAGTAATTCAAACATTTAGACAAAGTCACTTGCCATAAAGAAGGGGGCGTAGGAGTTGCCTATGCTCACATACAGAATCATTTGCCAATAAAAAAACCCTCAAAAGTGTCTTTGTGTCTGCTGCTGTATGTTCATCTCCGCTGAGCTTAGTTTAACTACGACCATGGCCGTCCTCTGGGAATATAAAGACTGTTTACTCATCATAACTATTGTCACATTTCTCACAATAAATGCCCTTAGGAGGAGAAACAGTTAATGTTTTACATTAAACCAAATATTACAATGTCAACCACAGAACCACGTAAGTTGTTATGTACCGCCGTTCTTTTTTTCTCTCCTTCAGCTCAAACACTCATTTAAGTCTAAAAAGCAACTTTCTTTTCACTCGTTGTTATGGGACTTTGAGCGTTTGGTGAATATTTCCCACTGCTGTATGGATGTATGATGTTCAGGCGCCAGAGCAACGGCAACCAGCAGTCAGTTTCTATCGTGAAACGCATCCGCTGTGAAACAACGTCGTTAAATCATTTAGCTAAATACTGGCGTGGGTGAGGCTCAACCCGGCATTGTTCAAAATGGCACCGAATCAAGTCAAATTGTCACGACCCCGTTTGGCCAGTTGAGCTGATATTTTCCCATGGATTTTCAAAATACCATGTTTTTACTGTGTGACTGTGAAGGCCTCTCTGTCATGTGTCCTTACTCTTCCAGAGTCGGAGAGATCTTTCTTCCGTGGTGGTGATACTTTGGCTGGGGTCGCTGATTTGAATGACTCTTCTTACGGTTGCATGCTCTTAATCATGCTGCGTGTTATATAATGCATTACTGTTTAAGAAATGTGTTTTTCCCTGTTTGTTATTTCTTCCGTTCAAAGCGCAGGCTGTTCCCTAATTACAGTGAGGAAGAATATTCCATTCAGGCTCGGGTCCTGAATGCCGTGCTGTTTTGCAGCCAACTCTCGGGTGACATCTTTGCTCCTGCCACAGGGGCCCAAAACAAATACATTCCCAACTACAGTGAAAACGCTGTCGGCGTATTAGCCCGACATTATTTCTACATTGTTTTGCATACGAAGTAAATAGGAATCGCATGTTTAAAAACGGTGAATTCTTAGACGAAATGGATTTAAATGTTCGACTTTACATATTGTGTCAGTATCCAGCGTAGACGCCCCATTTACACACTTTACATTGACTGTTTAAGCGTGGACCTGCAACAGATGGTGGAGTGAAGGCCTGCAGAATCACAGGTGTACTACAGGCGAGCGTGTGAGGGAAAGAGACACAACAGTGTGTTTCAGTTGGTTCTTGTCTACCTGTCTCCAAACACCACCTCTCTCAGGCCCCTTTGATCTGAACACTGAACCTGCCCTGCTCTCCCAAAGTGAGACAGGCAGCCCTGTGATCCTCTAAACAACCTGTGTGTGTGTGTGTGTGTGTGTGTGTGTGTGTCTGTGTCTGTGTCTGCACGGATGCACATGCGCACGTACACTTTTGCCCGTGTGTTGGTGCTCCGCGAGCCTTTTTAATGCTTAAATAAAGACTCAGTTTTCCACCGGAGACATCACCCCAGTCTGTGTCTATGGGGAGCTGAGCTGCTATTGAGCTCTCTCAGTTCTGCAGGCCTGATAAAAGCATTGCCACAGTTCAGACACCAGCTCAGCAATTCATATAGACAGAGCTGAAGATGAGCCATAAATCATAGAACAAAGTGAACGGCCTCCCCCCCCCCCCCCCCTCCTCCTCCCATCCCCTTCCCCTCATTCTCTTCTATGTGAGTGGTATGCTTCACTAGTGACCTTCCTTCTTCTTTTTTTTTCTCCTGCATGTTTTTGTTTTCGCAGCACTCCTACTTCATCGCCCCGGATATCAATGGACTGCCAACTATCCCTGAGAGCGTAAGTATTCATGAAGAAAAAGAAGAGAAAAGAGACAGAAGGAGTTACAGAGAAACGCCTCTCTTCTGAAAACATCTCTGCCTCTAATCGTTTTTAATTAGATACACTTGTCACCTTTTGAAATGATTGCATCATCCTCTTGTTTCAGTTTTATCTCCTGCGGTGCTTGTACTTTAATGTCGAAGTTCAGTGATTGCCATGGGCGTTAGGGGATGCACACTGAACGCATGTTTCTTTTTTTAAATTTCATATTCAAATTGTATCTAAAGCATCAAGCATCCCGAGTCTTTATGACATGGTACACCAGATCAAAACAGCAATCTGACAAATTCAAGCTTTATCTTACAGAACTGCACTATATCAGATAGTTTGGATCTACGTTCCTCTTCTCATTTTTTTACTGCAAAAATAATATGTGCAGAAGTGGAAGTCCTTTTGCCGTCAGTAGTTGGCCCAGTCTGGCACCATCACCGCCTGTAGCATTGCCACTTCATTGTTAGCAAGGACAGTTTGTCACGTACCTGCACATGCTTCTGTTCCTGTCCGTCTCCAGAGGAACCTGACGGAGTACTTTGTGGCCGTGGACGTCAACAACATGCTCCAGCTCTACGCCAGTATGCTGCACGAACGGCGCATCATCATTACCTCAAGCAAGCTTAGCACTGTGAGTCCATTCCCTTCCGAGTCGCTCTCTCAGCTCGGCCCTGTCAGCCACAAGGTCACTAACCAAACATCCACTTGATGGGCGACTTTTCATTCATGTTGTGGTGAAGCTTTCAGCCCAAAAAATGTGATGCTTTTTGTTTTCAGTATGTCATATATATATATATATATATATATATATATATATATGATTCTTGTTTGGCAGCTCACTTGCATCCAAAAAATGTCTCATAATATGTGAAAAATGTTGTTAATTTTAGTCGCTGATGCTATTTTTGGCTTCATATGAAATTCAGACAGCGATTTGCCCTCTTAAAGAAGTCTATAGCTCAAACTTAGTGGCCGTTTTGTAGATTGAACATGATTCTCTTCATCAATAATCCAGCAGGATATCAAACTGTAATTAGTACGATGAGAATATATATCTGACATAGCTACGCTACAGATCTGGCTGCCCCCCTCCCCCCTTGCCCAGGCCTCCTGCACTCATGTCAAGCTGTGAAATCCACACTAAAGATAGATTACGTTTGACTGTTTGTGTTATAACTAGAACACATTAATGGCCCGAAAGGCCTTAAATTATCCGTTATTACATGTCTTAACTCTCTCACATAATTTAAAGTCCCTTCTGTCTGTCTGTCTGCATGAGGGAGGAAATCTCTCTCTCTCTCCGTGCCTTTCTTCCCCTCTTCCTCCCTCCGTTCCTCATTCCAGCCTCCCCATGTTATCTATGTGGCTGATGGGGCAGAGCCAAATGTTTATGACAGATGAGATGGGAGAGGGAAGTGATGTCATCCGAGTCCTATCTGTATCTGTAGTGTTGCTGGTCCTGCCTTGGTATCTACAAGGCTGCAGAACACTGAACAGCCGGAGGGGCCTGTGGGTGGTGATGGGTGCTGGAGGGATCGGTACCCAAGGTCTCCCATAGGAGCTATAATCGGAAAGAGCTGTAAAAAATTACCCAGCCCTCGGAGAATATCACCTGTCTCCCCCTCAGCTCCTCAGACCAGCAGCACACTGCTCAGGGTCTAGGCTGCATACTGTGCTGTGACACAAGGGTTATACCACGTAAATTACCAGACTCAAGGGTGAAGCTGTTTTTCTTTTGAGCAGGAAGAGGGAGGGGTGTGGGGGGGCGATATTTTGTCTGTGATTTATATTTTTCCGCAGCTGTGAGACTAATCTTGGCTTGTTTTCTTTTAAACAAATTTATGCCAACACGATTTTTTAAGAGCTTCAACGTCAGCCCTTTACCTCCGTAAACCTTTTATCCTCTGCAATCCTTCATCCACTCATCTATCCATCCATCTTCCTCAGTGAGAGGTGTTTTGGGTTGGGTAACGATATATGTCAGGCACTGCACAACAAAGGTATTTTCACGTCTCCACTGGGATTCCAGGCAGGCCTGATGTTATTACTGCTTCTGTGATGCGTTATTTTCTGCTGTTGGGGAGAATGACCTCCTGGTACAAGTGGAAATTGCTGCGATGATTCTGTAAGCGGGCTAGTTCAGTGTATACATACAGCTCATTATACATGCCACTGTCTCGCGATCAAATACCTTAGCATCGGGGAAATATATAATTAACGTCAGTTTGTCAAAAATGTTTGTTAAAGCGAGTGTTATCAGTCACTGGATGGACAGGTAATATTTATATAGTCTGCTTGCCGCAGATATAGGATGTATGAGGGAAGGTATTGTTAGTAGCATCGTTAGTACCATCCAGCTGCTTTTCACCACCTCCGCCTGTCCAGCTTCTCAGCCAAGCAAAGAGAAAACAGGGAATAGAAATTGGAAAGAGAGAGAGGAAGACACACACACACACACACATATATCTGCTGCATTTATTCTGCCCGCTCTAGGTGCGGCCTGTGTTATAGCCCCCGGTGAACCCAGTGTGTCAGTCTGCCGGTACATGGCCGGCGCGTCTCGCAAGCAGCCAACAGCAAAGGAATAAATCATGATCTTACAACAATGCGTCAGTTGACTTATTGCTGTTTCGTGACCGGAGGTGAATGGTACCACTGTTTTAAAAGGCCGGTCGGCGGTGGCGCAGGGGCGGGAGCCAGCCGAGCGTGCAGCCTTGTCATAGGGCCGTATAATAGGGCTGCATCGGCCCTTCCTCTAACTAGTCAGTTGGGAGGACCCCCACCACCATCGCCCCACCACCCTCCATGTCTTTCATCTGCCTCTGGCCCCCCAGCTCTCGAGCCCAGCCTCTGCCCCTGCCTATCGCCCAAACTCACACAGCCCCGGCCCCGGCACCGGCTGACAGCAGCCCTCTCATCAGCCTGTCAGGCCTATGCTAACAAGGAACTATCCATCCACCATGCCCCAGAGTGCCAGCTGTCTCTCTGTTTCCTGCCTTTTCCCTCTGTTTTTCCTCTCCTCCCTTTCCCCGACTTCTCTCCGTCTCTCTCTCTCTATCTCCGTTATTCTTTCCTCACTGACATTATTATTTTCTGTCCATCTGTCTCTCACTCATCCTTGCTACACCTCTCCGTCTCTGCGACTGCGCCTCCTTCTCCCCGGGTGTCTTAATGTGACTCTCTGTCGCGGGGCGTCTGCAGAACATCGGTACATCCTTCTCCACGATAGACTTATCTCAGCCCCTTGCCATGTGTCTGACTTGTGAATGCGTATGCGCGCACCGCGAATGTTTGTGTGTCTTTTTGCATGCATCTGTTTTCGCGTCTTCTGCTCTCGCAGGTGTTTGGACCTTATGTCTTGTGTATTTCAGCGCCGGAGACAGTGTGTGTGCTCGTGTGTGTGTGTGTGGGAGGCCCGGCGTTAGCTGTTACCTGTGTCGTCCTGCGTGCCCTCTCCCTCGCTCCCCGTGCCACCTACTTGTTTGTGGCACACCTGCGTTGTGCCGGGCCTGACATCGGCGTTTGTCAACAGAGGGAGAAGCGGAGCGCGGGTAATTGGTGACTTACTCTTGTGCAGGGGAGGGGCTAAAGCAACAGCCGACAAGGAAGGAGAGGTAGCAGTGGACAGAAGGCAGCAGGATGAGAGGAGGAAAAACGGAATAAGAAATGAAGATCTGGAATGGAAATGAGGCTGGGAAAGGAGGAGAGGGGATTGGATTTGGAGAGTGTGTAGGGACAGAGTTGGAAGGAAAGGCTAGTGGAGAGAAAATGAGTGTTTGAGGCTGGTGTGAAGAGGTCAAGAGCGACTTTGTTGATACCATTCCTCCTGTCAAATTGAATTACATTGCCTGCAGCAGCAGCTATTTGTCTCACACTCCGCTGTTGCTGTAATTTAGCGATGTGCGATGGATTCCCTCATCTAAGAGTATCTAAGCAGAAGGAATGAGCGTTCTGTTCTCGGTCCACTTAAAAAAAATCTCCATAACACTACCGTTTAATATGAAAAATGTGTGAGAGAGATGTATCTAGGCCCCCGCGGTAGCAGTTGCTCCATGTTCTGTCTGTGTTTCACTTGAACATGTCCAGTTGCTCGGGTAAAGAGGAATGGTGTAGGTGGAAACACACTGCTTACTGACAGAGTCTGCAGAGCTCAGACTTACAGCGTTGAGGAGATCTGAGGTCTCTGGTGGGTCCGGCTCTTTAAGGCAACATGGCTGTTGAAGGGTTGTGTAGCTGTTCGGGCAGGTAGAGGGAAGATTTGATCTGAATATGATGATATAGGAATATAGAGCTGTTGTTTCTGCCCACATAATTAACATGATCTTGTTCATTGTGTGAATGTGTGACACAATTCAGCCATTTTTGGGTTCATTTCCTGCAGGAAAAAAAAAATCATATAAGCTGTGTCCCTATTTCATACTCCTTCTTAGAAGGATTTAAGTATGTGGTGATTTCACGGTGCCTGAGTGACACAGCTCGGTCTATCAAACAAGTGTGCATTAAAAAAGCTGCTGTTGTTGGGCATTATTTTCCCACAATGCAATGCCCAAAGGAAATGGGGGAGCTGCTCGCAGCTGGAAAGTATTAAAACAAATTGTAGATGGTGGTAAAACAGCTTTGTGAACACAGCAGAAAAGAGAATAACTATTAAATCTTTGAGGAAAAGAAAAATGTCTGTTTGTGAAGTTTAGTTGGTACATTCCAAACCCCAGTTTGATTGACATCAATGGCACACGCATTGTTTCATTTCCTGTTAGTATAAAATTGTTATGAATGAATATTGATTTTTTCTGTATATTAACTGCAAAAACGGTATGCTCAGACATTTAATATTATTTACTGTATACCTTGATATACCTTGAGCATATAGTAGGAATGGG
Source organism: Chelidonichthys spinosus (assembly GCA_029853015.1). Taxonomy (NCBI): domain Eukaryota; kingdom Metazoa; phylum Chordata; class Actinopteri; order Perciformes; family Triglidae; genus Chelidonichthys; species Chelidonichthys spinosus. The sequence goes on from CM056826.1 coordinate 15,320,362, forward strand.
ACGTGTTAGTTGACCCCAACGTTGACCCCGTGTTGTAGGGTTTATTGCTGCCCTCTTCAAAGTTGCGTTGCTAATTTTCTCTCTTCACGTCTTTTTCTTCTCCCACTTTCACTCATCCTCTCCATCTCTTTCTGTCTCTCCGTCCTTTAGTCCTGCTGAATGGCTCTTGGAAGACCAGTGTTAGTGTGTGGACACTTTCTGTCTCGGCAACAGCGCTCTAAAAAGCTCTCAGGGCAGAACCAAAGACCTTGACTGCTTTTTGAAGCAGGCTGTCGCTGTATAATCGGTTAGCTTCTCTCAGAGGAAGGGACACACACACACACACACACACCATGCGCACACACACTGTGTAAGAGGCAGGCAGCCCCTCATTACCGGGCAGAGCCCTGGTCCCCGAGGACTGGACCCAGCACCTAATCCTGTATTTGTTCTTGGGGACTGTATCTGTGATTCTCCATTGAATGGAATATTAAGCACCCAGGTCTTTTGTGGAGCGTGTAAGCCATTTGGCTCCACTCATCTATTATTTATCAGCCTGGCAAATATTTTATCAGCCTTAGCCTCTCATGACCCACTCTCATGTGAACCCCCCCCCACCCCACCCCCCCTTTAAATGAAGAAAAAAAGAGGGGTACGATTTCTCTTTTTTCACAATTTATCTTCCTCTTACTTTTTTCCGCCTTGTTCGCTATAAAACCTGAACAAGGACACGGCACTTTGTATTAAGCTGAATTAGAGAAGCAAATATGTGAACTATTCCTCTGGAGTTCCCTCCAACTGCCTTATCTCAGGCACACTGCCACCTACACTTGCTTTGGAGATAGCAAATAACAGAAAACAGAAATCGAGATATGCTTTATAAATCATTATCTTGGTTTCAGTAACCCCCCCCCTCTCGGCCAACTCCCCCAAGCCAGCCACCCAGCCTGAGAAGAAGAGAAGCAGAGAGACAGACTCCTGTTTTCCCTTTCAACCTGAGAGTAAATCATGCCAGTTGGGGGGCTCACCTTGAGGCCTGGTAGAGATAATTGGAGTTGGTTAGCGAGGTGTTCTATGCCATTACCTCCTGGTACCGGCGAATGACCGGGGCTTGTCTCACACTCCCAGAGGAGGAATACACTCGCCTGTTGTGCGTGTATGTGCGTGTGTGTGTGTGTGTGTGTGTGTGTGTGTGTATGTATGTATGTATGTATATCGGCAGCCGGGATCGCTGACCTCTCTTCATCACAATTTAATGGCCCCTTACTGTCCTCGCTTTGGAAATAAAGGGAGAAGGCTGTGATGGTTTTTGATAGTAGCTCTTCCACCAAGTGCCTCACTTTCTGACATTAATATTCATGGCATTGATTTATTTTCAGAATTAGCAAAAAAAAAACAACAACTGTTTGCCGGGGAATTAATCCTGACAGGAGCGTGGCATTGTTGTTTTATTTGAAGACGGCAGGCAGCGGAAATATGCATATGCAGATACACAGAGCAAGACACCAATTAAATGTTGATTAAGTCCAAACTATTGTGGGACTGGGTGTAAGAGGGAAATGCACAGACAATAAAGAAAATATCATTGGCTTTTTTTCCTCTTTTTCTCTTTTTTTTTTTATTCAGCTGATATGAAAAATGAATGTAGTTAAAACAAACATACAGGGAGGGAAGCACATGGACACACAAACACGACACACACACTTTTTGTTTGAAGCTTTTCAGATGCCTGGGCTTAATGTTTGTGGATTCAGAAGGTGGGGCACTTTTTCCTCTTCCTCCGGTGGTTTTCAGTCGCCCGGTTCCGTCCGGTCAATTGTGACACTGTGTGTGTCAGCGAGCACGGGGTCTCCGGTTAGTAGCGTGTGTGTGTGTGTGTTTGTGAAAGTGTGTGTCTGCTTCACACATTGACTGTGAAGCTGCAGCAGTATAACGGCGGCTGCTGCTCCAGGGTCCCGGCGGTATTGGCTTAGCCCGCAGTCTCTCTTGGCTAACTCATGTTTCATTCTTTGGCAATTTGCCCTAATGAAGTCCCGCAGGAGCCCCTCAGACCTCTGTTCTCTTTCCATATTTAATCATGTTATTTTAATCTGGGGGATGAGCTAACGCCTCTTTCTCCTGCTGTGTCTGTGTCTCAGTGTGGGTGTTACAGGTCATTACTATAGCTGGGTTTTCATGAGATGGGATGTCAAGGGGGGGGGGGGGGGGGGGGTTAAGACGGTGGGAGACAATGAGTTTAATTTTATGTGTAATGTTGCTTTGACAATGTGGAGCTCCTTTTGAACAGGAATGCCATCTTCATGTGATTCTTTCTTATTTCCTCTTTAATTTCTTGGTCATATGAATTCTCACTTTGACATTGAATTGAAAAACGAATTATGAACACTGAGCTTGTATTTGCTCTCATTTCTGAATTTCTGCATTGCATTATTATTTTTTTTATTATTAAAATGCCTCAATGCAATCTGCAATGGGACAATGTTATTGCGGTGATGACCCTCCACTGGTGAATCACTATGGTTTCATGTTTCCTTTCTTGGTGTCAGTCTTTCCTTTCCTTTTCACCTCCTCATCAGCGAGTCTCTCCTCTGCTGTGTTTCTGTCATGTGTTTAAGGCAAAGCTCCTATCAGCTGGTTGATCTCCAGCTTTCATTCTGTTCTTCTCTTCCTCCTACATAGCTTGCAGGTCGTGTTCATCACAACAGCCCTTGACATGTCGGTGCACCACCTTTTTTTTTCTCTCTTTTTCTGAGGGCTCTTGTTTGTGAGCAAGATTAAAGGCTAACACAATGAAATCAAATGCATTTTATGCGCATCAACACAAAGCATCACCATGGCAGCAACCTTGATCGAACCTATTAATAAATAGGGATGTTGTCCAGAAGGAAATACAGCTTTGGTTCTCTTGCTTGAAGAAGTTGTAGAAATGTAGACAAGCAGTGTATTTAGTTCAAACTGATTTTTACTTTTATTTTACTTGTTGCAGTTTTTTTTCTGTGTAGAAGTGCCTTTGCTTGTCTAACTTTATGTGCCTTGGATGGTGGTGTTGAGCTTGTCGCTTCTCTCTCCCTCTGTAGTTAACTGCATGTGTCCACGGTGCAGCTGCTCTGCTCTTTCCTATGTATTGGCAGCACATCTTCATCCCTGTACTGCCCCCGCATCTTCTGGACTACTGCTGGTAAGAATGACCACCTTCTGAAACACACACGTACACAAACACACCATCAGGATCATCATTATACATGTTTACACACCTGACGCACGTACTCACACGCCGCGCCACGGTCGTGCTGGTCGTGCACCAAGCTCTGCCGCGAGAACCTTGGTGTAAAAAAGTGCAGACACACATGTTCACACATTCTCCCACCCGCTCGCCGAGTCGTTCTCACGATTCCTCTTGGTGCGCACTCTCTCGCCTGTGTGGGCCCCCCTCGACATAACGAACGACCCGGATCACCTTGCTCCATATTTCATGCCAGTGCTAACATCACGCTCTCATCATCTTAGCCCTCTCAGGGGTTCATTACCACCCATTCAACTCCAATCCGACAAATCTGAACGGACTTGATGGGAACCCGAACGGCGAGCAGGAGAAACGCATCGACTGCTCTTATCAACTCGCAGATATTTACATATAAAAATAAAGCAGAGAATCAGCTAATGTGAAAGGAGATATCTCTAGTTGAATCGCTGCTCATAGCGCATGCAGTACAGCGCCTTAACCATAAGGGACACGTCGGCCTCACAAAAGCGATTTATCACTGACAGTAAAATGTGATTTTCAACACTCTGTGAAGGCTCATCATTATCTTATTTAATCACAGGGGTGTCCTCCATGCACCGATTAGAAAGCGGAATTATATTAGGTGCTGTGTGTGTGTGTGTGTGTGTGTGTGTGTGTGTAAGCCAGTATATTCATAACACAGCGGCTGAAGTTCAGAACTACAGGCCTGCTGTTTGTTTTGCTTTTGCTTTAAGTTGATTACAAGCCTGTGGCTTCTGAATCATCCTGGCCAGGAACACACTCACCCAAAGCTATCCGATTATTGCTCCCTCTGTAAACCTCATCATAAAAATGGTTTCTATTATTTGACTTTTTTTTGTTGATTTTACTCATCTTGGCGGATGGGAAACGCACTCTATGATTCAGCCTTTCCTCGCCACCAACTTTCAATAGGATGATAAATATCGCATAAAAGTAGAATGACATGATAATAACGGTGCAAAGCAGATGTTTTTCGGGGTAAACGAAAACATTTGACACTTTTTTAGCTTTTCAGGTAGTGTTCCAAGTCTCTCTACTTTCTGAATCTACCATTGAATTTGAAGGAAAACTCGTTGAAAATGTCCCGCAAAAGCATTTGTTGTTGTTATTGTTAAGATTGTTATTTTGTAAAATAATATAATAGTTGTCGCATTAGTATCCTCAGTATTTTTCTGTGGTGCCTTTCCAGGTTATGTAATGTTTACTTATAGCTGAGGGTGGAAGTTTGAGACATCATTTACAAAAAAATTTGAACCGCATTTTTACTTTTTAAGCAACAAGTCAATGACTGAAAATCCCCAAAACTTCCCACAATGAAGGAGAAACTTGTTTGTTATTTGTGCTTGTAACTACTTTTATAGAATTGTCACACACCAGTTGATCTAATTGTTTCTCATTTTGAGCGTCATGGACATTCGTGGGAAAATGATTGTTAAGTCGGCGTCTCTGCCCTACATGTGATATGATTGGGTTGAATAACATATGGGTGATAATTGGTTTTGCTGCCTATATTCCAATAATGTTTTCTCATGTGAAGTCAGTTAATTTTAATGCATCCAGTGCACATGTGTTGCAGCACAGTAGCTCTACATCATCTAGCACTTGATAGATTAGATTTGACTTTAAAAAGAGTTCTTAGCTTTCATCATTCAGTATATTTAGGTATGTATTTATTAAAAAAAAAAAAGTTCAGTAAAGCCAGGTCATGACTTCAGATCAGAATCTCTAACAGTATCTTTACAATTATATAACCGCACAAGGAAAAGCACCAAATTCATGATAAATAAATATTGAATCCAATATCAACAGTTACTGAATACATTTCTGTAGATTGCCTTCTCTGTTAATCAAAGAATACCCTTAACATTAAGCTCTTTACTTATTCAGATGGGTGTTTGAAACTTGTACTAGATATGTCTACACTGCGTGTTCCCATCTGATATTGATATTGCTCACAGCTTTGTTTTCCTCTCTCCATCAACAGTGCCCCTATGCCATACTTTGTGGGAGTTCATCTTAGTCTGCTGGAGGTACGTTACTTAACTTATTGTGCAAATAAATGTACATCATTATACTGTATGTACATAATTATAAATCAATGTATCTTTGTGAAAACTTAAATGGTGATGTTTCCTGATTTTAGATACATTTTTTTTTTATGAATTTCAGTGGAGTTTTTTAAAAAAAGAAAAAATATTCATGATTTATGTATGATGCTGTAATTGTATATAGTCAATTCCTCCATTTCCCCCTATGTATGTATGTATGTATATATGTATGTATGTAAGTATGTATGGTCAGTTTTATACTGCTTCACCTTGTTGGGTGAATTATCCTCATAATGTTATAAAATATTTTTAAATTTCTTTAAGGCAAATTTTTGGCATCTCCAACACATTGAATATGAAAAAATCGACGGAATGTTTTCTCGTCTTTATCTCCCTGTCTTGCTTTTGTGCATTCTTAACGAGAAAAACAAAAGACAGGGAGAGAAAAGGCAGAAAAGGCGAACAAAGAGCTTTTCTACTTCATTGTTAAAACCTGTGTTGGTTGGGGGGCAAGCCGTCACCGGCGCCGCTGTTGTGTGTGAATGCATGTTGCAAGCGTGCACACATTTGCACTTGTGTGTAAGTGTTAGTACGTAAGTGTTTGCGTGTGTGTAATTGTGCAAATGCATATGTTTGTAATGCGTGTGTGTGCGTGTGTGTGTGTGTGTGTGTGTGCGCGCATGTGATATTTGTCTGACAGTTGCAGCAGTGGCAGTATTTATCACACTCTGCATCCGTGACAGACCTCCTTTCCGCCGCTACATAATTAGTCCAGATCAGCATGTGAGCCTCCACTGCACAGGCTGTCACGAAAGTGACAAACTAGAAATTCACATACTATGCTGCACACACACACACACACACACACACACACACACACCTGCCTGCATCCTGCGCCACGCTGAAATAATAGTTTGAATTTGTCGCCATCAGAATGCACACGGCACAGCACAGCATCAACTGTGTTGTTGTTGATGCATGAGGTTTTGGTGCTGTGGAAAATGTTTGCGCAATCCAAATGTTTCCTCTCGGTGCCATTCTTCATTTTGTGAGCGTGTTTGTGTTACAGTAAAGATGTTCTAATATATATATATATATATTTTTTTTTTTACTCCCTCACATCCTGTATTTCATCGTTAATCGTAAAGGAGTGTGATGACAGTGTGGTTTTAAATGTGACCGCTGTGCTTTTCTCCTTTCCTGGAGCTTCAGTACGGAAATGACTTTGTCGCTAGGAGACACACCTGGGCCCCTTTTCAAACTCCAACTTTGCTTAATTAACTATATTCTTGGGCTCTTTGTTTTTTTTACAATGTAAATCATACAGGATTCTTAGAATTTTCAATACCAAATACAAATTAATTGCTGTGAGATTGTAGACAAACAAATAACGCTTAAATTCTTTATTATGTAAAAGTGAAAAATATATTTTTTTAACTGTTAATATAATGAGAACTACTGTGTGCAGAATTTGACATTTTGTGATGAAGGTTTGTTTCTACATTATGAGATGATGATGAGAGTTGTTTTAAACCACTGTGGCTGCTAACTCTGACTATTTCCCCGTTTAGAGAGTACGCAGTCGATCACTGGAGGATGTGGTTATTCTCAATGTGGACACCAACACCCTGGAGAATCCCTTTGATGACCTGCACAACCTTCCCAGTGACGTGGTGAGAAAACACACACACACACACACACACACGCACACACACACACACACACACACACACACACACACACACACACACACACCTTCCACAGCTTCTCAACCTTTATTGTCTCATTACACATGACACACAGAAAGTTAGCTTTTTCCTCTTTCACACCGAGTCCCACACCCACGTGCACACACCACACACACACACACACACACACACACACAAACACACACAGACAAACACATACACATGCAGAAACTTGTCAAAGTGTAGCTCGGTCCCCTCCCCACATCATTAATGACTGCAGTACTGGCTCCTCAGATTGTGGCTGTCTAAAGTAAACTCCCGTCGCGTCGTATGACGCTTGAAGGCGAACAGCATTCCCCGACCATCAGAGGCTTGTGGGAAAATGTGCAACTCCCTTCCCTTCATCTCCATCCATTCTAATCATTATTTCACAAAGTCTTGCATTTCTGCCTGCCCACTGGCACGTTTCTGAGAGCGGGAGATAGGAGGAGGGAACAAGGCAGAGGAGAGAAAAGAAAAAGGCAGAGATGGGTGATTTTCTAGGGGGGAGAGAGTGGGAAGAAGGGGGCCAATTACCAGTGTGGGCAGTGAAGCCACCTGCCAGTGCATCGTCTCTTTAATTAATGGAGCGCTGACGCCGGTCAGTGCTACAGGAAGCATCGCCACGGCGTCAGGGTCACTCACAAACACACACACACACACATTCTCTTATACACACACACATACAAGCAGAGAACAACTCACGTGGCTGTCTTCCACGTCTTTGTCCAAGTAGTTATCAGTTTGTTTCGCTGCTTGGCTGGATGTATGTATTAAAGCTCCTCTGTGAGGCGCTGAGGCCTGCTGAGGCTGCTGACGCACTATTACCCACACCGCTAACAGTATATTCTCAGGTTCGCCCGCCTACTGGACTCCTGCCCTACCCGCAATATATAATTCAATCCACTGCCTAACAGACTCCAGACCTTCTCCCCCCTCCCACACTCCTCTGGTTCTCCTGATTTAGCGCCGCTCAGCCTACTGTGACTGCTCGTGTGCATTAATGTCTCTTTACAACCTGCGACGGTGCCACCTCTTCCTATATTTCATACACTTTTCTTGCCTACTTTTTTAGCCCGTTTGCCTGCCTGCCTGCCTGCCTCATCGCCTGCCTTACTGCCTGGCTGCTTGAGATTTATGACACCTGTCTGCGTCCTCGTCTCTGTCTCACAGCACTTACCGCCGGCATGGGCGCTTCTTGCACCCACTGTTTGCTTCCCCTGCATCTTCGCCTGTGTGCCTGTCTGGCTACCGTGCCTTCTTCTCACTTCCTGCCTGCTAGCTAGCGTCTCAACACCCAGGGACTTAAGCCCTAAATTAAATTGCAAACTGAGTTTGTCATAGAAAGGAGTCGGGGCTTTTGAAAAGCGACAGAATCAGAGAGAAAAGCCTTTGTCTTTGCCGTGTGATAAATTAAGTGGCAGGCTCAGAGCCTTTTCGCTTTGATCCCCTACTCACCATTTTTCCTTACTAATGACAGAACATAGCCTGCATATCATGTCAAATTACACCACCTGAAACGGAAACCTCACTGGCATTAATTTATTTATTACAACAAATTGTTGTTGTTATTTTTATTCCGATACATTATTATACATCCCCCCCCCCCCCCCCCCCCCCCCCTCCTGTCTCCTCTCATCTTTTCACCGGGGCTAGTAGATTAATAAGGAAGCGAGCAGGTACTAATTGAGTGGAATTCCAGGTCTCTTGTTAGTTTGCTTGTTAGTGATGAGGACATGCCACATGGCATTTGATGTTTGTGTTTACACACAAGGAGATGTTTGAGGCATTGTTCAGTTTGTCAAACAGAGGCCTGAAAATTTGATTAATGCTGAGCGACTCTCTGCCTGGGCTGAGCCGCGGCGTGTCGTTTCGGAGCTATTAAAACGCTCTCCGTCTCTCCCCGGCTCTCGCTGTAACTTTGGCTACTTAACACTCTGGCTTTATTCAGCGTGAAGCTGAAGCCCTGAGTCCTATGAAGTAATGATTATTCTCACTTTAAAAGCCCAGCATCACTTTGTATGAATTTACAAAGCATGAAATGGATTAAAAGGTGAAGGCCACAGGCAGTTTTTTGTGTGTTCGTCTTTGTTAGTCTCAACGAAGAGTGAAAACAAAGCACTTGATGTTGATTTAAGCAAACCTTTAGAGATCTGTTTAATTACGGCGACGCAGGCTGCCGGCACATGTGGACTCTATTACGTGGCTCGGCTGACCAGTGGCCGTGCTTTTAGCAGGTTCAGAGTTCACAGTTGTCCTGAATTAGCCGCCGTCTTTCAGACAGAACCCCTACACCCGCTCCACTAGTGCCCGCCTCTTGATGGTCTTTTCCCGCAACTTCACACATAATATTTTTGATTTATTGACTATTACAAACGCTACCATGCCAGTAGTGGTTTCGTTTAGCAGAAAGAGGAAAGATCTGAATAACCTTGTAATTGGTAACGGGTCAAAAAAGGATGCGACAATCTTCTGAGAATAACGTTTGACATTTTTTAAATTGGAAATGTCACATGAATCAAAAGTTGCCGCATTAATTGCTTTTTTCCCCTTTGTTTGTCTTTATAAATGCACACAGCATGTTTTGACAGTGGCAGTAAAATAATAACTTTTTTCCCTGTACAATTTTTTTTAAGTACTTATTAAAAATGTCAATCCAAACATTTTTCTATTTTAACCAGTGTATCTTTGTATAAAAAATAAGGCAGATCAAATATTGTTTTTTGTTCTTGTTTGAGCTTTTGTGTTATTTTAGACAATGTGATATTATTAGAGAAAATATCCTTTTTTATTTATTTTACATTGAGTGATTTTTTAGCAGGATTTTGCATATTTTACGATTACCTAAGTTGAACTGAAAGTTTCAATAGTTTTTACACATTAATAAATCATATTAATCTCAGAGAGACTGCACTCGTGTCAGTAAAATCAATGTGTTGACAAGCACAGTGAAAAGATATATTCAATAAAAAAAAATTTTTCCCTAGAAGATCAAGGTATTTTTGTTTCTCTTTCTGAGATCCACAGTTCCTCTTCCACGCAGAGATTGTGCTGATAAAGTTATAATTGGCTTTTGGTTGGCGGAGCTGTTTACCATGCTAGTCATTAAAAGTATCCAAGAATAGCGAATTAGGAGTCTGTTAATTCTGAAAACAAACAGTATGTGACTGAATCAGATTTTTATTTGATCCCGGCAATTGATCTCAAACCAATGATGGGATGATTTTTTTTTTCTCCATATATTATTCTTTCTGTGCCTCCGTGCCACGTATTCAAGGTGAGGTGCTACAATGCAGCTTACATCTTTATTTTCAGATGCTCTCTCACTCACATCACAGCCTAATTCCTTCTATTCTCCTCCTCTCTGCCTCTTGCTGCTTTGCTGACACCGTGTACCCATACATTCCTAGCCTTTATACATTTGATCATTTGTATTCCCAATCAAGGGAGAAATTTACAGCGTACACTCCCACTTCCTGTATTTCAAGCCCGCATTTGGAGGTTTACAAATGAATGTGGGGGTTGAGGTTGTGTCTGCGCGCCTCTCCTGAGATCACCTGGCACACTTAATCAAACATCGCGGCTTTAATTTGGTGTTCGGTTTCCGATGCTCGCGGAAAAACAACATCGACATCGTCATCTCCGACAGCAGGCAGACACTCACACATGCAGATGCACCGACACACACACACACACAGACATGCAGGGACGCCTACACATCGTCGATCAGTGATATTCATCCATGACATTCAGATCTAGTTCAGGAGTAAACTTTTGCTACTCACAGATTTTTTTTGATATGTCCGCCAGATTCCCCCATTTTTCAGTTTAGATTACAGGCAAGTGTGTTTCATTTCACTGGCGTCTTCCCAGTATAGCGTAGCCACCTACAGTAAAGCCCCTCACATGCAGCACTAACTAGACGTTAGCTCAGTCCTGGGAATGTGGTTGCTCCACCTCAGTTATACTACACTTTACCAGAACCCGTCTCACCCCCTGCAACCTATAACAGCAACATACTCCATGTTGTTGTTGTTGTTGTTGTTATTGTTATCGAGTCTGGACTTTGCCAACTGCAAGTGTCGATATCTGCTCATTTGAAAAGATGACTTTGCAGCCTCTTGATTGTTTTAGTTGGTGCTGAACCGTGCGTGCGCTCCCTCTCCGCGGTGTTACAGCCCTTCGTTTGCTCATGTGGAGTTAAAAGCTGCACTTCATTTTCACATGCTCGTTGTGCCGGCGGTTCGTTCTGGATTAGGAGTCAAAAAGAGAGAGCAGCATCACCCACTGCGTTAGTTATTGAAGTGAGGGATGACATTTAGCTGTAGTTAATTATGTATGCAAAACTCAGCCGCTCAGCTGCTATAAGAGGTCAGCTTGACAAAGTAACCCCACACCGGGGAGAGTCTCATGGCAATGAGATAGCCCTATTAAAACACACACACACACACACACACACACACACAGATACACTATTTTTCTCCCCCTTGCTTTCTCACTCTTTTAATTTTTGCTTGACTGCTCTATTGTATTGTATATATTTAACATCACATCAACATGCTGAATGACTAATAATTCCATCTCTCACTAAGTGCCTTAATAGTTTGTCTATTTTAGTCTTTCTCCGTTTTTACATATTTATTTCATCACACCATTTCGCTAATTTAATATCCATAATATTTCATGCCAAATATATTTGCCATACCAAAGAGAAGTGGGTGATCATATGTGGTTAGTTATGAGAGATTGGAGTAAACTCCACCCCATTAACTTAAGTGATATGCCCATTATTGCGCAATTTGCCGCAAGACCGAAAATAGAGGTTGGTTTAAAAATAAATTAACCGTAAAATAGTTAATATTTGTCTGCAATTGAGCGACTGAATGAATTTCATAGATTGCACGTTAACATGCTCATTGTGCACATGTATGTGTGCGCCTGAGAGTATTTGCCGGTCCTCTTTGTTCTGATTTCTGTGTGTGTGTGTGTGTGTGTGTGTGTGTGTGTGTGTGTGTGTGTGTGTGTGTGTGTGTGTGTGTGTGTGTGTGTACAGTTCAGACTGCAGCACATCAAAAGAAAGTGGGAGATTTTCATAACTATTTTTTTCTTTGTAGTTCTTTAATTGCGTCCCCGTGGCTTTCTTTCCCTGGACAGAATCTTAAACAAAACATTCTTTTTTTGTGAGAAGAAAACCCAACTTTTTATTTATTTTTTTTAACAACAGACAAGTGTCAGGGTCGTTATTTAGGAGGGTTTTTATGCTCTTGTGAAAATTTAGAGGGAAATTCTAAATATATATTCAGAGTTTTATGAGTAACTTTTTTTTTTTTTGCATTTACAAAGTAGTAAATATACATTTTTTTAGACAGGCTTCTTCCTTTTGTCATGTTTTGTGTTGTTAATATGTTCAGTTGTTATTTAACAGCCGTGACCAGGTTACATATGCTGTGTGCTCTGACTGATTATATGAGCACTGTGTGCATTGCATGTTGTCATGCACAGCATTAAGTGATTCAATTACAATTATTGGTTTTAACATCATCCTTCATCTCTTACTTGCCTTTCCTTATCAGATTTGAGATATTTTTATGTCAAATATACATAAAAATCGAAAAATACTTGTTTTTTTTAATACACATTTTGATTCACATGGATGTGAATCCTCAGGATGATAGCACTGTGGTTGACGCCGTGTGCATCTGTGTGTACACACGCATGTACTCTCTCACACACACACACACACACACACACACATGTTCACACAGATGCCCGGTGTCACCTACAGTGGTATCATCCCTTACAGTCAGGCAGGGATCATCACTGCACCTGCTAATTACCATCTCCAGCTGGAGAGTTAAATGGAGATCTGTTCTATGTCTGACCTTTGACCCCATGCTCTTTATGTGACGCATTTCAAACCCTGTTTGGGGTTGGCTGGGCTGGGTCTTAATGAGGCCCCATGTCTGCCCTCTGTGGGCTGTGCGCCTCGGATGCCCCACTTTCATCCCCGACCATCTTCCCTTGATGTAAATTGAAAAGATCACAGCTATGGGGAGAAGACCTGTACTGGAAAGGCCTCTCTGCATAGATTATGAATATCATAACTCAACAGTTTTTTTTTCCTCCCTCTCCCCCAACCGCCCACTCCCCTCTCTCCTCCTGCCACCCCTTCCCTGTACAATGCTACACTTCTAATTGGACCCAACGGGGGACTCTCTGCCTTTGATCTCATCACCGCCACTGTGACTTTACACTAAAAAATGTCACTGCCAAATAGGGTTATCACCTGTAGAGCCTGGCCTTCCTCTGATGCCTGTACGCATCTCGTTAGCTTCACTCAAACTGTAGAAGTTAATTAGTTTGACAGAGCCATTACCGCAGAGGCATACCTGATGATTGTGGCGTAGGCGCCATATTCAATATCCAATTATTAAACACACATTTATTTTTTGCGTTTGATATCTGAAGAAGCGCAACGCAGCCCGCGCTTGGTTTCGATATCCCGGTATTTGTCATGCCCTATATTTGTAATATGTGACAATTTAATTAAGTACCACACCGTGGTTAATCTTCCTTGTGAATAAACGGGGGGAATGTTGAATGTATCGCTTTATCACCCGTTTTTCTCTGGGTAACAAAACACGAGTGATTGTGTCCCCACCTCATTAAAAAGTGTTTGCCACTGCAGTGCTCTCACCCGTTCAAAGTTGCTGTACAGAACTGTGTGTGCTGAGTAAACTCCGCTGCTATCCCGTCTTCTCTGGCAGTCTTTGGGGTATGCCTCCCCTTCTTAGACTGACATTGTGTTCGCTTTGATTCCCCCCCACCCCCGCGAAAAAAAAAGGCAGTTTAATGATTCGCGAGGATGAAAAAAATCAATGAAAACGCACATAAACATGAAATATTAATTCCAGAAAGGGCTTTACATAAACATAAAAGCATTTAGCACAATGAGTGAATATGGAGATGACACTTGTTAATTTAACCGTGATAAACTTCCTGTTTGATGCCTGGGAGCATTTGCAGTGGCAGCATGGGGACGATGTGGAGAGTGAGAAAAGCCCAGGGGAGAGAGATTCACGCTGTTCGTTTTGTCTTTGTCCCAGTTTAAGACTGCCACTCTCTCTGTCTCGCTCCCTCTCAGCCTCTGCTTCTCTTCTGCCTGTCCTCTGTACGAGCTGCGCTAACACTTCGCTTCTCCTCCCTGAAGTTTTCCCAGATAGGCTAATTGCAGACGCCAGACCACGATATGCCTCCAAGGCTGTGCAGCGTGATGCGTTTGGCCACATCTGACGGAGGCAGACCTGATCAAAATTACAATTACAAAATTACAGAAGGAATGGGGTCATTTAATGGGAGACATCAACCCATAGCTTTCATTTATTATTTCCTTTCTTCCTGCCCACAAATACAGCTACATTAAAACTAATAATATGTATGTGTAGAACTAGTTGTAAATGTTGCTTCAAAGAGGCGGACAGGCCAGACAATTAACACGAGAACATCTGACACACACTCTGAACACGGAGCCAAAAAATGTTGCACTGTATAAAGAGGTGAGTGAAGAGGACTAGTGCGGTGTTAAATCTAATAGGCAGTCTGCTAACCCCAAACCCTTGTTGTTTAACACACTTCTAACAGTTCTGCATGTGCAGTCAGTTTTCTCACCCCATATTCAGACCCCGGCGTGGTGACAGAAGGGAGAACAGTGTTACCTGGAGCACTGTGCCATCATCTGCCCATGAACCCAACCACAGGCTCAGCGTTGCACAGATTAAGCATCGTTTGTGGCATTTTAGATTATGATAAACACTACAAAATAATGCAAAGCAATATAGCGAGGAACTAAACTTTTCATAGGTTAAATGTATAGGTTTTCCCTTTTTAAAATCGTGATCCAGTAATCTAGACCTCCCGTTAAAGCCAATCAAATGTGGTGCTTTTGTGCTACGCTGGCACAGCCCACACGCCGAGCAGCGGTCCCTCGCCGTCTCTGCCTCCTCCTCGCTCTGCCACAACACAGTCAGACTGCTGCTGAGCAGGTGAGGAGGGCCTCTTGACAACTTTCTTCTCCAACTCCCCGGGGCCCGGTGGCCCGGGTGAATCTTTTGTCATCCTAAAACAAGCTCAGGCCTGCTGCTCCTCCACTCTCGCCTGGAGTCCTGGAGACAGAGCCAGGAGAGAGGAGAGGGAGGGGGGGATAATTAAAGACGTTTTATGTCAAGAGTCCCTTTCTGGAGAGAGTTTGGGAGAGCCGACGGGGGAGGAGGGAAAGACAGGAGGACTGGAGAGAAAGAGTGGAGGAGTAAGAAATGGAGGGAGAAGTGAAAAAGGGAGAAGGTGATGGAGAGGAGAGCGGGTGTGGCAGTGTGGAGAGAGGGTGAGAGTGGAAGCGTTTCCATTTCCTCTCTGCTGTCCCCTCCCTCTCAACCCCCCTCCCCTCCCCATCCTCTGCTCAATTAGCAAAGCAGCAGGTGCTCCCAGCAGCACAACAGATAAGCTTGGAGGGAAGGCTGCAGCTTTTCCCTTTCTTTTCTTTCCTTTTTTGAGATGACCTGCAAATGTGATACTTCACACCCAGAATGGGCTAGCTGTCTCATCCACCAATTTCAGAGGTGATAATTTAACTTACCCCTCCATCTCTCCCTTTCCACCCTCCCACCTCTCTCTCTTTCTCTATTCCCCTCACATTCTGTCTCCCTCTCTCTTTCTCTCCCACCTTCTCTTCTTTATGTTTGCCACCAGGTGTCCTCTCTGAAGAGCAAGCTGAAGAAGCAGTCGACAGCGACAGGAAGTGGTGTGGCGAGGGCCTTCCTGAGAGCGCAGGCCGCTCTG
Source organism: Chelidonichthys spinosus (assembly GCA_029853015.1). Classification (NCBI taxonomy): domain Eukaryota; kingdom Metazoa; phylum Chordata; class Actinopteri; order Perciformes; family Triglidae; genus Chelidonichthys; species Chelidonichthys spinosus. Next base: position 15,336,216 of record CM056826.1, read on the forward strand.
TTTGGATCCTACAGAGATGCCCTCAGATACAAACCTGTAAGGATCCAGACTCAATAACCTTGCTGTGTCGTTTAAGACTGATGCTTTCTTATAAGTTTGCATATATGCTTGTTCATTACATCCAGAGCTCGATACATGCATCCAGTGTTTGAGCTAATCTGGTTGAGTTCCTTAAAAAAACGTACACTCGTGTCCCTAAGTATAAAGAATGTCACCTTCCCAAAAAGTGCTGTAAATATAATATATGAATATTTGTTTTCCGCTTTAAACGAGTCGGTCTTATAAAACCACTTCAGCCTGAAATAAACATACCAAATATGAATGTTATTTTGAGGATTTTAACCCTTTTTAGGCCAGTATGTTTACATAACTCCACAGTTTTTTTTATCCCCAAAAAATAAAATAATTTCCATAAAACAAATTTCAAGTAGTAATTGATTACTATTATTATTAGGCCCTGAGTTTGGTCAATGATTGCCAGCAACATTGATGTTGATGCATTGTAGTTTTTGTTCCATTTAAACAAACAAACAAAAAAAACAGAAAAGTGCTGTAAAAATACGGTAAAGTTCGGTAAGTACGGTAAAAATTCAGTGTTATAAAACTACTTCAGCCAGACATATACATACCAAATATGAATTATGTTTTGGGGATTTTAACCCTTTATGTTTACATAACTCCAATGTTTTTATCGAAAACAAACAATACACGCACACACCCATACCATTTTCACCATTTTCTAACATCAAAGATAACACACACTTATCGTTTCAGTAGCAAGGCACCCTCGCAGAAAACAGTAAAATGAGTGAAATTTTGCGGCATGCTTAAAATGGGAAAAAGTAGCGCCACCTTGCGGACAAATATAAAACTGTTAAATGGAAAGCCAGTAGTCCACAAGAAAAGATTAGCATAAAGGAATGCATTAGTTTATGTTGAGATACATGTGGGATAAAAAATGGCATTTACAATGGTTTCCAATGGGACGTTTTTCATCTCTAGGAACAAATGTGTCTGTTTTTGTGTAGCTTAGCCATTTTAGGCTAATTTTAGTAACTGAGATGACAATTCTAAAATGTTTAGAAATGAAGATCTTCTGGAAAATGTGAGCTTTATTCATTCAAAACAGATGAAATGGCTTGAAATTTAAAAAAATGGAATGGAGCAAAACAATATTTATATCTGCCACTCTTCAACAATACTCTGTTGGATTTCATATAAAAACAAGAACTATTACTCAGGAACATAATTATGTATTACGGAAGCAGATTGTATTTTCATTCACAAGCAGGATGAAATATTCACAAAGTAAACGTGTAGCAGGCGGCAGCAATCCCAGTTTGGGTGAGTTGAGTGAAATTTCGGCGGAGCCTGGTTAGACGGGAGCAGTTTTGACTGAAGGTAAAAGGTGTGTTTTCAGGTGGAGTGCAGAGCTAAGGTGGGCCTGTCTGAGGCAGTGAAATGTCAGAGGAACTGAAAAGAGTCAGGACGTTCCCTTTGAAGATCCCTTTTAGCCACCTTTGGTGTTTTACTCTCCTTTACTAAGCCCCCCCTAACACTTCTTTTCTGGATCTTTTCTGCTTATCAAGTCTGAGTCAGAGCAGAGCAAACTACAGCATGTCCTGTTTGTCAAATAGCGAAGCCTTTGTTCCTTTGGCTTTGAGATTAATTGGACTTTGTGGACTCCCGGAGTCAAGATGCTACATTATTGATGCTGTCTCTCTTTTCTCTGTATACAGACAGTATATGAACAAACTGCCTCCCCTCTGACACAAGCACTGAGACTCGGCGTGTGTGTGTGTGTGTGTGTTTGTGTGTGTGTGTGTGTGTGTGTGTGTGTGTACACTCACGCCATGTTTTCTTCCAGACAGGAATGGGTATAAAATCCCCGTCATTAACATACATGCACACGGATAAGCGTGCACAAACTGCACATCTGCTTCCGTGAACATACTGATGACGCTCGCGGCGTCCTGATATCTGCGGAGCGTCTCTCTCGTTCCGAGATGAGGAAAAGATATTCGCAGACAGAGCTGAGCCTAGCGCCGCGGTTCACAGGCCCATATGCCTCGACAGAAGGAGGGGTGTGGACGTTGGCTTTGGAGTCTCGCTGAGTTGTAAATGAAACAATACTGGAAAATGATAATGAGTTGAAAAGCAATCAGCTGATTAGAAAAGCATTACTTAGGTCATCAGTTTCCGCTCGCGTCGGCGCTCCCACGGTGCTTCTCACCAGCTCCGAACGTGTCTGGCAAAAAAAATAAAAGGACCTGAAACAGCAGTTCAAATTAGTTTTCACCACCAGTGATGAAGCCAAGTCAGGTGGGAGGATGTACATGTTGCCCCTCCCACCAGACATACATGTAACTAACCTGTATGAATACTAGTCATTCATTTCAGACACCATCCTTCATTCAGTAACCTGTATGACTGCCATATTTAATATAAAAAATATGTTATTGTCTCCAAAATTCACAACATGTTTTTATTCAGCAAAATATTCTGCTTTAATCGATATTAGTCGGCGTCTGGTCTTCCAAAAAACAACATTTTCACTTTTAAAAAAACACATCTGTATCAACAGGACGTTCCAGCAGCAATCGTTCAGCAGTATAAATTACATTTATGCAAGCACATAAGACAAAATTATATTTTCCAAACTTTTCAGGGGTGATAACATCATAAAATATGACGACAGATATTCATTTGAAAACTCCAATCAAAGCTTCGACATTCAAATCACATTGGATGCAGCCCTATCCATAACAGGCATATGAAGGACATAAATGTGGGCCATCAGATCCACGAAAAGAGGCTGCAAACCAGTTTGTAATTAATTAACTAAAATGACCTCCTCACACATGAAGCTGATTAACAGGGCATATGGCGCTCCATCTAAAAGCACATAGGGTGCAGATTCTAGAGGTAATTATAAGAACATCTTTATTCTCATAGTAAGTTAGTTAAAAAAATCGGATTAATAAAAACAGATCGTCCACCATCGCTTCAACGGTGGATATATCTGATCGCCTGTCAGCTGAAGTCAAGTTTATGGTGTGGAGGGAACCAGGTGTGAGTATGTATGGCCCTCTCTACAATTGGTGTGTCTCGGAGATTATGTCCCACTAAATTAATCTTTATTGACTACATCCATTAAATACCTAGTTTATTACACCATTAACTGGAAGTTGTCATCATTTTTTTTGTGCTAGGCTACCTTGGTGACTCTTAAAATGGATCAAATGACTGTGGCGCTCTTCCTTTTGCAGGCCTGTCTTAATGAAATGATTTTGTTGCACACAGAGTCTTAAAGTGGAGGTTCTCTTCAGTAGCAGTTAGTCGTTACTCTCAGCGTGTTATTCGGTTTTGTTTAGCTGCAGCCGAAACGGCAAAAGCTTATTAAACTACAACAAGCTGCTTTACGAGAGAATACGCCTTAAAAACTTTTCGTGATGTAAGTGGAGCAGCATTCTTGTGATGTAATTTGGGCCACTGGTATCATCTGCCCGTCCTCGGAAAAAAAATGCAGTTAGTCTCCGGTGTTGTTAAGTTGTTTTTATGTGCCACTGTGCTCGTAGCATGGAACAGACAAAGCACATTGTTTCACACTGCAAGAATTTAGAGCATCATTGAAATATGTGAGAATTATGTTAATTATGAGAAAACATGAATTGGAAATGACTGCAGGGCTGCATGTGATTGGCCGGCAGTGCTTCTGTTGTCATCCTCTGTGTCTATAGCTCACAGGCCAACACACATGATGTAAGAAATGGTAATAATGTGCTAGTGTGTTCATGTGTAGTGCTGGGGAGTTTACTGGGACACCGTCTTCTAGTCCAGGGGAGATCTTGTGCTCTCTTCCAGGGGAACGCTTTTAAAGACGACTGTTTTCATTTTTTTATGCTCTTCCTTTTTTGATCCTTTCTCTTTCCTTCCTGCCTCTTGTTTTGACTCTTTTTCTGTTTTTTTTTAAGACCCACTTAGCTCACTAATGAAGAAATCAGTTGAAATCCTCCTTGGTTTAAGAAGACTTTCTACAGTGAAGACACAATTTGATCACAGTGCTGTGAATCACATCGTAAACAACATTGTGCAGTTTAGACCCCCTGCCTTTCAAGGCACCACACACACCTGCCCTTCCCTGTGGCTCAATTCTGAACCAAACAGTCTTAAACCTGTCAGCACAAAGTAAAGTCAGCCAAAATGAACAGAGTGTTTTTCTTATTTTAATTTGTGCCGATGATATGTCTGTGGACTCTTCAGGGGGAGCCGATCACCTTCTGTGAGGAGAGCTTTGTGAACCATCGATCGAGCACCATGAGGAACTTCCTGTCCATGGCTGTCAACCTGCAGCTCTTCAAGCAGGTATAGCTGTCTCTGTGTGTGTGTGCGCGTGTGTGTGTGTGTGTGTAGTATATGGTCAGTTATTCTTTCCTCTCCCATTGATGTCAGTTTAATTTTGAGCCGTTTAGTTTTTGAGCCGATTATTTGGATGGAAGCATTCATTTTGACGGTCGTCGCAGCTCCTCTCGTGCTCAGCAAACTGTCAGCTCAACTGGGCCAAAGTTAGCGTTTAGTATCTTGACAGTTGGGTTGTGAGGAGAAGAGAGAGTCCTGGGATTATAAATGGTTATTGACCCCTGGAAACACACTTGTGTCTCTTTGTCTGCTCAGTTCTGTCGAGTGGACAAACAAAACCAGGATGTAGATTTCGTTCACTGTACGAAACCACATCAAGGTTGTATTGTCAATGATGTGCCGTGTGGTGTAGAGGGTGTTTGTGTGTGTGTGTGTGTGTGTGTGTGTGTGTGTGTGTGTGTGTGTGTGTGTGTGTGTGTGTGTGTGTGTGAGCGAGCAGATATCCTTTATTCATGTGTGGTTACATGAGTTTCCCTTAAAATCACTCATGTATACTTAATATGTTTTTCCCCCCAAATCCCCTCAGCAATACTAAACTTAGCCGAGCCAGAGCCGAGCGGAGAGACACCTCTGGCTCCGAAGAAAATTTCCTCTCACCCCTTGAATTTTTCTTTGTGCTCTCTGACCCGTGATAGTAGTGTGATTTACCCCCGAGAGTTACAGCACAGCGGCCCTCAATCAGCCTTTTGTTTCTCTGGACACTCTGGCCCGTCTATAATTTTCCCAGGCAGAGCAGATAGCGAGCAGCAGTTCAAAGCATCCTCCCGGGCTGGCTCCTGCCTCGGCGGTAGCGTTGGGAAACCAGCCCTTATCTCCTCCTCCTCTCCAGCACGGGGGATGGGGTGAGCTTATCTTCTCCACTCCTCTTTCGACTAAAGTGAGAGAGGCCAGCGCTCCGCCCGAGCTCTGCTCCGACCATGACCCACATCCGCTCGCAAACACGCAAACAATACTCAACTGGCGCGGCCACACACCAGAGCACATTCACTTTTATATGCAGACGTACACGCTGGTGGACAGCAGATGTCTGGATGTTTTCCCAGTATTTCCAGTACTTCCTCACAATTGATTGTTTTTATAACAATATGTTATCTTGTCCTACTATGAACCTATAGTCCAATATGTTGTCTTCATTGTCAGTATATTGCTTATTGTACTCAAAGTTGGACTGCTGTCTTATTATTAACCCCCTAATTTTAGAAAACATAAATAATATTTGTCCGCATATTGTAAGAAATACATTTTGGCTGCTATGTATTGTCATATATAAATAGATTAAAATCCACAAAGGTTCCATTCCAGATATTACATTAGGAGAAGGGAATATAACCATGTTACAGTAGCATACTTTTAATTAGTCCATTATTTATTTATATTTTGGTTTCCTTATTCTCCAACTAAAGTTAAAATTCCAAGATCTAAGATTGGGAATTTATCTGTTGCCTCTCAACGGCTCTCAACATGGCGATGCCCGAGCCGCCGGTTCTTAGCTAACAAACTACAGCAAATGTGCTGACATAGCTAACGGTGTTAACCTGAGGGGGAACTGGAGGGTGGGTGATACGCTGCAGCGTCATCAGCTGTAATCGCAGAGAGGGCAGTGCTGAGCAGCAGCCAGCGGGGCACACTAGCATGCAATAAAGCCCGGCAACCCGGCAATGTCAGCGGAGCAAGGAGAAGTTCCGATAACAATGCACACAGAGGGAGAGCGACTACTCCACTATCTTCACATAGAAAATAGCTGTTTGCTGCTATATTAATGCTCTGAATGTTGTGTATTACTCATTTAAAAGTTTTGATTGTCGTCGGAGGAATGCATTAACAAACAGGTCGAGTTTCTCAATTATCAAGCAACAATCATTAATGCTAGACGTGACTGAAACATGTCTACTATAACATAATATAATCATATATATATATATATAAAATCCTATTCACGTGCAGACCCTGGCCTTTAAAGTGTGGGATATGTCGCTGCAGCCCTATGCCAACAATAATGGTTCAAACTTTAGCCAAATTCAAACCATATTATAGGAATTGGTAGACCACAAACACACATTACACACAGGATGAAGCACCCGCACAATATGGAGGTGTTACCTGAGTTTGAAGTGTGACCATTTCAGCAGGAAATTGCTTTTCTACAGGTGATTTTGTTTTCATTCCTTGTAAAGCAGCTCTTTTGCTTCGCAAGTCATTTCGTTTTTATAGAGGGAACAGCGTGGAGCGGTTCATGCAAATTCAGCAAAACATGCTGGCCTTGTGGACAGACTAACTATTGTGTCATATGTCATTAAAAGCCAACAATTACTTTCAATAGCCCTATGAAACTGTATTATTCTAACATATTGGATAAGAGCAGCTTTGTAATAACTAAACTGTAGCTGTTGAGTGCATTTGAATTGTGTGCTAAGGGGCCACAAAGCAGAAACAACAGTGATTTTTATCTTGTGTCTTTATGAAATATAAACACTAAGCCCACCCTAAAATAAAAAAAATACACATGCACACCTCTTAAAATGTCAGTTACACCTTCTAACACGCTGTTCTGGTGCTGTTTCCTGCGCGCTCGGTCCACCACCATTTCTGTTCAGAGCAGCACAAGTGGGAGAAATCTTCTCAAAGAATGCGGGGGAAAGCCTGTCGACATTAACCTGCTTCTTATCAACCATCCTCAGCGCCACACACACACACACACACGAGAGTATCATGCTAGCAGAGACTGATTCAATGAAGTCTCTTCCTCTTATTGACAAAACTAAGCCATACGCAGTTTTATGGAGTCCGTAGGGGGACTTGTATCTGATAATTTACTGCCAGGAGCCTTTTGTAGACAATGTGCGTCCCATCAATCAATAATCATCCGTCATTCTCGGTGTGTGTGAACGCAAGAGCCGAGCCACTAATGGGAAAGGGGGAACAGTGTGTCCTTGCAAAACCAAATGATATGATTTAAAATCTGATCATGTAGTTGCTCCGTCCGCTCCATATCACAGTTACAGTAAGCTGGAAAACCACATTTTATCATAACCAGTAGGAGTGATGGATGAAGACAGCTGCTATATGTTTCTTACTATAATGAATTCATTTCGGATTCAAATTCTTATTTGTCTCTTTGCCAAGTTTGAGAGTTATCGTTGGTTAAGAGATGTATTATTGTGCTTTACCTGTGCTTGATTGACATACGTTGCATCGGCTGCAATTATCGCAATCTAAATATCAATTTTCAAATTGGAGGAACAGAATTAAAAGTAAACTGCCTGTCAATATAAGTTGTAAAACCAAAAGCAGGGGCTCTCCAGTGACGTGATCTGTGCTGCATCCCAGAGTATCCACAGTTTATTGGGTACAATTCTAGGTTGCAAAAATAACATTTCCTTGATGGTTGCTCTCTGTAAATGAGCTCTTGTAGAGTCTTAATCCTGATATCTGGCTCCACAATTCAGGAGTTTAAATAAATAACTAGACCGCTGTAACGTGAGTGGGTAGATGTGCTGCGAGCCAGATGGAATAACTCTCCCGGTCTACAGTCCACTACTACTAAACGGCAACGGGAAGCAAGAGGATATAGAGATGGAGAGATGGAGCAGGATTCAGTGGGCCATTAGTGATGCATACAGTTTGTGTTTAGTTCCTTTAGTAAAAGCTATTTCAACTAAATTATTTTAGTGGTGTAAATTAATGTCATTTGATTCACACGTATTGATAGAGTGTGAATGTTTTTGCTGAATGAAGCTGGCTGTATTTTGTTTTTTTGTCTCTCCCTCAAAACAAAGACAATGAGTGTTTTTTTCAAGTGTTGGTTTGTGTGAGTGTGGTGTCCACAGGCTGCCATTGTTGACTAATGTCCAATTAAGGCCCACAGTGAGGCAGGTAATACGGCGGGGTGGGTGGAGGGGGGCGAGGGGGGGGGGGGGATAAGTGGAGGCTTCGTCTAGGTGATGATTTGGGTTGATTATCTGCACTAATTGGGCCGGCCAAGTAGCGGAGCAGTGGTTGAAACCTGCAGTCTCACCTCTCATTAAAATGATCTAATGATGAGGCTCTGGCTCTTCTGACCGGAGGAGCGGGTGGCGGTGGCGGTCGCTAGTTAGCAGGCGGTCTCTGAGGACATGCACCCTAAAACAACCCACACTGTTGTTACACTTTGGACACATTGGCAGAAACGGGAGTCGGAGTGCTGCAGTTTATTTATTTATCTGACAATATATTCAAAAAAGAATGGTGTGCCATTTGTTGTTGTTCCTGAAAATACAAACAAGTGCTAGAAAGGTAGGAGGTGTTGATTATTAATTAATGCAATCATCAGTCAAAATGCATTTACACTTTGAATGCTTTATATATAAATATATATGTATATATATTCTAATTATTTTTGACACAATGATTGATTTTAATCGGCTTTTCCCTCCTTGCGTTACACAAATTAACTGGAGAGGTTAAAATATAGATTTTGGTTTAGGTTGAACAAAAATAAACTTACACAAACTGGTAGGAAGTTACTTTTTCACAACTACTGCAGACCTGGGCTCCACTGCTTGAAAATGAAAGAAAAGTATTGCTGCTTGTTTTTTATTTTTATTAGTTTTTTTTTAGTTTGTCTTTTTAAAACCAGAAACTTGCCAAGATTAGCCCAAGGAATTCACTGGAAAGTATTTTCCACACAGTGATTTGCTGATATTATAAGTGATGGGGCAGGAAACTAACAGCAACTTGGGGGTCAATGTGGTTATACAGTGATTTAGCTAATGGAAAACAGTGCACCATATGTGTGGCTGAGTGATCTACACTCACATAATTGTTTTAGAGATTTTCTTCATGTTCAGTATTTAGAAAGGTGATATACAGAGATGTTTCCCACCCCACAGAAACTACAATATAACCGTCAACTGAGCCTGTAACTGCTGGGGGGCGGGGGAGACATAAGACCTCTCGTAATGAGCAGATATCATGATAAGAAATGTGTTAAAAAACGATGTATTGGCATCATTTTTATTTCCCTTTCCCTCTCATCTTTGCTTTGACTTGTTCATGGCCTCTAAAAACTCAATATTTTCATGCTTTAACGTGTAAGAATGCTGTGGATTTTTCTTTATCGCAAATGTGGAGGTGTGTGTGTGTGTGTGTGTGTGTGTGTGTGTGTGTGTGTGTGTGTGTGTGTGTGTGTGTGTGTGTGTGTGTGTGTGTGTGTGTGTGTGTGTGTGTGTGTGTGTGTGTGTGTGCGTGCGTCTGCTTTTACTTGCGCAACATATTTCCGTGAGTTTGCGTCCGTGCTCATGAAATGTGTAGCTGTCTTGACTGTTGGGTCAATATTTATGAGATGGGGTTTTATGCGCTCCATGTTACAAAGGGAGGAAATGAAACTTCCTCATGTCTCAGACAGTGTGCTGCGTGTCGTCTACTGCCCTAATCCCTCAGCTGCTCCACATTACTAAATCCCTATTACCTGCAACCCACCTAATCTTTGGATGTAGTTTCTGTCAGGGAGGATTAATAACACCCGACTGTGGCCTGAGTGTTTGAATCTGTGTGTATGTGTTTTTTATCTGTCAAAGTGTGTGCCCCCCCCCCCCTCTCAAACCCCCCTCTTTAATAAGCACGTTGTAATTTATGGTTGTAGTTCATCGACGGACGGCTGGCCAAATTGAACGCAGGCCGCGGCTTCTCCGATGTGTTTGAAGAGGAGATCACAGAAGGGGGCTTCTGTGGAAGTGAGTAAAGCTAGACTTGTTTATCAGTTAGCCATATTAGAGTTATTTGCCACATATCGTGCAGTAGGCTGTAGTAATTGTCTTATGGGATGATGTGCAGTAAAAGTGGTGAACAAAAGGAGGAGAAATCTTAACAAGTTATGAAAATGAACAGAAAAGGCATTACATATCTTTCATTGCTTAAATAAGATGTATTGCGCTCTCAAAACTCTAAAACAATTGGAAAAAAAAGTATTTTAAATCAATGATGAACTGATTTAAAAAATGGGAAGTCCTTGTAAGTTTTTATAACATTTCCAGGTCTGAAGTCACGTATGGAGGCCGTTAAATTTCTCATAAACACGCCTGTGACCACATAACTAATGCCCCCATCGACGGTGTTGTCTTTGGAAGAACAGGATGTGATTGTCATTGATTAACAACAACAACAATATGACTTTAAGTCACTTTAAATACTACATTCTGAAACCTGTAAAAAGCCTCTCGCGGTGAATAGGATCCTTTTTTTTATATGACATTCATTTGACATCTTGTCATTTGGTTTAAATCAGAATATTGTAACTGAAACGATGCTTACCCGACAATCTGATTGAATGTTGCAAAAGAAGATTGACGAAAGAATTGGTAATGTTTTGGCAGGATTGAGCATTGTTACATGTGGAGACATCACAAGTCTGAAATCCCGCAGGAGCGCTCAAACCAATTATATCATTTTGATCACAACACTTCAGGTTTGAGTTGTGTTTACATGACAAGGGAAAGGAAATGGCATCTAGATGTTGCAGCTAAATATCCAGCGGAATATTGGGCTCATGAATTCTTTCCCCAAACCAACACTGTCTTCTTTAATTCTGTTCTCGAAACATCTTACGAGCCCTGGACACCATAGAAAAAACATCTTTTACACAGCTCTCACAAGTCCTTTATATCCAATACTCATTTCACATTCAACAGTTATTAGTATTGATTAGGACAAAAGGGACTGAAGAAGAAAGCAAATAATTCTAGTGCACGAAATGTATTTATATCTTACATATTTTGAAACAATCGCATCACCTGCAGAGACTGTCACAGTGTTATACACATAGTTACCTTTGCTTTGTTAATACGATGCTATGGAGTGTAAAATTATTAATTCATGTTCCCTGTGTTTTCTACATCCCTCCAGGTAATTCAAGGTCTTACCAGCAGTGGATGCACACTGTGAAGGTATTCACAGAATGTCCTGCCGATCGTACCTAAACGCTTTTATCTGGGCCTTTTTATTTATCTTTTTTTCTTTTTTATGTTTCACTCATTTCATCCCCGAGTTATATTTAATTGAAAGTGTGATTGACACGACTCAGCGTTTGAAGTCCCGGCGTTGCCTTCGGAATGAAGGGGGGGGGGGTCTGCCTGAAATGTACGGATGCAGCCGCAGCGCCGTGTGTGTGTGTGTGTGTGTGTGTGTGTGTGTGTGTGTGTGTGAAGCGGCGCGTGCAGCAGGACAGTGGAGACAGACAGACAGGGAGGGGAGACAGAAGTGATTTGACGTGACAAGACGTCCTCCGACATGACATGTTGATCTGGCAGCAAACACGGGCGTTACTCCGCTGAACCGACCCAAGAACATAGATCTCTCTCCCTCCTTCATCTCCTGTCTCTTTCCTCCTCTCCTTTTCTTCCCCTAACTCTCGCTCTCTTTATCTTCCTTTCTCTCTCTCTCTCTCTCTCCCTCCCTCTTTTCATCTCTGTCACAGCCCCCCCTCTGTCTCTCTCTCACTGAGTAGCTCGCCCTCCCTCCCTCCCCATGCCGTCAGCTAAGGCTGAATTAGTTCTCTAGAGTGCTCTTCAAAGGTTTGTTAAAGTTCACATTTTCTGACTGACAGGGATCTATAAGAGGGGCCTTCACCTCGGCCTCTCCTCCTCTCCCTCTGCCGACTTCTGAAACGCTGCCTGCCATTTACTCTGTTTAGCCGTTTAGCCGACGCTTTGTGCTTACACTAAAGACCAAACGGAGAAAAAGAGCGAGACGCCAAAGGAGAGATGCTGCAACTCTGAGAACGATAGAGAGAGAAGAGAAGAGAAGAGAAGATAGGCACCGAGAGATATTGGGTGCCATAATGTCAGTCTGCAGAACTCAAAGTAGAAATCAATCATGCACAGTCCCTCGGATGGCTTGTTTTAGGCTGCTTCATAATAACAACCTCCTGAATGCTTTGAATCATGCGGTTGATCATGGCTCAGTGGTGTGACACTTTGCCTGGTGTCACCATTTGTGTACTGAACTCGCATTATAATGCTATTTACAGCTGCGCGGGGAGGTTCGGTTGGGTTTGATATTTGAAATGAGTCCGATGTGACGACTGTGGGAGTCGAGCGATGTTGGTGGGAATAATTCTAACCGTCGCGATGATAAATAAGGAAAGTGTACATCACAGTGTGGAGGCAAAACGCAGTTCATCTCGCTCAAAGTCGTTGATGTGGAAATCCGATAAGATCATCAAGATGTGATTGCATGCTGTGTGCATAATATGAATATTTCAGATATTAAAAGCAATAACTATGTGTGGAAACTTGCCAGAAAATCCCCTCTAAGCGACTCACTAATTGTCTGTGTCTGTTACAGAGAGGAGGAGCGCTCATCAACACGGCCGTGACTAAAGTACGTCCTTCTGCTCATGTTAATGGAGCGTAATGCAACGTCATGTTTTCCTTCCTATGCATCAAGTCCTGAAAGCCACAGAAACCAGCGGAATAAAACCCTTTTGTTCAGCTTGTTTCGTGAAAAATGCACAAAACGGCCAACCTGATTCCTCGGCGTGTCTGTTTGGGATTGACAGCGGATGGAATGGGAGTCGTCTGCGTTTGACGGGCGGCACCGTGTCATTATGTGCCGTGCAATAGGTGGTCAGGGTGCCCTTTCATGTTACCGCCTCCTTTTAGTGTGCGAGGCTCTCTTATCCAGCCTTTTGTCTCCGTGTTTTTTGCCACAGGGATCAAAGCCGTTCTTGATGTTACACGAAACCAGAACAGAATGTTAATGCAACATGTTTTGATTAGTAATCCGTGTGTGTGTGTCTGTGTGTGTGTGTGTGTGTGTGTGTGTGTGTGTTGTTTTTCCTCCTAGGCCAAGAGTCATGCCAAGAGGGGCATCCGGGACATTAAGGGCAGGCTCAAAGCGAGGGTGAGCAGCACAAACCTTCACACCTCCCTGACACACGCGTGTGCATGCTCATGGAAACTGTGCACGTGTGCGCGCACACGTAATCCTGTTCTGAGGCGCACAGATACAGTAGACACACACCCTCCTCATAGAAACAGACAGGAACGCTGCTTTACATGGAGTGTGTGATTCTGACGCCGGGCCCTTTAATGACTGTTGAAGCCTGCTTAGCGCTTTGTTCAGGGCTGTACATTTTTAACCAACGCCCCTCTGGCTATGGCCTGTCATGTCATCCGAGCCCAGGCCCCTCTCTTTCTCTTTTATTGTCTGCATATTTCATCAGTGAGCCTGTGATTTCCTCAAAGCTAATGTAACGAGGTGTATGTTTCCATAAGCCTGATGGATTTGATAAGGCAATAGCAGTTTGATCTGTCAGTGGGAAACTGAGCAGAGAGGGCACCGGTGCTGTGTGTGTGTGTGTGTGTGTGTGTGTGTGTGTGTGTGTGTGTGTGTGTGTGTGTGTGTGTGTGTGTGTGTGTGTGTGTGTGTGTGTGTGTGTGTGTGTGTGTGTGTGTGTGTGTGTGTGTGTGTGTGTGTTGTGTGTGTGGAGGCAAATAGAGGTGTTGAAATGTATTAGATTCGAAGCTAAACAGATTTCCGGTGTGTTCATAACAGAATTCCCAAAATACGCAAATTAATGAATTTGACTTTCTCAGGATCACACTTAATCTGCGGTGCAAATGTGCCGCCGCCACGAAAGTCACACACAAGGACCCCGACGCACAAACGTATTGATATTAAACTCACAAAAACCGTGGTGCTTTCTTTGAATGTAATCGCTGTTATATGGTTGAGAACATTTTAAAGGATGAGGTTGGTGATGTTAAATATATCGGCTGTGATTTCAAAAATCATGTGAAGACCAAAACCAATACATTACTTCTTCTCTCGATATTTTCCAACATGAATACTGTGGCTCAGAGGCCAGAAGCGTGTTTGTTATCAAATACTACTCAAACTCAAAGTTAACATTTGTAAGTGACTATTAATTTGTGTATTTCCACTAACTGTGTGTGTGAGATGTTCATCGTTGAAAAGTGTCATCAAATGCAATTTGGATTAAGATTTAAAAAGCTATTTCTTTAAATGCAGAATACTTATTAGTATAATATCACAAGAAGAAAACCTATTGAATATCACGGACTAATCCTTTCACTGAGAAAGGGAAACAAAATGGATTGTAATGGTCTTCTACGTGTTTTACATTCATGGTTTGTCTCTTAGGAAGAAGAAGAAGAGGGGATGATGGTCTGTGAGGGGTCACCCACCAGCACCAAGAGCCTGTCTCCAAGGAGACTGCAGAAGATGAGACGGGTATGACGCACACACACACACACACACACAGATGCACAACAGTAAATAACATGTACGCTGACTGATCAAACCAGAGGTCAGTTTTCACTTGACTGACATGGATGCAGTTTTCCACTTCTTTCCTCTCATTTCTATCTATCTCTTTTTTTATTTTTCTCCATCTCTCTCTTCCTCCTGCTTCTTCATCCCTCTTGTAACAGCTTTTGGAAGTACACTAGTTTGTCAGGGTGCCAAATGTAATGATAAGCATTTTTTTCCTTTCAACGCACTCATGTTGTACATTCAGTGTTTTCCTCTGAACAGCACGGACAGTGGAAGCAGCTCATCTGCCGGTCAGCATTTCCTCTGAAGAATATGCTTGTGCACCATAAGTGGATAGCACTTCTTCTTTTTTTTTTTTCTTTGTTGTGTGCAGAGCTGGTATACACATGCACGCTCTCAAAAGACACATTCATCAATAAATGTATCAAGAGACGTAAAAACGTTAGATAATGAGAAGACTGTAGCGTATATGAAAATGTAATATGGGAAGTTTGGTTCAACGTAATTAAAATTGCACACTTTTGTAGAGTATTAATACACATTAATGCAGCCTCGGGTTACTAGTTATATCTCCCTTCTTATATCTATATCTCTGTATCTCCCAGCCGGAGCTTTCTCCACTTCTTGTTTTTGCTAAATGAAAAAAATGCCAAGTGGACTCACAATTCTGTCCAGAGAAAACACCCCAAAACATGCCTGCATGCACACACTGACATTTTGGTCACAGTCATGTAAGAGTGTGATTAGAAGAGGTTGTGCTGTCTCTAATTAGCGTTGTGTTTCCTGTGTGTGTGTGTGTGTGTGTGTGTGTGCATGTGTGCGTGTGATGAGGCTGGAAAGTCTAAGCGCAGAGGAAGGTGTGACGGCCGGGGAGAGGAGAGGAACGGCAATTAGGGCTTTTTCTGAAGGCCTCCTCGGACACCCTCCACCCTCCCTCCCCCCCAGCTAGTGCACACACAAAGACGGGCCAACCCAACACACACAGATTACCAGTTTACGTGGAATTGATGTACGCACACACCCCACCAACACACGTGCACGCCACATTCAGGATATACACCCTCTCAGTCCCTGTCCCTGCCATTGAGGGCTGTTCATTGCCACAGTAACGGGTCCCTGGAGATCACTGGATACATAGGACACATGTACTGGTTTTGTGTGTGTGTGTGTGTGTGTGTGTGTGTATATATATATACTGCTGTTATATATTGTGCCGGATGCCTACACAATGAAGACAAACACCCCAGGAGGAGAGTGCACTCTGACATCCCAAGATTTTTTTTAAAACTAAGAGTGAAAATTGAGAAGCCAAAAAAAATCCTTGATAATTTATGGTCTGTCAGTTTGGAGTAACCTTGAAAGATTAAAACTCTTCAAAGCAGTACATTTTACTGAAAACTGTTTCAATGTTTTGTTTTCCGAGGATAGTCAAATAAGCTTAGTTTATGACTTTATGCGCATATTGAAGCTCACTTAGAAACAAAAAAAAAAAAAGATTGTTACACAAAAAGTTGCATGAAGAATGTTTTTTAGTTTACAAAATACCACTGGAAATCATCTTTTTAGGTTCCTTATGGATTATTTCATCTTCTCGCTATTCTTCTACTTTCACCATATTTACATTTCAGTTATGGTTCTAAAGAATGTTGGAGGAAATACATACCTATTGTTTCCATCTCTGTTTTTTTCTTGATACTGTGTTCTGCCCACAACTGCCTTGACCAGGTGTTCCTTGCATGAGAAATTGCTCTCAGTGGGACTAACCTGGTTAAATAAAGGTTAAGTAAAGTGAAAAAATAGAAAAAACCTCCTCATACCTCCCCTTCCTCTTGTGCCCACACACAGCAGTATACCTAACTCCTCATTCTTTAAAACATGTCCCACCAAAGTCCTGTCTTGTTCAAGTAATCTCAACATTGCAATGACAGTCCTGCACCAATAAAATAAAATAATCCTACCTTTCTTGGATTGATATTGTACCCTGTTTGCATTAGTGGACGTAGAGTAATTATTAGAAACAGCTCACAATGAAAGACCAAGAAAAAAACATCAATGTAGTATAAAGAGAGTTTTGTACATTACTTTTATAAACTGGCAACTGAGTATATATTGAAGCTACTGCAATAGTCCTGATTAGTGAACAGTATCCACGCCTAATTAAAAGGAAACTCACTTCATATACAATTAACCCATGATATCTATATATTTATATATATTGTGTGTATTTAGCTACCGTGCATATGCTCCATCACCAACTCCCCGTGTCCTTTCCAAACCTCCATACCTCTGACCAAGTGACCAACAAAGGCTCATTCACCTGCTCATCTAAATATTTATTTAGTAGTTTATTTAGTATTTTGTCATCTGGCGCTCCAAAAAAAATGTGATGTGATTAAAGACATTCCATCTTCCTGTATGAAAGAGAAAAAAAAGCAGGATACATTTTTATCATTCATCCTTTTTCTTTTCTTTTTTTTGTGTGTGTGAACCCCTCTATGTCTGTCCTTGAAACGAAATAAATGATCCCATGTAGCTTCCTTTTTAATTAATCATAGCAAAAAAAAAATAATTACAGTTATAAAATTCACATTCTTTTTGATCAGCCAACACATGTACCAAAGGGAAAGTGCCGCCGTCATTTGCTCACATATTTCAGCTGTATCTGGTGATGTGGGTGATTCGCAGTGTTTGGTGAGCTTTTTGATTAAGAATGTAGGAGTAAGCCTTTCGTTTGACAAAAACAAGACTGAATTGGACCGCTGACTTCTTGTCTGATACAACAAACAACAGCCATTGTTCTGGCTCCTGTTTGGTTTTGTGTGTGTGTGAGCGACACATCTGTTTTTGAGATTCTGTGTATCTGGAGTGAGTGTGTGTGTGTTTGTGGTCTTGGGCTGTAAGCACCTGCACATGGAAAGTGTGTCTCAGCCCTTTTTGGTGCATCAGCCTGGTTGTGATTGTGCATGCTGCATGTACACAAACACGTGTGCATTTAGCACTTTGCCTCAAATTGGAGGCAACAGAATGACAGCTGTTGAGAGAGCGGAGAGGAGAGTGGAGGTTGACGGTGTTATGGACGGTGACGGTCAGTGGGCTTGTGGCTGGGCTCAGCCCCAGGCTCTGGACTCTTCACCTGGCGGAGCAGGAGAGCTGCCAGCCCAGAGAACACACCACGTTGCCTTGGGTGGAGGGGAAACGGGGGGCTGAATGAGATGTAAAACAGAGGAACAAAGTCCCATGCATACTGTGTGTGTGTGTGTGTGTGTGTGTGTGTGTGTGTGTCGGAGGCGGCTCATGTGTTCCAGTGGACACATATGTGCACTGACTGTACACATGACTTGTGAAGTGTGTGTTGTAATGTGTGTGTGTGTGTGTGTGTGTGTGTGGTTATGATTTCAGGATCATCCGTCTCTGAATTTCAACATGCTTATACTAATAATATGTATGCTTTAGTACAATAGCACTTATCTTGAAATATTGCTCATAAAGCATTACATAGGCGTCGTGTGCACATCATTAAAAATGCCATAATATGAACAATACGCAAAAGCAATGCTTTCAGGGTAAACCAAATAGCTTATTTTGCGACCTATTCATGCTGTAGATTGTAGAGCACACGTGTTATGATTCATAATAATGATATTTTTATGTAATTGTAAATGGAAAAAAGCTCAAATATGCTCATAATATTCATTTTAAGATTAATATTGTGGATGAATATTATTAGATGCATATGAACTTTAAATACGGTGGCTCTGTCCATAGCTGTGTGTGTGTGTGTGTGTGTGTGTGTGTGTGTGTGTGTGTGTGTGTGTGTGTGTGTGTGTGTGTGTGTGTGTGTGTGTGTGTGTCATGCTTATTTGTATGTGTTTGTAGTCTCCACTTCATTTAGTTTCTCCCCACTTCAGAGACCAACTGGCTTCCTCGCTGAAACCAAAGTGCCATCTCCTGGCACCTTCAAGTACTGCACCGCGCCCATTCACAGAAAGACACCAGGTGATTTTACTGGACCGGTTTAGTTCAGTCCAACAGAATGAGCGTAATACCCGTTTTCCCTTCTTTTTATATCGCTCCTTTTTTAAGCGGAAGGGAAGTGGGCTTTCAGCAACAGCCAGTTGGACAGACGGGCAGTGGATCTTGCCTCAAACGCTGTTTTTTTTTTTTCTGATTTTTTTGAGTGAGCAGCTCTTAAACAGACTTGGCCGTACTTCTGCAAAGGCTCTGCCTCTCCCCAAGGTTTGTTTGCATTTTACCGGCATCCCTTTACATACACTGCCAAGCTGTGAGATCAGTGCCCACTCAGAAATACCATATGAAATGTATAATGTAAGACCGGCTATTAAAGTCTGCGAGCGTTTGGCCCTGTCACAGAGAGGCGTAGTTGTTCCGCTTAACCGGTCATGCAGAGAAGGAAGGGGAGAGGAGTGGAAAGTTTGTTTCTCCGGATGCAGCTACTAAAATGGATAGTAATGACTATCCCCCCCCCCCCCCCCCCGTAACCATGGTAATGTGTCGTATCAAATCGGCTCCTTAGATGTATTTCACACCTCTGCTTACCGCATTAGAAAGGCAAGCGTATAGATTGTTTGAGTAAAGGATAAGTTGGTTTGCGATTCTACCCTCATTTGCTCACAATCCATGAGAGTACAGGCTTGTTAGTGGATGCTTTTCATGTTTGAAGCCTAAACCGGTGGTAATCAGGATTCTTTTACTTCTTGAGCCAGGTAGTCAGGAACTCGGATCAAAGTGTGTATAAAAAAAAGAAATCCATTACGTAATAATAATGCAAAAATAATTAATAAATATATTTCCCTCAGGATAAAAAAAAAAAAAAAAACACGTTCTCTGTAGAAGAGAAGCACTACTGACAAATCTTCTCATTGATTTAACAGTATTTTCTCCCTCTTCCCAAACACTGGATGGTGGTTTGTTATTTTCAGCGCTCACTTCGCTGCATCCTCCTGATCGCGTACAGTCTCACTTGTGACGAGGTGGCGGAGAGGAAGCGAGCCAGGCAGACAGAGAGTGTGACATCTGTCAGCAGAGTGATGGAGGGAGGAGACAGGAAGGCATGGAGGGTGGGGAATCACTTTTTACATTTTCACCTTTCAGCTTCCTATTAGCCGGCAGCGAGAAGCTAATGAAGGAGTAGTATGATAATCTGTTGTTCTGCTAGTTCAGCGTCCTGTCGGGCCTGGGGGAGCTTAACGGACGGTGGCAGAGCTTTAACCTTTAATGGAGGTCATCTGATTTTTGTTGTTTAATCTACACGTCTGATTTTTGCTTTCGAAGGAGCAGCAATATTACATCCAAGTGGCTGACAAAGCCAAACTTTGGTCGGTCCCCCTTAAAAAACAAAAGTGCGATAAACCCACTCCTCCTAATCGTAAAAAAATGCTGGGTTGTTGTAAATAGTCTAATCGTAACTGCTGCACTAAAGGGTCACAGCGAAGAGAGGGAATGACAAATTGATAAAGCCGTGAAGTGAGGTGCCATCCATTTACAGCTCCCTGTGGAACGTTCTTTTGTAGACAGCACCAGAGCTGTAACCGAGATCAGAGGGCCGGCTGCGTGACCTGCGTCTGGTTGTGTTTGGGTTCACCTTGCTTTAATAAACACCTAGACGCAGAGAGAGGCCCCGCTTCCCTCAACGCAGCTCTGTTGCACAAATGAACAGTCTAAATAACTGTGTGTGTGTGTGTGTGTGTGTGTGTGTGTGTGTGTTACTTCCAAGCCCCACCCTCCCCAAGTGTCTCACAGGTGCATCTCCGCTCCGCCGGCCCGCTCTGGCTGGCTGGCATGTCGGCCTGGCCCCAGATTTACTGCCCTGACACAGGAATCCATTAAATGCTGTTTAGGGATCCCAGGCCTGAGCCCCTCTGAAATTTCTTTCATTATAGCTCCAAGCTACCATGGAAGGGGAGCGGCTCGGCCAATCAGCAGTGCCACCACATGTGTTCGTGTTTAGCCCGATGGCTGAGAGGCTTAAGTGGCTACTGCACACATCTCCTCCGCTGACTTTTATGGAGAAAATGGCACTTTAACTCTTTGTGTTTTTTTTTTTTTTTTTTGTAATAGAGTGCGTATGTGACCGAGTGTGTGTATATGTGGGTGTGTGTGTGTCTTCCCTGGACGAACACAGGCCCTAAATGAGGCCAGGCCAGCCACACGTTACATTCCGCCTGTCTGGCTGGCACTGCGTCGGCTAATCAAGACCGGCTTGGTTGGCCGTCCTAATGCTGCCCTCCTTCCCCCCCATTCCCATCATTCTTTGGGGCTTTGAGGAATCTTTCCTCACCTCTAAATATTTCCTTCCTTCCGTTTGTCATTAATTCCCTTCCGCCTTTTGCTCTTGTGTCTTTTTTTTGTTGTTGCCTTTCACACGGTAGGTTTCTTACCATTCTTCACCTTTTGTGTCTCTGATTTTTTTTTTTTTTTTTTTATCTCTCCCACAACCACAACACAAGCACCGCAAACACTACAGTCTTATCTCCTTAAACACACCCTGTGTGCGCTCACTTTTAGGGTTGTAAAGAGCCCTTTTCTCAGTGTTGGGCTTTGATAATGTGGCTGACTTTAAAAAAAGAAAAAAAGGCAGTGAAGTCAGAGAGGTGGAGCTGAGCCGGTGTAAAAAAAAAAAAAAAAAACACATGCTACAAAAACATGCTGTACCCCACGAGTGCTTGTGTGTGTACAGAAACACAGAGACTGAAGGACGATTTGAGATATTGCCAAAAAAAAAAAAAAAAAAAAACACTAGACACGGGGAGGTGTGCGGCGCTATGTGAGGAGGTAAATGGACAAGGGGTGTAAATTAGAAAGTGAGAGATAGTGTTAACATAAGTGAACATGCGCATGCAGCCAGAGAGGAACATATGCGTCGTAGTGGAAGGCATGTTAATAAGTGGCCTGGGGCAGATCTGGGCTCCCATGGGGAGAGTCCTGCCCTGCTCTGTAAAGCTTCTGTCTCTTCTTTAACCCACCCATTAAATATGGTACACAGGTGGCTTATTAAACCCACTTTGTCAGACAACTACAGCGCACGCTGATCATTCAACACCACGCAATAACAAATACAATCACACGCACAACACCAATGATTCACGTCGCTGTCCACATCTTAACTCACAGAGCCTGCGTAGCGTTTAGCTCCAGTTTGATAAAACACTGCAGGTTTTCTAGATTTTTTTAAATTTTTTATCCCTAGACCCAAATTTGACAAATTTTACCTGAACCCTAAGGGTCCAGGCTCATTAAAACAAGCTGCTGCTCATGTCTTATGGGGGACCCAATAGACACAGACCTGCATCTTTTCTCTATCAGGGTCCAAGACGTGGTTTTATGAAAACGTGTTCCTCAGCAAGAACGCCGTATTCTGTCTAGACTCCGTGTTTATCAGGAGCCCTGTACCTCTACGCCCCCGGGTCCACTTTGGTTGTTTTATCACGTTATGCTTTGTGTCTAACTACATCCACTTGCTGTGTTGTTCTCATTAACAGCAAAACTTCAACAAGTATCCCATGAGCATGGGCCCTCGAGATCTCGGCTACGGGCTTGATGATGATGAGCTGGACAGTGCAAGCAAGTAAGTCCTCACAAACGTTTTGGCACTGAAGTCGGTTTCATGTTGTTTTAAGTGTGTATGTTGAGCTATTGGAACTTTTGCTGGCTGACTGATTAATTTCTTTTTCTTCTTTTTTTTTTAGAAAAAGTTGATACAACGTTGAAAGTCGCTTTGCCAAACACGTTCACTCTTTGTTTTACTCCATGATCATACTGCCCCCAAGTGGACATATTTAGTAATGGCCTATGATAATAGAAACGTCACACAGAGATTGTAACTCCTTTTTAAAGGGAGTGGTTATCACAGCGTCTTTGTAGCCTCATTCTCAGTGATATTCACAATAATATATCACATTTCCACTCACAAACGCTTGATGCTCTTTTAAAACAGTTATCTTATGAAACGATGCACGAATGACTGTTTCCTTTCTCAGGATCTCTTCAGAGGACAGCGGGGATGTCCCTTCCTACACCGGGGACAGCGACGACTCTTACTCACTGGAACTAGACATCGACTCCTCCCGCTCAGGCCAGATGAACCTGCTGGAGGAGATCCTGGACTCTCTGAGCACCACAACAGTGGAGCAAGGCAAACTCAGCGCAGCCAAGAGCCTGGACTTCTTCAGGTCCATGGACGATTTAGACTACAAGGACGTGGTACTAAAATACATTATGGCATCAGATTGGGACCCAGAACTCAGTGGGACATGTCAGGTCTCTTCATAAATGTGTTTAGTTCATCGTATTTCCTCATTTCTTCCGTTGCAGAGTAAGCCCACACCTCCCAGCGAATCCAGACCTGCAGATGAGCGCGGTGGGGATCAAGGAAGCTGGAACTTGGGACAGGATGACAGCGCGGTCCACGGAAAACACCTTCCCCCGTCTCCGCGCCGGCAGCCCAACAAGAGCAGCTTGAAGCTGTCAAAGAAACCCACGACGGATCCCGCAGTACCTGTCACCACAGAAACCCCCTCAGCCCAGGGGGCTCACGTCTCCAGGTCAAATCCTCATCAGCTCAACTTGGACCCTCACTCTCTACTACCTCCAGGGCGACGACCAGGAGACCGCTTCTCCTACTCGCCTTCGGTGTCCCACAGAGTTACACCTACGCCGCCATCTCCCACTCTCTCTCACACCTACAGTTCTTCAGTTTCTTACCCGAACCATTCTCCTGTACCAGTGGGCCGGCCTCGGACCGTCTCAGACCCCCAGGGCAACGTGGAGCCTCCTCAGGCCCAGAACCAGACTGCCTCCACCAGCATCCTGAGGAGGAAGGTGCTGTCCAAGGAGACGGTGAGGCAGTACCAGGAGAAGGCTCTCTATAGGCAGAGCAAGGCCCCGGAGGGTCAGGGGAGCCCGCCGAGGCACAGCCAGGCAGCAATGCAGGTCCCCTGGGAGAAAGAAGTGTCCAAGGAGGGGCTGCTGGGGCTCGGCCTGTGCCTGGGCCCGGGTAAAGGCTCCGGGGCGGCCGTGGTGCAGGATCAAGGCCTCCTGGAGGAGATTGAATCCATGTGTTGCCTCGGCTCGGTCCTCCACACCAGCCTGCAGCTCTCACAGGTTCACTGCAACAACAGCCACCACCAGGTCCAGAGCAAAGCCACAGACGAGACATAGGGGCGTCAAAGACCAATGCCATAGGTTGCACAGAAATGTATTCACCGTCTTATTCTTCTATTACAAGTCACACTCTCAGAGGACATGATCTTTTCTATCTCAACAAGCTATCAGGAAACATTAGGAACAGATTTGATGTCGTACTGGCAGATGCAGACAGAGAGTCACAGCCGCCACAGCAGGAAACAGGAAGAGATGAATTTGGGCACTGCACGACTCTTTAAAGACATTTCTGTGTAGAATACCTTATTTTTCTTAAAACAAGTGGGGAAAATCCTGCCAGTGTCAGTGAGCATATTTTAACCTCTTTCCAATAAATGAGAACATTGTGCAAAAGGATAAAAACAAGGTTACTTCTTCAATAAAGAAAACACTTGAAATGCATTGATTTGCTATGGAAACAGGTTAAATGATCTCACTACAGTGGCAGATTATTGTTATAAAGTTTCAACATCGTGGTAGTTTAGAATGTTATTTCTTTAAACCACCTGAAGCCACAGTGCTGCCATGTTGTGTGTTTAACGAAGCGCAGGGAGATTTTTCACTTGTTTTATGAAGATACAACAACTCCAATACAAAGTTCCTCATCTTGTAATATATTCACAATATAATACCAGAAAACAAAAAGACCCATTAGTTACATTCTGGGTAATATATAAGAAGCCAACCGGCAGTGGAGGATTTTTTTCTTTTTTAAGACTCAGAGGGTTGAGAAGGGACAATATCTCCTCAAAACATCACTTTGTCTTTTACTCACAGTGTTCCCAACATTTCACGTGATCAAGTTGCACTTTGGCCACCTGGTACTAGAATCATTTCAGCAAAAAAAAACGATAAAACGAGCCGCAAACAAATTCTACACTGTGTAATACTTATGTTTCTGTCACAATGCCTTTAATGGACATGTGATTTGTTCTTGTTACTCCGGTGTCTTAATCCTTCGATGCCGTACAGGTACTTTGTAATCAGAGTCTGTGGTGCTCTCAGATCTTAAATGCAACAGTCAGTAGTACTTAAACAGCACTGTATTTCTCTGGATTCATAGAATAGTATAGTATATATATATTATATATATATATATAAGATGTGCTTTAAGCTGCTGTTTTTTTTCAAATAGCATTCCAGATGATGAGATGTTCACGTAGAAACCTCTGTCTCTCTCTCCTCTTCTAAATTCATTCTGAAGAGACGCAAAAAAGTTAAAGTGGGCCATCTGAAAACGCCATTTCTCTCTGTCCCCCCCCCCCCCCCCCCCCCCCCCCCCCATGTCTCTCCTAATGGTCCGGCCCTTTCAGCACATTTAACCTCCGCTTTCAAGAGGGTTGCCTCATGTGTTTTGGGGTGGATGTGGAAAAGGTCACTTGAATGATAAGTGGAAGTATTCTACTGTTTCTTATTATGGACAAGTTGCATAAAATCCTTCTTGCTGAAAACATAAACGTTCCTTTTAGCAAACGTGACTCAAACTTGTTCATATTAAGAAAATGATACCGTACCATCTCACCAGACACATCAGTGTTTGTCTTCCTCTCTATCTGTCTCCTTTCTTGGCTCACAGGAGGAAATGCAATCTCTGTCCTCCCAGGTTCGAGTCCCACACTGTAATGTAAAGCGTCGGTTGATGATTGTACTGTAACGAAGCAATACGGTTCTCCTCAGTGAGAAGCTACATGGATGTAAAGTGTACAGAAAGTATTCCTCTAACAGCTCTCCCGTGGAGAGAACCAGAGAGAGCAGAGACCGGTGGGGGGGTTCCCACCGGTCTCTGCTCGCCACAAACCTGGAGAAAAGAAGAAAGCTTCTTTTTTTTCTGCGCTTGTGTTGGGATTATTACATTTATGGTTCGTTGTTCTTATGATTTATGCCAGACGCCAGTCGGTGTGGCAGTTTAATAGCAGCTATTTCTCCACTTTTTGAGTGCTGCTCTGCGTTAACGATTTGCTCATAAAGTCTCTGGCGTGCTTCTAAAAGCCCAGGAACCGGTCCTAGTCATTCCAATAAGGAGAAAAACGACTCCAGTACGATCTCTGCGCTGGCCTTATTCAGTGTAAACACTTTTAAAACTTATTTACTATGCAAATTGTATTTATTTTATTTTTTAAAAAGGTCAGTTTTCTTTAACAGAGAAATTACATTTTAATGGGCGATTCTGCTTGAAAATCCTGCTTAATCAATCTAGTGTTGTAGTGGGAGTGAGCCTCATGCGTCCCTAAATGAGTAAATATGACGTGTGTTTGTCTGTGGGGGAGCTGCGGTGCGTCTCTGACAGAACGGTGTGCCTTATAAAGTCCCAGTTCCACCCAGTATCATCACAACAAGGTACAGTATTATAGGAGGAGCTGTATGCAATGCTTTCAGAGCGCCGCGAATCAATCTGGTGTTTATGTGATAAACCAGCCTGGTTCGGTCCAGAGAAACTCACCTGAAATGAACTTTGGTATTAGCTTTGATTTAATGGCTGCATGTTCAGCTTCAGTTACTCTTCTTTCCGTTGGTCGGCCTGTATTTAATGTAAGATCTCTGATTTCTCTGGGTTATTTGACTTTTTTTTTTTTTGCAAATTGGATTCATTATTTTAATTGTGCTGAGGTGGATTCCTTGTATAGTTTATGTTCTGTTATTTCTTTTCTCTCTTTAAAAAACAAACCCAGAGCTAACTGTTTAAAGACGTTTCTCTGAAGAGTAGTTGATTTCATATTGATGACAAATTATTTTCAACTGAATAGATGTGTATTTTTGCTGGCTTGAGTTTATTTTACATGGAAAATATATGTCATTGGTGTTGTTTGTCGTAAAAGAAAAACAAAAAGAAATGACATCTAATATTTGAATATTTTAGGTTTTATTTTTGGAAAAAGAAAAAATATTAACAAATGTCTGATGTAGCCATTCAAGCATTTGAGGACTTCTAATCCGGATCAGCAGACTGACGCATGCTTGTACACGGTACGATGCGTATTGATGTGTCTGCATGTTTGTACCTGTATGTGTCATATGCTACCATTTGGTTTGTTTGTTTGTTTAGTTTCGTGGTCTCTTCTGTTGATATGAATTATTATTTCAGTATTTAGCACTTCCATCAGATCGAAAGGGATGGAAATAACTTCGGGCCATGCAGTCACTCTGCGTTGGGTTGGGTGTTGTGGAGTAAAAACGTCATCTGCCGAGACAACATTTCTAATTTGGTTTCCTGGCTACTGTGATTCTAACGTTGAGCTTCGTGGGAGGAAACAGTGAGTCAGTTAGTAACAAATGCTTGTCAGGGGATTTACATTTCAACGTGTGCAGGCTTGAGATTACTAAGAACAATACTTTGAAAGTCATCAAAAATATAGTCGTATAATTGTCCTGAAATTACAAATTTTGGAGTGAGTCGGAGGTAGCAGCGTTTAAAGAGGTACTGTGGACTGAAATATATTAACATCACTTCCCCTTTAAATGCACATTAAAAACAACACATTGTCTGAGGGGTGACAACGTTGGGCGAGTTACAGCGAGCATCTTTATTTCAGTCTTTCTCGGGTGTTGTAATGACCATTAACTCTTTAGAATGCCACTAGTTTCTGATTCTGTGCACACTTGCATGTTCTCTTGCAGAGAAAAAACAACTGTCTTAAAGAACTCGGATCAGTCTAATGTGCTTTTGATGAATAACTTGGTACAACTGCACACAATGTATGCACTGTGAACTGAAAATAAATTATACTGTTTCATGCTTACGCACCTCTGGACGGATTTTTATATCAAAATGATGGATTCAGATAGAAGGAAAGAGAGTGTTATACTCAGGGTGGTGTGTTGTGTGTCCACACAGAATTTATTCACACAGGTTTATTTGATCGTGTGTGTGTGTGTGTGTGTGTTAGTACATTGGCTACTAATCCTCTCTCAGTATAACCACTGTCCCTAAAAACATCTAGAATATTTGTTGATTTAATAAATTAACACAAATAAATTCACTTTAATTAAAAGGACATTTTCATGCACAGTTTCCTTCGATTTAAAGAAATTAATTTCACAGTTAAAACGAACAAAAAATAACACAATGACCATTACTATATATTTACACTTAAATGTATATGAGTCAACCTAAAGAAACTGTTAACTAGTGCAACTTATCAGAAACCGGACTCTTAAATACGTGTGGGTATGGAGCTACAGTTTGGAAAGTCAGTAGGAATGTTCAGCGATAAATCAATCAAAACCAGCAGCAGACATGTCATATCGAAGAATTAGAACAACGTGTTCCAGAAATAGAAACACACAGATGGAAGTTCATGAATTCTATATTTTCGTTTTGTCTTTTTCCTCAGAGCCATAGAGCTCCATCCTTCATTACAAGGATTCTGGGCAATGTAGTTTATTTTGAGGCGATCCCCACAAACATTATCCTGCAGCAGCAAATACTCACTTGAGCACTAAGTGTGTATTAATCCACAGCTGAAAATAGTCCCCAACAAATGCACATTTTACTGCCGTTCGAGTAATGTTTGCTAAAAACTACAGAGCCCAGCTTGAATGAAGCAGCCCCTCTTGTATTTTAAAGATGTATATCTTCATTCACATTGTCACCTTTAATCACCTCATGACATTGACAAAAGTACAGACTAATTACCAGCCTTATCCTTTAAACGAGGAACATTCTGACTCATTCTACTCATTTCCACCTGAGGCTTTAACATGCTGCTCGTCTCAAATCGACTCGAGAGCTCACCGGTCCATAAATCCTTAAAAAGAAAAATATGGATCAGACACAAAGTGAGCCAGACTCGATACGTTGTGAACTCAAATCTCTGCATTTTGATGGATATGCTGCTGGGTGGTGAAGCCAGGTGCAAAGCCTCACAGGAAGATGGATGGAGCACTGGAATTATTTTTGTACGATTACGCAAAACTGGTGTCAAGATGTCAGCGTGTGAAGAAAGTCAGCTGGACTCTGAGGGGGAGGGGCTGTATTTCTAGCATTAGCTCCTTCATTACTGCAATAAGCACTCAGCCCGGCCTGCATGTAAACATGGTCTGCGTCTCATATGAGCCTCTCCATAGGAGGCGGCTGGGTGATGCTCCACATCTCCACCCGGGAGCCCTCCTTCTCCTGCCGGCTCGGACTGTAGGTGCCGTGGGTGGCGCGGCGATTCAGCGCCACCACCAGGCAGACGGAGGTGAGGATGAGAACCAGCAGCAGGAAGAGGGACACCAGACTCACGGACAGCAAGAGGTCAGAGGTCAATCCCTCAGAGGTCAACTGGTGGGGAAGAGGCAGAAACATTGTTGTTGGTTTAAAGAAGCTCCTTCACATGACGCATTGTTTATTCCAATCACACACACACACACACACACACACACACACACACACACACACACACTCACACTCACACACACTCTTCTCCTCACTGCTACAGCTACACCAGGCGCTCCACGCGAGCTGCCAAAGTGCTGATGGATGTGTTTCCCGGCTCAGCAGGTGGGTTGCGACCACCAGGAGCCTCGAGTCGCTGCGGACTGAAACCTCCCTCCGTCTGCCGCCTCTCTTGCAGCTTGGCAACGGCCAGCGCCAGCCCCAGCATCACCACTATCGCCAAGACAACCAGACACGGTGCCAGCACGGCAGCCATCCGCGAGCTGTATGGAGCACGCGCCGTCTGTGGAGGATCACACACACACACACACACAAGCAAGACGCTGCCTGATGATCTCATGAGCATGTACACCACCAGAAACACACTCATGCACCAAAATTAGCTCTCTCACACACACACACGATTCTTTTCAAGCAGGAATAAAAGCTGCTTTACATGAGGTGTTTTAATGACCTGTGAAATCTGCTAAGATTCATTTTTAATCTACAGCCCTGAGGCTCTTTGATCTACATCACACACACACACACACACTTGAGCAGCTCCACTACCGACCACAAACAGAATTCCCACAAACAGAATCACCCTGCAAGCAAACCCAGATTTTTGACCTCGCAAGTCAAACCCAGAGAATCAAAGCTCCCAACGCAGCCGAGTGATTGTTCCCGTTTGTTAACCAGCAGCAGGAGACGGAGCAGCAGATGCACTTACATAAGTAGTTCTGGTCGGTGTGCTGGTCGTGACACTCGGAGCGGCTGCTACAAGGTTACCAACAGCAACAACAGCTGTAAGTATCACTCCATTACACGTCAAATTTTCAGCTGACACCATCTTCATAACTTCATCCTCTTTCCCGGCTTGTCGGGTTTACGCTATGACTATGAAGAATGGAAATCTCAGCAAACTTTACACTGAGCAATCAACATGGAAACATAATTCTTATAAAAAAAAAAATACCACCACCCATATCCCGAGGCAAAAAATAACTTATGCACTCGTGCTCGACACTGTAGACATCACACTTCCTTCCCCTTGCTACAGGTTCTTTGTTGACTCCTGGAAAGTGCTTACCTGTCACTGCAGCACAGTTGGCTGTCAGAGTGAGTGTGACACAAGCGAGCCGGAGCAGCCTGCAGCCAGGACCCGCCATCAGTCACCGACTGCCACACACAGACACGGAAACGTCTAACTAACCAGTCTCTAAGGTACAAGGCGAGGCCACCCCGAAGCCTCGGCAGAGCGCTTACACACGGAGAGACGGCAGCGATGCTTCCCTGCTGTCAGCACTATCAACCTGCTGTGTGTGTGTGTGTGTGTGTGTGTGTGTGTGTGCCTGCCAGATAAGCTGCCCTCATACCTTTCTGCATAAACTTCTGTGAATGCCACCAGCTCTCTGCTGAAACTGCACTTCAGCGCCAGATGCTGCTTTTTCGCTGGCGAAGCTCATTTTTCTCTCTCTCTCTCCCCCCCCCCTCAAAGGATGGCCACATCAGAGCCGACACTGAAAAACTGCTTCCCATTTCCTCCCTTTCTTTCCCCAACATCAGGGGAACAACACACACACACACATACACACACACACACACACACACACACACACACACACACACACACGTACAGAAATGTGAGAAGAGTGCACTTGGCTGCCATTAACATGCT
The DNA here is from genome assembly GCA_029853015.1 of Chelidonichthys spinosus. Lineage (NCBI taxonomy): Eukaryota > Metazoa > Chordata > Actinopteri > Perciformes > Triglidae > Chelidonichthys > Chelidonichthys spinosus. Next base: position 15,367,100 of record CM056826.1, read on the forward strand.
GATGCTGAGGTCACGGCTCTCTGCAGGCCAGTCAACTTCTTCCACATCAAATTCTGATTCAGGTTTCCCTCATTTTTCATATCTGTCTTAAATCAGTATTCAGGTGCCCGATATGAACTCTGAAATTGTTATTTGCTTGCTGTTTTTTTCCCCTTCTCCTCCCGCCCTTCATTCGTGCAAAAAAAACATAAAAAAACATATTTGAACACTTATGTGCAGCTAATATCAAGCTTCAGACAAATCAAGTGGATATCACATGGATGCATTGTCCCTCTATTAGTGACCTGTGAGAACTACTGCAGCAAATTTTATATATATAGTTTATCATTAGTAAATCTGAAACACAACTCTGCCCTCACCGGTTCTCCTTTTTATATTTATGCATTGTAAGGTGACCTTGAGTGTCCTGAAAGGCCAAAATAAACTGTATTTTTTGTATGTATATACTGTTGCCTGTCCACCTGAAACAATGAACAACAACCTGGCTCCGGCAGCACACTGCAGCCCTGTGCCTTTGCTCTGTGTTTGTGTCACAATGAGCGTCAATGAAGCGGAGCTATTCTGGGATCTACCCACACTACATCTCGTTAAGACGGATCAAGCATCTCCGTTTGGAGTCGCGGTATAGCCGGCTGACCTCGTCCTCTGCTCCTTAAGTCACAAACACAGTTAGGAAATCAATGAAAGGATTTGTACAGCAGTTAACCTTCAACTGAAGTTTGTCGTCTGGAGGAGAAAATGGAGGGAAGAGAAAGAAAGACAGGAGAATGGGTGTGGTGGGCGAGAACAGTTAGTTGAAAGATGGAAAGGGGACAGAAGACAGACAAAGGCTGAGATGATTTTCTTTTTTATTTGACAACAAAGACAAAGACAGAGACAGAGGCCGGATTTCAACCCCAGACAGGACATTTGGACAGAATATGATGAAGGAAAAGACACACAAACAGGAAGTTACTGTCAAAAGTACATGGATCATCCAGCGTGACGTCGCCACAATGAGAACAAAAGAAAAAAACACAATCGTCCACTGATTTCTAGCGTTATGACATGAATGTTGATGCCGGGGAACTTTAGGCTCAATTCATCTCCTCACGCAGGAAGGTTTACAGACGTAATATCGCTCTTTGGACACAAGACGACACCCAGCAGTCAGTCAGTCACCGTGGTGATCTGAGCGCACGTCAACAACAAAGTGAGACACCCTGTTATCTCTTAGCCCCGCTGGGTGCCTTTGTAACTACAACACTGTTTTTGACGCGTTCGTCCACATGGAGCTCCGTGAATCTGGTTCACACGAGACAGACGGGATATCTTCAATGAGAAACGTATAAATAAAACATATTCTATCACGTCTTCATCAGAAAAGGCTTCATTCAACAGACCGTCCCTCCCTTTAGACCACAGTCACGACGCCGTTTACTCGACTGAACAGTCGACTTTAATAATAAATTCATCTTTCAAGTGAGCGAAGAAAGCAAACAGTCCTGTGATTTCACGTTGTTTCAAATTGGAGTTTTGGAGTCTGAAAATAGAAGAAGTGTTCCTTTGGACCCTGAGAACATTTTGTGATCAAACCAATGAATTAATCGATAATGAATATAATCTCTAAACCGTTTTGTCTGTGTTGGTTTTGTTAGAGATCATTGCATCTGTGATCTACAGCTACTAAAATAAGTCCATAAATTTGAGCAATATAGTGAATAACTATACTGAATAAGGTGCTTCTGATGACCAAAGTGTAATTTTAAGGCACAGAAACAGCTCTGGAGTTAACATGACGTCGACTAGAGAAAACCCTCACGTGAAAGACTCGATCCCCTGTGCTTCATATGGGGAAACCCCTTATCATATCATATCTTTTACCATCAATCAATCACCCATACACACATAAACAAACACTACTCTGCACCCACTTTCTCAAACGGTCCCAAAGACAAGTGCAGACACACACACACACACACACACACACACACACTCATACACTCATTCGTTGCCTCCCCAGTCCACCTCCGGCTCGTCGTCCAGCCTGAGGATGAGGTAGGAGAGCAGCTGGAAGAGGTTCTGCCACAGCAGCACGGCCACGTAAAAGTAAATGTCGCTTACGTCCGTCTGACACGTGTCTCCGGCGTAGCTCATGTCGCACACGCAGATGAACTTGTTGATGAGGTTGCGGCAGTAGCCTCCGTTCTGGCAGGGGTTGGACTTGCACTCGTCCACCTCCTGCTCGCACCTGCAGACACAGAACGGATCAGGAGGAGGATGCCTGTGTGTTTTGTGTGTCATGCTCTGGATCCACAAACATTATTATTTGACCATATTCATATGTTGCCTACCGGTGTCCGGTGAAGCCGGGCGGACAGTCACAGGACAGCTCCCGGTCAGTGCAGTTGCCTCCGTTGAAGCAGGTGTAGTTTCTGGTGTCGTCGCCACACACAGAAACAGGCAGTTTGGGCCGTCTGGTGGGAGACAGACAGACGTGTGTGAGGGTAAATACATTGTTTGATTTAAAGCCGGAGCGTCAGAGGTATCGGTGCAGCGGAGTTTGACGTCTTTGCGTCTGCAGGAAGATGAAGGATCAGCCGGGCAGGGGCTGTATTGTTTGGCTTTCCTGCAGCTCCCCACAGGGGAGACAAAGAGGCTTAGGAGAGGAGCGGGATAATAACATTAAAGACCTCTGGCAGCTACTCACCAGCAGGGGGTCAAATCACATGTACAGGAATGAAAAGGCCAGACGTTTCTCTTTGACCTCTATGACCTTCTGTTTGCCTGAAGCAGCAGCTCCATTCCAAAAATGTCTTTTAATCCCTTTTTTATCCTTCAATTGTTACAAAATATTTTTTACCGAGGAAACAGAACAATTTATGAAGGTAAAGTTTTAATTTAGATGACAGGAATCATTTTTGAACAACAGCTGTCAATCATTTGAAAAAGCGAGGATCTCATTTCAAGACGAGCGGAGTCACAGGGAGTGTTAATATTAGCTTTGCTTGGCATTTTGTTGCACACGGTTGAACACGAAACAGGAGACATCGTACGTGACATGTGAGAGATCAATATCTAAGGGGAAACAAAAAAGCCAGCACCTGAGAAAAAATATAAAAAGAAAAACAACTACTTACACATTTCTGACAACAATGTACCATGGAATTTCTTCAACGCGTTCACTGGAGAGGAACAGAAAGAGAGGCGGGGAAAAAGAGACACAAACAGAAAGAAAAAGAAGTCATTTTGATGAAAACTTTACAGCGTAGACGCTCCCAGTAAAGGCTGATGTGCAGCTTGTCTTAGCGAGACACTTGCAAAGGGTTTTTTCATTGTGCAAAAGGGGCCAAACGCGAGAGGCTGTGAGTTTACAGGATAAATGCTCGGAGGCGTTCCCCTGCTGGTTCTCCCAGGCAAACGGTAGATGACAGGGGGGGGGGAAGCTGGCGCTGAACCAGAGGGGCTTGTGTAGTGAGACACCACAGCAGACTGAGGCCTTTTCTGGCTGACACTAGAATAGAAACTCAGCATCTGAGACGCTCGCTGCAGGCGTGGTTGAAACGCAGAACAAAGGCGAGCGATGTGGAGACGTTTTACATCGAAGGGGGTTCGGTTTGTGTTGCAGTGCGGTCCCTTCTTTGTGCAAATTTGGAGCGTTTATTTGTGTGTTTACTAACTAAACTCAAAACTGTTCATGGAAGAGCAAAGTGGTCTTTGAAGCATGAAATTCTCTTCTATCTGTATTTCACACCAGCCTCTTGCACCCGCCAGGAAGTGTCTACGCCGTCTTATCCCACTCTATTGTCCTGCTTTTCTGTTTGCACCTGAACTTACTTGCAGAGGGCTCCGGTGTAGTTCTCAGCACAGAGGCAGGCGTACCTGTCGGGCCCGTGCAGACAGGTGCCTCCGTGGGCACACAGGTGATTCTCACACACATCCACCTCCTCGTTGCAGTCCACGCCCGCGTAGCCGAACTCGCAGCTGCACTCGTAGGTCAGCCCGTCCACGCTGCAGTTGCCGTGCACGCAGGGGCCCGACGCGCAGGTGTCGGTAAAGAAGGTGCAGTGTCTCCCGGCCCAGCCGGCGGCGCAGCTGCAGTTGTGGGCATTGAAGAGGTCCTGGCACTCTCCTCCGTTCAGGCAGGGGTTGGGCTCGCACACGGGGGCCCCGCTGCAGCCCAGGAGCGCCGGTTGCGGCGACGTCTGGAGGAACTGCTCCTCCTGCATGCGTGGGAGGTTCACGTCAGAGGAGCTGAAGTAAGGCAGGGCGATGCCACCCAGCTCTACTGTGCCCAGGCACCCAACCAGAGACCACCCGACGTGAGGGGCCAGGCCCCCTAAGAAGATGTCCACCCCCTGCCTGAGGAAGTTCAGGTTCCCTCCTCGACCCCTGGAAGTGCTGGCTTCCTCTATGTCTTCATCCAGCACCAGGGTCCAGCGGGAGGTCTGGGCCCACGGCGCCGCCATGAACAGGTGGACGCTGTGCCACTCGCCATCGCTGACACTCGTCCTGCTGCTGAGGCTGACCGTAGACACATCCTGCTCTCCCTCCTCCTCCTCTCCTCCGCCTCCGGTCGGGCTCTGGAGCTCCATGAAGAGGAAGCCGCCCTGGATGGAGAGCGTGATGAAGGCGGAGCCCTTCTCTGCATGGAGAACAGCTGTGTTCCTCTTCCGTGTGCGTAGATTGAGGGAGAGGTTAGTCAGGTTGCGGGACACGTGGCCGTTTCCCCGGAAGGACAACACAGAGCTGTCGTTCAGGAAAGTTGCATTGGAGTAGCCTGGGAGATTAGAACATATGTTGTGAACACGCTGATTACGAAAGCAACAGTTACTGCATGGCATTTAGCTGATCTGATAACACCATCGTTCACTGAGGCAACTCGATGGGCTCATCTGTAGAAAATACCCGTAACAAGCACCATCAGGTATTAATCACCGAACATGGTTTACAGGACGGACGGGCAAAGCAGCAAATCATCACTAATCCCGGCAAAAAAAAAAGAAAAGGATAAGCTGGCCTCGGGCCAATCCTGCTTTATGGAGCAGAGTATTGTGTATGGGCAGATTGAGGCCAGGAGGCCTACAAGCATGTTGTATCATACGGTTACATGTTGGCCAACAGAGTCACCGACGACCAAATCCACAAACAAGGCCAGAGATTAGGTAACGTAGCCTGCAAATAATGTAATGTCTGAGAGGTAAACAACTCCGTGTGTGGGTTTAAGAGCTTTGGTGTTACAAAGGAACTATTTCAAGCAGACCATGGCAAATAAACCACTAATGACACGGGTCAAAAGTGAGCTCACTGTGCTTTTGGGAAATCCAAACTCTTCATTATTAGCAGGAAAAAACGTAATGGGTTGGAAATGTCATCAAAGCTTTGAATGTAACAGTAAGGTTATGATTATTGACATCATATGACTCATATGTGATTACGTAAATACACAAGCTATTAATGACATGAACAACTTTAACATTTTTAACCCTTACAGAAGGTCAAGTTATTTTAATTGTCATTATTTTGAGATACAGTGTCTTTATAATGACCGACAGGATCTTTTTTATTCCTAACAGAGGTGAAAATAGGCTACTTACATTCATATCCGTGGTGCAGCATCCTGCACTCTGAGTCCGTTGGGCAAGGCGACAGCTCGCACCACCTGACCTCTTCACAGCGCTGCCCCGTGATCCTGGGAGGGCAGGTGCAGGTGAAGTGGTCCCACATGGAGTAGCACATCCCCCCGTTCAGACAGGGGTTCGTCTGAGGAGGAGACGTCGATAGGGGGGCGTATTTACACCACATAATGTCTGATTCCCTCGTAATTAATACTGTTGTATACTGGACGTGAATGCTTTCACGGGCATGACTGAGGTCTCATTTTAAGGAGAATTTATAGGTTTATGCATACCCTAAAGTACTTCAATCATTAAAGGCTAATATTGGGTGAACAAGATGAAATCAAACACATTATTTTACTCACTCCACAGGCGTTGTCCCCGGAGCATCCAGCAGTCACGTTCTCCATGAGTTCCAGAGGGAACGACCTCACTGAGGCGTCCAACCCGAAGAACTGCAGCCGCCTGTCGTTGATCCTCAGGTCCTGCATGCAGCCTTTAAAATATCCACCCAACATCGAAGTGGTCCAAGTGTCCACCAGACCCCCCACATACACAGTATGTCCCACTTGGACATCGACCGTCCTGACGTCCACATCACCCTGTTTCTCAGCTCCGACGTACAGGGCCATGCGACCCGCCACCACCTCCACACTCACAAAGTGGACTTCCCCGTCATCGATCACCGCGCTCTCCGCCTTCATGCTCTCGTAGCCGTTCAGCTCAACCGTGACCTTGCCCTCCTCCAGCCACATGTGCAGGTACTGGCTGCTGCTGTTGCCGAGCGCCAGGAGGAGGCCGTAGCGCCTCCGGGTACGCAGGAAGAGGGAGATGGAGAGGTCGTGACCCAGATCATCGGTGACGGTGAACGCTGCGTAACTCTGATAGTCCTCATTGCCGAAGCGTGCAGTCACGTGTTCTGCAACGAGGGAGAGAGGTGGATGAGATGAGATGACAGGATGTCTCAGGTTAGAGAAGACGAGAGAAAAGTCAGTGAGCTGCAAGTCAACATCAGGAGAACATCTAGTCTTATCAGTTTGGCCACCATGTATGTTCAAAAGGGTTTGATCATTTCTGGAATCATATATACATACAGGGTCGCCCATAAAGTTGGAATAAGTTGCAAATGTCTTGTCTTTTATAGCGCCAAACAAATGTTATGCATGAATTAATTTCACATGGGTACTTGGGACACATAATATAATCATTGCACCTGGTCAAATGTGGAAATATATAAATATGTTTACCTTAAAAAAGGGCTTACACTCCCAAATATCAGACTAAAATAATTAATATGTATATTTTTGTCATCTGATCATAGAAACAAAAACATTTACTATTAAAAGAGCTTTAGAACAGCTTTGTTTTTTGTTTTGCAGAACAAACTAACTGCAGAAAACAGGCGAAGGGAGAGGAAATGTGCGCAGCCAGCAGCCCTCATGGTCTGTATGTTCTCTGTCCACTGTCAGCACTTTCCACTGTGGGTCCGTCACCTTCAGGCCGAGAACCCAACGCTCCAGCAGAGAGCACACAGCGTATGACAGGTTGCGTATGGATATTATTTTGTAGGTGTGCTTTTGAGTAAAACGTGTGTTAGCTATTCCATATTTAAAGGGGAAACAGATTCAAACGACACTTTTCTACTTATTATGTTGTCTCTGCTGTATTGATCGCAGCATGCATCTGTCGGGCGTTTCCTTGCATGTTCAGTGTATTTCCAAAATAGAATCCCTTATATCCTTAATCCAGTGCGTCAGATAAGAGGATCTCACGCCTCTGTCCTTTACTGAGGCTTTTGATTGGCCTCATCCCCCCCCTTATCTTCTGTTACACATCATCAGCAGCTGAGGATGTTATCTAATATCCTGCTTAAGAAATTTGGAGAAAATGACCTGGTGGTATTTGCTGAAATCTCAATGAATGAGGTATTTAAAGCTTAAAGTCCCATATCTGCTTTTGGTTATCCATCCCAAACTTTTTGTAATTTTTTATTTTTTTTGCAGCTATTTGATCGTCCACCTGTCAAATCTGTTACTTCACACCTATGAACATACCCTCCTCGCAGTCCTGCCCCTCATAAGGCCGTGGACATCGACACTGGTAGCTCTGCCACAGGTTGACACACTGTCCTCTGTTCTGGCAAGGTGCGTCCAGGCAGCGGTCCCTGTGACTGCAGCCCGGGGAAACATTAACAGCAGAGTCGCTCAGCCATTCTTCAAGGACGATGAGCTGCCAGTCCACAAACACATCCCGCATGCAGCCAATGAATGCTGGAAGTGGAGTGTCCTCCTGAAGCACTCCTCCAATAAAAGTCTCCTGAGGAGATGACACCAGCCCGGCCAGGGTGCTTTGGACCGGGGCCGCCTGGTGGCACGGCTGGCTCCAACATTTCCCAGCATCGTCCAACAGTGTCAGACTCAGCATCCAGCTTCGGAGCACGGCCTCCACAGAATGCCACTCTCCATCTGTGACGTTGTGTGGAAGCTCCAGCACCTGGCCTGGACTCTCGGCCCCGGCCTCGGCCTCCTTCCTCAGTGTGAGACGAAGCTGCCCTTCGTCCAGCTCCAAGCTCATCAGCAGCCCCCTGCTGCTCCGCTGGAACAACAGTGCTCTGGGCAGAGTGGTCTTGAAGCTGAGGGTGACGTTGCAGGACACCTCTGCGTCCACCAGGGGGCTCTGCAGCAGCAGGTAGCCTCTGCGTTCGAAGGAGAAGGTGGTGGAGGTCTGACAGAGGGGTCCGGTGTGCCCAGGTGAGCAGGAACAGGTGTAGCCGTGGGTCCCGTCCGACAGGAAAGGAGAGCAGGAGCCTTGGTTCTCGCATTCGTGTCCCTCGCAGCCCACGAGCCTCACATTGCAGGTTACACCTCCGTAGAGGACGCCGTCGTGACTCTGTTCCAGGCAGTGGCAAATATAGCCTCCGACATGACTCTCACACCTGCCCCCATTCTGACAGGGGCTGGGGTCACACTGGTTTATCACCTCCTGGCAGAGGGAACCTGTTAGCAGAGAAATAGAAAGTCACACTAAGCTTGTGTTTTTCCAGCAAGAGCTGACACAAACACTTCCAACACATTATACCCCGGGCTCATTTTAATGATTCTGCTCACCGAGGAGGGAATACATGTCATCTTTACTTGTTCAGTGGTCAAGTCAGTAATAGATTTCCCTGCTGCACGTTTACCACAAACAAGCCATATTCATACACATGCACTATTATTAGTGCACACATTTTCCTCCATCTTTTTTCAGTGCCTTATATGTGTATCATGGTTCCTGTTTTACTTTGGTGCCTTGGATACACATGGGAAGTCAAGTTTGACCCACCTGGAGCCTAACTGTCTTGTATTAACCCCAAGTTCTCTATGCTGCTGGTGTGTTTTAATGTACATCACCCAGATAGAAAATCGGTAGTTCAAAAGCTAAACAGCTGCACATTATATCATACAACAACAATGCTGAAGAAATACTGTAAAAACAGATGTATTCGTTGTATATTGGTCAAAGAAAAGACAGGAATTGAACACCTATTATACAATATATGCTAAATATCTACCAGTAAGTTAACTGTCTTCTGATGTTACCTGTTCCAAGCAACAAAATTCCCCAAAACCATGGCGCGGGTGTCCACATCATGCCGTCACTTTTCCCCTCAGGATAGCCTCAAACGTGTCTAACTGCACCATATTAGTTTGCGTGTGTGCATGCCGTCGGAGTGGAGGTCAGCTCCGTGTCTACCTCTCTACAACAACGTAGGGCTGAGTGGCTCCAGTCAGGAGACCAGCAAAGCCAGATCCCGGGGATTAAACTAATGCTATTTGGCCACCTTACTGAGTCAATGCCACAGCGACTGGCAGAGAGTCAATTTTTAGAACACAACTCTCAGCAGGCGGCAGCTCACAGTCTTACATTGTTAGATCAAGTCTTGTGTAAGCAGGGAAACAAGGATTTTGCTACTTTTTGAAGTATAATTTGATGTAACATCCCTCCAACGATGCAAAGCGTCTCAGGAAATCAATACACCAGCAACATACTGTGAAATTGAGTGTGTTTAATGATGACACGGGTCAGCCAATTGTGGGTTGTATTAATTAAATCACATAATACAGCGCTGGTCGTTGAAAATACACCTGACAGACATCTACATTATTCTGTGCACCACTTTTTTTATTTTTGGAAATACATGCATGTAATATTTAAAGTACTCATATATATTTTTGAGTAACAGCAAAACATTCCCATTTTGGATTTGCCCTTTCACCCTGCTGTTACTCTAATGGGAAAAAAAAGGAGCTAATTCCCATGATTGCACACCTGTGTGAGACATAATGAATTCAGTTTGGTTAATTAAAACACATTACCAGTTGTTCCTAGAGGACAGCTGCAGACGTAGCCTGCAGCAAGCTGCTGGTCATAGTGTTCAGGCAGCAGAGGCTCGCTGCCATACAGAGCCTGCCAGGACCTCTCGATGCAGCGGCCTCCGTGCATACAGGGGCTGCTGCCACACTCGTTGATGTCGATGTCACACTGACGCCCTTCGAACCCTGGAACGAGGAGGTGACAGTGTTTTCTGACTAATAGTATAAAACACATCCTATATGTTGATGAAGTGAAAAGAGTCGGTGTTTGTATCTCCATGCATCTGTCAGCTTGATTACTGTTGGAGTACCTGGCCAGCATTCACAGCTGTAGTTACCCTGGTTGTCCTCACAGGGGGCGCTGTTGAAGCAGGGTTCAGAGAGGCATGGTGGTCGTGGTGTCTCACAGTGTCTGCCACTGAAGGCTGTGTGAGAGCAGTCACAGCTGTAGCTGAGACACATGAACGGTCATATTTACAAGATATCCTCCAGTCTGTGTAAAATTGAATTCATTTTTCAAAACACTTTGCTTTTCTATTTTCAGCATCTGGAGCTGAGTCTCTTACCCGTTGACTGCGTCTCTACACAGAGCGCCGTTCTGGCACGGCTGATCTTGGCACTCGTCAGTGTTGATTTCGCATCTGTGTCCTTGGAAACCGGGCAGGCAGGTGCAAGTGAAACCCCCGGCGTAGTCATGGCAACCGCCGCCATTGAGACATGGCCGTGATTGACACTCATCAATCCGGGCCTCACAAGTGGCCCCTGTGAACATCAAAGCAGGACAGATGTCAAAGGGCGAGGGAGCCCGCTACACCGACTGAGGGCGAGGGGGCAAAAAATAAGCAACGCTTTCATGTGCTGGCTGTGATCATGTGTGTCGCTCACAGAAAGGCTTCTGCAGCTGTGTGCAGTTCTAAAAAAACTACATGGTAACTGTCCAATATATATTTAAATGTATCGCTGCAGTAAAATCTATCTTTTTATCCCTAATGTAGGAAAAAGATGATGAGAACGAAACTTTAACAAGATTAAATACAGTAAAACAAGACCTGATGTAGGCTGCCTAAATGCCTTAAACCATGGGAACAATATGAACTGTGTGTCACTCAAACTACTTCGCCTCTATGTCATGATGATATCAGGGTCCTTCCAGCTGATTGATACCTTGGGTTAAGTTCTATTCTTCTATCTGTCTTTATTGGAATGGGTGGATTTTATTTTTAGATTTGAAACGTACAAGTTAAAATAAAAAATAAGATCCGGACATCCAAAAACTCTATTGGACCTTCCCATGGCTGAACAAAACAAGAGTTATACAGCCATGTCAGCAGCTCTGCACATTCAAGGATGACCTATGTTTTACCTCAATGAACATTTCACACAAAAACAGAGGTTAGACATTTACACATGTAAGCACCTCTAATAATCTTAAATGGCTGTTAATCCGTGTCACAAAGTCATCCGTTCCTTCCACCCACCGGTGAATCCAGGAGGACACAGACAGGAGAACCTGCCCACCCTGTCCTCACACGTGGCTCCGTTCCTGCAGGGCTGAGAAACACACTCGTTCACGTCGAGCTGACAGCGAGCGCCCTGGAAGCCGGGCACGCAGAAGCACGAGTAGCCGTCCCCACGCGTTCGGCATAGCGCCCTGTTCTCACACGGGTTTGGAGAGCACCGGTCCACTGCTGAGGCCAGCCCATCAGGAGATGCACCTATGAACAGACCGCATTTAGAAATATCGTTAATATAGTTTATTACAACCTGAAGTACATGGTGTCTCTATAACATCTGTTTGTACCGACATTCTTGTAAGAATGATCTTATTATTAAGTATGAAATTAGGAAGGTCGCTCCCTGTCAGCATGTCAAACTCCTCAAGAAGTCATGTGACTATTATAGTCCAAACAATCCCTTGAATCAGCTGTTTCCCTGTGCTACATAACAACTGTTTTCATCAAAGCACATTGAAGCACACATCCTCTTGACTGCTATTCTAGTTTGCTCATGTCTGGCACGAAGCCCCATTTTATTTCTGTTTAGATTTGATCACAACAATCTAGCAGCTGTCAGTATAAGGAGGGCCTCTCAAGGTGTCATGGCCGGCTGCCATGGTAACCATTTCACTGTTTGCCTTCAGTGTTGAATTTATTTCCACGGCGGTCCGCATCCGACCAAAGATTTGAGCCGTTTGCTTCATTACACTCCATGTGTTTTAATCAGCGGGACACTTAGCCAGCTGCCAGCGCTCCGGGTTCAGGTCTCATTTCAGGCGATGCATGTAATACATACTAATGAGAGGACAACCAGTTGATCCTCTCCAGTAATTACAACGAAAAGGAATCATGTGTGTCTCAAATATTGTGTCTTTTTCATGATCAGAAATCGTATCACAAATGTAAAAAAGAAGGTCTATATATATAGATATATATTAATCTTGGCTTATATATAAAACCTGCTCCCTCCAACTCTTACATATGCAACATCAACAAGACAAATGAACATCTAGAACGAGCCATCCTCCAGGCAGAACAAGTGGGACCATAACAGAAGCAAGAATCCTCAAAATCCACAGAATGTGCATAAGACCACAGAGGCGTGACGTCGCCTCTATTAGACAATATTCAGACTGCGCCACATTTCTAAAAGCCTGTGAGATTTTTGCATGACGGGTGCAGGAAATACTCAGCATCTTTACTCAGCCGGGGGCCATAAATGTAGCTACAGTGATATGAAGAGAGATATTCAAATGACATTCTTCACAGATGATTATCCTGCACATTAATCACGCCTCGAGAGCACAATCAGGCCGAGTGCAGACTATGAAGATGTAGAAGAGTGCATTTACATTTGGTGCTCCTTCTTCACCACATCAGGCACCAATCTTCTGTCATTAGTGGAGGTCGGTCAATTTCACAGACAGTTGGCAGGCTTCTCCACGAGCAGCTTATACATGTCTAGACTTGGACTTGGAGGTATGGGCATATTGTAGCGGGGGTGTGATGGAGATCATTGGTATCAGTGGTGATGCTCTTACCATTTGCCTTTATTAAGTCTCGTATCAATAAGGTAAATTCAGACCAGAGTACAGTATATGTTACAAAAACAGACATGGAAATGCCTTAATATGTATTCTTCTTTCAGGAAATCCTGACAGGTGGTGTCTGTAAGATTTGCTCTTTACTGAATCCGCTGGTCCCCTGAGGCAGAGTTCACAGGATTCAGAGCCTGTTGCCTATTTGAGACACAACTCCATCCATCCACACATCCCCTCCCATGCAGCATGGAAGCCTTTTTTCATATGCAAATGCATCTAAGAGTCTTTTTGTCTGGTCCTATCTGGAGGCCCTCCAATGGCAACGTGTGCGGCCAGAACAGATGCATGTCCTGTCTCTGTCTGTCTGTTTGTTTCAGCGGTGATAAGAAGACGTGCTATTGTTGGGTGTTTTGTAGAGCTGCAAAGACATACTGTGCCTCCCCCCCTTTAGTCCTGTCACTTAACCCTCCCCCCAATCCTCCCATCCCCTCATGGGTCACTGCACTGTCTGAGATCTCTTTTTGTACATAGAAAATATCACTAATGATGTCAACTCTCCCAGTCTGATATTCCAAGCATGGACTGATGTAATGCATTACTCAAACACAGAAGCTGGTCTTTGCACACTGTTCAAGGTTTAAGGGAACTTTTGCAGCAAAGTGTTAATAAAACAAACGTTTTAGTGAGTTGAGAAGGCATCCTGAAGGGAATAAGCCAACTTAGTTTTGCAAGTATTTCTATGTATTTTCTATGAATGTACTTCTACAAAAGACACACGACTAATTATTAGCTCCAGACATGTTTACAGCTCATCACAGGCCGTTTCATAGTAAACTATATGACTGAAACTCAACTCAGAGGTCTACGGGAGCCGAAGCAGTCACTTACCACCGATCACCAACAGCGATGAGAGGAAAACTGCGCATCGAAGAGACTGAGAATTATGAAAGCGAATTAAATCCATAATCGCGACAGGAAATCATTCTGATCGTTATGTTGAAGTCTTGATACACGCGAGATCTCCCTTCTTCCTGCTCCTGCTCCTGCTGCTGCTCCTGCTCCTGCTCCTGCTCCTGCTCCTGCTCCTGCTCCTGCTCCTGCTCCTGCTCCTGCTCCTGCTCCTGCTCCTGCTCCTGCCCGCTACACGACTCGTCTGTTGTCAACTCCAGATCCACTTGATGCACACTTCTCTTCTTGCTGGAGCACCATCAAGAGCCCCCATCACACATGGAGTAATAAAACAGACCACAGCGCGGCGTTTAACAGGCCAGACACACACACACACACACACACACACACACACACACACACACACACACACACACACACACACACACTTACCCCCATATGGAGAGTCACAGCAACCACATCAGTTGAATACCACAGAAACGGGTTCCGCATAAGAGTAAATCTACCCAAATATTATAATTCTACATGTAGCCTCGGTCATATAATAATGGATAGTATTTGATTTAAAGAATATAATTCCAAAAAGCAATAGGCCTTGTTTAAAATGTGTTTTAACGCTTGACATCAAGTGTTGGGGATGGTAATGTATTGTTCTGATACAAAATCGTTGATATAAAATAGCCTAGCCTTTGATATTACACATTATTAAATGCAAAAACGTATCGTTTGTTCAACGTGACTTTGTCCTGTAAACGTTGTAGAAAAAATATGTACATTTTAAATGTGTTAATTAATCGATCTGTGTCTTATGTGTGCCCCATTTATCAACTGGATACAGATATTTATTATACAAAAAAACAGGAAAGACACCTGCATTAAGCAAAACACGAAGGCAAACATACTTTATTATATTGTATTTCGCAGCTACACACTGTAAAAAGTCTACGTTTATAACAACCAGCTTCAGCTTCAGGGCGCTGGGTGTTTCCATGGCAACGTGACCAGGAAGTCGATCCTCGGGAGAGAGTTGACAGGACGGTGTCCAGTTTTGGCAAATATAAAGCGCTTCTCGTCCACGTGACCTCGTCAAAGTTTCGGAATTTGGTTGCCCAAACCTCATCGCCCCGTCTCCACCCTGAGTCCGGGATGTCTGCGTCCATGAGGGCTTGTTCGGCGCCAAGTTCATCGAGGCCGGAGAAAAGCCTGGACGCCACAGGTGACGTTCAGCCTACAGTCAGTGGGGGAGGCTAGCTTAACGGTACAGTGCTCAGCTAACAGGGGGGAGTTAAATAGTTACAGTCATACAACTAACTGTGTTTAATACACTTACAATATCCCACCACGCATAGGCGATATCTAGCCCGGTTTTTTTTTCCTAAATTGAGTCCCAGAACCCCTAAAAAATATTTAATCGATAAATGCAATATAAAAATCACAGTCGTGTTGTTTTTTTTTACGCGTGTCCGTGTTTGGCAAGCTTAAACATGGTAAAAACAGCAACAACAAACAAAAAACATAGACAGTGTATGGCTTACAACTTAAATACAACAGACCCCACCCAACCCCTTCATGGTTTGGTATGATCCACTTTCTCTCCCCCCCCCTCTGCCCCTACCCCAAAACTCTGATGTTCTTCATTCACAAATGTGCGAATGATAGTCCAAAATAATGTTAAACTGTACAGTTTTTAGTTTTTAAAACAAGGGCAAATAGTTTGGGATCACCCCTAAAGTTCTGATCCCACAATCAGCCTTGCCACCATGTATATGATGCAGTCCCCTCATACAGAGGTGAGTTATACATCTATGAGTGTGTTTGAGTTTGAGACCTGAATATCCAAGTCCCCACAGAGAACAGGAAGACGCCAGCTTGTCCTGTGGACGACCACGTCATCCCAGATGAGCTGCTGGTCAGCCTCACCTCCACTGTCAACAGCAGGAACACACTGGGGCATACTGCACACCATCGCCACTGTAAGGTACATTCAACCCACCCCATTATGGCTAATAGGGTTATTTCTGTGTGGCACTTCACTTCAAGTGATTTTGTTCACAGGGCTGTGGCGTCAGACGGCCAGATGCTGTTTGGCTTCACCCAGTCAGACGGAAGAAATACAAATTCTTCCTGGAGCAGCCCACGTCCCTGACCGGAGCTGGCAGGTCAGTTGGACCAACAAGACATAAACAATGTTGTTTGTAACCATGGTGTTTGTCCAAATAAACTTCATGGTTGCAATTTGAAATATATATCAATCTGTGATGTTTTGTTATCTAGTAAAACGATACTTGCATTTATTATATTACATTCATTTCAGCAACACATTTATGCATGTTGTTGACACTGATACAGGGCAGAGTTAATACAAACCCAGATATATTTTGATTTTGCATTTTCATCACTGGACCCCTTGCAAAGCCAAATAGATGTTTAAGTTCTGTCTGCATGGTAATATTTAATCAAATAATTATATTATTGCTCTAGAATCTACATAAGATGTATCATAAGATGTTAAATGTGACTTTCTGCAATCTGCAGATGACCTAAGAGACCGAATATGCTGATTTATTTCTGTTTGGATGATATCTATACAGGGATATTTCATTTCTGTGTGACGCTATGGTAACCCAGAGAAAGACAACACGCCTCCCACCACTGACTGACAGACGTGGCATTGGAGACACACAGGTTAGATGTTTCAGCGGACCGGTTTTGACTTTCTTGCCTTGTAAGCTTTATGACAAAAATGGCCTGAAAACGTGACTTAATTTCCATTTTTACATACAAACACACGTTTAGAGTAGGAGTTGATAACGACAGCCACTCTGCCTTCCAGAATTTGAGCATCTCAGAAAGTCTAATCCCAGAAGAATATCACATTGTGAAAAACAAAGGGCTGCGGAGCCTTGAGCTCTTTGAGGAGTAAGTCTGCTTTTATAATGTTCATCCACTTTATTCATGTTTACTGTGCACCCTCATATTATCATTGGGGTTTGAATTTTCTATCAACTCTCATCTTTCTTATTTTCATCAGTGCATTCACAGTGCAGCTGCAGGATGATGAGCAGAAGCTACGGGTCTTCCCTTCGCTGTGAGTTAAAAAATATGAATCTGTCATATTTTGCGGATAAACGTTACTGGAGTTGTCTTCACTGAGAGATTTTGTTGTCTGCATTAATAATGGTACAGCTTAATAGTAGGAAGTGATGGTACTGTGTACATTTAGGTAGGGGCAAAGCGCTGGTGAGATATGGGATGTGTGTATGTTGTGTGTGTGTCCAGGAGGCCCAGTGGCAGACTGGAAGTGGTCCAGCTGATGAGGATGATGGATGACATGCTGGAGAAGGCTGGAGTGGATCAGCAGATCGAGGAGCTGACAGAGCTCTCCCAGGTAGGCAGAGAGGCCAGCAAAACGTACACAGGCTGCTCTGTGGCTCTGTGGCTGACACTAGTGCTGTCTTGCATTTACTGTAGCTACAGAAGAAAATGCATGCTGGTGCAACATCAGGTCTTTGGACTGTAAAATAATGTAAAATGTGAAAAACAAGTTTAGCCATCTTTACATAGTAGAAACACTGAAATGACATATCTTACAGATGGAGGGTCTGCTGGAGCTTGTGCGGGTTGAGCAGAACATCTACAACATTGTTTTCCATGAACTGATTCGGCAGGTCAGCGTGGGCTGTGCTGAGAGAGGACAGCTGCTTGCCAAGCTCAGGTTAGCAGCCATTAGAACGTAACCTAAACGGTAAAACCTCATGGGAGTTTCATGGTCCTTAAAACCGAATGATGTAAATATGAACTCTAAAATCAAGCACAATTCTGTAAATCTCAACTTTTTTGTTACTTCAAGTCAATTCCGAAACATATTTTGACAGATGGTTTGGGAGACATTTAACATTTTCATATCACCCCCCAGGACCCCTTTTTTCACGGCAGCTCTTGTGTTTGTGTGTCCAGACAACGTTACCAGTCCCTGCTCGAGCGGATCCCCAGGCGCCTGAAGGCTCTGCACACTGAGGCGGTGGCACAGCGGGCTCTGGACCGCCGGCTCACTGAGGAGATTCACCACATCAAGACATCCATCCAGCAGCTCAACACGTACGTAGGTCAGGTGTCAGGTTGGCTCACGATGAATGAAATTACTGTACGTGTTAAGCACTGTAGCATGTTCGTAGAGCGATTCCATTAAGAGAGTATATTATAAATGCAAGGAATGAAATATTATGTAATAAATAATATGTTTGCTCATTTCTTTGTGTGTTTATGGGTGTGCATGCTCTCAACAGGGAGCTGTCTAAAATGAGAGACCATGATGCCTTTGTTTCCCAGCAGACGGATCATGCTCACCAGCAACTGGCTGGGAGACTCGAGCAGACCAACACCAATTCAGAGTTAGTCCCTCCTACAGTATGCCTCAGTTGAACTAATTTTCATCAAGTTGATGCATTCCAACATTCACCACCGTGAACATTATGAACCTCATTTATCTGTTTATCTGCAACTTATAAAGCGATTTATTTGTCCCTTGATTAAAAAAAAAAAAAATGCAGTTAAGAATAATGTTGTAAAAGCAATTACTTAAACATGTACTAGATACCTGGTACTGCTATCATCTCCATCCCTGTTGTGATGCACACAGCAGTGGTTAGTCCGTGTGCTCTTCTCAGTGTGGTCCAGGGTTACCATGAGCTGTATGAGCTGCAGAGAGGTCGCCTCGAGGCTCAGCTGCTCCAGATGACTGAGGAGAGAGACTGCTGGAGCCAGCTCACCGTCTACCTCGCCCTCAAGGTTTGTCAGCCATGATGTCGTTTTTTTCTTTCTTTTCATTGTGTAAGTTAGTCTTGTGATGGTGGTGATGATGGGATTCTGAATAAATAATAGATGAACTGACTTCCTTTGCAGAATCAGAAGGAATGGTTAGTTATTCATATTGTTGCGTTGTATGGACAGCTATCGCTCACGTGTTTCTGTGACTGTCAGGTGATCAGTGTGAAGAAGCTGCAGCTGATCAGTCAGCTGCATGTCATCCAACAGAGCTGGTTCAAGACAGCTGAGCAATGCACCCTTTACATCACTTTGAAGGTAACAATGAAGTTTCTATTTTCTTGACACGTTTGAATTGCTCATAAAAACACCAAACGCCCCAGATGACTCAGTCAGAATATTCAGTGGTTTAATCACACTCTGACTCTTTTACCATATTGCCTTATAGGACACGGAGGACCTAAATATCCTCATGGAGCTTGCTGACTACTGGAAAGTGGAGCTGACTGCTTTCATTTCTCAGCTGAAGGAGACTGAGCATGCTCAGTGTGAACAGATCAGTGCAATCCAGCAAGGCATCGGCAAGTGGCTAGTCTTCTGCACCGCACAAAACAAGTAAGGGCAAGCTAAGATAATCGGGTAGATTGTGTAAGCTTTCATGATTATCTATTTTTATACAGCACCATCAGTTTAAGAAAATATACATTTCTGGAAAACTCTCACAATCTACTTTACGCCCAGAATAGTGTTGATGATCAGCAAAGTAATCTAGAGCAATTTATGGAATAAGAGAATGATCTGTATGTTTATTCTGCCAAACATGCTCTGACTCTCTTTCAAGGTGTCCTCACCCAAAATATGAGAACGCTTCATTGGAAAACATACTTGCTGATTTAAAGGACTGGTCAAATGTAAGACTTTTTCTTCCCCATCAATGTTTTTCTCATTGTGGTGATTAATGTTTGGGCCATCTGATGTTTTGAGTACTTGGCTTGATGTTGTCCTAGACCAGGACAAAGTCATGTTAAAGTATGTTTATATTTATTCTGCCTCATCAGGTGATGTTTCCATCTTCTCCTTCTCCATCCTGGGTCATATATGTCATATTTATGTCTGTTACAGACGTTGGCCCTCCAGTGTGACAGCTACCAAGGTGAGAAGCTGCTTTGCTGCCGGCAGAAACTGGATGAGCTTGGCCGCGTCCAGCAAAGATGGCTGAATACGAGTCTGGAGCTGTTCAAAAGACACCCTTCTCCTGATGGAGAACATCGTGGAGCGCTGGACAGGCTCCTATCTGAGCTCATCGAACAGCTGGACGCCCACGTCAGTGGAGAGAGTGGTGAGGGCCGAGAGAGACACGATTTGAATAATAAATCAAATAAGTTAAAAAACTGTGGTTTGAGGCTTACAGAGAGTTATATAAAGTCTTCACTTTCACTTGGCACTGCTTTAGTTTTTGCTTGACAGTATTCCAAATGGATATCTGTAAACAAACAGAACTGCTGACAGCTTCAAAATCCGGACCTTGTGGAGTGACAAACACACACACACACACACACACACAAGCTATAGTTACAGACCTTTCATACATATGTTTGTTGTTTTTTCTTAATGTTGTTATGGGTGTCATTGTGGGATATAATAAGTGTTGAAACTGATTCCATGCATGCTGTTTCAGGGATCCACGGACATATCCTGTCATTGCTCGGGTTGCTGGACTCCCAGGTTTTCAAGCTTACTGCAGTGTGTTGTCGACCAGAAATGATGTCTGTCTCTGACTGTCTGAAGCTGGAGAAGGCACTGCGTAATGGGCAGAGTTTGGCTGAACAAGCCATTCACGAAGTTTCAAACATGCAGACAGAGAACAACGAGGACAAAAACCAGCCAAACATATAGTGAGTTTGGACAGCTATTTATCAACATCTTTAGATACATTTGTCAATTTGCTCCCATGATGAAGCTTTTTGAATGTTTGAATATTCTTCAAGACACATTTAATGAGCTGATAGAAGAAGAAAACATACAACTAAGAATAAAATGAAGGCTATATAATAATATTGAAATGTAATATTCCCTCTTCTGTTGCATGTGTTTGTGTATTCAAACAGTACAGAGACAGAAAGGGTGATAAACAAAGTGCAGCAGTTCATGACCAGCATGCCTCACTTCACTGATGGTGAGAACCAGAGACTCAATGAGGAGGTCAGTCACTGTTGCAAAAACTCCAATGTCACTTGCATTTCCATCAGCTCCATGAATGAGGAGCTCAGATGTTACAGAATACAATACAACACAATACATCTGAATGATCAAACATTATTATATATTTAATAAATGTTAGATGTAACGTTACATGTTGAGTTTTAATGTTTTCTCTACTACTAGGTCAGTTTTATTCACATGGCTCAGACACGCTGGATGTTGGATCTGTTGCTCCTCGTGGTACCTGACCATAGCGAGGACCACAACCAAGAACAAGAACACCCCTACATTAAAAACATCTCACTGCAGACACTGGATGTGGAGGCCAAGGTGCTGGCTCAGAAACTGGACTCGTTTTCCACATATATCAGCAGGTAACACACGTTTTTAACATCTTTCTTTCAACTAACAGTTATCCAGATGCTGTTAACCAACATAACTAACAATTAGTGCATAGTTGAATAAGTAAATTTGTAGTGTTACACAAATACTGAACTGAATCTTACTACAGAAGGTCATAATCTCTTACATTCTTACAATATTTGTGATGATGGCTAATGTATGTCTAGATCAGAGGGGGGTTTTCTCCAGGATTTACTCATCAGGAAATGTTTGTTTCTGACTCTAGCTCATGCAAACTGATTTCGGAGGAGCGGATTCTGCAGAACCCACATGAAGTCGAGGGTGAAAATGGGATGAATGAGTGCAGAAAGCTGCAGGTAAACCACGTTCTGATACAGAATTAGATAGATAGAGCCGAATTGAGAGTAACATCAGAGCTGCATGTTTTAACATTTCACCAGTAATCATTCCTTTAAGTGACACTAGCTAATAGATTTCTGAGGCCAAACAGCTTGTGGTTTGGTCCTCAGAGGGAGTGCATTGATTGGGTGGAGACCTCTAGGATCCTGCTCTCAGGAGTGACAGATCGTCCAACGGAGCTTCCTGTCCGACAGAATGAAGCCGCCTCCGGCACTGAAGTACGGCTCTCTCCAGCAGACAGCATGGACGCTCTGGTAGGAGGCAATTAAAATAAATCCTACTGGGAATTACCTAATTTGTTATAATTAATTTGCTGAAAATTAACATGGTTGATGACTATATTTCACTTAGTTAACAAAATGACTTGAAAGCCTGATGTCTGGTGACTGATAGTGACACTGACACTACAGTGAAGCAGAGCAGACATCAGAGGAGAGATTGCCGTTGATTAAGTATCAGGTTTTATTAAAGATGAGTTCTGATGTTGGCACCAGTTACCCAATGTTATTGTGATCACCTCAACTCAATGTTATTAGGATTTTTGTCTGTTCATAGGTTAATAAGGAGGTTTCGGCAGAGTCTACAGCAGATAGTGATGTCAAAGCTGAGACCGAGGCAGAACAGAGAGAGGTGAGTCGTATAAAAAGCTGTGGAGTATGACTGAAAAAGCTCAATAACAACTTTTAACCATTTACACTATTGTTGTGCAAATGGAAGAAGGTTCTATGCAAAATACATAACTGATTTTGGATTCTGTGTTACTGAACACTGAAGATGTGCAAACATCCAAACTTTATATTGAGTTAAATGTTGAAGGAAAAATAAATACCAGCAAATAGCAAATATCTGCAAGGTTCAGAGCCATCACGTTTCCTCTGTGTGGCTTTTAACATGCATTTTTGATTTGGTATAATGATGATGTAATAGATGAGATGAGTGTTTTTGTCCTGCAGGGGGAGCTAGCGGTTTGTGAGAGCCCAGCGGTGAAACTGATCAGCTATGATGGAAACATCACACAAAGACAGCTGGGAAAGAGCCGTGTCCACCTGAATGGGGTCAGACAATTCAATCACACATCTTTTTTTCAGTGTCCTGCCTTTGACTGTGTATAGCTGAACAACCTGACCGTCTGTCTCTCTGATCATCCGTCGGTCCATCAGACTGAGGAGCTGGTTGTGTCTCCAACAACAGATGAAGCCCGGAAAGCTTTTAGTGATCTGACCACAGTAGGATTACTGCAGCAGGAACTTCAGTAAGTCTACTTTCTTAACGTTGAGTGGAAACATGTATTTTTTGATAATAAACATGAATCACAATCACATTTTCCCCCCTTATGTTCTCCCGAACCATCAACGTTTTTTTTCATGACTGGTCCAAAAAGGATGGCAGGCCTTAAGCTCATTAGTGCCACACAGGAATTTATGTTTTTAATTGTTTAAAACTGGGAGCAGCACATACTACCAGGGCTGAACATCCATGTATTGCCTCTCATAGAAAGAAACTTGCCTCAACGGGATTAAATATATCTGATTTGCTGCCGAGTTCGTTAACCATCAAGCATTGTGGAAATAAGTTTGTTGAATGTCCAAAACATCAGCCAAGTTTCTGTTTTTGGTCAGAAATGGGGATTGGATATCTGACCTGTGGCTGTGCAAAGGACTTCCAGGTTAGATTTCTCTCCATGTGTATGTTAGTGATTCAGAGCTGCAGGTCCAGAGTGCCGAGCAGCGAGCCCTCGAGGCTGAGGAAGCCCTGCAGGCAGCCTTGGAGAAGATTCAGGACCTGGAGAGACAACTGCAGGGTCGGCCCAGTTTGGAGTCCAAAAGCAGTGAAGGTACCGACTACACTAAAAGATTCTATACGCAATAATACAGGATGAAGACATAAAGGTGGTTCATGTCTTTGTTTGTGTTACAGAGAAAAAGAAAACACCACCACCTTCCCCACTACCTGTAACAATCGTAGCTCCCCCAAAGAAAACCACAGCTGAAGCCAAACCATCAAGCAGTACTAAAAAGACCAAGAAACGGTGATCTGACATGTGATCAGGAGTTATTTACGGTTCATATTTTCAGTGTTGTAATAAGACTCATCGCACTCCATCACAGTCACATCCATACAACCAGTAAAGGAAAACCATGAGGGATTATGACTTCTGGCACCAACACATGTACCGTCCTAGAAAGACAGAGGCACAAATAAACAAGAAGCACCATTCACCAGCACTTCCATGCAGGTTTACTGAGAGATATTTCCAGTATCAGGAGGTTCTCCAATATTCTGCTTGGCTGTTGTATGACAATGAATGTAGTGATCCTACCATTTCTATCATGGTTTGCTGTGGTTTTGTTTGACATTGTGATATGTCTGAGTCCAAGTAATGGCTTCTTCGCTTTTGTTTCCTCCTGAAAAATAAAGTTCCTGCAGACAATACATTTACAAAAGTTGTATTTTACCTTTTATTTTTTTTACCTTTTCTAATCAAATTGTTACACAAACCCTAGTTTACCCAGAGTATACGCTCTGAGACCCTTCGGTGTTAAGTTTACCAGCGTGAACCACTCAAATTACAAAGCACTGAGGAAAACATTGATTGCAAAATCATATTTTAAATTGTACTTTTATAAACAATAATTAGGTTAGGTTACATTCTTTAACATGATAATAAACTTTCACGTCACATCATTGGCGAGTCTGTATCTTGTTCCCCCTCTGTCATCTCTCCCTCTCCTCCCGCAGCAGGAGGAGGAGGAGGGGGTGGTAGGGATGAGAGGTCAGGGGTCACGCTGAGGAGGTCCGGGGGGAGTGGAAGGACCAGGGCAGGATGGAGGAGACGGAGGGAAGCCCTGAACCCCTCCCAGGCATCTCTCTCCCCTTCTGCTGCTTTTACCTGGAGGAGAGAAGAATTGGAAACATGTTTGCTTTACAAATACTGCTGGAAATACAGAAATGATGTCACTGGCAGAGCTAAACTAAGGCTAACCGAGGCTATGCTTTAGCCCAGAAAAGCATATGAAATGATATGAAATGTTAATGGCGTCGGAGCAGAGATCAACCACTTGTTTGCTGTCAGCTACTTTCTTTTATACTGACACTAGGATTCACCAGTTAAACAAGTTACACATTCTAATTGTAAACTTAGACACTTTCCTTTGAATTTCTACCCATTTTGTAAAATAAGTATAAAGTTCCTGAGTTAGTTTGATCTTTAGTCAAATGCCATATTTGACACAAAAAAAAACCCTGAAAATTGATTAACCATAAACGCTTAAAATAAAAAATAAACAAGCATTAAGATGTAGAACTCTTCTTTTTTTTTATATATAAAAGCTGCCATAGTTACTCATGCTGACCTGGTGTTGCCTCTTGGCCGCGTTCTCAGCAGCCAGACTCTGCTGTAACTCCACAGGAAAACTGAGCTCGTCTCTGACAGAAAATCAAACACAAGCCTGGTCAGCAGAAGATCACAGTGCACCACAAATCTCTACGTTCCTCTTTGCAGTTTACATGGAAAAATCAAAGCTTTCAGAGTAAAAATTCAGAAAGTGATTTTTTTCCCCCAGAAGCACTGCTTACCCGTTGTATCGTGCAAATCAGCCTCTTAACAGCATGCAGGAGTTTCTACCTGCAGCTACTGTTTTGCACCATTGCAGGGCAGACTACACCAACAGTAACATTGCATTGCTGCCATATTGTAATGTGCTTTTAAGATGTCGCAGGAAGGCTAATAATTACAATAAATTATCTTTTTTTGAATCCTCAGTCTTACATGTCTGCTCTCTCCACCCTGATGCCCCAGCGGCAAGCAACAGAGTCAACAGCTGCTTGTATCTGCTGTCCGATCCTTCTCCTGTGCAGCAGGATGTGGCTGAAGGTGTGCTGGGCGAGAATGTCTCTGACCATTGCCTGGACCAGAGTCTGCAGCACTGTGGTCAGACTGGACAAAGCTGTGCTGCACAAAGCCACATTCTCTATCTGGTAATAACACACTGCACTCAGCTCCGGCCTCACCAAGTCCTTCGTCACCACCTGGGTACAGACGTGTGAGAAATCAAATGGCAAAAGCAAAGTTCACCTTCTGTACGGTCATATTTCTTGACATATGGAGCTAAATGTGAAAGTTTTTCATACCGTGTGAGAAGGAACCTTCAGCATTTTCAGTCGGATGTCGACCTTGTGACACACATCAAGGAGTGGGAGGTAGAAAAGAAGGCCTGGGGAGAGGTCGGAGAAGGGTTTGAGTTAAGGACGTATTAACCCAAAAGTAATTAATACACATCCTGAGAAATGGCAAGTCAACTGTGCATAAAATGACAGTAATTGGTGACAACCTGGTCCTCTGGGTCTTCCACGCAAAAGGTGACCCAGTCTAAAGATCACAGCTCTCTCATGCTCTCTCACTACCTGTCAATCAAAATGACAGACAGCAGTCAGTCCGTGTGAACGACAGTAATGGCAAATGGGACAGCTTTTGTTGGTCTAATTGTCAAGTAGGCCAGTTGTTATACAATCCTTTTGTACATTAACAATGTGGTCAGAAAGTAGAACATCAACACATTTTTGTGTGAACAATGGATTAGAAATAAAACAATGGAAAAGACTCTAAAATAGTACATTTTCATGCTTAAAATCTACATCCTTCAGTTATTCCAAATATTTCTCTTACAGACAGCATTTTAAACATAAAGCGACAGCTCAGATTAAACTTGAATAATACAATTATTCAACCTTTCCTTTCACAAACTGTATGTCTCGTCGGTTTTCCTCGACTTTATCCTTAGCATCATTTCTGTTACAGGAATCACTAATTTTAAAGTAGATTATTGTGCAGTGTTTGGTTTCGGTTTGGTCTGTGTTGTAGTTCATACTTTGACACAGAACCAGATGGATAAAGGAAGGACAAGGAGAACCAGAGCCAAGACGAAGACCATCAGCAGCCACTCAAACACTCCCAGGTGCTTGTGCTTCAGACCTGCAGATATATATATATAGTTTGAAGAAATCCAACCGTGAGACTCATGATAGTTTTTTTTTTGTCAATGCCATGTCACTGTTAAAGTTGAATTTTAATTATTTACTCGTAGCATCAATTTTTTGTGTGAGTATTTGCTTCATGAAATTCCAAACAGAGAAAATGTTCAGGTCACAAGATAACTAAATAAAGATAATACATGTATTTATCCTAAAAACAACAAAGTGGGGAAAAACTGGAAAACCCATAGCAGAAATGAAACCTCTTAAGCTTTTAATGGCTTTGACTTACCCTCCTCCTGCTCCATTGCTTCCAGGAGCCCCAGGTTCTCCTCCTTGACCTCATCCTCTCTCACGCTGTCTATGTCCACCACAGTGGATCTCACCTTCACTTCTGTCTCCTGCTCCACCTTCGCCTCATTTGTCTCTAGCTTCTTCCTCTGCAGCCTCTCTGTCCTCCCTGATGATGCCTCAGGCAGCCGGCCGGCCTTTGATGGCCGTTGTCTGTGACTTCTTCCGCTCCCCTTCTCCTTCCTGGGTGTCATTCTGGATCTCGGTGGGAGACCAGGGTGATCAGAGGGCTTCTCCATGCTGGCTGGAGCCTCTGCAGTTAAGAGCATAGATAGGAGTGATGGCTGCTGGGATGTTTCTGCTTGATGGGTAAGTGGATGGTTTTCTTTTTGGGTAAAAGCAGAAAGGAATGAGACATTTAGTGACTTTTACTGCTGTGAGTTGCTTCCTCTGGCTGGAGGTCTGTAATGGTTATCAAACAGAATACATGGACGACAAATGAGGCTGACTGTTTGAATGTGGGAGTCAGGACAGCAGTGGGAGGAATGCTCACCACCTCCTCTTTTTTTTCAAATAAGTTCAGGTCAGTGAACTTTTCTGAGCAAGATATTCATATTCAATATACTTTATGTTGTCAAACCAGCAAACTAAAAGTAAAGGTTAGAATAATAATGTAGAAAACCCTCAGATAGTAATAATGATGAGTTCTTATACAGGTCATCCCCTGATCTGTGAGCAAATCCTTTCCTATTTCTTTTCTCACAGATTCAGAATGGCCTTATCGGACATAAGGATTTGTTTTTTTTTCAGCAATTTATTAGCAGATTATCATTTGCTCATTTTTGTCCAAAAGATCTAACAGGAGTTTTAAAAAAAATCTGCAGTATCAAGTTTTCTCAAACAGACATTTCTTTAGCTATTAAAGTTTGGAATCCCTTGATTCTGTCACAGAAATATCAACATTAACAGCATATTTACTATGAAGGTATACATGCTCACTAAAATCACAAACATCATTGCTTTGGAAAGTTGGTGGAGGCTCCTCCAAGTATTGTCCTGTATAGGGAAAAGTTAAATTTGTATGCAATAATGCCATTAAATCATATACCATACTACTTGTTGTGTCACTGGGGTAATTGTTTTGAGTATGCTTCTTTAACTGTAGAGCCATTCGGGTTTGCTGCTGGGACAAACTGTGTAGCTCAGGGAGTCACAGTGTCTCCAATGGGAATGTGCAGACTCAGACTCCTCCTTTCCAAAGAGCTGATGTAGGTTTTTCTCTGTTTTTACGGAAGAACTCACAATATCCTCCCTAATAGATCCTTAATTAAACTGAAGACTAATTATTTTGCCCTGATCATGCAGTGTAGCCTTGGTTGAACTAGGAGCTACTGATTAGTAATATTTATTGACATTATTTTCTACTTCATATGTTTATACTTATTTGACTCTTTCTTTCTTCTCTTTCTCTTGTTTAGCAACTGCAGCTGTACAATTTCCCGAGGGGTTACTTATGTATTCTGATTCTGATTTCCACAGATATTTATGAACAAATATGAATAAATGCGAATGTGGTCGCAAACTACAGATAGCCTACAGATCGCGTCTAACAGGATGTAACTTTTTCTATGACTTCCTATCAAATCTTCGAAAACCAGCGCAGCTTTTAGGCCCCGCCTCCTGCTGCTCCCCCTGCTTGTCTACTTTCCAGGCGAGGCGCAGTTCATCTCGAACGAGCCTATTGCATCTGTGCACGCGCGGAGCTTTCGGGGTCACGTGACTACACGAGTTCAGTTTGTGTGGCTCTATTTGAACTTTAACGAAGCAGCTCACTGAAAGAAACATCTTCGTGTTTTTATTTTTTGTAAATCATATTTGAATAATTTGAACAACTCGTCCCTTTTGTTTGTTTTTTGCTGTTTTTACCTGCGCTTGCGCTGCTTCGTGCGGTGGTCTATCAACAGGTGCGGCGCGCGAGGAAGTCGGGTAAACGAACGGTCACGTATCGTGACAGGATGCGGCACAGATATTGAAGACTTGGGGTAAGCGCATTTATATATAATTTGACGGGGCGTTCTGGTTCGTCTCGTTGAATAATAACGGCATTTCGATGCTAATTGGCGTTAATTAATTAAATATTTCAGCAGGTGCATGTAGCTTTCTCTCCCAGAGCGTTTCTGTTCAGCAAGTTGGAGGCTTTTACATTCATATTTGCTAATTTAAAAGACAAGACGCGTTGTGTCCATTTGGCGGTGTCGTGTCGGTAGCTAGGTTTGCTTAGCTAGCCAGTAGTTAGCGGTTATGACGTACATTAAGTCAGGAAGGCTTATTGGAGCTGTAATGGCTCCAGGTGACACCAGCTTCTACTGTACAAGTAAAGTAACAGGTTAAAGATGGCCGACGAGGTTTGATTTGACGCCGTCATAATGTCCTGACAGTGGATTTGCGATGAGCTAGGCCTGTGCAGAGTCTTGTCCGACTTGATCCCGATTTGCTCTGACGTCATGCGCACGTGGGCAACGATTACTTAGCAAGATCAAGGTGGCGGCAGGTTTTGGAGCCATCAGGAGACCCGGGAAAGATTAGCTGCTGCCTCAGCTTTGACAACAAACTCCACTTAGTAGAAAATGCTAATTTTCGGTGTAGATCGTAGGCCATCAGTCTCATGTTATGCCATACAGGTTTAATCTGTTAACGCATGTATCTTGGTTGATAATAATATTAAAAATAACAATAATACATGTTATTTATATAGCCCTTATCAAAATGAGCAGGTGGCAGACGTAAAAAGAACAGCATAGAATACAAAGCCAGATCCACACATTTCCACAGATACTGTATCTGCAAACAAATATATATGAATGGGTTGCAAACTACAGCCAGCCTACAACAGGGCTATTCAACTATATTGTTCAGGGGGCCGTATTTTAAGAAAGCTAAGGGCCCCCGACCCACTCGACCACCTTCTGGCCTTGTGAATACCTTTTGGTCTTTTTTTCTAGTTTGTGTTTATGGGTACAATTTCTGACATACACTTCAGATATAACACATTTCTTTTCAAAACATAGAACATAAAGCTCTGTGATACTTACCCATGGTGCATGTTTATGTTTCAAAATGGGGGACCAAATATGGGGGATACTGAAAAAAAAATTGAAATTTAAAACTGTATTTATTTGTAAACGGAACTGATCGGCTGGCCGGTCAAGCTTGATTGGCCTGATTTGACGCGCTGGCAGCCAGTTGTATAAGCCTGGCCTACAGATTGCATCTAACAGGATGTGTCTATTTCCAAGACTTCCTTTTAAGTCTTTGAAGGCTGCCGGAAAATGTCCGACTTCCCGGCAGGCTCAGGATATCTCGACCAATCTTATTTTTAGATGACTAAGTGGAAAAATTGCCGATATGATTTTGTGTTATAAATAATGAAGTGAAAGTAAGTAATACTCCAGCATTCATAACTTTATTTTAGTATTGTGGACTGTTCATTTCTTTTCTGGTGTTCTTCCAACAACCTGTTTTGGTTCACGATGTACATCGTTACGTGTTGTTCATGTGTTCTCCAGAAGTCGGCAGGCAAGATGAGCCAGGAGGACATTTTGGCACAGCTGAAGAAGGATGTTCGTTCCTTGCTCATTTCTTCTAAAGTGGGTTTAGACGCTGATCAGCTCAGGAAAGACTATTTTGCCATGTTGGGACACACTATGCCCCTAAAACGCCTGGGCTACAGACACATCATGGATATGGTGAAGGAGATGCCGGAAGTGGTGTCTGTTAACTTCAGGCAGGATGGCAGCACACTTTTAAAGGGTAGCGTCCTTTATTTCATTTGAGTTTGTATTTCAACACTGTATCAATACAGCATTGGTGGAAAAAATAACTAGCCTAACTGTTGAATGCATAAGGCCTCTAAAACATTTGCCTATGAAATACTGAACAAGTTCTTATACGTCATACTCATATTTTTTATGCATCCGCCATTGCAGCTATTGGTGACGATTCCACCAGAAACATCGAGGAGCTAGTAGCTAAGCAGCGCACCTCTAAGAGCAACAAGAAGTCCAAGAGGGGGGGTGTCAGCTACTTTTCGCCCCGCTACTGTCACTCGTCCTCTGCTGTGGTCCTTCCTAGAAGAGGTTGTGCTCCTCCGGCTGTCCCTGCGAATCTGAGGGCACAGCTCCGCATACTGCTCTCCCAGGTATGACGTATTATGTTTATTTCCATTTTAATGTAAACTGTGACATTTTGCTTTTTCTCAACTCATGATGTCTAAACTGTTGACATGAGTTTTGCAGTTCACTCTTTAAACACACCCAACGTAATCAGAGAAAGTAGATCTCCATATTCTCCTTTTTAATAACATAATCATGCAAGTCTGTTACTGTAAGATATTTTAATTAACGATGTGGCCGATCTCCCAGGGTCCAGTCAGGCTGTCTGACCTGGAGGCCAGCTTCCTGCGCTGCTTCGGCCACCCGCTGCGTGTCCAAAACTACGGCTTCTATTCCACTGGAGAGATGCTTCAGAGAGTGGCAGACCTGGTCCTAATCCAGCAGGGCAGGCTGGGCTCAGTTCTGACCCTGAGGGAACATTTGTTGCCCAGGCCGCTGCTCAGACCGACCTTCTCACAAAGGACTGGACCCATTAAGTCACAATCACCTGGAAATGTCAAGTCGGCGTCCAAAGAGCCTGACACTAAAACCCAGACATCAACTACACCACCAGGTGATGCATTTATGCATCTTGAGCACCTAGCTGTAATATTTCCCTAAAAGCAATCCATATACAGTGTCTTTTGGTTGCATATAGAATGGGGTTTTAGCAGATTGGATAGCTGTTAAATCAATTTAAAACTATTACACTGTTCAAACTCCATTATGAGATTTCCACAGAAAAGCATTGAGCAGGGGTTCTTCATATATTGTAGCATTGCAGTTGACTTGAGCACCAGTTTGAATTATTTTTACATATCTTTTGTGGTTTGCTCCAACCAAAGTCCCAATGATGCAGAGTCCTCAGAACCAGCCTACTACCTTGGGCCCTGTTCATAAAGAGGCACCAACTGTCAGTAACAAGCCAGAGATGGTTGAGAAGAACCAGGAAGAGTTCTGTCAGGAAGGTCAGCTCTTTCAGAAACGTGTCCTCAAGGTAAGAAGGCATAATACCTGCATCTTGTTACTTAGGGCAATACATGAGAATGTGATATTAGGGCTAAATAATACACCACACACAACTAGGGGTGGGGGATACGGCAAAAATATATCACAATTTTTTTCAGGCAGGATCACGATCCATGATCTTATCACGATTCTTTTTCATGTTGGTATTTAAGACTATTTTGCAAGTCACTGAACAGTACAACAAACTAATTTCCAATTTAAAAAAATATAGCTCTACAAAGTAACAAAACTGAAAGAATAAAAGTACCTTTTCGAACAGATTTTAATCAAATTTGCAAGTGCAATTCTGCAAAGTATGAACATTCAACAAGAATTTCAAAAGGTAAAACAACACAATAAATAGCTTTATTGAAAAAAAGATATATAAATATAAAAAAGGAAACTAACTCTTAAGTACATTTTTCAAGTAAAATGTGATTCAGAACCAAAACACTCAAACAAAGGTGCAATAATGTCTGAATCCTGACTATTGAAAACCCAGCAGCTTTAGAACGTATCTTTCACATCTTCTTACAAATTACATCTCTTTCTAAAAGAAGACAAAATATGACAGATCACAGTCACAGATTTTTAGCCAGGAAAACCAGTTTATCGACTTTATTTGGCTTGAGAAACCAGTTCCATATTACAGATGCAGAATTCTTTTTAGGGACCAACTCCTGCGTGTTGTCCTCCGTGCCACTTGGGCGCTGTCTGTAATCCCTCAGCGTAGGGGCAGAGGTGCAAATTAGGGCCACTGTATTTCACTGTAGTAGCGTCGTAATAAAGTAGTTTATCTGCAACTTTTTTCTCTGAATATTGCCCTTCTTTCGGCTCCGTTTTTTTTCATACAGTGGCCCTGATACGCTGTCGTACAGAGGAGCAGAAACGTGCAAGACTTCCACACACACACAAAAAAAGGTTTCTGTGTGGACGACGAATGTACGCTGTAGCACGATACTAACGATCTTTCTGTAAAGACCCATGGCGCAGCGATTTGAGACATTTGAATCGTTTATGATCTAATATTGTCGTATCGCACACCCCTACACAACTAAAGAAGCATGTATCCAATAATCCATACCATACAATTATTTATATTAAGCACAATAATCTTCAAATTCTCCTTCAGCTGGAGGAGGAGCTTCGCCAGCAAATCCTGGAGAATGGAGTTCCTGGCACCATTAGTCCGGAGCTGAAGGTCAAGCTTCAACAGGTCAGACGTCTTTATCTCACAAGTGACTACAAGCCTCTAATATGCTGTCCTTTTAATGGCAAATGTATCCAAGTTATTACAGGGTATCCGCGGTGTCTTAAAAAGTATTAAAAGGTGATAAATCAGATTTGGGAAAATTAAGACCCTTAAAAAGTATTAAAAAAGTATTATCATGACTTTACTAAGTCTTACATTTTGAAGGTATTTTTTCTGAATTCGCTGTCCAAGAGTTTGGTTCCTGAAAACATTGTGAACGTGTAAAAATGTATTTGTTTCCTTAAAAAACAAAGATGAAACTGTACATAAAAAACTACGCTATTGTGGCTGCGTTCGTAAACCGTCTCCGAGAGCGCCAGAGTGCACTCGGAAATTCACAAAGTACGGTCTGGCACTCCCAGTGCCCATTACGAACGCACCTATGTCACATGACGCTCTCAGCGCGAAAAAACAGAAGAGAAGGCTTGTGAACAGTCATGGGGAAGTGCAAGTTCTGTTGTACCATAGTGGTCTTAGTGGTCTGTAGTTTTATCACAAAGTAAAACTGTTAAGTTAAAAGTGTCACTGATGTAAATGTTGCATATTGAAGTGGTGATGAGGTATTAAAAAATATTGGGATGGTCTTGAAAAAGTCTTAAAAAGGTATTGAAATTAGCATCAGGATTCCAGTATATACCCTGTATTATATAACTGTTAATTTTAGGGATGCACGATATTGATTTTTTTGAAGCCGATACCGATATCGATAACTTTCTGCTCCTCGGGACCGATACCGATAACCGATAATATTGTTATTAGTTTTTGAATGTATATTCAGATCAAATTCAGGTCAAAAACACTAATGACTAAGCTTAGGTAGATTTAGCATAGCTTTGCCTTTTACCAAACACCATACCAGATGTATCACAGTGACATGATAATTAATACTATGAACAAAAGAAAGCCAAGAACAGTTTTGACTCTTCAATAAAATGACAATATTTATATATATATATATATATATATATATATATATATATATATATATATATATATATATATATATATATATATATATAATAAATGTGAAGAGTAGATAAACAAATATGTGTATTTCAACGGTATATATGCACTACTACTGTCTATACCATACACACTCTCTGTCTGTGTGTGTGTCCCTCGTTCTCTCTCTCTCTCTCTCGCGCTCTCTTTCGCGCTCTCTCTCTCTCTCTCTCTCTCTCTCTCTCGCGCTCTCTTTCTCTCTCTCCGAGAGAAAGAGAGCGCGAGAGAGAGAGAAAGAGAACGGATAAATACAAGAAGTGTACAAACTTCTTGGTTACAGAAACATGGCGTATTAATTTTATGGGGTTTAATGGAAAAAATAGCTCTGAATGAACAACAGCTGAACAGAAGCGCTTGTCGACTGCCGCGGAGAAATACGCGTCTGGTCTGAACGGGGGTGCGCGGATCGCTCGCGATTTTCGGCGGCGCGCTGCGCCGCGGCGCTTCCGCGTGCAGTGTGAACCTGGCGTGAGAAGGGAGCGCTCGATTTGTGGATTAACTCCCTCCTCCGAAACCTGTGATACCACAGTAACCACATCACATGCTAAACGGGAGGCGCCTAGAAAAAAACTAACGTCCCTCATCCCAATCCACCCATAGCACTGTTTTAACACACACATCCTATCGTCGGATTATCGGAGGTATTAATAATTGTATCGGATTTATCGGGATGACGTCATAATTCCTATTATCGGGCCGATAATTATCGGTCCGATAATTATCGTGCATCCCTAGTTAATTTAGTATTCCCTCCCTGCCAACGGTACCGGCACATCAGTGGGCTGATCGTCTTTTCCAATCAGCCTTTAGAAAAGGCCACTGATCACACTATCATAACAAATATCAGCTGATTGGTGGCTGCACCTGTAACCTAATCGAAATGCAGCAATAAACTTAAGGAAAGCCAACATAAAGTAGAAGACATTTACAACACAAAACATTAAAACTGGATGGATATAGCTCTTCATTGATTCAGTGGAGCACCAGAGTACAAGGAGGGTGTCTCTGTATGTCATATTAGTTTGATTTTCCTGACATCCAACAACACCAGTCTTTCCAAGTTCAGCTGCTATTATATAGAGAGGACCTCTGGTGGCAAGTGCTGTGCACTACACCACCACATCAATACAGCATCATAGAAAGTGCAGTGTCTGTTTATGATTGTATTTAAAATCAAACCTGGATTTTTAAATATCCTGGTTTACTGAAATACGGCCCAAGCCTACCATTGTTGCAAGTCAAGTAATTCATATGTTCATGACTCTCTGCAGGTTGTAGGTCAGAACAGTGATGGATTATCTGTGCACGATCTGCCTGCCGAGTACAAGGTAAAAATTAAAAATAGTCATGCAGTTCTCCTGTTCACCATCAGAGTGCAGCATGTTAGACAAATATTTTTTTAAGCAACTTGCTGATGTAGAAAGTAATTCACATTTAGCCTACCTGCCCCTAATGGTAATTAGGAGACGAGCAAGCGACAAAGCTGTTCTTCAGATCACATATTAATGAGAGATGTCTTTTTTCTCAGAGGCTTTTTGGTGAGGATTTCCCACTCAAACAGAGTGGCTTTGTCAGCGTCACTGAACTGGTCAGTGCCTTGAGTGACATCTTCCACCTGAAACCTGTTGTGAGTGAAACTGGGCAACACTGGATAGTCATGGCCATACAGGACATTGGCAATACACAATCAGGTGTGTATGTGTTTCAGATACCAGCTGTCGATGTCACCCTAATTACTTTGTGTGTGTGGAATAAGACTGGCTTGATGAACATGGGCAATTCATTTTGTGGTTACAATTCTATGCGATTACTGATTAATGTTGTAAATATAAATGTCATGTATGGAGGGCAACCAGGTTTCTGCAATCACTACTTTTTTTTAATCAACAAGCTATTGTAATACATGGTGGTGTCTGAGATATCATGTGACAAAGCATTCTTGAGGAACTTTCAACTAAACAGGAAATGTATTTTCTAGACTCGAAGGTGACCGAGAGTTTTGATGACAGTGGGGAGCTGCCAACTACCAGCTACTTTTTCAGCTGTGAAGAGTCTCCCTGGGAAGGAAACCTGGAAGGGAGCGATAGTAGTATGACAGCAGATGATAACTACGAGGAGCTAGAGACCAGTAACAATTCCAAGACCCTCGAAAAGGTTCGGCAATATCTCTTTAATCTTATTGTTTTACATTACTAGGCTTTAAGGACCATCTTCAAGAGAGAGACCTAATGCCAATGCTGTATTATCAGTGTATCTGTAAAATGTTGACTGTGTCGATATTTACAGGTAGGAAACCAGGTACTATTAAAACTGTCGAATAATACTGAACATAGAGTAACACTGCTATGTAACACTCACCCCGTAGCTGTCTCAGATGTACCCGGCCCTTCACGTGCATTGCAGCCCTGTGGTGCCCCTGGACGCCCTGAAGAGTCAGCGTCTCAAACCGCCAACACAGCGTGGTGCTCGAGAGCTGGTGGAAGTCCTGGTGGAACACGTGGAGTCGCCGGGACATTTCTTCATCCGCTTCAGCGAGAGTGAGGAGGCCCGAGCTATGGAGGACATGATGATTGAGATGAGGTGTTGGACATGTTAGTGGCAACTAAGTCGAACGATAATGGACTAACTCTGTAGTTGCAGTATAATCAGTAATATAACGCATAATATCTATAATTTTATCATGCCTGTCACAGTCACTCTACATCAGACCGAATTGCTCTATCTGACAAGCAGTTAAAATATCTGTATATTTTGTAAGTGGGGTTCATCATTATGTGAGCCAACATAGTAATTAAGATTGACCAACATCAGTTAAGAATAATATAAATATAACTGTTTATACATCTTTGAAATGTGTCCCGTCACAATTTTAGTTCCTTTTGAGGCTTGACACAGTGAGAAAAAAAGTTAGTTCAATGAAATTAACGCAACTATGCTGTAATATCATAAAATGTAATAAACCACTCCTCCAACACTGCTCAACAGAAACCTTTAAGATTTAGAGTGTCTGATGTTTTTTTTTTTTCTTCCTCTGTGGCCTCTAGACGATGTTACACCTGTCCTAAGGTGTCTGAGCGTTACCAGCTTTCTGAGGGATTTGTGCGACCGGGTCAAGTCTGCTGCGTGTCACCGAAAGGAATGTGGTTCTACAGGGTGGTGATCCATCAGATCATTAGCCCCAGTCAGGTCGAGGTGTACTATGTCGACTTTGGCGATATGATCGTGGTTCAGAGGGCCAATCTCAAGTTCCTCAAGTAAGGGAAGCTCAAACATTTAAGCAGTTGAACAATCCAACTAGTACTGCGACGCAGGTGATTAGTGTGATTTGCTTTGCTTTGTTTCCTCAGGTCGTGTTATTCGGTTCTTCCAGCACAAGCGGTTCCATCATCACTAGCTGGAATTAAACCCACCACTGTGAGTCTGATATCATGTTTAATAATCACAGATATGAATGTGACCCCTCTTGCAAAGGCCTGCAGTAACTTCTTGTTAGTGCCACACTGGTCATCTGTATCTGGCAACCATACTGTATTAGTGCAATACAGTGTTGTATTAATATTTATAGTAATATTTTCCCTTGACTATTTAGTCAAATGTACCATCATTGTAGGATTTTCTTTTTTTCCCCTGCTTTATGATTATTTATGTAAAATTTTTCCCACAAGAAATAAAAGCACGAAGTCATGATGTTGTTTTTTCAAATGTAGTGTATTTTTAATTAATCTTGCTTCTGAAATTCAAACTTTCAAGCTACAGATGTTACAAAATGTTCTGTTACACGGGGTTTTATGAATAAGAGTGTTGTGGTTTGCCTCTTGCAGGGCAGCTGGACTGCTGAGGCCAGGGCTTCTTTCCAGAAGCTGTACTCTGATCGCACCCTGGTGGGCGCTTTGGATTGTTACACTGGAGATGTGCTTCACCTCTACCTGTGTGACACACACACGGATAAGGACGTCTACATCCACACTGCCCTGCTGAGCCAGGGTCACGGCACAGCCTGCAGCCCTGCAGCCAGCGCAGCAGTAAGCCAGACACAAACAGCTTATTCAAACCACAGACATTAGGGGTTGGGGCTGTATACAGCATAGCATCACTATATTTTGCATGGCAATATTGTATCGATACACAGATGCCACGTATACACTTCTTATTATTTAACTATTACTGTAAGTAAATGGAAAGCCTTTTGGTAATAAATGCTTCCTCAGTCCACTAGATGGAGTTTTTCCTGGCGTGGTCATGGGTAAAGTCAGAGGGATTGAATTGAGGCAACATTTATGACAGATTTTAAGGTGTTGGTCAATCTGTTGCTATTATCTTATTAGATAAAATGGACAAACTGCATGATTTGCAATTGAAAGTTAATAAATTGCAACATATGATCACATTACATTAGTCAGGATATTTGCAACAAGATCGTATTGTGACTCGCGTAT
The DNA here is from genome assembly GCA_029853015.1 of Chelidonichthys spinosus. NCBI lineage: Eukaryota > Metazoa > Chordata > Actinopteri > Perciformes > Triglidae > Chelidonichthys > Chelidonichthys spinosus. The sequence goes on from CM056826.1 coordinate 15,405,837, forward strand.
TGTGATCAAATTGTATCATGGGGCCTCATGGTCATGATAAAAAGCAGATTTTGTTTGGCTGGGGTGTCTTTGAAAATATGATATATACCAACACACCTCAAACGTCTATGGATGTAGTTAAACCATTGTGCATTAGACTGGGTAACAAAATGGCTGGCATCATTATTATGATTTTAGTTGGTTATGAGTTCATTCCTAACTATGGGTCAGTCTGACTACAGACACATATTAATGTGACCCTTCTATGAGTATGAAATACTGTGTGTTTATGTTGATTAATATTCAAACTTGATCCCTACATTGACTTCTATGGTGTGCTTCCTTTTCTTTATTCAGCTGCGTGTCCACGTCTGCCCAGTAAGTCTCTACCTGGGCGAGGGAATGGTTGACCTACCCGAGGTGGAAGAGGTCGTCACGTTTTCACCAACCAACAGCCAACACTCCATGTCAGCTTTAGCTAAGGTACTCCAGAGACACGCACACACGCACACACACACACACACACACCACTAACTTCTGCTGTTGCATGTCAAATATTTTGGGGTTGCAGTACACATGAAATGTAATGCCGTCAGGTTCTCAGGCATTCTGTTTTGCTTTAAAATAAGTATTCTCCTGACATTTTCTTATCTAATGTCAATATCTGCTGAGTCGGCACACATATAGGCATCATTTACTCTTCCCTCCTATTTCGTGTCCTTAGTTTGGGGGAGTAAACTCTTTAAGTGTGCTTGTGGCACTTATTCACCTCAATAACACATTAATGTCTTAATGCTAATGCATTCATAAACCACTGGAATTTAATAGCTTATGTGTTTCAGTAAAATCTCTGCTCATCTTCTAAACTTTCTGCACATTCAAAATACGTCCCACATATCTGGGTCCTCTAAAAAGTCTAAATTAAATTTGTAATATTTTCAGGGAAGCATAAACATAATTTAATGAGAATATAGTCATAATATTTCAGGGAAAGTGATGTCCTGCCCTATAGTCTGCTGTGCATTACGCTAATGCTCTGCTGATGATCAAAATAGTTCTAGTCTGTTCTGTAGTCGCTGGATATTGTTGGGGAGATGTCCCACTCTTTACCATCCTGACTGAATTCTACACCCTTGGCTGCTGCTGCTCCTCTCTGTTATATGATTAAAAGAGTGAAGTTGGTAATACAAGCAGTGAAAGGCTTGAAGTATGTATTTTTAATTAAATATACCAGTTGTGAGAAATTATGTCACTGAACGTTACTTGTGAGTTGTGTTGTCCACAGCAGACGTATCCTGAGGAAAATGCATTTGTCCTGCCTCCTCCTCCTCGTGTGACTGAGGAGCATGTTCACACAAACATGCAGTCAGTTGGCAGTTTAGCTTTCACGCTCATGAATTAGGAGTCGCTACATTGATTCAAGGAACAACACAGGAACCTCTCGTCCCACAGGAACCTGAATCAGTGGGACGAGAAGCAACTCGCTATCAAAAAAAAAAATCATTAAGCACAGTCTGCTGGAAATGTTTTAAGTGGCAGTCTGTGACATTTCCATCTATTTAATTGTCTTCTAAGTTACTATCTATAAAAGAGTCAAAGAGTCAAAATGATGGTGATTGATCATGTGACCCACTAATGAAAGTGCTTGTACTTGCTTCTTTGGCCAGAAACAGGATCTCCGTGTCTGTGGCGACATTCCCGCGCAAAATTAAAAAATTATTGACGCTTTTTAAGTCGGTCAGCAGCGGTTGGTCTGTCCAGGTGGAGCTACTCACGGAAGCATGCTGCGTTTACTTGTAATTGGAAATCGGTACTTTCCAGCTGCTGAGTCAGGCTCCCTCTAGTTTAAAGCGTTTGACCGGTGCAGCCAGGTACATTTCATTAATGCTGACTCACAACGGAGGATCACCAGCCAGAGAACACCTTTCAACTTCTAGTCCCAAGAAAAAGAAACAACAAACTAATGGAAGTGAAGAAGGGCAAGTAATCAAGAAGCAAAGTGACCGCCAACGGAAAACGATGGAGAAGCTCGCCTGCAGTTCCATCTACTGCCAAAGAGGCTGCTAGAAGCAACGGATATCAAATCTTATGGACTGTCACTTTAATATTCGGACATCCTGCCAACAGCTGGCACTTATGGAAAACCCTGAATTCTGCCAGTACTGGGTGACTTGGATATTTGTGGATTTGCAGCTTTATTTTTCAATTGTTTCTTATCTATGAGTGCACTCTCTTTGTCTCTTCTCCCTCCACCCCAACTCACTTCCTCTTTCTCACCCAATCTTTTAATGTTGCTGTAAAGCTTTGATGCTCCCCTGTCCATAGCTCTTATCTTACCGGCCATACTGTCAGTGCTGCAGGCCCACTGCAGCACCACACACCCTCTGTACACAAAGACACACACACACTCACAGTCAGTGTACACACTCGCATCAAACACACACACCCTCTTGCCAAGGGAGGGGGGGGGCAATCCAATGCCCCTTAATGTATAGCTGCACTGTTCAGAAGGTCACATCTTGTTGTTGGCCAATAAATAAGATGAGACCAATGAATGGCCTGTTTAATGGATATTGGATTGCAAGACTGTGTTGCTCTTATGTTAATGAGTGGATAGATTTTACAGTGTCATTGTCCATGACTGCAAAACAGAAAGTACAGATTCAACTTGACCGAAAGATAGTGGCAAGGCATTGAATTGATTAAGGAAACGAACCGAACTAGGCAAAAGTAAACCTCCCTGTTGACTAATCGGTTCCAAGAACACTTTTTTTAGATATGGTAGTTAGCTGTACCATGTTTGGGAGGGTTTAACCTAGTTTAGCAAAGATTTTCAAGAGATTCACACACCGAGCTTTGATTATTGACAGTGACAGTGCTTTTGTACGAGTAGATGTGCCTCGAAAATAACCTGCTGTGGAGCAGCTCTTACTTACCATTGTCATAAATCTATGGCAATAAATTAGCACCTGCAAGGTAAGAGAACCAGGCCTTTTTATGTTCACATATGGAATTCCACCTCCTGAAACATGTCCTTTCACCTTTTAATGTGCAATGTGATAATTACAGGATCTGTTTTTATTTATTGATTTAAATATGATTGTGATGAAAACGTAAACTTTCTTGATGTCTCAGGTTGAAGAAGAAGAGCTGCCCGACTTGGAGTTTATTGAGGACAATGAGATCAGTCTCCATAAACAGGTATGACCACCTGACATTGACCTTGTCAACATCCACACCACCACTGCCTTCATTCCATGTCTTAACAAAACAGAGATGCTAACAGTTTCCCACTTGTGTTGGTTTGCTCCTGTAATGCAGCACTAGCTGAAATCTGAGTACAAAGCAGATGTATTAAACTGCAGAAATCTTTAGGTTAGGTAATGAGTGCACACCAATAAATATAAATGAACTAAAGAGTTTATATGTACAGTTTATGACCATTTTAGCAGCCCTGCCTACAGGATAATTGGGATAGAATACATAAAGGCAGATAGTTTTGTTTGTATGTGGACAAAAGGGTTTGTTAAAAAAATCTCAATGTGAACAAACACTAATGCTTTGTCGTTCTTGCTGTGTCTTGTTCAGGGTTTGGGCACCAACCCATTAAATGCTCTGAAAAATGATGAAAGCTTCAGCTGCAGTGCATTGGAATGGGCCCTGCCCAACAAATCGTCTCCTACCAACCCTCCGTGTCCAAACTCCAGCCCTCTCGCCCCTCCAGATTTAATCCAGACTCCAGATTTAATCCAGACCCAGACGACGACAGCTCAATGTAGAGATGATCCTAAAGTGAGAAGACATCAGTGGCTTTTATGGAAGAAACATCTCTGGATTTATGTTTTAAAACGAGAATAATTAGTTGTTTCCTTGTCCACTAAAGAAACCAATCTCTTCTCAGACACTGAGCCCGACTCCTCCAACAGCTCCACCCAGCATCACTTCCACCTGCTTTCCAGCACCGACAGTGGAGCAGCACTGGTCCAAAGTCACTGCCCCCTCGTTATTCGGGCCTGCCCCCTTGTTATTCAGGCCACCGCCAATGCTGACGACCCTGGGCCTTCACTCCCCTGACCTGGGCCGAATTCATGACTGCACTCCAGGTAAGTCATGGACCAAAGAATCTGATAAAGTGTTAAGAGTCAAAGTGACTATAACTACAACACATTAAAGTAATGTATATATAAATAACATACAAATAATTTTTTTGCCAGTGTTCTTTCCAGTAGATGAGACCATGGAGCAGAAAATGACTCTGAAGCATTAAGTTAGGCAAACCGCTGTTACATAGTAAATGTTTGATTCTTACAAGTAACACATAAAGTTTTAATAATTTGTAAGAGTAGGTTTTGTTTTCTTACAACTGTAGGAAAATCACATTGGGGAACAAAACTCCTGATGTAAACACAAAGGCTTGTCCTCTCTTAATATGATTATCCATTGACCTTCATTAACCTGCACATGCACACTTACACAGAGAGAAAGGGAGAGTGACAGAGAAGCCTTCAATGGAATTAGACTGTGTCCATGGTTGCACAGAGGACGTATTGATTTCCATCCTGCTGCTTGCAGTGGTGGATGTACCTGCAATGAGAACCTGACACTGATTCAATTAGACTTGTTACCAGAGCTATTTGACCCAACAATCTGCTTTCATTGCATTGCATTTGTCCTGATATCGATACACTGCTTTTCCACCATGCCTCTGCTTTCAGTGTTAATGGAAAAAAGCAAAACAAAGTGGGTCAAGGCAGATTTATCTACAAATCGCTTTTGTGAACTTTAGCGTTACAAAGTGGTTTACACTGCTGCACAAATACAGATAAAAACACAAGATAGGAACCAGAATTAGTACAGATTAGAAGATATGATGCGTGTTTGTGTGCGACTACTTACAGACAGCACAATCGACTAACAGTATTCCCTGTATTTCCCTTTCATACTTATAATCTGTGCTCTGTATTTTATTTCCCTGCATGCCCTGAGACTTGTATGCTGGCTTTCTCTCAGAAAGCTGACAGTGCAGAAACTTGACTCTTTTAAATCACTTTCAAACGTTAAGTTGGCATTCATCCCTTGTCGTGATTCTCTGGTATCTCTTGATGCACTTACAGCTGAATTTTGTCTGCTCGGCATATTTGTTACATATTAAAGGGTCAGTCCTCAGCTTGTTGTTGACAGACAAAACCTTGTGTAGAATATCTGCAGAGTATAGAAGAGAACTGCTTTTTAATTTCTTTATGTATTCAAATTATGTGAAACATGGTGGAAGCTTAAAGGCAGTTTAACACCAAATGAGAATCTTGCTTTTGCTGACCTCTACTGGTGGGAGTTATTCTGCTGACATCAAATCACAGTAGGGATGTTGTGAGACTCCCCTTTAGACCCTGACTTTAAACTGATGTATCACTTATCGATACAATCGCAATACTGAAGTATTTATTCATGAAACTGTTTATGGTGACAGTTCAATAGCCGGTCGCTTGCTCCGTTAGCAGCAATGCACATGAGGTTGATGGCTCAGCAGCCACTTATTTACGACTGACTAGTCAGATTCTGATTGTTCCTTTTAAGGTGTTTCAATGTTATTTTAACAAAGAAGTAGTGTACCGTGAGTCACAGCTGACCTAACGACTTCAACTCCAGTGCACAACACTTCTCTATACGTTTTTCATCAACGTAAGAAATAAAAACAGCCGTCACCTGTGAGGAGCTCCAGTATAGCTTCAGTATAGTGAGTTCACTTTGAAAATGTGTTTATAAAGATCTGTTCTTACATGTACTCCCCTCTAACAGCAATACATGTGTCTTATATCGACTTTAATTATGTGTTTGATTCTGTTGTCCAGGTGTACCAGTTTCTCCGCTCCACCTGCGAAACTCTGGTATCCTGTTTCCTCTGTTTGGTGCCAGGTAGGTCAGAGCCTCCTCCGTCCAGCCCGAACGCCTGAATGAGTGAAACCCCAAAAGAAGCAACGTTTATTTTATCAGTGAACACTTACTGACTTAAAAAGAGTTGAAAGTAAAAAGTTTGTTTTAATCTACTTCCAGATTAGTTAAATGCTATGTTCGCTTCTGTTTATTAGTTTGGTGTCATTTTAGCACTTTCCAACATGTCAAGGCAAAAGAAATACTGGAAATGGATGGCTGTTATTTTTTAAATAGTAAGTGGATGCTTTTTGTTAAAAAAAAAAAGAAACTGTTTCTATTGTGTGCAGCGTTTAATCATTTACTCTGAAGCCATCAAGATGTCTGTGATGTGTTAAATGGTTAAATTTCCTTATAAATACTGATATTGCTGTTCAGAACAGGGTTATTTTGGAAAATAAATCTTATTTGATAGAATAATTCAGTATTTTTACTTGTCTCATATCATTCTTACTAGTAGTTTATTTCCAACTGTATCATTCTTTGTAAAATATAAAAATTGGTCCACATATAGATACTCAAGCAAAGTCAAAGCCTTTTTTCTTTCATCTTGAAATATTTGAACACTCCTTTATTAGTGTGTGGGGAAATGATTACAGCAAGAATATTGTTTTAATTTTGTTCAGCAGAAAATCTTCAGACGAGTAAGTTGACATTGTTACCTTTTGACCTTTTAAAAAAAAAAAGTTAAAAAGAAGAAAATCCACTTTGAATTGCTGCGGGTTGTTTTGTGATACCTAAGGTGTTGCTCCAGTGATGCTGCAGCTCTAGTGCCTCCCCTCAACTCAACTCTGGTTCTACTTACCTCATGACAATGTCGATGTGACCTTCACAACGGAAATTAATCCGTACGTTGCCTCATCCTGCTGAGTCACACAGACTCCTCTTGTTTATACAAATCGGTTTTCCTCGGCTCTCCAAACAGTTAAAAACACGCCTCAACACACAGGAACAATGAATCACACAAAACTACAAGGACACCATCTCTGAACTTAGTGGCGCTCATTGCCTTAGGCGGCAGTCATAGAGCTGACATGTGTTGGTGTTATTTAGCAGAGCTGCCCTCACAACCCAATATAGATTCAATGTGTCGCCTCTGAACCTTCCTTCACTAAATTTTCTACGAGTAAAAGAAAAATGTATTCTTGTGAAACCCGTGGAGAGGCTTGAGCTTGAAACTAGAGCTCGGTTACCAAAAGTGTGCTTGAACTTGAAAAGGTTGAGGCAGAATGTGGCGTCCTGGATAATTAGTCTGCATCCTGCTGGGCTCCCTGACCTTTACTGGCTGAGCTATTAAACTTTTTAAAACGGCTCCAAATGAGGGAATAACTCCCACCTCACGAACACGGCAGTACATTGAAGAGCATTAACCTGTTTCCTCTACAGTGAGACAGTATGAACTAAATTTACCTACACAATGCATACAAATATGGGAAGGTACACACCTGTGTTGGTTTTGGAACACAAACCTTACCTAATATCTTATTATACACAAATTATACACAATCAGAAATTATACATACACACATAATAACAATGTCCTTCATGTTCTCAATTTCTTTGGAATTTCTAGCAGACGCATAATGGCAGTCTTTTTGTGTGTGTGTTGTGTGTGTGTGTGTGTGTGTGCAGATGCACACATAAACCTGATTAAGGAGGAGATTAATGTGGTTGCAGCTGAATTAGCAGCTAACAGCCGAGCATCAGTGTGCTGAATGAAGCATGAAGATCTGATGGCTTTCATTTACAGTCGAGACCCTGAACCAGACTGTCGGGGTCTGAGGATGGCTGCTTTTGTTTCATAGGATTTTGGTTTGCTTAATAGATGACTAATACTATATCTGTTTGTACATTTACATCCATATGTTGGGCCTTACTTTTCTTTTCATTTTTTAAAGAAGCCAATGGGTGTTTTAATACTTAAAATACGTTGAATCACTAAATAAATAAATAAATAAATAATGCTCATTATAAATAAAAGATAATAGACCCTATAGCTCAGCCAGAATAGACCTGGTTTTACAAAATAAAAGCCCCAGATTTTAACTTCTTAGCAGGGGATAACACTATTGGTATTATTAAAATAATCCTGGATATTCATATAAATGAAATCCATTCCAACCACAATATTTCTACTACTTCACTTGCTTACACGTTTGAACCAGTAATTCAGCATAGAATTTACATTTACATTTAGGTCATTTAGCAGACGCTTTTGTCCAAAGCGACTTACAATAAGTACATTTGTCAAAAGAAGGAAACAAAGAAACCACAACCAGAGTGAATCCGGCATTCACTCTGACATATCTTCATAAATTGTTCTTCTGTTTGCTGTTTTGTGTGTGTGTGTGTGTGTGTGTGTGTGTGTGTGTGTGTCTGCGTTTGCACACCAGGGTGCATTAAATTACACTCATCCACAGAGATGATTCGTATTTTTATCCCTGTGTCAAAATTCTTATCTGCTGTATTAATGTGAGGACAATTCTCCTGCTAATCCCTCATGCCTCTAGTTCTGATACAACTACTGCTACCACACACACAAACACACACACACACACACACACACGTATCAGTTGAACCAGCTCTTAATGGAGTGTTTCCACACATCATATTTCTACGTCATGCTTTGTTACAGGAACAGTTCCCTTGTTCCTTCTAACACCAAACAGGACTTTAACCACCACTACAGTGCAAGGATCTCGCTGGTATACGGATGGTATTGGTAAGATTATTTGTGTCAATCTCAATCCAAAAATAGTCTTAAATAAAAGGGCTTCACAGGTCAATACAGGAAAGGATGACGTCCTGCTCAACTTTATAGAAATGCTCATTAGAAGTGGTTTCAGTCTTTGTAAACAGAGGCCTTAGATTGTTCTAAAGAAACCGTGTCCTGCTACCGGTCTTGATGACCCTCCCCTTTTACATCCCAGCCCTGCCTCCTGTCAGTGTGACTTTGAGGATGTAAGGCTCTGTGAAGTGATGGAGGTCTTGAGGAGACCCTGGGGGGCGGAGGGGCGCTGCCTGTTGGAAGGACACAGGAGGATGAAGACGAATGCTGAATCCCATGTCCTTGATGGCCCCCCTCATGGTTGGTCCTTACAGTTTGCTTTGTGAAGTGACTGTTTAACCTTCACTGCTTACAGTCAACCAGGTTTACAGGAGGCATTACATGTATCCAGTGTCATTATATTAAAAAGGACATTACAAGACACTCCGGGAGTAAATTAGCAAGTTAATTCAACAAGTTATTAAAACTAAAATCTCAAAAACAAGTTAGAATGTGGAAAGGATCGCTTGAAGTCACAAAGGAGTTCAGAACATTTTCAATGGAATATTGCATTTAGTTTTAATACAGTTCATTAATAAAGCAGTTTTATTATTTTTGTATTCAGCATGGGGGAAATATACAGGGCAGTTGTTGAAATTAAAAACACCTTATACACCAAATACGGTCCATTTTCAAGTCAGAACAGGTTCCTCAGACCACGTGCTAGGCTCCCTGTTGTTCTCCAGCTGGATGCAGATGTGGCCGACATTGTTTGGCAGCAGCATCCAGCTGCAGCTGAGCTCCAGCCTCCGTTAATATGCGATGGCACACACTGACAGTTCCATTAAACTGTATTTATATGGCAGCCACAAGTAATCGATATGCAGATACGCAAGGCTGTCTGCATTCGCAGAATTGTCTTTGGTCCAGCAGTGCAATGCATCAAACTGCCATGCTCAGTGACAACAGAGACAATATACACCATCACTGGGTATTGTTTGTCCCCATAGATTCCCCCCCCCTTCTCTGTTATCCTGTCTTTCCTCCTCCACCAGTCTTCTTTTCCTAATCCCCCCTTCCTCTATTTTGCCTTCTTTATTTGAAGAGACACTTCAGCCGACTCTTTATTCTACAAAAGATTATAAAATATATCCATTAAACAGGCGGAAAGATTAATTCTATGTATGACTGTTCCTGTAAGGAGTGACCTCCAATAAGTACTGTGAATCTGCAGTTAAAACCCTCCCTGCTTCCTCCATTGTCAGGCCTTTGGTGCATTAGCCAGGGTTTGTGTAACAAGACCCTGAGCTATACAATATCTGGGATGAGCGGGCTTAAACCCATTCATATACAGTAGGCGATGTCACAGCAGCGGGACTAAAACAACCTTCACTTTAGACGTTCATTACATGAAACTACGGTCTGCAGCGTTTGCTTCACAGACGAGTTCAACACAGCAGCAAATCAAGCAAGTTGATGTTTCTATATCCATGCATGGTGGAAAGTAAAGATAAGGGAAAGAACGTAATTAAACGGTTTGTGTAAAACAACTAAAACACTTATTTATAGTTGGAGGAAAGGTTAGGGTTGGTTAATCGCTGATCCGTGATGAGGCACACTGTCTGACCTCCTTCCTACCGCAGCAACCTGCTCACCCTCACTTTGCTGCATCATTTTCTCCTTTGGCACTACATTGTATCAATGGACATAAATCATGCACTGCAGAGTTGTCCAATAGGAACGTTATAAAGATTGTGTTCATACAAGTGTTGAAAGCCCTGATCTGCCACCACAGTTACCCAGCTTCGCCTAGAAAGGCAATGGTGCTTCAAGCTCGGCCAGGCGCCCCATTAAACCTGCTTTTTCATGGTGGAACATCGCCGGAGGGGTCCTGTCCTCGTCTGTGCTTTAGTGACCACTGCTGCTTTGTTTTTGACACCGGAATCGAGGGTTTTCTTCTTCTTCTGTGTTGGGAGGAAATGTGTGCTCTAAACGTGCTGCCACCAGGACCCGGGCCCATGACAGCGGAGATAATGGATTCTAATTAATTAGATGCAACATCTCAGTGGGGTGTAATGTATTGTGATTTGAAAAGTTGCACATCTGCACTCGAGATGGCGTTGATGGATATTGATGCCAACTGGCGGTGTGTAATCGATCTTAAACCGACCGTTGTCAGCAGTTAAGTGATGAAACTTTGTGTTTCGAGAAAGCAACGTTGAATGAAGAGCAGGCGGAGCAGCAGGTCACCTGATGAATGGCTTCACTTACAGCCAGCAGCATGACACTTATTCATAATCAATCATCACCCACATGCCTCTTCTTCTCTCCTCCCTTCTATTTCATCCTCTTCTCGCTTCTTCCCATCTCTTCCTTTTTGCCCTTGCCTCCTCTTTTCTCCTCCCCTCATCTCTTCTTCCCTTCCTCCCTCCTCTAGGTTTACCTTCCTAGGGACGGAGGAAATTGAAATGTCACTTGTAATCACTGCGTTCACCAAGTTACACTTTAAAGTAAAATCGACCAGCTGAAAATGAAAGCACTATATATAGAACAACATGGTAACTGCTAGTAATCCCTGGAACATAACGTCAGCACCCATCTTGAGACCTTGCCTCTTTTCTTACGTTACAGCTAAATCAAACCAGACACTCATGCTTTGCCTCTATCCCAGTTTAGTTTAATATTCAATTTGTACTTGTGCTGTTTGCACAAATCATGTGAGCGCCTGTTGTCTGGAAAAAAGTAAAGTGATGTGAAGATGCGAATGTTGAAGATGAAGAACACAGAACCCAAATTATAAAGCAATTTTCTAAGTGTTAAAATTAAGCATTTGCGACTCCATGACAACCAGAGGAAGGCCTGACCACACCTTGGCCGCTGATAAGAACCATGGTGCTGCTTAGGGAAGTGGAAATTCACAAACTGGCAAAAAATATAGAAAAGATGGTCACACAGAAATATTCCTAAAAACCTGCACACGCCCGAGAGAAAAGATGTTTTTTAGTAGTTGGTTTTTCGGTGTGAATGGCAAAACCTTAAGAAACCTATCTTAAGAAGTGTGTTTGGAACATTTTGACATAGTCACACGTGTGGACATGGCCACAGAGACAACCAGTCAGTCCACTAAAATATCAGGGATGGGCAGAGCCAGATAAGCATCAAGTCGGAGCTGCCTCGCAGCACAGGAAATGGCATTAGCTTTGTTGTCACATCGCACGCACAGTGACCTCTCAATCCCCAGGTTGCCATAGAGACGCTGCTCCCTCTTTACACTCCCAAACAACCGGCGATGTGAAGGCTAGTGTGGTTGTATGTTGATCTGATTTGATGTCATGTGCATACAGAACCAGATACATTAAATAAAGACATTTTCTTTATTGCATTTACAGAGGCTCCAGTGTCAGAACTCACTGAAGGCCGTTTCAGCACTGCATTTCCCAGAACCCCCCTGTCAATTAAATAGTGTGAGCGGGACTTTCTGGTTCTGTTAATGTACATTTTGGTAGAAGCAATTCTTCATTTTGTCTGTATACCCATAGTGGTGATCACAGTAATACTACCCAATGTGGCAGACTACACGCCACTTCCTGTGGCGTGTAATCTGCACGCAATTCGAGCTATCCGCGTTATCGTACATTCTGAGCGAAACGACCCATCACATCCGCGTGTTTGTCAGCGCCCTCTAGCGAAACGGCCCATCACATCCGCATGTTTGTCAGCGCCCTCTAGCGAAACGACCCATCACATCCGCATGTTTGTCAGCGCCCTCTAGCGAAACGACCCATCACATCCGCATGTTTGTCAGCGCCCTCTAGCGAAACGGCCCATCACATCCGCATGTTTGTCAGCGCCCTCTAGCGAAACGGCCCATCACATCCGCATGTTTGTCAGCACCCTCTAGCGAAACGGCCCATCACATCCGCATGTTTGTCAGCGCCCTCTAGCGAAACGACCCATCACATCCGCATGTTTGTCAGCGCCCTCTAGCGAAACGGCCCATCACATCCGCATGTTTGTCAGCGCCCTCTAGCGAAACGGCCCATCACATCCGCGTGTTTGTCAGCGCCCTCTAGTGAAACGGCCCATCACATCCGCGTGTTTGTCAGCGCCCTCTAGCGAAACGAACCATCACATCCGCATGTTTGTCAGCGCCCTCTAGCGAAACGGCCCATCACATCCGCGTGTTTGTCAGCGCCCTCTAGTGAAACGGCCCATCACATCCGCGTGTTTGTCAGCGCCCTCTAGCGAAACGAACCATCACATCCGCATGTTTGTCAGCGCCCTCTAGCGAAACGGCCCATCACATCCGCGTGTTTGTCAGCGCCCTCTAGCGAAACGACTCATCACATCCGCGTGTATTTAAACGCCCTTTAGGGTTTGGCGTTGATAAACACGCGAAAAGGAGATTGTGCGTAGTGATAACGTGCCATAATGGCATATGAGTTGGCGTGTCATACATACGCCACATGAGATCAGTCTGTACTACCTGTGTTTAATCTCAACACTTATTTGAAATATTCTGCACAGAAGATAATCTCACATCGTCTTTTAGGGAACAGTGTCTCCCGTTTCTCTTCTTTTCATCTCCATATTGAACTTGACCGTGGGACTAAAACCTGTTGTTGGAGCTTATCACAGTAATGGATGGTGTTAAGCAAACCAATCAACAGTTCCCACGAGCCAAAGTTCAGCTCATCAGCCGGGGCTCTTATTGAGATAAACACTTCCGGTAAGACTCATTAATACTCGTCACAAACCGGCGCATCTAAACCACCGCTTCAACTTCACACAACTCATATAACTTAATAGAATAATGCATTGTTGTTGCTGGAATATGAGTGTTTTTTGAAAGTAGCTCTCTGCGCCGTCTCATATACACCCCAAAATACTGGCAACCCCTCTGCTCCAGTCCCTTCTGCACTGTGGCTGTGCTGCTGCTCTTCTCCGGGTGAGCCGGTTTACTTAGAAATTCTCAGTTCAGATTTGTTTTCGAATAAGATTTAAAACATTCATAGAGAGCTTGAAATAAATCATGTTTCAGGTTTTTGGTTTTTTACGGAATAGTTCTACATTTTGGGAACTGCCCCTTATTTGTCACTGCCCCAGCCAATAAATACTTCAGCACATAACCCGCCTGTAAATGTGTACACATTAAAGAAGATATAACATATTTACGAGTGATCTAGGCACTGGCCTTCGGATAGAGCCAGGCTAGCTGTCTTACCTGTTTCTAGTCTTTATGCTAAGCTAAGCTAATCAGCCAAAAGGTGAATGTTTGTATTTCCTACGATGTAAAAATGATTCCTTTTAAGTGCATGTATATCTTTCTTCCATGATAAAAAACTGCTTTAACGTTTGTACCAGTGATTCATTTTGAAGATAAAGCCGACTATTCCTCATCGACTGACTCGTTTGTCTGTATTTTGGGCAGCTACGGGTAAAATCGCTTTCTGCAGCACTGGAGGCAGTTTTCTAGATCAATGAACACAGATGAAGTACGGAGCCATGCAGCCAGAACTCCCTGCAGCCTTTTCCTCTGCTGTGTAGCTGCGAACGATCATGAACAGAAGCTGCGGTTTCAGGAAAGAGTTTGAATCTCGCTCGTCTCTAACTGTGTTTGCAATATTAGCTTTTTTTGAGTGTCTCGGAGGCTGATGGTTCGGACGGGTGTGGCTGGGAATGTGAGGCGGGGAGATCCAAGTCCTAGCAACAGGGAGCAGGAAAGAAATGGTGAGCTGATAAGTGTTGGGCCGGCTCCACATCAGCCTGAGAACATACGACACTTTCTCACCTTTCAGACACTTTCAGTTTGAATCAATGACCCTGAATACAGGATAAGTGGTAGACGATAGATGGATGGATGTTGCATTTAAAACTGCACATTGTTTTGTTTTTTTTTCGACAAAGTTTCAAAATACATCAGAGAGCTCAGTTGGCTTATTGTTTCAGCATTTTCAGAATCGATCACTCTTCTTTTCCCCAACATGTAGTAGTAAAGGTGTGTTTGCTCTCTTACCCCCTCACTCCAAGACCCCCCCTGACTCCCACTGCTCCCTCATCATCGGTCCCGTGACTCGGTGGTATGAATCTTGTCGTGTCCCAGCTCTGTGGTGCAGCGCGGCCGTGTCTGGTCTGCCAGGCCTCCTCTCTCCGTCGATATTTGTGTTGACTTGGTTGCAACAGTAAGTAGATTAAGGGACCAGTGATTGAGGGCAAATCAATTACTGCAGCTCAGTGGTCTGTGTTTGGGGGGGGGCATTTATTTACTGTGTGCTGCTGGCACAACCACATTACTCAGCATCCTTTTCTAATGGGAACATCCTGGACCAACCATCAGGATGATATTCAGGTTACTATGTGTCCATAGTGACTTTGTAATCGCCTCATACAAGATTGGCTTTACTGTGATGTTTTATGTCCATATATGATAGTTTATATTATTCAGTGTATTGTGTGTGTGTGTGTGTGTATATATATATATATAATATATATATATATATATATATATATATATATATATATATATATATATATAGCATTTCCCTATGTAATCTATATCATACTACACTTTATGATACTTGTGGTCTGATGATAAAGACTCACTGCAGCCTATTTATTATGATATTTTACTAATATCTCCTCTAATAACCTTTTGTTCCAACCAATGTTTTTAATCGTAGCATCCCTCTGAAAAGTAACACATCGGCCCCTTTGCCAGCGCGGTGTTTGTGGGGCGGTTCCTCTCCTCCCACCGCCCCCTCCCAGTCCGCCCAGCAGCGGACTCCGTCATTTCTCCTCCTCGTCCCTCACTTGTTGGATGTGTCTGATTGATTTCCTGTGGTTTCAAAGCCTCCGGATGCTTGTTTGCCACCTTGGTGTCCGGAGTAGATCGCCGCAGCGCGTAAAGGTGATCGCGTGTCCACATGTCACACGCGCGTAAAAAAGTGCTGATCCCGAAGCGGCGTCCGCGCGTCTAACTGTGCGTCCGCTCCGGGACTATGCTCCGGTGCTCGGTGGCTGCTGGCCGTCCCGCTGACCTTTAGTCTGGGAGTGTTGGCTCGTTCCTGGCCGCGTTGCGCGCTCTGGACCCCGGCGCATCCTTGGAGAAGTCCCGCCGCAGTCCCGTGCGCGGCGCGTCTCTGCTCTCTTCCCGCTGCGATAAGGATGCTGCTGGCTCCACACGGTCCAAGTCCACGGGATTAGCCTCGAGTTGAACAAACGGACAATGTAACCGCGCCAGGTACGTTGAGTGACGGACGATGGGAGACGGTGGTCACATGTTATGCTTGTTTTTATTGTGTGTATGGAATTGGCTCTGGGTTCAAATATACAAAGGTGGCGGATACTTATTATCTGACTCGAACCCTTGATGTGAACGAGTCTCTCACATTCACTGTAAAGGTTCACGTTGCCTGTCTTTTTTGTGACTTCAATGAAACGCGAAGTGTGCCTTTAAGGCTTCCAGGGGAGAGGAAGTGACAGTGGAGCCGCTCAGCAGGAGCTGGAGTCTTGGGGTTTTGCCATTTTGCTGCTGCTGTGATCTTCTTTCACTCTGGTTCAGTCTGGTCTCGGTGGCCTGCTGCTGCTGCTCTGCTGCTGCTGCTGGCATTTGGTATAAAAAGACTGCATCATTTCTAATTGAAAAGATGAAGAGCATGTGAGGGCCAGGAGCATTAAAATGATATGAAAGGTTTTAGACAGAAAGAGGGCACAGGTGAAGGTCCTGAGTTGATCAAAGAACTCACACTGTTCAGTCCCTACTGAGGCCACTGCTGTTGTAAATGGGATCGAAAGGGCTTCACTATTTTACACTGACACACCTGGATTGCTTAACTATAAAAGAAAAGGGGGACAATTATCACTAATGGGAACATAACAAAGTTGATCAATATTTATGATTCATCCCTTCTCCAGTCCCACTTTACAAAAATGGTCATAAACATCCAATTCAGCTGTTTCTGTTTGAGTTTCACAGGTGAACTTTTGTTACAGGATGCTATTTTTTTGCAGATGCAGTGGGCATCAATTATCTCTAATCTTTGAGTTAGTATTTGGCAAATTTTTGGCAATTTGAATAATGAGAGGAAACTTCTCTGATTGCCTGCGCTGGTCACACAAACATAAAGCAAACCTTCGCTGCCGAGTTAATGGTGCACCGGGCCGCTCCGCGTGAAGAGTTATTGATCTTCCGCATCAACAGCCAGCAGCAGGTGCTGTGCTGCTCTGACCCATTTCTCACAGAGGAAGCTATACGGGAGAATACAGCTTGACTAAATAACTCCAGAGCAGCCTCTCTATATCCTCCTGTCTCTCCACCTTGCCCCCAAACACACACGCACACACACACACACACACACACACACACACTCTCCTTAATTCCTCCACCTCCAGTAGCTGGGATACAAGAGGAAGTGGGCTGATTTCCCAGAGGAGTCTGCAGTCAGGGCCTGTCACAGCTAACACGGCAGCGGCAGACACAGTGTATTTAATACACAGGTTGTATAATGCTGTGCTGTGCCAACAGTTCAGAACAGGGGGATTCCAACTAGCTGCTAACATTTACCCTGCCAGGGTGTCTGGCTGGGAAACTAAATATTTGATGACCTCA
Organism: Chelidonichthys spinosus; assembly: GCA_029853015.1. Taxonomy (NCBI): domain Eukaryota; kingdom Metazoa; phylum Chordata; class Actinopteri; order Perciformes; family Triglidae; genus Chelidonichthys; species Chelidonichthys spinosus. The sequence goes on from CM056826.1 coordinate 15,423,119, forward strand.
GTTCATTTAAGAACAGTTAACCCAGGCTGCCTCATTAACCCGGACACAGCCTCATGGCTCATCATTTTCCTAGTTGTTGTTGTTGTTGAAATACTTGGACCAATGAAACAGTTTCAAAAACCAGATGGACAAACGCTCTGCCTGCTGTTGTTATTTCAGACAAAAGCTCCAATATATGTTGGTCTGGTCACATGCATCCTTGACCAGCCTGCAGATAATATCTATCCTATGCAGACACGGAGAACTGGCCTTGTATAACGCTTAAAGAGCGAGGTTTGCAGGTCAAAATGAAGTCATCTCATGTAATTGACCTACACACATGCATCATTTTCAAGTTTGGCATGAGCATCTGAAGGTTAGAGGGCTTAATGACACAAATCATACTGTCATTAAATCAAGAATCATAACATTATCACAGGAGCTAGGATGTGTCCTATTTAAATAAGACTTTTTATAGAGGCAGACCACTGGACTACTTTACTAAGCCCACCTTTGGTTGTAAAATCATGTCTTGCTTTCTCCTGCTGACACACTACTCAATGTATTTTCTGGGACAATATGCATGGAAGAGTGTTTTTAAGGTGTGTGTGTGTGTGTGAGGTGGTGAGGAGCTCCTCAGGGAAAGTATTTCCATGTTTCAGGAGTGCTGTGTGAATTATTGAGAAGCCCCTCAAGGTTTTCCTGGCTTGCTGGATTGGTATTTCTTGCCACACAGTGGCATAGTCGAGTGTACGGTAGTTACACTTTAAAGGTGAGACGGGCCATGTCCAAACTGCACCGCAGCATTAGGCGGGACAGGAACCTTCACAGCTTCAGTCACACCGGCTCGTCTTCGGTCGGCCATGACCAGCCTGCAGTAATTGTCGGAACAATTTGAATCTGTGTCTGGGAGAGAAAGATACGGCCATTATCAGCCATTTATACGCAAAAAACACCAACATAATATGTTGGTGTGTGTGACTACGTGGCTTTAAACTATTCTGTACATCAAACCTAATCAAAATGTCCAAATCTTACTGGAGGAAGGATGTGTTTTTAAGTTATTAATCAAGACTATGTGAGGATAAAAGCACCAGCATCAGGGTGGCCTGACATGTAGTATCGGTCTCTATAATACTATTCAAATTTCATTCCATATTTTTTTCAATATTCAAATATTTAATGCTCAAATTCAGCCTATTATTAATATTAACTACGCTACACAGGCTTATACGTTGCCAATGCCATTATCGGCAATGTGGTTGTTTTAATTCCTGTCCACTAGAGGGCGTTCCAAAAACATTACCAATAAATATGTTGAATTACCAACAGGTGACAGCTTTCTAGATAAGTTATCATTAAGAATGTAAAACAACCACATTGCCGTTCTCCTGGGGAAGCTGTGTCATTGTTGCCATGGTTACGCCCTCCTCTCACGTACATCCTGCTGTTGGTCTCGTTGCAGATGAATAAGCCGATAACGACGCAGGTCGATCTAGCTAGTAGTAAGCAGCATGAATGCATCTTTGTCATGAAGTCATCGCTTCTAGAGCTCCGTCAGTATCTTTGTTTTCATTCCGCCGTCAGCTATTTCTGATAGTCAGATTGTGATTCATAAAACTTTATTGTTCTTCAGACTTTGTGTCAAAAGCATCTTTTTATGCGGGTAGGCCAAGGCGAGGAGGGCGAGATCTGTTAACGTTAGAAAAGACCTTTCTTAAATAATAATATAATAAATACTAAAAATACTACGAATACTATGTAATTTCAGCATTGGAATAGTACTGATAATATTGGATTCCCGAAGTCCCCCAACGTGTGGCGCCTGGATATGAACGCAGCTCTGAGGCCGGCCAGGCCGGGTGAGGATGAGGCCACGGAGAGGAAGGCTTGTTGGCAGAGCCCGAGGCCTCTGGAACAGAAACGCTGTTATCTGCTAACGTTGCTCTACTGCTGCTGGCTGCGTGTCTGTGGTGACTCATCAAAATCACACACATACAGATGTACACACTTAGAAAGACACTTCCTGACTCAAACATGCGCATCCTTAAAATGACGGACATTTAGATACGTGTCCGTGATCAAATGTCTCAGATTTCTTACAAAGACCCACAATGGACGAACACAACCGTACCGCTTACAGACTCTTTAGAATACTTCAACTCTGATTTCCTGTAATAGAGATGGTGATAATTTATTATGTGCAAAGAACAAAATTTGGAAAATACTTTTGTCCTTGTTAAAGGTATAAAATCTTTCCTTGTAGGAAAAAAAACCCTGTACTTGTGAGTTGGGAATTGAACCAGAGACATTTGAGCTAAATCCATTTCTACTCAAAACCAGCCCCTTCACCTCCACACCCTTTATTTTGCCCAACTATGTAGACTACCTCTCTTTCTCTCCTAACCATTTATGAGCAAGTACTCAGTTATTTGACTTATTTTGGTCCTAAAATAATAATACAAAAAAAAAAAATGAAAGCCCTTTGTTGTTACTCCCCACCAGCTCCTGAACTTGGTTTTATTCATATCTTTTTTTAAACGTAGAACTCTTCATGTAGCAGCCTTCTTATGCAAGGATTGCTCGGAGCTTGAATCCAACATTAACGCTTGCAATAAGCCGTTTTTCTGACCCAGACTGAGCTGCAATAAAGACCCTTGAAAAAAATGAGCGGAATGAAATGGAGGTTAGAGAACCGAGATGATATTACTGTGACCTGAGGTGAACGTGGAAGAAATGTGTGCTAAAATATATATTCACCATGAATAAAACATGTCACACGGCTGAGATTCCACTTCAACGCTGCAAGACTTTCAACTGGAAATATACATTTCTTTATAACATATGATCATTTATTTCAGATTTTCTAAACCCACAACCTCTATCTCAATCGTCATATTTCAAACAAAAACAATATTGATCCTACGTTTTGCTTATGCCTCATTGGTTATGTCAGAGAGGTCTAGACACAACAAATTTGAGATAATTAATTCAGAAAAACAACACTGAAACCAGCGCACACAAACTATTATGGAATAAAATTAATCCATTAAGAAAAAATAAATTACATTACTTCAAAAAATTTTAACATTTAATCTGAATATTGCCTCAAAATGGAGCAAGAAACTGCTTTCCAGTTGTCATCTTTACTTGACCAGATGCAAAAGGTTAATAGTTTACTCCGAAGCAAAGTTTCATGGCTGCATCATAACAAAGATTATAATTTTGGATGTGTCTTCAAAGACTTGTGTGATATTCTGAGAGGAGATCTGAGTCTGTTTGTCCTGGTGACACGATGGCACCGTGGATTCGGTTTCCGTCCTGTCAGCTGAAGGTCATCGGCTCAGTGTCTTTTGCACAGCCGTGTGTTGAAATGACCTTGAGCAGAGCTCTCAGGTTCACGCCTACTCATTCAGGCTGATAGCGAAGCATGTTCAGGCCATATAATTACATATAATAACCACTTTACCCAGTTTGACAGCTGTGGGAAAGGCTGGAAGTTGAAGACGTGAATGCTTCACAGACTCCAGGCCATGTTTTATATTTGCAGTAAAACCTCGTGTTTAATATCTATTTAAAGTGAGCTGTGAAACTCCAGTTTCCGGTGGAGTGAACATTTTGCACAACATGAATTGCTCATTCTAAGGTTGATGGTTTGATTCTTCATGTCTCCAGCTAACCCTTTTGCTTCTGCTTTTCTGCTCCTGAGCAAGGCACCTCAGCAGCCCTGCCTTCATCCTGCTGGCTCTGCTTCCTCGCTTTATTAACTGTCACAGATAAAATGCCCATGGGAATGTATGCTAATGTAATATTCGTGGTACATTACTCCCTCAAAGATAGAAGCTGGACCGTTTCTTTCCCTTTTATGAGACTGCCCTGCTGACCAGCAGAATGGAGGTACAGTAATTACAGCGTCGGCGGCCGCCCGCTGCCCTGTACTGGCCCGTGCATTCATTGATGCTGCTCTGCAGCCAAGACGGAAAGAGAAGCTGGCATATCGCAGGACGGCCGAGGAGGAGCCGAGCAGCTATAATGAAACCTCTGCAAACCTTTTAAAGTCGGCCGATGCAGAGCTGTTTACATTTTTAACGTCAAGTCCCTTTTCTTGCTCAAGTTCCCCTCTGAGTCTGAACTGGACATACATTACAGAGAAAATACATTCAAGCGTCCAGTTTGACGTGTGATCCGTCAAAGACGGATGCAGTTGGTTCAGACTGTTTTTGAGGAATCTAGTGAGTAACTTCCAGTTATTGAGTTTGAGTTTTTGATATACAAATTCAAAGCTTTCATATTTTGCAGTGCGTTTTCGGCAACTTGCGGATGCAAATGAAATAATGACTGTATAAATGGATGATTTTCAATCAGTGCCATAATTCTGTTCGTACCATCACACAACAATATGGATATGGATTTGTTGATCTTTTCGGTCACGTAAGAATAAAACTTATAGACAACAAACAGAAATTCAACACCTGGGAAGTATAGCGGTTGATCTCAAAAACGGTTGTTTCTAACACGGGGCTAAATGATGGCACTGAAACATCGTCATGGCGACACTAGCCCGCCTTCAGCTTCATCGTGGTGACATGTAAGTTTGTTTAAAATGTTAGCGTTATGTATCGATTGCATTTACATAAAAGTACTGTTCATTTGTGAAGATTATAATGCTAAACAAAACATGTAAATACATTATTTTACAGTTATTGTACACAACATTCAGTTGTACACAGCTCATCCTCATGTGTCACTTCTGGTTGCAAAAAGTGGACTGTTGCTTTATGATTGATTATGTCGACCAATCAAATATGATAAAGAAGCGTTGGAGAAAAAACTGACAATCCAATAACACTTTCGGTTGGTTTGACCTCTGACCTCATGTTATCATATCAATTGTTTACGACCGGTTGGGCTGGATTACATTTACATTTCATTTAGGTCATTTAGCAGACGCTTTTGTCCAAAGCGACTTACAATAAGTACATTTGTCAAAAGAATGAAACAAAGAAACCACGACGTATCATTGCCGATGCAGTAAGAGCTAAAAATAGAACAAGTGTTAGGTCCTCATCTGAGTAAAGTAGTACTTCAAGAGCAACAGTGCTTAGATCAGAGTGCTATAGGTAAGGTTTTTTTTTTTTTTGGGGGGGGGGGGGGGGGGGTGTCGAGGGAGGGTGCTAGTGGGTCATGCTATGTAGAGTCAAGGTGAAGTCTGAACAGGTGAAGATGACAAATGACTCTGCTGTCCTGACATTGGTCGGGAGTTCGTTCCACCACTGAGGCGCCAGAACGGAGAAGAGTCTGGACTTTGCTGAGCGACATTTGTTTGATTTCAGCGATGGTGGTACCAGCCGGCCAGTTGAAGTAGAGGAGCGAAGTGCTCGCTTCGGGGCATGAGGTTTGACCAGTGTTTGAAGGTAGAAGGGTGCCGTTCCATTGATGGCCCTGAAGGCCAGTGTCATCGTCTTGAATTGGATGCGTGCTGCAACAGGGAGCCAGTGGAGGTCACGGAGGAGGGGGGTCACGTGGGAGAATTTGGGTAGATTGAAGATGAGGCGTGCTGCGGCATTCTGGATACGCTGTAATGGTTTGATCGCAGAGGCCGGGAGTCCGGCCAGGAGAGAGTTGCAGTAGTCAAGGCGGGAGATGACCAGTGCTTGACCAAGAGCTGCGTTGCATCCTTTGTGAGGAAGGTCCGAATCCTGCGGATATTGTAGAGGGCGAATCTGCAGGATCGGGCCACAGCAGTGATGTTGGGGGTGCAGGATAAAAGCATTTAGAAAGGTTTAGTTGAACTGAAAGCTATGCTAACACAGATATACTGTGCCCCTCTTCCATTGTATTTCTGCTCTGTGCTCCACTTCTTCTCTTTGGGTTGTTGACAACAGCAACGCTTGTGGATATATATTTTAACCGGAAAGCATTTACGAGACGGGATGTAAAGGATGTCGTTTAAACCAAAATCAGCACAAAAATCTCCTTACAGTTTTAAAGCAACAACAGTTAAAATCAGATGGATATAAAGACCCTGTTTGAGCAAAAAGGAACAGTCAGCAGTTGTGGACGAGCGCCGGTGCAGCTTCCCCTTCCTCTGCTGAGCCTTGCTGCAGGCTGCTGGGTCTACTACATCTGTTTAATATCTAAACGTGTTTGGGGACGTTTGAGCTCTGTGCTCGTTTCTCACACCGTCCTGCTCTACAAGTGTACACACAAACCTGGGAGCTCACACTACTACTATTATAATTGCACCAGCTACAGCTGTTGCACCAGCACAATGCCTTGCCCGAGGGCACTCCTTCAGCTTAGACTTTCACAGTTAGTTGAGAGTTTCTGTCAGTTGTTTTGACAGGCTCCTCATTAGATTGAATCATTACTGTCATTAAGTGAACCGTGTTTTAGCAAAATCCCCTTCGTGCTATAGTTTATGAGCTCTGCTGCAGGCTTTGAGCCCCTTGTGGTTTTTAATGGACTGTCCCCCCAGACACCAGCAGCCTTGTAACTGACGTGATTTGAGCTGATAGATTCAGAGAAAATGTGAAATAATTATGCATTTTGTGTCGCGTGTGTTGCATGACCCCACTCTGTTACCGGCAGCCGTTCACTCAGCCGGTACTCGCGACTGTCGTAGGTAGTTATATTCGCCCTGAGCTACTTTCCATCAAATTTCCATGTATAGCAGGATTCATGAAATGAAGGCAGAAAACAGAAAGACCAAAAAGAAACAGTTGTTGTAAAGGCAGCGGTAGTCTGAGACAGTTTGAGATGATAAGCTTTTTGGTCGGCTAACATGTCTTACAGGATTTTAGGCCTTTATCGAAAAGGAGGAAGTTAAATTCGGCATGTATTTAAATTTACAGACGGACGACGAGTAATGAATCTTGCGCTCGCCATGCCAGTGAAGGTATTCACCACATCTTGAGGCGAGTATGTAGAAAGGCTGAATCAGGAGCTGGCAGGCTGGAGTACAGTAGCCTGGAGAGCTGTATAATGTACACCCGTTATAAATCTGCCAACAGCGTATACAGCACCAGAACATGGTCCAGATTGGATGGAGAAAAAAAAAGACTGAAACTGTTTTCCAACTCTCTGTCGTCCTATCTCCCTCCATCTTCACGGGGACAGAGGCGGTTTTACCGCCGGTATTGATCATGTGCTTTTATAGGGCCAAGAGGATCATTCTGGGGAGTGGCTCTTCACGTTCGTTCACCCTAAATGACCTCGAGCAAAATCAAGTAATTGAACTAAAATGTTCAACGTCATCAATCTCTGCCTACTGGGCTGTAACTGCTGCGACAGCTTAGGAGGAAAGATGGGATGATGGTTGGTTGAGCTCCTGAAGGCTTTCAAGGTCACATTTTATCGTTGGCATTTGGGGATTTAATATACTTTTTATTATTTGGAGCATTTTTTGCATTAAAAAATTTACAGTCCATAATGCTATAGCCTTATTAACACATTATAATGATACCATAGCATCGGTAAGCATCGTAAATAAGGACTTATGGTAAGGGCCTTATTATCTATTTACTAACACTCATTACAAGGGCCAAATATAAAGCATTGATAATCAATATTTACTACAAAGGTTGAATTTTAACAGCTGATGTCACATGCCACGAAGAAGATGGCATGCCACGTTTGTATTTCCACTTCATGAAATTCTGTAATTGTTTAAGTTGAAAGACAAGCAGGCTGTATCAAATGCCTCCTATGAAATTCCAGTGAAGTTTTTTGAGATAGTCTAACCTGAGTGGAAAACCATATCTACTTCAAGCTGGTGGAAATTGGTCTGCTATCAACTTTGGTTGATTTTCAAATGTGTGTAAGAAGAGGGAGCGGGTGCCCGGCAGGGTTCCACCAGAGCTTCACCACTAAGAACAACACAAACGGAATATCCAAAGCAATAGAGCGGTGCAGGAATGAGTCCTAGAACGTACCTACGTTTCCCTCGTCTCAAAGCCAGTGGTTTTTTGTGAAATGCCTAAAATAGGGTCTGTTGACGTTTCATCAGTTGATGAATTTTTAAGCATGCCTTTAAAAACAGCAGTTGCTAACAATCTGTTACCTTCAAACACTCATCCTGTGCTTTAATTTGACATATTCCCCCTGATTCTACTTTAACAGTCAATAATCTTCATTTAAAAGAAATGCCACAATTTCCAACCCGACCCCCTAAATTGTGTTTACTTCACACCTACGCATGCTAACAAACAAACAAACAAACAAACAAACAAACAACACACACACACACACACACACACAGCAGCCCACGCTGGGCCGCACCAGGGATGATAGAGAAAGGGAACAGATAGAGGAAAGCCTTCGGAACGACAGATAACAGGATTAGCCAAATTACATTTCAACTGTGACCATGAATCCTGTTTGGATGTGCGACTTGTTTTCTCTCTGCTTACAACGGCAGCCATAGAGCCGTCATGACAAAATGGTGGTTTTCCAAAATAACGTGTGCTGGAATTTTCTGAGCTGCAACTGCTGCTGAACACCTGAATTTGCCAGGAGTAGAAACGTTTATGAGAACAGATTCACAAACCTCCGTTCAGGGCTTGGATTGTCATTGATGGAGGGAAAATTGTCAGTCCTCCACTAACCTCATCCACATTTTTGGGGACTTGGGTAAAATTAACCTTGCAAAGGCAGCCCATAATCTCTCGTGGATGAGAGATTACATCTGATGACTTGACAGCGAACACTTCCTACAACTGACGGGACACGCATACTGAGGGCTGGGCTGTCTTTGCTTCAAGTTTTAGTTTTAGTTCATCATCATGAAACATCCAAACGACTCACTAGTGTTCACTGATTTGTTTGTTCATCAGTTCATTCTCACTGGACTCACTTCCTAGACTTAAATATGTGACATTCAGAGCGTTAATATAGCAGCAAACTACTGTTTTCTCTGTAAAGATTGAGAGGAATAATGTCTGGGAGACAGTTAAGTCACTCTCCCGCTGTGTGTGTTGTTATCTGAGATTCTATGTGCTTTGTGGGCATAGCCAGACATTACTCCATCCCAACTGTCAGAAGCACCCATCCTCCGCTTCCCTGTCAGGTAATCACCGGTCCTAATCTGAGTAAAGTGGTAGAAAACCTTGCATCTCCAACATGTCAACAGTAAAAGTGTTTTACTTTGTTGATTTACGTTCATTTATATCCTTCATCTGAAACTACAAAATTGCAAAAAACACGAACATTTGCCAGATGAGTAAGCAGGTCAGTGTCTCGCTCACAAGTTGTGGACATCGAACCTGTGGGGTTTATGTTATAAGCATGGGTTCTGTCTGTGGGGTGTTTTGGGGAGAAGAGGCTGACACGAGCCGACTGCTACTCTGAGGAATTTAAGATCCAAAGAATCAATCTTGTAAAAATCCTCCAGGGCAGTCAAGGTCCTTCAGCTGCTCCCGAAGACTGATGGCCGACACTCCGGAGGGAACAGTCCATCAGAGGAAGAGGGGCTGAGGGACACCAGATAGTCTCATTACTCTGATTTGCCAAAGACAGCATATGGGAAACCTGCAGTTCTCCTCCATTATCCCACACATTTCATATATTATTCATTTTACGAATAAAATAACTTACAGGACCAAGGAAAGCAATAAACTAAATGGAAACAACTGATAAAAACCCATAATATTTCTTATACGAAATCTTTAAAAAAAAAATCACAGATTTGCCTCCGGGGGGGTGGGGGGTGGAGAGAAATCCAATCGATATCATGTTTACAGAATAAACAACATAATAATCGCAATGGGAGCAGCGATAGTAATAGTTATAGGAGAAATAATTATAATGATAATAATGAGATATTAATGAAAGACTAATGATCGCAGGTGTAACTTTTACACATCAACAACATATTCTAGATAATCCAACCTAGTACATAGTTTACAGTATATCATAACAAAGACAAGTTCATTGTGTCTGGTTTTGCCCAAACCAGTCAAGTGAATGACGATTAATGCCACAGCGCAGACAGTATCCTCAAAAATGTTTATCGATGCATTTGTTTTATTTTTTATGTGTCTGTGCTTTTAAAACTCAAAGGAGAAGAATTAGCGAGCTAGCTTCCTAACTAGCCAGGTGCTAAATTAATAGGAATTCAACAGTTTAACGTCTCATCTACACACCCATGTCACCCGGACCCTCATCACCTGATGAGTGACAACTTGTTTTCTGAAAGCATGGTGGAAGTTACGCCCCCCCTCACATTTCAGCTCTCTCTTGTAGTCCGTAGGCAAAAATGTAACACAACGGTAACAAGCTGTACTATCAGATATCACCATAAACAAACATCAGTATTACTTACCGCCTCAGGATACACATAATCCAGACGAGATGACTGACGGGTGTCGCCGTGGTAACTTCAACAGTGATGGTGGGACAGAAAAATGTATTTTCTGCCTCAGGCTTAAATCTAGCAGATTCAAGCTTTAAGGGGGAACAACTAAAGCACCAGAATGCAGTGCAGCTCCAGCTCACAACAACGTGACACACTGACGGGATTCTGTGAGGATTTCCTCATCCACGGGGTGCGATCCACCTGAGACGCGGCAGATTTTTAAAATGCTTGGGACTTTGACAGATCTATGGACCTTTTGCTCGTTCTGTGTGTTTCTGACAGCTGTCATGTTTGTTTCACAGGAGCTGAAAAATCCCTATAAAAGGGCTAAAAGTGAAATCTGTGATTGACATAATGCTGCCTTCAAAGTAACCTACTGAAATAATTTTGACTTTATATGTAACATACCGCAGCATCATGTGTTATTAGTCTATTAGATTGTGGTGATTTGTGGTGAGTGTTACAGTGCTTTAGTCAATGAAACACTGCTGCTAAGCGCTATGAAGTGTCTGTTCTGATGGGTGTTTTATTAGGACGTTCTGATTTGTCTGGTAATGCACGAGTACATGATCGCCTGAGTGAATTCTGTGTGTGTGAGAGAGTCTTATCAGCATAGAGGGCTCTTCAGGCAGTACTGGGGATTGAAGGCCACTCTAATCTGGACCCAACGGTGACTGATCCAGCTCTCTTTCTGCCTGTGCTTAGCGTGAGTGTGTGTGTGTGTGTGTGTGTGTGTGTGTCTCATTCATCTCTGTAGATTGTCAAACGAAGTGAACTCAAATTAATCTAACCAACAAGTTCGTCTGAAAGTGCTTGCAGAGCAACATGTAAACAGGGAGAAAAACAAATCTGTATAAATAAAGGTTAAATAAAGGTAAAGGTATGAATAAAGGTTGACGTGGTGACAGCGGTGACTCCATTTTCATTTCCTCCGTGTGGTACAAGTCGCCACGCTGGCATTAATTATGAAAAATAGTGTGGTGTATACCGAGTCTGATTTTTTTGGCGTGCACCGGAGAGATTTATGATGAATGACGTTCAGAGGAAGCTGTCAGCTGCCTTCCCGTTTGGTCGCCACAAATAATTGAAGGCTAGTGTACTTTGTGACAAGAAACATGGTTTACGAGCTCAGCTGCCGGCGTAGCGGTGCAGACCGCAGCCTCTGGGAGCAGCAGCAGCACCGCCTCCTTTTCTTCTCCTCAGTGGAGAGTCTGACAGCACAGCTCACTGTGTTTAAATGGAGAAACCCATTCAGCTTCTCTTAACTCCGGGACATATCGCCATCGGTTTGAGATGTTCACCTCGTCTCTGGAGCTGTTGTGTGATGCTGTTTATGATGTTATTCTGTCTAGAGTATAAAATGCAGTCACTCAAATATGCTTTTCAGTGCAAACATGCGACTTTTTGAGAGTCGTGACAATGGGAACAATCATCCCACATCACAATAACAGAGAAAAGACAAATTGCTGAAAAACATGGACATATTTGATAGGGCTGCATGTCAGGCAAAATATTATTTGTCATATTTGAAATTCCCGTATGGTTGCTCAGTATTTCCATATTTCCTTTAGGGAGCTTTCAGAATGATTGGTTATTGTGATTCAGCGGTCAGAAATGCAGGTCGCCCATTGTCCCAAAAATCCTTCTTTTTTCCATGTGTTTAAACTGTTAAAAAACTTTAATGCATCCATTTGCATTGTGGGTAAGTTGGAACCAGGTTATGAACAGAAAGAAGAAGGGGTGATGTTATATCTGATTCTGCTGCATTGACTTTGATCAGGTGGCAACGTCTGGGTCTGAAAAGTGAAGCCAAGGTGAAAGTGCCTTAAACTTGCATTCCTTCAAATGGCCAATAGGGGGCAAGTCCTATGGCTGTGGCTGCCTTGTAATTGACAGGTTGCTCCCAAAGCATTCTGGGTGTTGTCTGTGTTTTGGTCTCACAACTTTAACCTTTTTACAATGTGTTTTTGGTAGAGATTTTTGTCACATTAAGCATTCAGTTGTGCTTAGCTCCACCCTCTCGTCTCACTTCTTGTTGCAAAAACCCAAGATGCCAAAATCCAAATTTCAAGTCCACAAACCAAATGGGCGACGTCAGTGAGTACCATGATAAATTGTCATAGTGCTGTTTTAACACCTCGGCAGTCTGTTGGACTGCCAAAAGCTCCAGGTTGTCCTATTTGTAATTGGCACCAGGACACAGATGTGAACAGGCTTTCTCACTAGGAATCTCATTTATACAGTAAATGACAAAACAGTCCAACGCAGAGTCCGATGCTCTGAATGACTTTTATCTCCACCATTTTGAACATTATGGGTTGGCTTCTTGTGTGTTTGTGTTTCACTCGTGAGAACTAATCCCAGTAACGTTTCTCAGTCAGCAACACTGAATGAAGGTTAGTTGCTTTGCTTTTCTTTCAGCTTGTGGAGATCTGGTGCAGATGCAACCATCTCTCTGGTGGTGAGGTCAGAATAAAACCTCTTAACAACAGAGCCCTTCGCCGCTAAATCACTTTTACTGCTATACTACAGCAGCATGTGTGTCTTGGTGTGTATTTGAGTGTGGAAGAGATATACCTACACATTTCTGTTTCACTGATTATTTGTAGCAAAAAAAAAAAATGGTTTTGAGAAGATCTGGAACCACCGTGGTGGAAGAGACATCCAATAAGGAGACATGTTCCTGCATTGAATATAATGACAAATGCTGTGGAGACAATTATGGTATTTAGTGCAATTCTAGTCTCCGATCAAAGCACATATTAACATCCACACACACATTCATGCCGTTCTTCTTCATTCCTAGTCTCCCTAGTCATTAGGCTGTTCTCTCTGTCTGAGTGTGTTTTTGTTCTTGCTTTGCCACCTTGTGGTGAAAATGTGTAATGCTTCTTCAGTTAAACAGTTTCCCATGTTTTTCTCTCCTTAGAGATGTCCAAACAGAGTGGCTGTCCAGTGGTGTGACCGCTCACCTCAACCAAAGAGCTGACTTCTCTTCACCCTTACAAACGCTCACTCAAACACTCTTCTGATGTAAGTCTGTCAGCCTGTCTGCCTGTCTGTCTGTCTGTCTGTCTGTCTGTAATTAACCACCTCTGTTGCTGTATTTCTCTGCTTTCAGGTGTTAAGCAACTTTACTGAACGTGAGTACAATTATCCCCTATATATCCCCTATATATATATATATATACTTATATATATTCATAATGCATGCTTGTATTTATGTCACTTACACTATGTTTTCTACCTTATTTTCTTACATAATTACAGAATGACCTTTCGCATTTACCCTGTTCATGTACTTAGAAATTAAATTCCAGCACATTGTTTCTGTGTTGACTGTGACGTTGACTGCTCTTGTTAATGACATCACTTCCTGTCCCTGTGTCAGAGTTTGATGGAGAGCTGGTCGGATGACAGCTGGAACTGTTGTCATAACCGGAGGAATACTGGCCACAGTGATACTTCTTTGTATCATAGCTGTGCTCTGTTACTGTAGACTCCAGGTAAGCCTCTTATAGTGTGAGTCTGAAAGATGTTTAAATCCTACTTCAATATGAATCCATCTGCCATGTTGTATTATGACATCACCTTACAGGAGACGGCAATAGAAGAGCAATGCATCAACATTGCTTTGAAACCACAAATGGTCGTCAAATATATGAAAATGTCATATAATACTAAGCATTACTAAGCAATACTAAGCTCTAGAAGCATTTTGATTATATTGGAAAAAGTAAGTTGATCTCATTTTATTTGCAGATTTCTTACGCTCACACTTAATAACAAACTCAGTTTTGTAGTTTGAAGTGCAGCCATTTTATGTTATAAATCTGTATGGAAACAGTTTGCCATGTGAAGGACGTCTCTCTCTCTCTCTCTCTCTCTCTCTCTCTCTCTCTCTCTCTCTCTGCAGTACTACTGCTGCAAGAAGAATGGGTCGGACAGTGGCTCCATCTCTCAGCAACACTTCGCCTGCAACGCCTGCAGCGTCTCCGGCCTGGACGGGTCGATCATCACGCCGCTGTCCATGTCGCCACCAGAGCCGCCGGGATCCTCCGACCCCAACAAACCCGCGGGGGGGCAACGCAGTTACTGCCCCACCTGCTCGCCCTATGACTCCCCCTTCTACATCCGCACCACTGATGAAATGCGCAACGGTGGCGAGCGCATCACCTACATGCCCACACACTATGAGAACCAGGCGCTGGCGATGCCACTGCCCGCCATCCGAGGCTCCCTGCTGAGGGAGACCCAGCGAGGCCGGCCTCCCGATTTCTACACTAACACCCGAGCCATCAGCACCGAGGTGTGACCACCCTAAACCCCCCCAACACCACCCTACACACAGACACCCCTCTCCTCACTTACACACACACACCAGCACCACCACTAATGAGACCACAAACATACTTGTTCACCTGCTGCAGCTGCCAGCGAGGATCTGCTGCAGAAAGGCTCACTGTATGTGGAGGTTATCACGTTTATTTTGAGTTTGGGAGTTTCAGACAGCTGCTGAAGACTAAAGTGTATGACAAGCAGGGATCACTTCAAACCCAGTTCCTCACTTGATACACTTATATTTTACATTTTAATTTTCAAGAAGACCGTAACTCTGTAATTGATGGGTAGATAAAACTGTAGGTTTCTTGTAAGAAAACGTCTCTTTGTGCTCCGACATGAAGGGAATGGTTGTAAACTCTCTGTTGACTGTTACTGTGTATTTAATAACTGAGGGCTATTGTAGACAATTTATGATTTCCCCCTGCTACACATTTTCCTAATTTGCCAAAAAGAGAAAAAAATGAGTACGATAAAGTATGTGGTAAATATGAAGCAATGTTGTCATGATTCGCAGAATGACAGTGAAATACATTTGAAAAAGGTTATAAGGAGGAAACGTCTGGAGGGTTCTGCATCTCTGGAAGCGTGCTCGTGTTACAGGAAAGGTGGAGGAGGGCGGACGACTGGGGCTTTCTCTATGCAACTGTCTGGTAAACTACTGCAGCTCTTCATTTCCAGTCTTCTCCTTCCAGCAGTTTGTGTCCCCACTGGAGGAATATTGTAAGGGTGGTGCACGCCCAGGAACATATGACGATGCTGCACATGCGGATAGACATACGAGCAGAACTGGATCATGGGTACTGAAGTCCTCTTGGGTGGCCAGATCCACTTTGAACCCCACTTTCTCCTCTTAGGTGTGAACCTGTGAATGAGGAAGGACGCCTGAGCCCTTGAACGCAACAGCTTGAAATTAATTGAGTGATTTTCTCTTTCGACAGTGATGCAAAAAGTTTGATATGTAAATATAAACCGGAAAGCAATTGATCCCATTGTGTTGGTAACGAAAAAACAATGTGCACCCTGGAGTTGGTGTGCATTGAATGAGGGAGTGTGATTTACTAGTTTGTGCTATTTTGTCTACACACTCCTAACTATACTCTAGTACTACTTTCATGTTGAATATTTGAAATGCAAATAACCACGTCATTTCTTTTCATCGTTTTTCATATTGTGAGGAAGTCAGAAGACCCATTTATGTGAGTGAAAACTGTTTCACCGTGCTCTTTTTCTACATAACACTTACCCAGCATTGCTTGTCACACTCAGTAATATTCCCTGTGATATTTGTCTTCATTTATGTGTACTACAAGATTCAGCGAGGGTGAAGAAGCGATGCAAGAAGGACTTGCATGGTGTGAAAATGTTAATTTTACGAGGTTTCCAGACAGGCTTGATGTTATCAATCAAGCATATTACATAATTAGAATTAATTGAACAGCAGCTACTTCATTTATTTCTCAATTACGTTTTCATTAAGGTTAAATAGATGCCAGCTGCAATGCCAACACTATACATCTTGGAACTCCTCAAGACCATTTTACAGTTGTGTTTTTTCTGCCTCTGGATTAACTGAACAGGGCAAATAAATATACGGTGTTGGCAAAATGAAAGTTCATCACTTAAGGTTGACAGATTTGATTTTTCAACTGGTGAAATCTGTCCAGGAATTAAATAAAAGTGTGTGTTTATCCATGTTGTTGTCCACTATACAGAATAGGATCATCATTCCTTCATTTAAGCATTGTATTACCTATATATTTTATTACTTACTTATCTTTGAAAAAAGAGAAAACATTTTTTTTAGATATGTGGTCAAAACACATACACAAATACAGAAACAGTAATATTTGACAGTGTTAATTTTTGAATTAAAGATTTGTAACGGCTTGAAATGACTCTGTGTGATGACTGACACCACAACACACACACACACAACACACACACACACACGCATCCGAATGTTAATGCCTATTCAAAGTAATTAATATTTCCACCTCCAACTAATGATTGTCATGAGGTAAACAACCACTGTGCTGAAACAGTTTTCAGTACAAAGCATTTCCTGTATGTATTCACTCAAATCATATTTTCCCAATTTGATTATCCAACAATAAAGGAGAGACATGAATATGACTCAAAATTACATAGCCTACATTTTAAATGTATGTCAACAATAAATGTGTGTATACTTTTCGCATACACGTACGTGGCAGAACTGAAGTGGTTAAAAGAATACCTCAAATTCCTAAACACAAATGATTGAAGTTTGGGCGAGTCAGACAATCTGCAAGAGTCCCGCGCATGCGCGAAATCACGCTTACGCTACAAACCGGAAAGCGTGTCATTAAACTCCCGAGTGATACATCTTCGTAAAGATATACGATCTGCGCTGCAACTCTTGTGACAGCTAGCGAGCGAGCAACTCCTTTACGCTGTAAATAAGTAAGTTGACAGCTCTTTTATCAACACTTGTGTTTGTTTCACTGTCACGTGTGCATGCAAAGGGACGAGAACTGTTGTTTTCCTTCTCTAACTCGTCGTTTTCCTCCAGAAGCGGGCGGGGTGTCGCTAAGTGGGCTCGCTGCTCGAAATAGTGGTCAACTGTTTTGGACTTCGAGCTGATTAGCGTTAGCCAAACTTAGCTTTAGCTCGCAGGTCTAGTACACATAGATACTAGCTAGCTAGCTGCTTGTGTACAGGTCTGCCTGTGAAAATAAATATAATGTTACCACTGTCATTATGTTATTATTACAAGGCTGTCGTGACTGTATGGATAAGCTAGCTTGACGCTAGCTATGTTTCCTCTCTGTCTATCTCTCTGTTTTGTATTAACTAACGTTAGCTGCTGTGAGTTGAGTCTGTCTGCTTTACAAGTACCGTACATATTTAATTTAATAACATTCTCAATGTCCGTGATGAAAAAGGAAAGCAGCCATACAAAGCTAGCCTGATGCTGATGCTGCGAGAGGCCCGCACACACCAACGAGAACAGCAATATCAGTTTACCGCAGTAATTACTGAGGAAATCTATCCTAACACAGCTAACTGGAGGGTTTTCAGGTCGTAGGAGAAGATGGACCTCAGTGACATCACTGCTGTCATGTTGTCACAGCATCCCCCCCTGTATATGGATCCAGGATGTGTCTCTGTACTTGTTACCACGATCAGTGACTTGCTGTTCAACTGAGAGAGGAGAGACTGAAGAAAGTTGACCCCCCCCCCAACCCCCCCCCCCCCCCATAAGCCATAACTGAAGCAGTTTTTCTGACCTTGAAATTGTCCACAATATTATCTGGTTGTAATGAAATCCTACACTGATCATTACAGTACAACATCCAGATACGGCTGGTAAATTGGCTTGCTCTTTTAGCCCCTTTCTAAGTGCAACTGTCCATTCACTGGGGGTTGAAGTTGGTTTTGAAACGCCCCGGTTAATATGGGCAATAATTTAAAAATGATATAAAGCTACACTTAGTTGATAAATCACAACTATTTTGACAACCGATTAATAATTTAAAAAGACATGACCTTGGGAGTGGTGAAAGTGGGATAGATATTTGAATTGATTAGTTGATGTATTGGGAGATGAAATGAATAGCTTTATTCATGTGTCTTATTATTTCACAAATGTGGAACTTCTTGGCCAGCAGAGGTTGTTGATGTCAAATAGGAATAAACGAGTACTACTCCGATATGGCAGGCTTTAGCATTGGCACAAAACCAAAGTGGCCTTTTGTTGTTTGTCTTGATGGAGAGGTGTTTATAAGTCATGAAGGAGCCACTTTATTAAGAAGTAGCATTATACAGTGAACTAACCAGTATAGCAGGGAATTAATTGGTTTACATTTTACATTGATTCATCAGATTTACCGAGTTGTGTAGTCTATTAATAGTCACGTATGCAGTAATACAGGTTGTCACAACATTGTACTTCAGCTTTAAAGATTATACTTAAATGAGGAAGTGATTAAATGACAGGTATAATGTGTCACTAAAAGTAGACAATATACTGTATTATGTTCACCACCAAGCCTCAAAGCAGGTTTCGGTCCCAGTTATAAAGGAGGCTAAAGGGTTTCTCTCTGTGGGGCTTTTTGGAGAGCCATCTGGTTCAGTCTCGTTCATGTTGAGACTGACTGAGGTTACTGGTAACAAGGTATGCAATGGTTGTGTTTACAGAGAAAGGTTTCCAGGAATATGTGTACAGGGAAATGAACTCCTAACCCTGACAGTGCTAATGTCACACCTTACACGGTGTGGAGTTATTTATCCAAACACCATTTTAGCAGATTGCAAGTAATTCCAGCGACTGTGTAATCTCAAAACAGAAAAGACAAAAGACTGCACATATGTAAATTATACTTAGTTAACTCTTCTCTTTTATAGGCTACCCATTAAACATGCTTTCCGAAACATAATGTCATTGTTAGGAAAGATGCAGTCAGCAGGATGGGCAGTCTTGGTAATGTTCGTCACAGGAAGGTCACCAGTCAATAAGCAGATGGAGTCAGATTGAGTCAGACATGTAGCCATCATATCTAAAATCAAAAGAGACGCCAGCCAAACCAGCTAAAGAGAAAGTGTAAATGTTTGCACCAACCCTCCTGTGAAGTGTTGTATGTTTTGCACGAATGCATCTTGTACACTTTTGTAGATTATATTTTGTTGAGTCAAATTTCCTGTTGTCCATGCCAATGAAGTTTACTGCTCTACTCTCAGGTATGCATCACAGTATTCATTCAACAGTAGGGCAAGTCAACCCGTAGTAGCACACACACCCTCACAGACGTAATGTGTGTGGTTAGCCCTGTGCCTGTGGATGTTGTTCAGCCTGTCTACTGCTGGCCACTCACAGTTTCCGTACAGCCAGTGGTTGGGTAGCAAGGTTGCCAACTAGGATTGTACTGCCGAGTGCAAACTCTCTAGTTTACAGTTTGAGCCAAAGAAGGAGTTACTCTCCCTCCACACAAGGCAGCAACAAGAGAGAAAGATTAGCAACAGAGTAATTGGGATACTGTTTCATAATAACTAGGTTTGAAATGACCACGTGGCATCAAACTCTTTAATGGATAAATCAAACAAAGTCGTCTTCCCCATGTGATTGTTTTGAAATTACTATTTAAAAGCCTTAATACTGTTTGTTTGCTTGTTTGCTTTTATTTACTCGACACATAGAATCCATTTAATCAGAAGCAGAACTTTGTAGTTGACCTTTTTATTCACAAACTAGTGTGTTACAACGTATAACCCTTCTGTATGAATGTTTGTAAGAGGGAGGTTATGGGATGTTCTGTACTTGCACAATGAGCATTAAGTAATTATGATTAATAGCCGGTTCAGTGTGGCTAGAGTTTACCACATGCTTCAAATCCAGTCTGACTTTGGAAGAAGAGACATGATGATTATCCAACAGAGCGAATGCATACTTTTGCCCTAGATGCCATAATGTTTCTTCTCATTGCAGCGTCTTTCATAAGTGAATCTGTTGGGGAATTTTCTGCTTTGCGCTGCTCTGTGTAATTGAATAATGTGATTGGAGCACATGACCCTTTTGCTTTTCTCCTGTATGTCTATGTGGGTGTGCACATTTGTGTCTTTTGTATGTAAGTCACTGTGTGAATCAATGTCCCCTTCATGCTTTGGTTCTTGACTATTTGTGTTTGTATCATAACTGCTGTAAATATGATTTGGTCTATAAAATGTCAGAAAATAGGAAAAAATGCTCATAATTTATCAAAGACCAAAGTGAAATCTTCAAATGTCTTTTTCTGTCCAACCAATAATCCAAACCCAAACATATTAATTTACAATTATACCGAACTAAGCACATCCTCTCAGTTTAGCAAGCTGGAACTAATTTTGTTTTGTTTTTGCCGTTTGCTACAAAAAATCACTCATTATTAATTACTTGAACAATACTGCTGTTATACTGTAAATTCTGTTTAGCATGAGGTAAATAGTGTTTGTGAAATCTGGAGCAATGTCTGCTAGGCTTCACTTAATTGTTGCTTAACTGTTACAAAAAATTCCTTCTGTGTGTTTTTTCTGCTCATGCTTACCTGCATGTAGCCAGCTTTCAAACAGCAGGATGAAACATGTAGAGGCAATGGGCTGATACTGTTATGTGGAGAGGCTTTGTCAGTGCTTGTCTTTTGGTGCTGGACAAGCAAATAGCATAGAGTCCACAACAGTAAAGAAAGAAGTCAAGAAAAATATTTAAAACTTAAAAGAGACATGCTCATTTCCAGGTTCGTACTTGGATTTCTACAAGAACATATTTACATGCTTTAATGTTCCAAAAACCTTTTGTTTGTTATTTGACCAGGTATTCACCCTCAGTCTCTGATTGAGCATGTTTCAACTGGATTACGTTGCTAGGCAACAGCTTGGGTCCATTTTAAGTTCCTGTGAGCTGATGTCATTCGCATTAAATATATAAAACAAATAGATTTGACATTATGCCATAATAATGGGATAACTGTCCGCCATCTTACCTGGTTATTGTTTACAATCGACAAAGTTATTAATATTACCCTAGCTAACATTTGACCACTCACCACCTGAAAATGAAAATTCTTGGTCGCAACCGTCAAACCGAAAATGAGGAAACCAAGGCCGAAAAATGAAAAACGAAACACAGAAAGAAATTAATATACCCCATTATTAGTACCATTGCATTTATGGTTATGACTGTGTACTAACTAAGTATGAAAATATTTATTTAGCACTGACATTACAACATTGCACAGTATATAATAGAAATCAAAATAAAATGTTTAACTTGACCCCACTCGTACATTAATAAATAATAATGTACAGGCCTATAACTGACTGGCTGTTTCAACCATGTTGTTTCGGTGATAAAATGATTACGAAAATTTTCGGTGGCCGAATATTCGGTGCATCCCTACTAAATATACAGCACGTTAATGACTAGGACAAGTGCTTGTCCTCCTAAATCCCATTTCAATATATCTCCAGACAAACTAAGCCAATGTTACAGGACACAAAAAGTGAAGCCCTGACAAATCAACACAACACTAACGTTAACCATATCCTTGACAACAACACTAACCATTGTTATTCGAGGCTGTGGGGTCGCACCTAACAAACTGCCTTGAATCCTGCAATCAGCCAGTATATTAATATAACTTGTCAGCTGCTTACCTCATGCCTTTACACAATTCTCCTTTTAGTAAAGCCTTAAAATATAATTTATGTCTTGATCAGGTAAAGGAATCCAATTGGGGAGGGGAGATTGGAACTTCAGCAGTTCAGGTCAAGCTTGCAAAAATTCCCACAAAGGTTCTGTACATAATGCCATGACAATAAAAGACGACTTACTTCATCAACTGGAACATCTCCTCATTTCCAGTTAGCGAGGCTCTCTTTTCATCATCAAAACAAACCCCATGCTGGTTGACTGAAAAAAAAAAGCTGAACAGGACTCAATTTCTGACATTAATTATAATATGAATATATTAATGTAGGTGTGTCAGGAGTACTCAATCTGTTTAGTATTTATGCATAAAATATATTGCAATGCTCACTGAAGCCCATGAGCCATTCAGAATACCAAAGACAGTTCTTACTTGTTTAATTGCTATCTTATTTAGCATTAAAACAATTCATGCTGTCTAATCCCTAATCAGCAAACACAAAACAACTATTACAAACAAGTATGTAGAGATAATGATCCAACACAGACATTTGAGGTGTAGATATTCGATGCTTGTTAACATGTGTTTGGTCACAGATCTGTCAAAATGGTGGATGTAACAATGTCAGTGCAAGTGATTGTAGTGTAACTGCCTAGAACAACATAGTGGTTGCTATTAGCAACAGTATGTTCAACTCAAACCAACTGCTGGTGGCAGAATAATACATATTACATTTCTTAGCTCATAAAGTTGAGTATTAACACTTGAATGTTGAAAGTAGAACCAAACAGATTCGGCTGGACAGACAGGCTCAACTTGCAAATTCCATGAGATCTGGACGTGACTAATCGCAACCTAAGCACTGAAAACAATTTTAGGATTGTGGAATATCAGATTTGTGGTTAGTGTAGCGTCCCCGGCTGATTGATGGTCAGACTCTTTAACTGATGCTTCACAAGTGTTTTATTTTTGAGCAGAATAGATGATACCGCTCCATTAAAAACTTTGACACCTTGACACACCGTAAGAGCTTTGGAAAGAAACAAAAATAAAGTATTACCATCTTTGTAATAGCATGTTCAACAATATCAAAATAGTGTGTTTCTAACCTTTAACAGAAAATGAATCCTCATTTACAATCATGAAGTGTCATTTTCAACCTGTTTAAGCTTAACTACAACCTCAGAATATTGAGCAATAAATAAACATATTTAACTTAAAAATGTATATTTTAACTGCCATTTTGCAGAAATTGCAAATTGTTATTAATGCACACAAAAATAATGCTGCATTTACTAAATACTAGCAAGCAATTTACTGAAATAACTGTCCCTTTCAGAACGACTGACATGTCCTATATCGCGCCAAAACAGCATTATTGCTAGCTTAAATTACACTGGTATAAAACGATGCAAAACAATAAAAGGACATCACATTTTAATTAAGCATTAAGCACCACATTAAAACAAAATGATGACAAACATTGTGCCCTTATCAGCCAGGTGCTGAAACTTGTTAGTCGACATTTTCTTAACTTTTTGCCCTTTTAACAGACCCGTTTGCCGTGCACTTTTCTTCCTTTTCTCTTTTCCGGTTACACTCTATCAAAATTAAAGCACCAACCTAAAAACAGGAAATAACGGTAAAAATAAACATAAACACATTATGGGAATATGCTGTGTCAAAATAAAGGTCATTTACAATTAGGGTTACAAATTGTGCTCATTTCTGCTAGTATCATTTACTTGAAGTTGAAGAATAACATTAAATCACATTGGACTCACAGCCTAAGACGTGGTCTACAAAGGGAGCTGTTTGGCCAGTGCCTTTCTGTGTCCCAAGTCCTGAATGGGTGTGTTGTTTGGTATTGCATGCAACAGTGACAACACTGCACACGGTACTTTAACTGTGATCAAATAAACCTTCTTTTATTAGTTTTAATAGGTCCGTGACGGATGCGCTGCCGCCTGCATTGTGTATACTGTAGAAAGCACTCTGTCACGGAGATCAGTCAAGAAGAAAAATAATGCTAAATATCTTCCAAAGTCTTTTCTTTAATCAGCTTTTTTCCTGCAAACATAAGTGTCCTGTATGAGATAGGATTACTATTATTTAATTGGTTTTATTATTTTACTTATTATCCATCCATCCATTGTCCTCCGTTTATCTGGGCCGGGTTGCAGGGGCAACATTTAATATCAGGAATTCACATTCAGTTGAATTACGTTTTATTTACATAGCCTAATATCACACATTTGCCTCAGAGGGCTTTAAAATCTGTTGCATAGGATGAGGAAAAGCTCCCTAAAAAATCCTTAACTGGGGGAAATAATAAAGACACCACTGACTATCTATGTAATTATCATTTTCTTCCAGATTATTTGCCTGAGCCAGCTGAAAGCATGCCACAAGCATGTATGTAAAAAAGATTAGGATGATACCACCTCGAGAGCCAGGAACAACCCTGTTAATATTAATATCTTCAATTAGCCTTTGAGCCACATGAGGGAGCTTGAATGTTCATATTGTTCTCATAATTGTATCCTACTTATAACATTGATTCTCAAATACAGGCTAGCAGGCTCTTTGTTTTACTGATGAGAGGGGAAATTAAAAGGATGAGAGTCGGTTGACTGTGCCTTAATGCATTTCTTCATGTCTTATTTATAAAATATTTATATGTATTATATATATATTATATATATGTATAGTCTAATGCGATGTGTTTGTCTTCCCACAGAGCTGGGTGGACAGGAGAGGGAAGGGGGAGGGAAGCTTTAACCCTGGTCTCCCCAGCCGACCCTGAGTAAACCAGCCAGCCATGGATGACCGCTCCTCACTTGGAAAAGTCAGCAGCTCTACCGAGTCCGTGGCCACCGTTACCAGTGAGGAGTTTGTTCTGGTACAGTCCAGTGCTGCAGGGTCACCGCAGGGATCTGAGGGCAAACCAAGACTCAAGGTCAGAACAACACATGGACAGACATTTACACCAGGCTTGAACCAGTACTATATGTAATATCCCCTCCTCTATAGCACACACATGAAGCCACTTAAGAGATAAATGCGATAAATGTCATTTTAAGACCATTTTATGCCACTGATATTATATTATATATTAATATCACAGCATGATAATGCAAATGCAAAGGAGCAGTGCACTTTTATTTATTACGAAGAATTGAAATGTGAAAAAAAATAAAATGCAAATGGAAACAAAGGGATCGACAAGTTTTGCTGAAGTGCTGACTCAGTCCAGGATCCCCAATTGTTCTCCTTTCTTCTCTCCTTCAGATGTCTTGGAATGGGAGCGAGCAGCTGGAGAAAGCTATGGAAGAGCTGTTGGATGATGATGATGATGAGGTGAAGGTGGAGAAGAGCAATGTGGAAAAGATGGAGAAGCACAGGGACCCAGAAAGCGGAGTCCTGAGTCCCCGACCTTCAGTTATAGGTCCATTTCCAGGCCTTAGTCTACTTTTCACCCAAGTATCAACACTATTGTTCTTTGTGCATACATTTTCCTTCCTTTTCCTGCAAAATATTACAGTTAAAATGCAGTTGATCTAATTGTCTTGTGAGTGTGGTACCATGTACCACTATACATGCGCAGCTGAATACTGCCTGAATTAATCTGCTAATTTTACTAGTTAAATCAGAACAACGCAGTGTAGCTGTGACACTCACAGTATGCATACTTTAAGTGAGATATATTTTTATATATAAAAAAAGTTGCAAACCGAAATGTACTTTTCTTTTGTTATTGTCTTTCTGCATGCCACTGTCTCCTTCAAGTTATTAAGGGCTTTCAGAGAAGTATGCTTTTTTTTTTTTCCACTGACATTTTAAATGAGAGTGGGAATAACACTGTGGAAAGAATACTTGGATGAGAAATGTTTAAAACTGAGTTGTGTAGCTGAAAATTTGACTTGTCTGCATGGCATTGACATACCAAAATGACGTTTGCTGTGTCGGATTAGCAAGGCTGGTATCTGAGCTGTCTGACATTGACTCGACTGTTCTGTATATCAGCAAGGACAGGTTGACCCCGACAGCTCAACAAACAGTGGTATAGTGCGCTGTGGTGTTTTTTTAGTGGCAGGTGCATTAGCACTACCTATGGGGAAGCTGCTCGCTTTAAGGTGAAATGAAACGGCAAGTGATACCGGGTGTATCACAGAGGAACCGAGGAAGTTCGTTAAGGTGTGTCAAAACCATTTCATAGTGGCATGTAATTATTTTTTTAAACATACACACGGTTTAATTCATTTCATATGTACGTCAGTCTTTACCAACTCTTCCTGTGTAGACTTTTGTTCGATAACACCGCTTTATTTATGTAATTGCAGTTACTTCTTTTTTCACAGTGGTGCTGCCGTGTTGTACTTTACTACTGCCGAGTGAACTAAGAGGAAGTGGTTAGTGCTGCTGTGTAGAATATTTGCCAGTCAGCAGTGGAAGTCCAGTTGCTGTTCTCATTGTTCTGCTTCCTGTTTGCAACGTGTGAAAGTAGAAGGTCAAAGTTAATTTTGGAGAAGACCCTCAAACTTCCTGTGCAGTTCTCTTTCATCTTCTGCCTATCTTTACCTTTTCTTAGTTGTATTTCATTCTCAATGCACTGGTCTGTTGTAAAGCTTTAGACCACATGATGCCATTCTTAATTTATCTTGGTTCAAATTTTCGTGGCTGGTAGAGGAACTAGGTTTAGCTCAGAATATGGACAGAAACCCTGAAGGACATCTTTCAACTTTCCAGAAAGATTAACAAGATCACAAACTTTCTGTCTGTCCACAGAGTCATGTCCAGTGCCATCCAGCCCCACAGTGCTGGAGGAGGACAGTGTCCAGTTCAACAAGCTGTCCTACCTTGGCTGCACCTGGGTGAAAGCCCCTCGAAATGAGGCAGAGGCACAGAGGGCCATGGCTACCCTGCGGGCTGAAAGCGCCATCCCCATCCCCATCACCCTGCATGTCCCCTGTGGACCAGATGGCTCTGTCAGGTCAGCCACACATTGAGACAGAGACTGTGCAGATTAAGACCTGTTATGATACACTAAAGAGGATGTGAGACATCACTTATTTTTCACCAGGCTGAAAATATTTTTTCTCCGTTACACAATGAGAGTGTCATGGAGGCCACAGCCTTGTGTTTGAATGGAAGCTTGGTTTAATGCCATTTACTGTGTGAGACAATTAGATGTTATATTAACTCCAAATTAATCACTGTGATATCACACAGCATCTTTACAGGATTACAGGTCTATAGAGATATGGTAATCTAGACCAGAGGTTCTCAATTGTTCTTCAGCCAGGGACGCCTGACAAAACAGATAATAAAGCAGGGTTCCCCTCATATGCAGTATGTCTCTTTGAATAACTGGTTAAAAACTTCAAATTATCAAAATTCTCATTATCAAAATTGATTATTGGGGGAAAATTTATTTTGTTTACAAATTTAAATGTAGTATTCTTAAATCTGCTGTTCCATTGGTTACAGTATAAATCTGCACCAAAGCATCATTTTCACATGTTAAATGGAATGACTCTCCCCAGGATTGTGGAACAGGCCTCGGGTACAGACATCGCCTCATTTCCCATTTACAAGGTGTTGTTCTGCGCTCGTGGAAAGGAGGGTTCGCTGGAAAGTGACTGTTTCTCCTTCACCGAGAGTTACCGGAGCTCCGAGGACTTCCAGATTCACGTCTTCTCCTGCCAAATCAAAGAGGCTGTGAGTTACATATGTTCAACATGACAAACTGCAGCTCAACATGCTGTTCAACCTGATGTGAAGCACAATCCCATAACATTAGTCACAAGTAGGCTTTAAAGGAGAGATCATTTTGTCAACATGATTAATCCAGGCCGTGTGAACCAGAACCCTGCTGTGCTAAGGGACGTAAGGCGAAGACCTTGTGTTGTGCAGTCATACTAACAAGCAGAAGATATTAAGAGAACTGTTTTGGACAGGAAGCAGAAGTATTTCAAAGTATTTTGGTTAGAGTAAGATGTGAAGTTACTAACTTGTTAATATACCAGGAGATAAGAGGGTACAAGACCATCCCGCACTTACAGTAATGAATACAGTGAGCCACCATAATCAGTGTTTACTGGTCTCTGTAGTGAGTTCATTCTCATGTGGCAGTATTGTGAAACTAACTACTGACTCTGCACTCCAATAAACACACAGTAATAACCCCTTCTACCGTGACTTCATAACAGACGTTTCACTATTTTCACTGTATGCTGACGTAAAAACAGTAGAGCTTTCCTGCAGTCCTTAAGTACTCGCACCGGTAAACCAGTGGAGGGCACTGTAGACTTTTCTCAATAATATCTGGTTCTTTTCTGCTCTTGTTGTACTTAAATGATCATTTTCTGTTATATATTCTCATTTATTTTCGCAGCACATTACTTGATCTGTTCAGCTTGCGCTTAAAGGAGAGCCTTTTCCATTTAGATTTTATTTTATTATTTTTTTTATTTTTTCTTCTCTACTTCCTTGTCTTTATGCCTATAAAGTTTCGGTTTTCCTTTTCCATCCAGGTCAGTCGTATCCTATACAGTTTCTCCACGGCCTTTCGGCGTTCTTCACGGCCAGCAGACATCAGGGATACAGCGCTGTCCAGTCCGCCTGATGGCGACCTCTACACATTCACTGTCTCCCTGGAGGTCAAAGAGGATGATGGCAAGGGCAACTACAGGTACTTTGTGCACACACACACATTACAATTACATAAAAAAGGTGTGTCTGAGTTCATATTTTTTACATTTTACGTGAAAGATGCATGATAATTAAACACCTTTTTATGGAGGATGAGCATAGTTTTGATCACGAGGAAAGCCCTGTTTGATAACACACATGCATAATTACAAACTGTTTGTGTGTGCTTCTTATAACCTGGTATCACAGATGTGTTGATATTGGAGCTTTAATATTCTGCTGTAATACTGTTTGACTGTTATTGTTTATCCGTAAACGGCTTAAAGTTTATCGGCACAGCAAGACAATCTTTCCATTTTCTAAAGCCATCATATATCAAGTATTTTAGTGATGGATCTTCATTTTCCACTCTCCTCTGAAATAAAATGGCCCAATAGTTGTTTTGAAAGCACAGCAGACACCCGTATAAAATATAATCCACTTGGAAGACTTGAGGAAAGATGTGTCATATTTATCTTTAACTGCGCTAGTCATATTAAAGTATGAATATCTAGCAAAGACTCTGGCATTAAACGGAGAGAACAATAACATAAAAGACTACATAATACATTAAAACACACTAAAGTGACATTAAAGAACACCACAGTACAACAATACACAAAATGAAATCCCTAATCTCCTCCTCCACAGTCCGGTGCCTAAGGACAGAGATAAATTCTACTTCAAGCTGCGACAGGGCGTTCAGAAGAAGGTCTTGGTTTCCGTCCAGCAAATGTGCAACAAGGAGTTGGGCATAGAGAGGTGAGGATCCCTGTAAAAAGAGATGATGCATGATGATGTCCTAGTCACCTTCCCCTGGGGCGTCTTTGTTGGGTTTGGAGTCTGTGTTGCAGGTCTTTACTCCTCATTTTTCAAGAGAGATTTCATCCTATCTGCTGTATTATTTTAGCTTTACCTCAGTAAATCTTTTGGCTTTCCAAAAGTTAGGAATCTCTATCTTTACTTCCACTAATGCTTTGATTTTTGTGTTTAATTTTGGGGCATAACTTACTATACATTGAAAAGAGACTTGCCTTTTCCACGGTCTTTGTAAGGCAGCTGTCACAGCAGGACAAATGAGCTGAACTAAAGGAGTTAATGATGTAGAGCTCAAAAACACTGCTCTGAACAAGCTGGGTTCACACAGCATATCTATAGCCTTGAAACTTCATTCTGGTAAACTGTACAATGACTTTCCAGATTAAAGCATCAGACTGGCTTGTTTTCCCAAGGACAGTGCAGACAATCAGTGGCCAAATTGTGCAGAGGGAAAAAGTAAACTGTCTTAAGCCACCCAAATAAAGCATAAAAAATAGCCCAACGAAGGAATAATGGTGAACTTAAATCACTATTGACTTCCTGCAAACCCATTTCTATGTGTTAACGTGATCTAGCAGCACGGCAGCACCAAAGAACTAGGTCATCTGTATCACTCCCCTCTTTTCTTCTTCATTCCCTCACCTCCTATCGCTATCAGAGGGAGACTGACACCTGCTCTCTTCATTATTTTTAGCGTCTCTGGAAACTCCTTTTGTGTTCAGAACTGATCCTTCCTGAGCTGCTCATCCCATGTTTGGCAACGCTTTGTTTTATTCATTTTTGATCTTCGTAAGAGCCTCAGTTGCTGTTTTACTTTGCAAGACACAATATCTTTCAAACTCAATACACTTCTGGGTTAGTGAGGGGTTAACTGTTAATGTATTCTTGTTTAATTTCTATAATAATAATGACTGAAACTGAGAGATTCCCCTTAATGGCACATCCAACCTAATACCAAAGGGACTTCACTATAATAAATGATTATGTTAGATTAGTATGATGAACTGGACAAGACCTTAAATATGTTGTGTATTTTAAATAGTAGTTTGCCTGTTATATCTTTTTTTATTTGTACATTTCTCTCTTTTAATTTTTGTTATTTGCTGTTTGTCTATGCTGCCCTTTTCTCTGTGAGGAGCACAGCCAGCAGTGACAGGAGGAGCTGAGTCTTTTATCACCCTGAAGGAGCTTAGACATGCAAGATTCTTTTCAGCTCCATCAAAATATAAATGCATATTATGGCTTTTTCTAATTGACTAATGCACAATACTGGCTCTTGAAGCCGTTTCAGAGCCAGTGTGATAAAGCATTATTACAATATTTATGAGTGTACTTGGGTTGTTTTATATATTCCAGTTTCCTTTGCCTGCCAACAACTACTCAGATTCACTCTGGTCACTGCAGAGTGTAACTGCGGTGGAATTAGTGATTTTTGATGTGTGTACCTCCCGTGTCTTCCCTCTAGGTGTTTTGGGATGCTGCTGAGTCCAGGACAGAAGGTCTGCAACAGTGACATGCATCTACTAGACATGGTGAGCAGAACACACCTTAGCTAAATCAACCAGACCTAAATTTGCATATCCACAGTTATAGACCTGCAAATTACATCCGTTCATTCCTTTTTCCCAGTTTACATTTGCAAAACTAATGTTGCGTGCCTGTTGAAAATGTTATATCTACCTGTATTTTACATTAATACTTTTACTAAAACCTCCATTGTGTTGGTGTTTATATGACAATAAATCTTTTGCAAGTACATAATCCATGCATTTATACACAGGAGTCAATGGGAAAGAGCTCTGATGGGAAGGCCTATGTGATCACAGGAACATGGAACCCCAACATAGCGGCCTTCCAGCTGCTGAATGAAGACACACCTAAAGGTGAGGCCAGTTATTGTCCCTCTAAATGTTAAATATTGTCACACAGATTTAATAAATAAAGGAGGTAGGTAAAAAACCATGCATTCATATTGGCAAAATGTTTAACTGCTGATGAATTTCCTTCTTCTATAATTCTGGTGCACATTAGCAGTAATGTGTTGGCTTTTTGGGGTAATTGTCCATTAAGTGTTGCTGCATTTATGATCTGTGTCAAGCTTGTTTACTGGTTTTCATGCACAAGTAGGAATTGCTTCCTTACATTATTGTCACATATGATTATGATATGATGTGGGACCGCACAAAGCTCAAGGTCGAGTCTGAGAATTATGCAGTGCTTGCATTGGAGCCTGGATGTGATAATTGCCTTCATCCATTCTCTAGCATAGCATGCAGTCTTGTACCTGGCCTTGTGACCCATTACTTCAGAGAAATGGATTGTGTTTTTGCACATTGAAGCATGACTCCTGCCAGGCAGCAGGGCTAACAGAGTTGTGGATGTGCACTCATGCGAGAAATGGAATGAAAAACAGCATTCTGACGTGAATATTCTTATGCAATTTACTTTTATCTTACAGCTATTCAGGTCTTTGAGCTTCCTACTTTGCTTCTTTTAGTGGCTCCATGTATTGAATGATAAGTTATAACACAACTTGATAACATGGACCAGGAGGATTATTCTGTTCTTTACACAAATAATGATGATATACTCAGTTGATGGAGTACTTATAAATGTAGTTTATAAATTATGAATTGAAATAGAAGAGGGAGGCTTTATTGTTTTGGTCACATCTGTTTTCTGAATATTAACATCTAGAACCTGTGTTGAACATAAAATAATTTTAGTTTTATTTTAAGTTTTAAAACTGTATGCATTTGACCGTGTGGAGTGGATGTAGCTGTTTACAATTTTAGAACAATTCAATTTTGGGTTAATTCAAATTATTATATTTGTGGCCTACGGCCCCGGTTTTTACCAATCCTCAGCAGTCACAACCTTTCCACCTCCACTGGGGAACTCATCAAGGATGCCCACAAAGTGCTCTTATAAGCGGATGACCTTTTGGTTTTTATAACCAGCCCAGATACCTCTCTGCCACCCATGCTGTCATTGCTCTCCCAATTTGGCCAATTCTCAGGATACAAACTGAATTTACACAAAAGTGAACTCTTCCCTGTGAATGCAGTGGCATTTACATCAGAGTACACTAACCTTCCTTTTAAGATTGTCAAAGATAAATTAACCTACCTTGGCATTTCAGTCACAAGAAGACATAAGTGTCTTATTTAAGGAAAATGTCCTTGCTTGAATTTTAAATTGCATTTGAAACAGTACCCCATGCAATGGTCACCTCTGTAGACATCCCCGGTTGGCCGAATTAATTCCATCAAAATGAACATCCTCTCTAAATTTTCAATCTGTTTCAATCTATACCGCTCTTCATCCCAAAGCCTTTTTTGATTCACTTGACTCCATCATATCTTCCTATGAATGGAAGGGAAAGCGCCCTCGACTAAGTAAAGCTCACCTTCAAAAATCTTTAAATGAAAGAGGCCTGGCGCTGCCCAATTTTCGCTTTTATTATTGGTCGGCTAATATGCGTTGCCTAATGTTCTGGTCGCACTTACGAAAACCAAGCTGACTACCCGTCATGGGTGGCTATGGAATTGGGCTCCACCCAGGACCTCTCCATTCCAGCACTGCTTGGATCTCCACTCCCATTTCCCCCGCTTAAATCAGTAGATAACCTGGTTACCAGGCACACGTTGAGAGTTTGGGCTCAGTTTAGAAAATTCTTTGGTTTTAACAGCTTTCCTCTTTTGAGCCCTGTTCTTTCCAACCATCTCTTTCCGCCATCTTGATTTTGCGTTCCAAGAATGGCACAGGAAAGGTATCTTAAAGATCTTTAAGCACTTTAAAGTTCTTTTTATTGATAACAGCTTTGCAACTTTCTTTAAAGTATAACCTACCAAATACCCATTTTTTCAGGGAACTGCAGAGGAGACACACATTCTCGGTTACCAGATTTCCCTGAGGCGCCTGATGCGTGTGTAACTGATAGTCTCCTTAGTCTATGCCTGTCACATAGAGTTTATTTTCTACCATTTACAGCAAGTTGGCAGGTATAAGGCATGCCCCCCTCGACAAAATCCAAACTGCTTGGGAACAGGATTTAAACCTTCCACTGCCCGACAGTGTGTGGGACTCAATCATCAAGCTGGTCGATTCCACATCTATCTGCGCTCGTCACTGTCTTTCCCAGTTTAAAGTGGTACGCGGGGCCCATGTGTCAAAGTCAAATCATTGCATGTATCCAGAAGTGGATCCCCGCTGTGACAAGTGTAAAAGAGAGGAGGCCTCACTTGGACGTGCCCTTGCCTGGACATATACTGGAGGGAGGTTTTCTGAACCCTATCCCAAATTCTTAATCCCAAATTTCTGAATTTTCGACTTGCTCCATCAAATCCATTACAGCGAACAAATTAGACCACTTGGCAACTTGCTGACATGAAGGCTGTGAGAGTTTGACTTGAAGGTGGGTGGCAGGGCTGTCAAAGCAGTTTGCCTCATGGGAGTCCGACACTTAAAAGCCTAACTGAGGCAGCAGAACGGCTCACTTTATCACACATGCACACACAAAGCTTTCACATCATCCTTACTGCAAAAGGAAATTATGTAGCATTTGAATGTTTTTCATACATTTTCATGCATTTGAGTGTGATTTGGAACTGGTGGAGGTTTTAAAACCAGTTTATTTGCCTCTAGAAGCACTCGTCGACTTCAAAGTTCAATCAGTTATGTCAGTAATGTTCAAGTAGTCTCAAGTCCGGTTAGTGGTCGCACTTTTGGTGTGATTTGAGCCATTGTTTTAGAGTTTGACATTATCAGAGTTGCTTATTAAGACGCCAATTGTTTTTTTTTTTGTCCCTCTGCAAGTTGATTGTCTCTTTGTTTCTCCTTTATAATGAGATTGTCCCCAGAATAGAAGCATGAAGTGATTTGTTCAATTGAAGCTCAAATCTCTTTGTGTTCGAAGATCCTGTTGTCTAAACCAAACCTCTGTACTAAGAAAACAAGTTTAACTTACAGAGCTTAGTTAGCAGGATGCACTTTTTTACCAAATACACACGTTTATAGATTTCAGTTGTGAAGTTCAAGACATTAATGTTGAGTCCCAACCACTAGGGGGTGTTGCATCCCCACGAGAGAAGCCAGCCATGACTAGCAAATCTCTTCAGTTTAGTTAAATTTCTAATTTTGTTTCACTAGTTCTGAGTATTTTTTTTTTTCAATAATAATAATAAAATAAAAAACCCCATCATCATCACATACCCTGGTTACATTTTGAAAGCAGTAGTGCACCTACAGGTGTTTGTCATGTGTACCTAACAATGTCATTCTGTAATTTAACAGTAAAGAGAGTAGGTAAAAGTGACTCATTGACTGAAAACAAGTAAAAATAAAAGAATCAAAGGAGTCTCGAGTAACCTAACTTTTTTTTGCCTGTTTTGCTTATTCTTGCTTTTTCATCATTGTTGCAGATAAACAGGTCTACATGACGGTGGCGGTGGACCTGGTAGTCACGGAGGTGGTGGAGCCAGTTCGCTTCCTGCTGGAGACTCTGGTCAGGATATATCCATCAAATGAACGCTTCTGGTACTTCAGCCGCAAGACATTCAGTGAGACCTTCTACCTCAAACTCAGACAGGTATCTGTGCTGCTACTCTTACAACCCTGATAGAACCGGCCCTCATTTGCATATTTAACATGTAGTTCAAACTCATGGTTTGTTTGGAGAAAGTTTCTGATTGGTTGTAGGATTGGGCAATATGCAGATTTATATTGCAAGATTTTTTACATTTGATTTGGCCATCCTTGTATATACTATGGTAGCCTTTGCAATTTGGGGGTGTTGCATAACACTGAGCAGCACTGCTTTATGGTCATATTGGATTTTTTTTTAATGAAATATCTATAATTTTACTATTATAAAAGCAATTCCTCTTTTGTTATGTATAAGTGATTTTTCCAGAAAATGTCCTTGTCAGTTTACATCTAAATGTTGACAGTAGTTTGGTTACTATCTTACAACTATTGAGGTAATTATTTACTTGAGGTAAATTTATGAAAATACCATTTTTTTATAGTATCTGTCAAAGTATATAACGGAGCCAATCCATTCTGTCATGATTTACACAAAGCAGTCCCACCCACTGTTAGAAAGGTGTCAGCCATATTGCTTTCACAAGGTTATTTCAGTCAAGTTTATTGATATACTCCAACATCACATATGTCTCAGAGGGCTTTAAATCCCACAACTTGGCTCATGTTCCCCACAAAGACCAGGGAAAAGTAGAGTAAGTGGGCAACTTGGAGGAATTGTGGAGTGGAGGAGGAGGTCGGAGTGGGCTTTCATGGGCATGGTGACTAGTCAAATGCTGGACCCCAAAAAACACGTGAGAGCTACAGATTTGTGCTGAAAGATGCAAATGTCTCATCGTCTGATTTCCATTCCTCTCTTTCCATCTGTGCATCTCCCACGTTGTCTTCCTCATTTTGTCTGCCTGCCTCTCATTGTCGAGCCGGTGCATTGATGCGCAACATGTTATTCCCTAAACTCTGTGCTCAACTCCAACTCAGTTATTCTATATCTTGTGGGCTTAGGCAGGCGATTTATAGTCCCCACAATCCACTGATGTGATGAGTTGTGTTGATAGTACCAAATAAAAGGTATCCTAGAAGTTCCTTTATCTTACTGTAAATGTATAATGGCAAACATCGCACTCCCTGAAATGTTTTGCCCTCACAACTTCTCTGATTAAAAAGTGCTGAGAGAAAGTGAGTGTGAAAGTGCATTCACTTACCTCCCACCAACACGACACCCATCCTGAGCAGTTGCTGCTGGTGCTTAAAAAATACAGTTAAGCGGTTAGCTTCCTCTTTCCTGTTAAAAAGCAGCTCTCCTTTAGCAGGCCGTGGGGAGCTGGCAAAGCAGTGGAGTGTGGGGAAGCTTTGGATTGTTGGGAGCTAATAAGAGGCTCTGTCTCATTATTGGCATGTGGGTAATTAACAGCGGCGGTCTGACTCGTCCGCCTGATTGCCTCTCTAGTTATCTCCTCAGTGAATGGAAGAGTGTTGGACTGGTGCTGTGGTTAAGAGCTAATTAAAAGATAATATTGTGTGGAGGTTTTTGTGGAAGATGGTAATCAGAGGGGATACAAATGCACACACACACACACACACACACACACACACACACACACACACACACACACACACACACACACACACACACACAAACACACACCATGTAGTCCTATTATATTTGTATAAAAGCCAAAAACTGTATCAGGGAGTCATTATCTGTGCCAACTCCGCTTTACCTGGAAACAAACCTGCCAGGATTGTAGGCTACATCATGAGTGAAGTCCAATGTTTTTCCTTTTCTTTGTTGTGATTTAAAGCACATAACAGGGAAATTTCAACAAAAAGATATAGATTTAATAGAATATGCAAGAAGCCTTAAAGGCTTGTCATGGGTCTCCCCCAGTTTTTAATGAAACAATCAAATAAACCAAAACATTTGAATAAAAACTTGTCCCATAATTAAAAAAAAATACACCCAAATAAGAAAAGTAATCTAAAACAAAATGATCATTAAAGGTAAAAGAAAACAATTGGTTTCAAGAAAAATAACTAAGACTTAGACTTTCAGGAGCAATCTCAAGGTTTTCAACCATAAAAATGTCAAATCACCATCCATCACCGAATGAGGCAACACAAAGGGGACCGAGCCCATGACCCACCGATGAAAGCACAGGCACAGCACATTTATATGCTTGCACCAGGATCTCTGTACACAACTCAGCAAACTTAAAGCTCATGTACCATTAAAAAGACTCCAGATGGCCAAACTCCAAGCACAAATCCTATTGTCCTCACTCAAATAGGAAAAAATCTACCAGGACCAAAATCCCAAGTGTGGCCACCCTTCTTAAGTTCCACAATATTGTTCCTTTTTATTTGATAGGAAATTGACTGGCAAGTTTTATCAAGGAAAGTGTGAAGGTTACTAGATTGTCTTGTCTGGTAAGAATCAAGATTTGTGTTGAATTGAAAACATTTCCAGGCAAGCTTTCAATCCAACTGATGACTTTATTTGAAATTCACAAATTTGCATTAAAAAAAAAAAAAATTAATGTTAAATGTGGATAAAATGTTCCTTTTACAAAACAAAGGAATGTTTTGTACATGTCTAAGAGTAAAATTAAAGATTTTATCGATATGAAAAGATCAGCAGACAGGTAAACATACAATAACTGCAAGAGCTACAGAATGTTTCTGATGGAGGAAAAGAATCAAACAAAGCTTACCAGCTTGTATGCTTTTAAAATGATCCACTAAAAGTTTGAGCCAGCATTTAGAGGTTGATGTCACCATGTCTTTTTTTTCCGACTGTAAATCCTTAATAGATGATACTGTGTTTGAACAGTGGGCCTTCTTTGGCCCACATTTCTCTCACAATTTCATCAGAGTTAATAATTCACCCCGTAGGGTTAAAAAAAAATCACCCTAAGCCATAGCAAATCCAACGTGTTACCTAAGCCTCCTCAGATTTTCTCTAAAAATAGGCCAGGCTTGATATCCTCTCCCAATTTGTGCTCTCATCACTGACTTGAGTTAGTCATTAGATGCCATGCGAGTGGGCAGATCAATGCTACTCATTGATCCAGTCTACCAGGTGGGGGAGAGAGGCAACGGCACTACAGTAATTGAATAACCCAGAAATAAACATCAGTAGCTTATGACACCCAAGGTCAAGCTGATGTCTTTGTTATCTTGTGCATTTTCTTCAGTCTATTATTGTGGTTTTAAGGTGTGGTTAATAGCTCTACTCGACACATTTTATACCCCAGACTTCAAAATCAACCTGTTGCAGTGATCATTATACTGCAGCAATTTTCAATTCAAATTTAAATTTTCAATAAAACACACCCATTTTTATTTAATTAATGATGTTTTTTCTACACTAACATTTCTAAATTAATTCTGTACTAATGTTCTGTCTATTTACAATTGCCTTACCCGTTATAACATTGCACCAGGGAGGTAGTACGCATTGAGTCTGTGTTTTTATATGGCTTTTCCTTGCTGCCTTGGGGTTGGCCTGCAAACTCCTTACATCTCATCTCAGTTGAGGCTTGCTCTCTGCTGCTGATTGTTGTGCTTTTCCCTAGTTCCTCATTCATGGCTCTTTGTCTTTTATTGGTGACATCTGATGGGACAGCGAGCTTTGGCCTGGCCATCTGCTTGATCAATTCAGACATTTGGCCAATGTGGGGTCTACGACTGGTCATGCTGATTGCCTTGTTGAGGTTGACCCTCACTGTCAGTCTCATGCTGACACAATAATACCTGCAGGTTTTCTCTCCGGAGCTGGAACAGCTGTCTGTCCCGGGGAAATGACGGTATGCTGTTTGGAGGAACTCTGTGCTCGTCCAAGACTGGTGCTATTTTGGCTGCCATGTCCTTAACGTGGGAAATTAACATTTTCAGACTGGATGATCCTCCTCCTCCTAGCTTCCCTGTGCTTGACGGGATTAGTCATCTGCATATGTAAAAGTGTTTAAAGCTCTTCACTGCACTTCAATTGAGCCTCTCAAGCGCCTGTAGCATCTGATTGTCTTTAGGCGCTGCCGTACCTTGGTTGTTTGAGTCAATTTGTCGAGGAATTACTGTACCTTGTTGGCTGCTCATATACACTACGTATACCGTATTATTAA
Organism: Chelidonichthys spinosus; assembly: GCA_029853015.1. Classification (NCBI taxonomy): domain Eukaryota; kingdom Metazoa; phylum Chordata; class Actinopteri; order Perciformes; family Triglidae; genus Chelidonichthys; species Chelidonichthys spinosus. Next base: position 15,462,133 of record CM056826.1, read on the forward strand.
AGAGAATGACTTTGCAGAAAACAATAACGTTATATTATAACTATATAAAATGTCTTCCACTTGAGGATTAAATAATGTGTGATCATATATATGTTTGTGTACAGCAGGCACCAGAGAGGGTGGGTCAGAGCGACGCTGTGTATGAGGTGGTGAGTCTTCAGAGGGAGGCAGAGAGAAGCAATGAAGGACAACTGGCCTCGCCCACTGAGGAAGAGGAGGCTGATGAAGGTAAGGATGTCCCTTTTTTCTCTCTCTCTCTCTCTCTCTCTCTCTCTATTGCTCTCCTCAGTTGCTTGGTTTCCACCTCTCTTACTCTTAGTAGTGTAAATCATATACAATATATACTAACTACATAATCACCTACCATATATATTAGCTACATATAACATATAAACTAGCTACATAATCATATAAAATATATTCGTAGCTACATACTCACTAATCATGCAGATTCTTTAGATCTTTGAAAACCCAGTTAGGCCATTATCATTGTTAAGATGCCTGAATTCTTCATTAGAATGCCTCTCCCCTAAATTCATATACACACACACACACACACACACACACACACACACAACACACAACCACACAACCACACAGGCGGACGCGCCACATCTCAGCATACATTGTCTTCCAAATCTTGCATGATTGAAAAATGCGACCTCACGATATGTAGAAATCTGTACAAATCCTGTCTTTAATATCAGAGAAATACAAGACACTTCTATGAACGTTCACAGGCACAACAAAGAAAATAATTTCTCATTTACTCTACATTTTGCATCAACAGCAGTTTATTTTTTCTGGGTGGCATGAACACCCCGTCTAAGGGAGTTCATATATCCAGATATTCAGTCTAAAATAGAGGTTTACCAACACTCATCTGCTCTCTGTGTGACATGAATCAACAGTGAAGTTTCATTTTCTTTAGGCACATAAAAATGGTGTGTTTGGGCATGGGTTTATGTGGGTTGTGTGAAAATGTGTGTGGCAAGATATTGTCCTAACTGCAATGTGTATGGATTACAGGGAATGAGTTTTGAGTGTGTGTTTGTTTGCATAATGTGTGCAAAAAAAAGCATGTATTCTGTGTGCGTTACAAAATACTTTCTGCATGTGTGTGGCACGTTGTTCAGCAATGACTGCAGGCAGAATCTCAGGGGTTTTGATAGCTATTTGTATGATTATGCAGTCTTGTGTGTATGCTCATGTGTCAAGCGTGAGTGTTTTTTGTGTGGTGCCTGTTCCCAGGGTTCGTTGGCTGATCGCAGTACAGCCCTGCAGTGTTAAACTACCATCAAACAACCCCCCACTCAACCTTTTCGGGTGAAATAAACAGCTTTCTTTCAGTCAAACAGACCAATGATCTCCCTACCCTTCTAAATAGTGCCAGTTGTTTAAATGTGACATAACAATCTAACCGTATCAAGGAAAAATACCTGAACAAAAAACAATTGTGTATGACAATAGAATTGAATAGAGTAAGTAAGAATAGGGCAAGTGTCTTGATCGAGATACTAAATTAATACACATTTAAAAATGACCAGTTAAGGTGACAAACAAGAGCAATGTAGATATTTTCTCCGATAATGGCAGGGTTGTCAGAGGGAGGGAGGCAAAACGGCAATATCATTAAAAGCACCAGCACTGGCTTTTAGACTTCAGTGGTTTCCAAACATGACCCAGTTTCAGCTCAGTAATAAACAGGACTGGCATTTCCACCTGACCACTGGCTCGGCTGTGCAGGTGTTGCAGATTAAGCTGTGTTGGTTTGGATAAAGGTGCTCATCTCTGTGTTCATTCAGGGTGTTTGTCTGCATGAAAATCACATGGAAATATTGTAAATTACTCATTATTGACTCCAGGTCCGATTGGCAGTGGAAATATGACATCTGGGTGTTTTTTCCCTTTCTAGCACAATGCTATGACTACTATGACCAACTCATTGTCATCTCAGCAACAAATTCAGTTTTTCTCTGTCCAAGCATTGCTCGAACATCATTCCAAATTAGACGCAACAAGTTTGAAAGTTTGATTGAATAAGTAACAGATATAAAATAACAAGCTTCACTGGCATCCATCCTGCTTAACCATGTTTTCTGGCATGTTGATGGCAAAAGTGAGTGAGATGGGAAAAGGAGTCTTTTGTCTATTTTTTATTTTTAAACTTTTATATATGCGCTAATTGTTGTGAAAAAAGCTGTGACTTCTCTCTCTCTTTGCCACTATATAAATGTTATTCTACGTGTTTCATCTTGAGGCACTAAAAGGCGTTTACAGAGTGGGAGGCAAAAATCGTCGCCCAAAGTCACGAGTCAGCCACCAAGGCCAGTGCTGGCGGCTTTCAAACTGCCACTGTGGGACGTGTTTTTCTGTAATGCCCCTCTCCTCCCGAGGCTGAAACCTGGAGGTGCTCAGGGCCGTGGAGCTGGAGGTCAGCCTCATTGTGTACAGAAATGAATACACTCCCAGTCTAGATGCCACCGCTGTGAGCACACACACATTCAATTCATATGGATGTTTATTTTTTTCTGCTTCTTCTTGGAAGCAATGTGGAAAATAGGCCTGGAGTGCCATCTCTTTTTTTTTGTTTTCTTTGCTTTCCCTTTCACAGCAGGCTCTGATTGTTGCCTATTGTGTTTTTTTGTTGCATTGTGTGGGCACACACTTGAATGAAACTGTCTATGGATGTTACGTTCCAATTTCAAATACGCTCAGACTGACACATGGCTCACATCCATTTTTATTTATTATTTTTGCACACGCATAAATCATCATAAAATCCAGATAATGAAAAAATAAAAATGAGAAGAAATGCGACAGGAGATGTCATGAAGCCACAGACTTATTCAATGGACCTCCACTCAACATAACGAAAAAACAATTACCAACAGAAGAGAAAAATTACTAAGCTAACAGAATTTAGGAAACTACAACTAAAAATATGGATCCATACAAAAATCTCTTATTATTCAGTACGCTGGACACATCAAAAAACAAAAGGGCATTAAATTCACAATTAAAGGTTATAAAAAGAGCTAAAATATAAAGGTATACCTTTTGTTTATATATATACACATAGCAAAAGTAGGGGATTTCTGCTCACTTTAATGTGAACAAATCCAATCCACTAGCGGCTTCAACATCAGAGAGATCCTATTTGAAAGTAATCCTACAGTGAATGCACAGCCCCTCTCCAGATTAAAAGGTAACAGTAATGGCCCTCGTCCTCACAGTTTCTTTCATCACCTGGTAAGTTGGCAGTGGCATTGGACTCACGCTTCCTCGCCACGTGGCCTCAGCCAATCTGAGGACAGAGGCAGAATCTTTGTGCTGGGCCTGAGCTATTTGAAAGGGCTCATCAAGCATTTATAAAGACCTGAAAAGCTCCTGCTGAGGCTGTAAGGTATAGGAGCAGCAGTGCATTGAGCATAGAGGCTGCATGTTCCAGAAGAAAATGTCTTTACTCATTATTTAATGCCAGGGCCTTAGTAAGGGCTTCAGTGGGAGTGAATGATGGCGTTAAAACCTTTTTCAGGGCTGATGATGTTCTGACTCGTTGTTGAGAGACCTATAGCCATGCCCTGAGAAGTACATTGCCACCATTGTGTTTTTTTCTCAGTCTCATTCTTACTGTATACTATATGCTGAGCATACTGTGTGAATCTCCGTGTGGACTGTGTGTCTGTGTGTTTGTTCCAGTGGGCAGTCATCTTTGTGTGGGTATCGGTTCATCTCTTCAGCAGAAGAGCAGACCAGACGGTGAATTAGTGCTTCTGTGTCTAAACACAAGTGGTTTGCTGTGCTGATTGCCTCTTGTATGCCTCACAAACCACCAGATAAAATAACAGTCATAATGCAAAGTGCAGGCATTGCAAGGGCACTCCTTCCTCCATTTGACTATGTTGCGTTCATTTTGACAGGTTTTAAAATGTGCAAAACAGTTCAAAGATGCATATATTATATCATTCGAGGAGACTGATGGCTCTTGCATCAACTGCTTGGCACTCTGATGGAGCATCCTCAGGTCCGAACCCGTGTGTCCCATTGTCTGAGTGAGAGGAAGACAACACATTCAGTTTTTGACAACTTGTCAACGAGGTGTTGGTCTGGGAGCACTGTTTTGATATGGATACCTGAGACCAGGAATGATCCATTATGCTCTAAATATTTTAAAATATCTATCTCATTCTGTTTCATGCAGACAGCGACAGTGAGATCTCGAGTGGGACAGGAGACGTTTCCAAAGACTGTCCGGAGAAAATCCTAGAGTCCTGGGGAGGGATCCTCACCAGATGGTAAGGCTTTAAAACAGAAAATACACGTTGTACAATGTAACCAATATTATATTGGACCTAGCAGGTGCTTATATATATCTACATTATACATCTGAGGTATTATTGAGGGCAGAAATAATGTGTATAAGCATTGCCTGAGAAGATCTATGATTTATGCATGTAACTCTTGAATGAATCATGACAGGCAACTCCTCATAGATTACAGTGGAAAAAGGTGTTTCAACAAGAAAATGGAGCATAAATAGTGTAAATAAACCATGGGTGTCAATGCAATTGCGTCAAACATCAATGAGCAAAAGCGCCGTAACACAAACATTGATGCTGAAAGGCCCAACTTACCTTTTAAAGACCTTGATTCACAGCACAGGACTGGGGTCTTTTTAATTGTTTTATCATCCTATCAAAACCGTTCCCTTAAGATACAGCCACTAATTTATGAGCTGTAACACATACTGTCATTACTTTCACACTTTGTGCTTTCACAACAACCAGCATTGATACATCCAGCTTTAGCTGTGGTGTGATTAAGTGAATAAAATGTTTCTTCATTTGATTTCCCAGCCTGTTTTCGTGCTGTTGCATCAGCACAATGAAGTGAAGTAGTTTATCGGGAAATTGCTTTCATATGGCCTCAATAAATGCATTATGATGACAAGCATCATTAGAAAGAACTGACGTTTTCAAACTTTTCAAAAAAGCAAGATATTTCCTCATGTGGGAGAACTCTTACAACATGACAGCACTATAGTGGATATTTGACTCTAATACACTAAAGTATTGTCCTTGGTAGTGTAAATTTTAATAATACGTAATATTATGTTAAAGTCATCTGTATGGTATATAATGAGGTGGGTAGTACTGTGATTAATACTGTAGTTAATAATGCAATCAACCTGTATTTATTTGACCAGTGTACCCAATAATACTGAAGTTGAAACTGTAATATGAGGGTGTGTGAGGCAGTGAACCTGCTGCTTTAGACATGCATTAAGAACCACAGGAGTCTTTTTTTGGGATGCTCCCATTGTGAAATTGTGAAAAAATTAAATGCATTCTAGTGTTATTGTACTTTAGTTAATAAGGACTTTTTTTTATTAAATAATATTCATGTTAGTGCAGCATAAAAACGTCATTGTGACAGGTCTGTAACCCTGCACTTGATTGATTCAGATTGTTTTTCAAACTGCCACTGCACAAAAAAGCATTATCAAATCTGTCCAGCTGCACTTCACATTAATATTTAAAGTGGCTAAATTAAATTAAGTGAGATTATAAAATAATGAATTACCTGTTGGTCTTGTGTATCAGGCATGGGAACCTGTCCACTCGTCCGAAGGGTTTGCCCTCATTGGTTCGCAGTGGCATTCCTGAGCCACTCAGAGCTGAAGTCTGGCAGCTGCTGGCCGGTTGCCACGACAACCACGACCTGCTTGAGCACTACCGCATCCTCATCACTAAGGTAAGCGCACACACACACACACACACACACACACACACACACACACAGACCACAGAGACACACACAAATGGCTGTGTGCACTTCAATGTCCACAATTTTTTAAATGTTTATCCTGATCTCAGGACTGTTGAAGTGTCAGCAGACTGTTGTTGGTTCCCAGTGGATTTCATGTCTCGTCATTAGCTCACAAAATGTCTACTCGCCAATGTTGTCTCTCAGTATTCCATCAAAACTTAAAATATATAGTTCTTACTGGTACTTTGCTTCAATTGGCGATATGAATCTTTAGCATTGATTGATTATATAATGTCTCTATGATGAAAATAAAGTGGGAAATATTCTTCCATATTGTTCGTACCTTAGTATTTCCAAGAGAACCAACATCATTAACCGTACAGCTGTTCCTCTGAACCATGCGTTTGGTCGGAGAACACTCTCATTTAGCCGTGACATTTAAATGTACGCGGCGCTGTCTCGGGACTATTACAGCTCATGTCGGCCCTTTGGCCTCCCAGAGAGCTTCCAAGAACTTTTTGTCCTTTTAGTATTTAACTGTTTGGTGATCAGTCTGTGTTCATATATTATAACCTAACTTGGTGCAGTTTGACTTTTTGGTTGATAAAGTTCAGAGAGTCAGAGTCATAGTCATAGTCAAGACTCATAGTTTCTTCTGGTATTTGGTCATTAATTGTAATATTAACTGACATACTGTAACACAGTGATTGAACATCTGTACTACATACTATGGACCCATGGATAATTTACATTTTTTTTTTTTCAGTTTTCTTCTTCTCCAGAATGATTCACAAATTGTGCAATGCTAAATCAAATTAACAATGTCATGCAAAATGGCACAAACACTCCAAATAGTCTTTGCCAATATATTATTAGCAACAGCTAGCAAGGAGATAAAAGTCGAGGTTAAAGGTTGAAGGTCAAAGCTTCAATGGTCAGAGAGCAGAGACGGAAAGATTTTTTCACTGAAATAAATTTTGGATAATCAGGTAGAAAACTAAGAAAACGGTATGACCTTTTGATTCAGCTGAACTAAACAAGGCAGGTGTCACACTGTTAATGATTATTATGAGTTACAATGCATGAGACTACAGCTTTATGTAACTTTCCCTAATGGAAGCACTTTTGAGTTATTGAGCTATTCATCATTGTGTAATCCAGAAAATATCTATTACTCTGCTTCATACATTTCACAGATTTATTATTAACACCTTAGTTTCATGTTACCGCTATGAATCTTTTTAGAGTTTCTCCAACTAAAGCTTGCATTGCTACGCTTGTTTTCTCTATAGTTATCATTTAAAGGAAAACTAAAGAAAAGAGAAAAAGAGAAATAAGTAAAATAGGGGAGAGGGAGGAATATGGACCCATAAATATGAGGTTTTAGTCACAGGGGAAGAATTGGAGTAGAGGAATGTGTGTAAATGTCAAGAGAGCTGGCAGATTTCTGTCTTTCCAGAGTCACATATCTTCAGTTGTCTTTCACCTACTGAGTACATTTTTCACTTTTACTTTCACAATCTTTATGTTTCCTTTACCATCTTTATTGAGACCATTTTTCTTTTGCCCCTGTGTCCCATTTCTCTATGTTAAAGCCCCCCACCCCTCCTCCTCCTTCTCTTCCTCCTTCTCTTTCCTTACATAAAACCAAGCTTCTGTAGTTCAGCTCATTTATTCTCATATTGGCTGGGCCATGCCCACGTCCTCTGTCTTGCTGGAGTAGTGATGGTATTGATAGGCGGGTGGCCGGGCTATTAATAGCTACACCAAATGAATGGAACTGAGGGAAGATGGAGGGGGGAGGGAAGAGAGGCAAATGACAGCAACGGTATGGGCGATGAGCTTAATAATGTCTGTTGTCCAGGCTCAGTGCTCAACGTTAATGCTGATTAAATTTAAAATAATTGGACTGTCATCCTTATGGACGGAGTGTTGGTATCGTAAATCTTTTCAGGTGTTTTGTAGTGACTCATAGCCAATGGATGTTAAGCCATGTGTGGTTTCTAGTCCTAAACATACATCACCAAAACAGAATTCTGTTTTATTTATCGAACTTGGTCTTGGTCATGATTGTATTTGTGTTTTTTCAATTTCAGTCATTATGTGCATAAAACTGGCAGCTATTTGCTATTGCTGCTCCTTCTCTCATTGTCCATCCATCCAGGGTTTATCTTTATGAAGCTATCAGACACCCTGAATGAAATGTCCTTCAGATTTCTATATTTCACTTGTACAATGAATCCTATGCAGTTTTCTCTAACACGATTTACTGCATCAAGCTCATGTTAGTGACAAAAAAAAATGTTTAGATAGAAAAAGGTTTCAGGACTCCTATGATATCTATTTGAGATTTTTAGTTGACAAGACAAGCCTTTAAATGTTTGTATTTTGCATTTACATTACAATTGTTCTCTGTAGGCTATGTGACTTTTAATATCATTCAGATTCATCATTTCTGTCACCCTATGTGACATATTTTGACGTTCAACCAAGTGGGAGCACAGGTAGCCACAGAATATTGATGCCTTGACAAAGAAAGACATTTAATGTCCTTGAAATTAAATATTCCTATTACAAATGTATTGAGTTGTGAGCATAGTGTATGCATGCCTGTGCTGTTACTATGACGTCCACGTTATAATAACAGGAAAATATTTTATTTAAAAGTTTAAAGACACACATGTGATACAATCATTTGTAAATTATAGTATGGGCATTACGTTTTTTGTTGTTGTTCATGTTCTGTGTTCAACTATTATAGTTGCACACTTGTAATTTTGTTGTCATACAGTTGGGCAGATGCACACATGGACCAATACCTTCAGTGTAATAATGGTTAGGCAATGGCGTACACTCTAGTTTATAAGATAAATGAACTGCCACCAAATCATAGTTTACTGTTAGGATTTAGACTCTGACTCATTTAGATTTAGGTGGATGGATGGTCGTTCTTTTTCATGGTGATACCTTAAGACAATGACTGCTTTCTCATAATGTGCAGAGTGCAAGCTGGTGAAGGATTTTACAGTAGTTTATTTAATTCTTATCTGTGGAGATGGAGAGGTTAAAAACAACTCCTGTATCAGGTTGCGAGCCTTCAAATGATCTTGTCACTCCTCGAAGAATCCGTTCCCAAGGTGAGAACCAGTGGGTTAGACTAGCTCACTGAGCATTTAGCAGCATGTGGCCCGTAGCTTGATATCATAGATCGCAAGTGTCATGTCCAGTGTTGTTGTACTGCTCTCATTTACAATCATCACACACACAAATACACACTCTGTCTCTCTCTTTCTCACACACACACACACACACACACACACCATGGCTTCAGCTGAGACATTCCCAAATACCCTCTTTCTCGGCTGGCACAGCTCTGTGTTCAGGTCGGGGTTGGGGGGATGCTAGTGACATTTGGACAACCTTTCGTCTCCCTAGAGCAGAACAAGCCCAAGGTGTGCTGCCTCGCTTGAACCCGCAACTTAAAAAAAGCCCAGCCAGATATTTCCAGACCTGCCTTTCCAAAGACCAATCTCACTCAAAGCACAGCCAGTGTGTTAACAGAGGTCAGCATCTCTCCACAGGTTCGATGGCGGTCATCAGAGACCTGGAACAGCAGGCCATAAGAAGCCTTATACTATATGAAACTGAAGGTCATCCAAGGAGATTATTTCTCCAAGGGAATTTATTTATTTTTAGCAAAAGCATTATTGCAATGCATATGTTTCTGTCCAGTTAGATGAATAGGCACTCGGTCAAATGTGGCCTTCAGTTGATAAATTGAATTGAAAACCTTGTTTCTACACAAATCCTTGTTGTCATGGTTCAGTTTCAGAATACCAACCCTACGTACAACATACAGCCCAACTCCTGTCCTTCATCGCTTATTTGGACACATCTTGACTTCAGTATGATTATGTTTGATAGAGAAATGCTATTTCAAGCTATAATGATAAGAGTTCGGTAAAAGTTTTAAAAGGTTAAAACTATGGTCTACATTGTGAAAATCAGTTGAGCCTCTGAGACAGATTTAGGAATAGCATCCCTCCCCAACCAAACCCTCCCTTCAGTGTTACACGATTGGACGAGGCAGGAGTGGGAGGGGACGAGGTAGGATGACGAGGAGCAGGGGAGACGAGGGGATTGGATGGAGGGTATGAGCCAATTGGAGCCTAACAGAGCAATGGCTCCCATTGGTCAATTCCTATGCAGGCCTACGGCTGATGGACTGAATGGATTTTTTTCATCCAAATCGTAGACCATAGCTTTAACTTTTATTGCTGTGAGCATTTTATGTATCTACCGTTTTCTATTTCTTTTCTGAACTTTGCCGGAATTCCCACCCATAACTGCAACCCTGATGAGTTTAATTCTTTACAAAGCATATGACGAAATCAAAGAGACCAGGGCTGTGAGGTGCTTTGCATTTTTTTTTATTTTTTTTTTTATGTTGAATCATGTCGAGGCCAGGCACCAGCTTAGAAATGACATTTAACGTCTGTGTACAATCAAAGGTAGCATCAGCCATGTAGCCGGTTTGGAAAAATACTACACCCACGCCTGATAACCCACATACATGGAGTACAATGTACATAAGATAGGGTGCCATGGTAACTGCGAGGGTCTATGGGCTTCTCTCTGCTTGAAGTTGTCTCCATGTGTTTCATTTTGTCCTTTTCTCTTAACTCAGGTTATTAAGTACTTGATATTTGAATAATTGGAAACTGGGTAGATGGCCGGCTACTTATGAATACACACTCCCAAATTTCACCTCTTAATCTTTCAACCTTCTGGCAATCACTGAATTCACTATAATACAGTATGTGTACACAGGCGAGTAATGGTTTGAATTTTAAATAAAAAGCAGACGGCTTTACCATCTAGTGATCTGGAGAGGTGGTTGAGTATGAGAGCGTAAAGCATACTGGTAATCTATGACGGCATATTAGGGCGAAGGTAGGTAAAATAAAACTAGAATATTCTCTGAGATTAGAAAGTCATAAATGCAAGGTTTTCTTAGTTTTGCAAACATTGACATTTTAGCGATGCAAAGTTTTCACTCCTAGCTGAAAATACATTATGCATGCATGCACAGGCACACATTATGCACATACATAAACATAATTCCTGTAGCTTAGTTGTGCCCTGCCACTAGTTTGAGTTCTCCCACCATTCATGGGTGAAAAGAAAATCCCTTTTGAGGAAAGTCGTGTCAATCACAGCCTCGCACACAAAGACATGCGGGCACACACATACTCCCCACTAGCCCATCCTGCTTCATAGTATCTGTAGGGACCATCTGCACCGTATGGCCACGACACAGCCAAGCAACACCACTTCCATTCTCCCCTCCTTACAATATGGGTCTATTCACAGCAACCCTCCCATCCTGACTCTGTGTGTGTCTCCATAATTCAGCCCTCCAGCTCCCATTCAAATATCCATAGCAGGAACCCAGTACGCACTACAAAAGGACACACTGCCTGTCTCCCGCAGCGTCTGGAAATTCTATATCTGGAAAAGAAAGGGGTTATGAGTATTTATGGAACACATGTATGTATGTTCATTTCTGTGAAATGGTGTGATAAAATAATTTTATAAGTAAAGGCGTTGTATGTGTGAGTGTTAGCATAGCATCCTAGCTATGCTTACACTGGCATGACCGCTATGATAAAGGAGATCCAGCCTCCAGCATTTTCTCTGCTTACAACACTTCTGTGTTTCAGTTCTCATGCAGAGTGTAGCCTGACAGCAAGAGTAGTGCTCTTCTTCCTCCTCTTCTTCACTTTGGAGTCAAACTAGCATTTGTCTTGAGTATTTCTTCGAAGGGATTTGTCCAGAAAGGGTTCAAAAGGAAGGAAGAAAAAGGTCAAACAAGAGTTATACAGCATAATCAATAACTTAGTGTTGCATTCCCCAGAACATACAGTACAGTGATGACACATACATAACATAGGCCATTAACAGACAGAAAAGTATTGCTAGCGGTCTTAAAATTACAAAATGCTACCATGATCTGTATGTTATACAATGGCATTTATTAGGTAAATAACTATTTATTTTACTTTGACAAAAATAAAAATTTCAAGTAAATGCACGAAGACTTATTGTTTCCATCTTTAACAAAGGAACGCATGTTACATCCTGACCTACATGGTACAAGGACAATAGGTGCTACAGAATAATAAATTTGAGTAGGTTAACCTGGGCGGTCAGACTTCACTGCCATGTGGTGTGGGGCGAGATGAAGATGATGGATGGAGATTTCAGTGGGCAGCCTCTCTGTCTTTGACCTTTAGCTGTTCTTTACCATTAACTGCAGCAATCCCAGTTAATGCAGTATAAATTTTGACATTGTGCTTGAGGTGAATATGGTATATTGATTAAGATATTAAGGGTGTTCAACTTACATGTTTGTCATGTGAAAATAATAGCTGCTTCTTTGTTTCTGTCAACTATGCACAGTGCTCGGGTTTTGCATGCTGATCTGTGATGTAATATTTTTAATTGTCACAGTATCTGAATGGAAACCAGCATTTCATTTTTTACTGTCAATCTTTGACATCTCAATTTCCAATACAGTTTTTAATACTTAAGCAAAGTATTCTGCACTCAAACCAGTGACTTCCCATGGTGTCAGTGCTTAGATTCTTCTTATACTTAAGTGGCCTCAAACTGGGAACTGAATCCAGAAAAAGCTTGGCCACTGTTGATAAATATAAATACCGGCTTCTGCCTGCTAAGCTGGTTTAGTGTTGGTCCGCTGATGGTGCTCGCTGAATGTTTGTATCAGGCAGTGAACCAGCTCTAATCTGCCCCAACAACCACCTATCTCTCCATATCCCAACCCCCAGACTCTTGGACAAGAGAGTTGTCAGGGATCAGAGGTGCAGAATCCACTGCTTTTAGATTTGAAAAGCAAATTAAATGAACTGAAATTCCATGACAACCAATCTCAAAAACAGCTTCTGAAGGACCTACGTTTATACAGGAAAAAAAAAAAAAAATTGTAAGGTTTTTTGTCAGAAAATGTAATGGGGTCTAGTTGCAGAGAAAAGTCTAGAGAGATGGTGATAAAATAATAATAGTTGGAGCACAGGCTGCATATTTTTGAAATGTATGAAATTAACAATATATATGGCAAGCGTAACAAAGTGCTGCATTGTTATCATTATGCAATATTGATACTGAGTCAATGGAGGGTCCCGGGATAGAAGATGTTGTATTCTGTACAGATTCAATTGATTTGAATTAATTCAATATAAATCAAGAATGACTTTGTGTTGCTAATCATAAAACATAAGGCCTCAGCCAAACACAAAATACAAAAAATAGTCTGTATCCTCAGCACCCCTGGTTGTGTTGGGAATACGGTAATATCGACCAAAAAGCTGGTAGTCAGCGAAAAAACATAGCTTGACTGACGGAAACAAAACACAAGAGGAAATGAAAAGCACTGAAGGTCCGCATATCCCCTTCCAAGAATATTTGTTATTCTTGCATCTTGTGATTTCACGCCAGGACCAGTAATTTAATTTGCTTTAAAAGAAATTAGGTGATAAATACTGGAGGCACTTCAGACACCATTTGGCTAACATCAGAAGCAGTTGCGTAAAAGTAAGCATTGATGTCACAATATGTACAGAACATTCACTGGTCATTTATATCATAGAATAATGACTCATGATAACATCTACATAATATCTCTGACTGCTTCGCATATTTACTGCAGTTATCTGACTGTGCAACACTTACTCGTCTTGAAGTAGCAACGAAGATTACCCTTTTTTATCTGTTTCTCTGTAAGATTCAATCCAGGAACCTCTGCATGAATTGTACATGACCTTATAATGTTATCTGAACAATTCTTACAATAATGACTACTCTTAAGTGTTTACATGGCCACCGGGCTCTGTCATAACCTTTCTGGATTGTTTAAACAGCATCTAAAGGCTCATTTCTGCAGACAGACCTTGGATTTTTTGTTGTGTTGGTTGTGTGTGTGTGTGTGTGTGTGTGTGTGTGTGTGTTGGTATTTGTTTTTGCTTTTATTGATTGAGCGCTATGTGATGCTTGCCCTTGTAAAATGTCCTTGAACCAAATGATGAAACCCCTAATTATGTGGCTGTGGAAAAAAATCAGCTCAACCCTTCATGTTCATGTAAACTGTCTGCTTATGCCAACAAATTGCTGTTGAGACTGGTACAGCAGGAGCCCAGGGGTGGAGGAGGGTGGGATGCTGGGAAGTAGTGAAAGGTGAAGCAGCCTCCACCTTTGTTTCCAAGTGGCCCCGCTGGCTTTGTTTTGGAGCAGAATGAATTATTAACGGTGTCCTTCTGGTCGTGTTTTTCATCAGTGTCCACCTCCAAAGGTAAAGAGAACAGTGCTGAGAGATCTCCATTGACTGGCTCCTTCCACGACTGTCTACTTTTTTTTTAGGTCTTCACTTGTCTGTCTTTATTTTTAGTTTTCCTTTCTTTCTGGCCCCGCTCTTTGTTTTTCCATCACACTGTTTTGTTGAATGACCAAACTATCTGCTCTCCATTACAAGAATCATCCTTCATTAGTCATCAGACAACAACAACTTATAACTGACCACTGTAACCTGTTGTTTTGTGTTTTCAGGTTGTGAACCGTTGCCTGATTTGATTAGATTTTTCAAGTTGTTGAACCGTGACCTGAGTCAGTAATGGCTTGCCAATAGTAATCATTATATTTACATCTGCTATAATGTTAGGCAATACTTCATAATTTTCTTAGGCAATATCTATTCTTTTTTAGGTAATATCTCTTCTGCAAAGTTACACAGACAGCAAATGTTTGATTAAATTAATGTATTGTTGTTTTTTTCACAAATTGTAATGCTTGCATTATTGTTAATCAAATCTTATTGTATTATTGTGGACAAACAAAATGTTTGAAATCTTTTCACCAAGATGCAACAAGCCACTCTCTTTCAGTTAGATTCCAGTGGCTACTGCCTCCAGATTTAAGGTCAACGAGTCTATGGAAGGCTTTTCATTGGCTTGAATGCGCTGTCATAAACAGGTGTGTTAAAGGATTGGACTGGCTGCATGCCACCTTTTCCTGTAATATTCTCACATTGTGTCTTCCTCAAGGACACTCAGTCAGGCGGTTGTCTGTGAATGGCTCTTCTTCTGGAAGGCACATTCCCTTGTTGTTGGTATGCAGATAACACATTTGGTTTTGCTCGGATGATTTCATATTTGACATTCTGTGTGAATTTGACAAAGCACTTTTATATAATTTTGTTTTGTCAATTTAGACACATGGTTGAATAGCATCATTTGCTAATTTGTCCATCTGCAGTATAGGTTGACAGGATGTCCATATTTTTTTAATTATTGTCATGTTTGCTCCTTTTTTCCAATAATCCAACCACTTTACTCTTCCTGGAAGAGACCAGGTGCAGCGTTGTTTTTTCAAAGTAGCCATTTTCCATCCAACTCGCAGCCAACCACTCATCAATGACTCCACTGGCTCTAATAAATCAAAATCAAACAAGCAAAAAAAAAAATGGTAGTGCTAGGGAAGATGCTCTAATTTTTCTGCATGGCCAAAATGCTTGACTGTTTCTTTCCATTTTGCTCTTATGCTTAGCAAATTTACTGCCACTTGATCCTCTATCATCTGCCGGCCAAAGGATGCTCCCAACTAGTCTGGAGCCTGGCTAGTGAAGGGAAAGGGCTAATTTTGTGGAGGTTGAATATCATCCTGCATTCATGACCATGACAATGCATTGTCTTTTCTTCTTCCCTCAAAGTAGAGACTGTATAGTGAGAGACTCAAAGGAGTGTCTTGAAATTTATACTTTGCTGTGATATTTATTTTCAATGATGTTGGTTGTTTTCATGTATGAATCGAACAGACCTGGATCCTGCTGGGGCTGGGTAGAAGTATGGAGAAGGGAGGTTGAGTGGAAAAAGTGCGACTGAAACAGGAAAGGAAAGAAAAGGAGGGGGGTTTTAGTTAATAGAAAACCGACTGTGAGAGATAAGTAAAATGTAAATAGGAAATGTATCCAAATTTACCTCTGGGAGAAAGCCAGTGTGAGAGACAGAATAATATGGCAGGGAGCCTCAGGTGCAGCTGGAATGGGAGGAGGCAGGGCAGTGAGCGAGAAGCTGAGAGAGAGAGGGAGAAAGAGGGAGGGTTCGTGTGTGTGTGTGTGTGTGTGTGTGTGTGTGTGTGTGTGTGTGTGTGTGTGTGTGTGTGTGTGTGTGTGTGTGTGTGTGTGTGTGTGTGTGTGTGTGTGTGTGTGTGTGTGTGTGTGTGTGTGTGTGTGTGTGTGTGTGTGTAAAGAGAGAGAGGTTGAGTGTGCAAGCTAGAAAGATTGTGTGGAGAGGGAGGGAGGGAAGTGTAAGCCAGTCACAGCATCTCTCCTTCTCACTGCACCAGGGCTGAGGGACTCTTCGTCCCCTCGCTTCCCTCGCTGCAGATTTAACTCATTTCCATCAGCGCAGTCATCTTTTTTTTCCCTTCTTCTTGCTTTTTACGTACCGCTTTTGACAGATGCATTGCATTCATCTCTTTCTGTCTGCCAGGATCTAAGGATTTATTTGTCAAAAAAAAAAGCGCGGGTTGTCCGGTTTACCAGAATTAAAAGGGGGACGTTTGCTTGAAACTGCGACTCGGACTGGGACTTGCTTTTTTTTTTTTTTAACTGCTAGAGTGGATTCCCTTTTGTTGTGCCGCCAGTGTTTTGTTCAGGGCGACAGACATACTGAAAGAGGAGTTGTAGGACCCAATACCTTTACAACTAAAAAGAGCGGGTACGTCAAAGGACGAAGCAAGTTCTAAAAGCTATGGTTGCATTAAGCACTTGAAGGTGCTAAGCCTCTCCTGCCAATGCCTCAGAATGTCACCGCAAAATACTAGTAACACATTCATGGGATAAATGGGTGGATTGCCGATTGATCCCCACACCCCTCGCTGCAAGTGTCTGCCACAGGATTGCTGAGGAGTCGGAGAGAGAGGAGCGCTGAGCTATTCAGCTGGCCTCTCACTGCTCCAGGAGAGTCCTTCCACCTGCCTGCATGGGAGTCTTACATTCAACACTTTCATCAGCTACTGGACTTTTGTATTTGTTTGTCTTTTGTGACTTGCAGTCCAGAACACTGAGAGGCAAGTTTGCACATTTGGATTTACACCTAACATCGCTCCAGTGGCAAAAGTCATCCAGACGTATTGCAGCGCTTGGCTTTTACCTCATTCTGCCTAGGGATGCCTTGTAAACACATTTCCCCCCCCAGCGCTGTGTGTGCCGAGAGAGCTGTGACATTATCTCCTGCGGAGATCCCCATGTTGTTCTAGCCTGTGTCTGTGTTTTGATTCAGACAATAGCTGGGCATGCATGGGCTCCAGACACTGACCAGAGGACCACCAAAATAAGGGAAGCCTGCTGTTACATTGTAAACACCCTAGCACCCATGTCACAGAGAAACTTTGGATTTAATTGAAGGGTTGTTTTTCCAGACTTTGGTACACACCGAAAGAGACTCCTAAGACCTTTTAGCAATGACTGGCTAAAATCTACATTTTTAAAGGTAACTGCACTCAGTAAATGTGAAAAGTGAAATAGGAGCTGTACGCTGCTTACTTTCCTGAGAGGAACTGTCAAGAGTGGAGCGTTGTACTCTTCTCAGTGCTTTAAATTCTTCATACGGAGTCCTCCCTTACATCTTCTGTGCTCTCTGCCCTTGTGCGGACAGCTTATGCCCTCAGCCTCCTGATGGCAACCCTTATTAGGAACAGGAGATGAGGGCACGGACTGGCAGGCAAAGCAGCAGGGAAACTCGCCGTTGGAATAGATGCTGGCCCAGGCAGTAATGCTACCCTGCTACCCTGGTTTACGGAAGCAATACAGTTTTTTTCCCCCCCTTGACTGTTACCCACTCACTACTTTCACTTACCATGAGTGATTGGAAAAGGAGAGCTAAACGGGTTGTCCTACCCTCCCAGAGGCGGTATTGATTTTCCTCCAGTAAGTGTTCATTTGATTGAGACCCAGCTATGTGAGGGTAAGGTGAAACGGAGAGTGAGTGTGTTAGAGAGAGTATTGAGCTCGGTTAACGGGAGAAGGCTGGAGACACCTGGTGTGGAGGGGTGGGGGCAGGCAGTTCTCCAGTTTCAAGCCAGCTGCTTTATGGATGACACACTACAAACCTGACCCACCTGGACAGCACCCAGAACAATGAACCAGTCTGAACTAACAATGGACCCGGTGCTCACTGCCAACAGCAGTCATAGAGACTTCTTTCCAGGCAGGGCCACCAACCACTCTTGTCCCTTGGGCTGGGGCCTTAACGAAGGCCTAGAAGCTTGCGTCCTGGAGACAGCTGTCATTGTACTTTTGACAGTGCTTATCATTACAGGGAACCTGACGGTGATCTTTGTGTTCCACTGTGCCCCTCTACTACACCACTACACCACCAGCTACTTCATCCAGACCATGGCCTATGCCGACCTGCTGGTTGGTCTAAGCTGCCTGGTGCCCACCCTGTCTCTGCTCCACTACCCAGCAGGTGTCCAGGAGCCCATCACATGCCAGGTCTTCAGCTACGTCATATCTGTTTTAAAGAGCGTTTCAATGGCCTGCTTGGCTTGCATCAGTGTGGACCGCTACCTGGCCATTACGAAACCGCTGTCCTACAACCAGCTGGTGACACCATGCCGATTACGAGGCTGCATTACCCTCATCTGGGTCTACTCTAGCCTGGTTTTCTTGCCCTCCTTCTTTGGGTGGGGTAAGCCAGGCTATCATGGGGACATTTTTGAGTGGTGCGCTCACTCATGGCCAACCTCTGCCCTCTTTACAGGCTTTGTGGTGTGTTTGCTCTATGCGCCTGCTGCACTTGTGGTTTGTTTTACCTATTACCATATCTTTCGTATTTGTCAGCAACACAACAGGGAGATCAGTGAACGAAGGGCACGTTTCCCAAGCCAGGAGATGGAGGCTGGTGAGGGAGGTGGCGGTGGGCATCATGGAGGGCATGGACCAGATCGGCGCTATGCGATGGTGCTGTTCCGCATCACCAGCGTTTTCTATATGCTTTGGCTGCCCTACATAATCTACTTCCTGCTAGAGAGCTCCCATGTGCTGGATAGCCCTGCCCTCTCCTTCATTACCACCTGGTTGGCCATTAGCAACAGCTTTTGCAACTGTGTCATCTACAGCCTGTCTAATAGTGTGTTCCGCCTGGGTATGCGCAGACTCTCTCAGACGATTTGCTCCTTCAGCCACTGTGCAGCCGATGACAGAGACTTTGGGGAGCCGAAACCTAGAAAGAGGGCAAACTCGTGCTCCATTTGAATGAGCTAAGCAGCTAGTTAACTTTCAATAACATTGGCAGGGCTTAACCAAACAGAAAACCATTTCTGTCGTATCAGCCTGTCCGCTGACACCAGTGACATTGCCTTGGTCACAATAAACTATGGTTTATTGCATTACAAGCTTTTCAAGGAGATGGGTGTGGTGTCTAAACAGAGAGATTTAATGAGATGGTCACTCTCTGATGGCTTTTATTCTGTGGTACGTGGCTTGGCTGTGGATCGTGTAGAAAGTAGTTTCCATGGCTTTCTTAGCCTTTACATCTAACTGTATGTCACCAGCCAGGCCAGACTTAGTGAGAAGACAAAACTGTAAGCTCACAGAGATTCACAAATATCTCTTCAGACATTAAATGTATCCACACTATTCATGCCTGTTACATGATCTTAGTAGTTGTGAATCGGATGTACTTTCTATTCAATGTCTCTGCAGTATCTGTCATTAGGGGAGACTAGACAACCCTGATTTGTGCACATACATCTGTTTAAAGGTTGTATATGGATATTAGACTTTCTAACTGTATAAACACACATGGTGACAATGATGACGGCCATTATGCTGCTGAAAAATAACAGATGGCGTATGGCCTTGTCTGTTTTCTAGAGGAAAGTGTGCACTCCATTTATGCAGAATATTTTGTGTTGAGTTTGTAAACATGATGTGTGCATGTGCACAGGAAAGAGATGCAAAAAAAGTCATGATGTACTGGTCAGGTTTTTTGACACATTCAAGTTTTTCTTTATAACTATAAGAGTGATGGGCCAATTGCCGATCTGACAGTTGGTTCAAATGTTATTTACTCTTAAAAATCTAAAATTGTAAACTCCAAAATAGCAATGTTATAAGCAGTTCATCAAAATGTACTCCTACATCACAGCATTAGATGAGATCTGGTAAAATATCTTAACTTTTAAAATGTGTTTTGAACCCTTTAAATCAAATCAAATCCCCAAAGCAGAGGTTTTTACTTGACACTGTTACCAATCAATGCTATATACTGTCAAATGTTCAACACATTAACACATTGTCTACTGCTGTAGTGTGACCTGTTTCAGATTTTCCAAGGATGACATGCTCCCTTTTTTGTTTACCAATTTAAATATTAGCTGATTATGGTTGGTAACCAATTGATTGGCAAAAGCAAAACATGTCCAGTATGTCTAAAAAACTCATGTTGGCAGCTGATAACTACCCAGCACACTGTTTTTTTCCCCCAAGGTCCCCCGGTACATTTATGAAATAGCCCATCAGTGCCAGCATTCCCACCATTGGTGTGGCATTCCTGATATGGCTGTGTTATGAGTATTCTGCTCACAGTTTGATGCATGAATGCCCGAGACAGCCATTTCTAACCAGCAAATAAATATTACATCCCCCCATGTATATGTAGGGACATGTATACTGGATAGTGATCAAACAGCAGAATTGGCCAAATGAAACGGCATAATCTAATTGAATTTCACGTCATTATTTATAATGTGAAATGTTTAGTTAATAAACAGAATTATATAATTGAGCTGAGGATATTATTATATATATTTTAGATGCACCTCTTGGTTGTTGCTCTCAATCTACTCACAAACTTCCCTGAATCACTTATAGGTAAGAAAAGTGATAGCGACAGTGTACACCTGAATATGTATGATGGCTTTGGGTGCTTAGTATCAGTGACACATTTATCTTGTTAAAGATGATAGTGGGTTTATTTCCCAGCAGCAGTGGACATGGGCCAAGGTTAATGTGATCTGATCTGTCTGGAGGTTGCTTTGAGGTTTTAACTTAAGTGATCTGGAATTAATTATCCTCAGCTTATCTTCTGGCAGTTTGTTAAACTACTGGCGAGACAATCCTCATTACTTTTAATTTGTCCCAGTCTCTTTTAGCTCTACCGATTCAGTTGCTGATTTAAAAAAAATAAAAAATAACAATGAATGACCATATTATTGAGTGTTCACTTCCCGCAGGGTCAAACCTAACTATATAATTTTCATGTCTGTGCCCATGCAACAGATGGCTCAGCTGGGATAGGCAGAATGTAGGTGTTAGAAATGGATCCCTAATGAATAGTGTGAGTGGGCTTCTTATTGGAGATGGGTAGTTTACTGTATTCTGATTAAAAAAAAAGAAGAAGAAAAAAAGAATTCTTCTTTTACTGTGCACATTCCAGCTTAGGTAAAATCTAAAGACTGTTCCCCAATCTGGGGCTTTTGATATACAAAAATGCAGTTGATCTGTTTTAAAGCAACTCACAAACCGCCACTGTTATAACTCTCAGCATTTGCTACAGCACAGTGACTCCAGGCAGTCCGTCTTGTACATTCCCTTGATCATTGGATCAGTATAAGAGCATAATTTATTTCCAATAAATACAGCCACGTACTATAGCCAATGACTTATACTGATTTCCCTCTTTGCTGATGTAATCATATGTGGGCCTTGCTTGTAGTTGACATGTTTCCATGCACAGCAAACCAGCCCATTGATATTGTAACTGCATTCTTTGCTGCTTGACATTAGCCTGTATACGTTCACATTGTATACATGTTAACATTGTTCATTTTAAAGCTGCATTAAGTGATTTTTTTTTTCTTCACTCAAGGGGCAGAAAGACTGAGCCTTTAGTTTAATATATTTAAGTTGCAAAACATCTTCTAATTCATCTAGCTAAAACAGAGCCACATGATAATTTTATTCAAGTCTTTCTGGCCATTCTGATGAATGTAAGTTTAATATTGATTTTTGAGCCGAGGTTTGGTAAATCAACATCACCAACAAAAAAAATGTCTGTGTCTTATGGATTATTTACATGCTTTCTTCACGAGCCTTTCCTTGACTTTGGACTCTCTGCATTTCATGTGAATCTGTCAACTTAAAAATGATTATTTGTACTGTATGACCTGGTTTTGTTTTGTTTTTGTTGATTCAGACAACTAAGATGATCAAATCTGTAAGATAAAAGTAGCTTTGTAAAGCTGCTGTAGGTGATGATGATTCTTTGCTGGTTCATCAGCATCCATCACCCTTTAACATCATCAGGAGTTGTTTAAGTCAGTGTTGGTACTAAAATATTGCTTTATGCAGCTTTAACACATTACAGTGTTCTGTATATGTGCCTAAAGATATGTTTTGTAGGAAAAATGAAAAAAAGATGTTGAGAAGTACTTACTGTTATACGGAAAAGCTGCACTTTAAAATAAATTCCAGCTTCATCAACATACCTTGTGACCATGTACCCATCTGAAGGTGATTTGTTGATGGATTAAATTTTCCATGACTTTGTAATAGTTCTCATGGGTTTCTACTCGAACCAAGAATAGGTTGAGTCTTTCATTTATCACAGTCTATCTGACTTCTGCCTTCAAGTGGGTACATGCTCGACTGACGTCTCCATCATATCTGTAAGATAAGAGGAGACAGCAGATTTGTCGAAGTCTTGTGAATTCCCTTCTACAGCCATATGACCTGGCATATATGAGGAAAAACAGTAGGGAATCACAGCATAGCTGTGTTAAATACTAGACTTACGATGATGTTCTTTTTATTTTGATAGCTTGTGTTTTTGGTGCTCCTTTTGGAGCATAGTGCAGTGGGGTAGTAGAAGAAATGTATAGGGTCTGAATTATTGCTGTATTATCTTCACAATGTGGTGAAAAACAACAACACAATGGCATATAAAAAAAGACAGCAACGTTCTGTAATAGCATAAAATAAAATAGCTCAGTTGTGACAATATAATGCAAAAGTTGGACTATACCATTCTAGTGGAAATTATAGTATATGATCAGAAGTTGCATAAATTAATTTCTTTGGACTTTTTGTAGCAGTAATGTAAATGTGTGTCTTGACTCAAATTTTTAAAAATGCAAGAGCCACTGAATGAATATTAAAAAAAAAATGTTTATATGTGTCTGTATTACACTGACCGAACCGAAGTGGTAGAAAATCAAAACTGTTAACTTGTTCAAACAAGTCACCTTTCAAGTGCATTGATCGAGGCTTTTAGTAAAGAGACGTTTTATTAATTAAAGGATAATATGTATTTATTTATTAAGTTATGTTTAAACCTTTACATAATATACTGTAAATGAGTATACTGTATGTAAAGTGCGTGTATCTGTTTTTAATCTGCTGTACAGCCAAAAAAATTTGTCAATTTCTGACAAAGGTACGGCGCACCCATTTGTGTTAAATCGACTAGGCTGCTGATGTTTTGTATAGGAGGCAGAGTGTGTTAAATTACATAGTATCTATTTTTTTATTTTGAAATTGTGTCAAAGACTATGGTTTTGTTGTTGCTGCCAACCCAATAAAGGTGAAAATAGTAGACATTCACATCTGTGTAGTTGCTTTTGTGAAATGTCTGTGTTCAGACTGATCTCATGAAGTGGCGTATGTATGCCACGCCAACTCGTATGCCATTATAGCATGTTATCACTACGCACAATCGCTCTTTGAGTGTTTATCAACGCCGAACCCTTACCCTAACCTTAAAGGGCGGTTACATTGTGATGGGTCGTTTCGCTAGAGGGTGCTGACAAACACGCGGATGTGATGGGTCGTGTCGCTCAGGAAGTACACATACACGCGGATAGCTCGAATTGCGTAAATATACACGCCACTTCCTGTGGCGTGTATATTTACGAAAAGTCATGATGCCACGTTGCTGTGTTACTCCAACAATCAGAACTTAGCCAGCTTTCATTCATAACCAGTCCAAGTCTCCAGGGTCACACTCCTATTCCTTTTGACTTTGCACCTATATTAAGGTGTAATGAGGAGAATGGATATGTGGGCTTGTAACTGTTTGGCTGCCAGTTTGAGTCCCCAGACTTGATGGGATCAGTGCAAATAGCTAACGGCTGCCTCAACAAACATTATCCAGGTGCACTTGAGCACGATGATTGAATATTGAGCAAGTGTGTTTGATATACAGCAGCATAACATACCAGTTATTTTTGAGTGATAATGAATGGGTCATAATCACAGAAGTGAGTTCGGCATGTGTATGTGCATGATGATGAAAGTCTTGGTCTAATTAGCAGATCAAATGTTTAAGCCACATGCCCTTCGTGGAGAGAAATTATCTGGGATAAAAATTGACATCTGGTAATTTCACCGCCATTTTATCATACATTGAAGGCCAAACAATGGTTGTCTGTCTCTACATGTCGGCCCTGCGATAGACTGGCGTCCTGTCCAGAGTGTACCCTGCCTTTGCCCAATGACAGCTGGGATTGGCTCCAGCCCCCCCGCGACCCTAAATACAGGATAAGCGGCAGAAAATGGATGGATGGATTGAAGGCCAAACAGAGAGATTCTTTTGTCATTTTCTTATTGATCATATATCTGCCTAAAGTTCTGCCCCTGACTGGTGCTCCAGCTCTGCTCCGTGTAAAGCAAAGACTCAGTTAACTTTCCTCTGAGCCAGCACATGACTAATCAGGTGGCATTTGCTTTCTAACAACTCTGAAGCAGGGTAGCCTTTCTCTTTTTTTGCCATTGGGAGTTAATGCACACCATCATGTCCTCTCTGTGTGTGAAAATTATCCTCATTATAGAGCCTGGTCCCTTGTCCTTGGTCTCTTAAATTGGCCTTTGAAATTCACACACTAGACCTTTTAGAATCCAGAGAAGCTTTGCCACAGCCCCACCGTCTTCATCACGTAACTCAGTGGAGAGACGAGCTAAAGGAGATGGAAGGGGCTATTGGAAGAAGATTGAATGCAAGAACACCAGATCATGGGTAGGAGCTGGTTGTCGAGAGAGAGGCTGCCTAGATAGGTGAAGTGCTTAAGTAGACTGCCTGAATAAGAAGAGCAAGATGATGGAGAAGTGAGTCAGAAGGGAGGAAGGTGAGCGGGAGGTCGGGTCAAGTAGGTGGTAAAAGATGGAGGGTTGGAGAAGGAAAAGAGGGAAGGAGCAAGAGAGAGCATGAACAGTGTTTAGGAGGATATGTACAGTATCTAACATGCTGGTAAGCTCTAGTTCAGTAAAATATAAAAAGTTGAAAAGTCTGGGGATAGTTTTAATTTGATATTTGGAATACAAAATTAAAAACCTCAGTATATTTGTACCCCATGTTTCCATTACAGTACCATAAAGGTTGCATGTGGATGTAAAGTTTTACTAGCTATTGCAAAAAGCTTAATAGCTACTTTCTTATATAATTATTGATGTTTATGTTTTATTTTCATTTAGGCAACCATGTTTAAGAGCAGGCAGTTTTTGTATGCTTTACCATTTTTTTGTGCTATTTTTGATGATGTTTTGGAACAAAAATCGGCATTTGTTCCTCCTACTAGAAAGCATTTCATCCACTCTAACTATTCAGCCAAACCAAGAGCAGTTTCCCGGTCTAAGCCTGTTCAATATTCATGGCAGCCACCGTATCAGGAATTCCCTTTTATTTCCACAAATGGCAGCACTCACCTCACTTCCTCTTCCCTCTTCCATCCTGCCACTTTCCTCCTCCTCTTTCCGTTCTGACTGAGAAAGAACCACCTGACCGTCTATTGAGTTGGGGAAGTCATAATCGGAGGAAGAGCCCGTTCCTGGCTCTGGGTGCTAATGGTGGAGGCTCGCGGCACCCACCAAAAGCCTTTGATGGCATAAGGAGGACACACTCATGCATCCACACCCTCAAACATCGCACATGGCCTCAGGCAGTCTTTGAAAACGCGGGCTACAATGTGGCCTTATACAGACAGGCACAGCCAATTGTTTGCTCTTATAGTATGTAGTGTTTAACATTTGTATCCATTAATTGAGGCTAAGTCAACAGTGCTTTGAACTAAACAGCTCATGCAGTTCTTCCAATAGTTGTCAAGACATTTGAATAAAAAACGGAAATGTCAACCTCATGACGGTGCCAGAAGATAAATTCAATAAATCAGTTAGTCAGAAGGGTTTATCAACTGGGGAACATGCATCTCTGTTGGTATAAAGGTTTTGATACTAAGATATATTAGTCTGGATCAAAGTGGTGGACTTAACTAAGGCCATCATTGGAGATGATGAGATACAGTAGGGACATAACACATTTTAACCCCATGGTGTCTTTTATTTTAGAGGTGATTGTAAGAGGTTACTCAGTCCACCCAGTGACAAAATGTTCTGGTTTAATCCCCATAGTGGACTTGAATCCTGTCAAAGTGCCCCAGAGCAATCAAAGGCACATTTACCTGCCAAGTCATTGCAGGGTGCCCTGGATAGGAACATTAGAAAAGGCCTAACATGAGGAACCCCAGGATTCATCAGCTGCTTTTCAAAGTTCATCCCATCCATTTTACCCTTGGACTTCATGATTGTCATAGGCAGGCTTCCTATCCATCAGCAGCTACTTGAAGTGCTTCACCTCTCGTGAATGTGCTCATTGGTCTCACTGGTTTGCAAGTAACGCTCAGCATTTCACTTTCAGTTTGAGAGGTGTTCTGTTTTTCGCTTATTTTCCTTTTTATTTGCAATATCTTATTGTTTTGAGTAAAGCTGAAATCCCACTTGTCCTTGAGCATCTCTATGGTTAGTGTCAACTATGAAAACCAAATATGTTATTTGGCCTGTCATGGGACCACATTGGCTATGTTGCTGATTTAGCAGGTAATGTTTCTATCTGCCTGGTCAGGATACATTTTCTATTTTTAACCTAAAAAGAATATCTGGAATATAACATATTGTATAAGGAGGAGTTATATTAGTCTTCAGGACTTTCCTATATAAAACATTATTTATATATAAATAATTTTAATATCCTGTCTTTGAGTCAGACTGAAAGTAAATAGAAAATAGTTCCCTGGTCTGGATCTGAAATAATTGTGTCACAATGAATGGGAAATTAACCAGGTCAAAAAGATATCAGAATTGGTGGGTAGACGACAGTATTTTAGCCTTCAAAAAGAAAGGCTCACTTGAAAAGTCTATCAGTGTAAGTGTACACTATATTTAGAATATTTTCAGACAGGGAACTCAACTGAAATCTAAAATGTTTTAGTCGATCAAGCCTGGTGGCGTTGAAGACAGAAACATTCTAAATATAGCATAGCCTTACATTTTTTTTTTTTTTCAGTTGAGCTCGTCTTGTACGTGGCCAAAATACATTTATCTCCAGCCGCAGTCCACAGCATTACATTGCTTTGCTCTCGTGCTGGTACTGCCTGTCTCTGCAAACTAGCGGCATGACTTGGATAAGTGTGTCATACAACCCCACTTCAAATAATCCAAACCATCCCTTTACATCATAAATAAAACAGGCCCTCAAAATCTAGTAATACAACCCTGTGTGAGACAGTAAGCCAGCCTCCTCTTTATCTGGGCTTTGCTACCCATCTTCTGCACCCTGGATAGGTTGTGTGCTCGGAGCCCTTTTATGATCCCTCCTGTGTTTCTTATATCTACCAAGCATGTAGGAGAACTATGGTGGCTGATGGGAAAATGTGTTAACACGAATGGCCCAACTAGAGTCTTTATACACTAAAGAAAACATACTTATTAATTATATTCCATTTCTGCCAATAGATCCCCCTAAGCGCTACACACAGTTCCGTTAAAATCTGTTTTAATCATAGGGACCTAAAAGACACTAAAGTGAATATTTAAGGTTAGAGGTTAAAACACAGAAATGAATTAAAAGATGAGAATTTGACAGAACAGAAATATAGATTGGCTGAACTGAGCAGCTAGTTATTGATTCACTTGAACTCCTGTAATGATTCAAACTGTGATTGATAAACTGCCAGTAGTGATCTACAGCACCTTGTCTCTCCTCCACCTTTCCAATCTCTCAATGCCTCATGGTCAGAAACACTGAATATTTGAACCCAAGTAAATATACAGGAATTAGCCATTTACAACCATTGTTTTAGTCCAAATATGTTTTTTTCTAAATTACTTTATACTTGAAATGATCAATAAATAAATTAAATAAATATATACATTCTATAAATAAATGTAATAAAACTTTTATGCACAATGTTTTGCTGCAGAAACTGGGAACTAAAAAGTCTATTGTTTACAACATGGTTATACAACATGGTTATACAACATGTGTGGCGGCTTCTTAAGTAATGATAAATATATCCAATCAATGCAATAAAAGTGATGGTGCCAAATTGTACACTTTTATTTGTGGGAGGAAAACTATTTCAGTCCGTCTCAGACTTTGTCTCTTCCAACGATATCAGATGACTGAGCTGGCCGCAGCATGTACGTTGAACCGCAGTCATTCTTTTTCTTGTTCGACAATGATTTTTTTTTTTTTTTTTTGTGACAGAATAGAGCTCATTAAATTATTGGCTTTGGAACTGCTTCAATCCACTTTCCATACTGCTGTACTAAAGGGACATCGAAATATTTTTTTACATTATTTCTTTTGTATTCATCCTTTCAAATTTGATTTAGCATAATTTGCACCAATATTCGTGCTCTAGCTATTCATACATAGAGGACAAAGACAATCAACCTTGACGGACACTGGAGGGCAATCCTGTTTTTTTTTTTTATTCTTTTTTTTTATTCTTAAGCTCCCTGCAGACCTCAGGTACTGAAGCTCTGCCAGCAGATGTACAGCCAGCCTCTCTAATACTCTCTCAGGGCATTTTAGCTGAATTAAATACCATAAGACAGTCAAATTGCCCCCTTGGCTCGTTAGCATATTTCCTCCCTCCTTTTATCACCCCTCTTTCACTCTTCCTTTCCCTCCATCTATCCTTAAGCAGTATTTCCCATAGTAGCACACCAGGCCTGTCTGTGTTAGGCTGTGTTTAGCAGTGATGGTCCAGCAGCTCGCCTCAGGCCATCGTTGATACAGCTAGCTCTTCCTCTGTGGCATTTTGCCTTGCTACTGTTGCCAGGGTGGGACGGACTGAATCATAAAAATAAATAAATAAATGAAAAGTAGCTGCGTCTGGTGTTTTGCTGGTCTGTGTGTCCAATATTTCATACGAGTCTCTCTGTCAGGCAGTCAATCCATCAGTCGCTGAAATTCAGCACTCCTATAGTAAACCAGCTGTGGTAATATGCTGAGAAAGAAAGATCTATATTAAGTATAGGACTGAAATCCAATCAAATGTAAATAACCTGCAGTAGTTTGAACCCAAGCTGGTTACAATCTACAGAGCAAGTGTTTATCAGGGAATAATCCTTGAAATACTTGTCAGCACATTGGAAACTTGGTTCACAGCTTCATTCGATCGTGGGACAAGGACAAAAAAAAAAACAAGTGAATAAAAAGCTTTGTATCTTTCTGAAGGATGTTTAGTCATATTATATATACTATATTTAAGGTCATGTGAGTTATGTCTTAATGAAAGAATTTTAAATTATAAATAAACTAGAATGCATTCACTGAATGCATATTTAATTCTTGATTTGTTATACTCCTTCTGTCAATCTCTGTATGTAATCAATGAGACCGCCAGCCATCCAACGCTTCATCTCTGCTCACAGTTAAGTTTCTTCATTGTCTTTCTGGTTCTTACCAACGGAACATGGGGACTGAGGCTCTGTGTCGCCATGGAAACCACAAGCTGAGTCTGAAGAAGCACTGAGGTTTAAGGGAGTTTATTTTAAGTTTATAAATAGGGCGCAATTAAAATGGATGTTAACATTGGCTCCAAAATAGCAACCTCTTCATAATCATTCATGTGCAAATTGATTTTTAAGATGCAGGGGAAGGAAACTGCAGGCAGGCAGGCGTGTGTATGCGTGCGTGTGTGCGTGTGTGTGCGTGTGTGTATGAGACAAGAAACAAGAACCCCTTCTACACACACAACAATTCCCATAACTTCATACACAAGTCCTCTCGAGTGTCCGGGGCTTCACTCCCTCCACCTCTATCCTCCCATGGGATCTTCTGTCCCCACATAACGGAGATGCAACGCATATTCTTCAGTCAAACCGCAACACACAGAAAATGTCAGATATCTGGGGGGATGCACTTTATCCACTGACCTCTCTTATGATGCTCTGTGTTGTGGGGGTTGGGGGCGAGAGAGAAAAAAACTAACCATAACCCAAATGGTTCCCTAGCAAATGCAGACAAATGCAGTACGGCACATTTTTCATATTTGTTTTTTTTGTTTTCTGCATAGTTCAGTTTCAAAGGGTGCTTCACATTAGCATAGTACTTCCATATATATATCCTAAAAATACTGTCACACTTCATCATTAAATTGTAAAACTAAATTCAAATCGAATGTAAAGAATCATCTTGTTTATCATTGAGGAAAAAGGCTTCCCCGAGCTCGATGCCATTTTTTTTTTTTTTTTTTACGGCTACAACTGATCTCATAATCATTTTTAAACTCCTAAAAACCTAAAGATATTTAATTTATACACTGTTGTCTCACAGCAAGATGGGCGCAGGTTTGAGTCCTGGTCCGGGTTTCTTCTGTGCAGTTTACACGTTCTCCCCATGCTAGCGTGGGTTCTCTCCGGATTCTCTGGCTTCCTCCAACAGTCCAAAGACATGAAGGATTTCCCGTAGGTGTGAATGTGAGTGTGAATGGTTGTCTGTCTCTACATGCCCTGTGATAGTCTGGCGACATGTCTACTGCCCTAGAGCATGGTGTTCTTGACATTTGTGAGCTCTCCTATCAATACAAATGTAGGGCTATGCCTCAAGAGGTTCTGCCCCCCCTCCCCCTTCAGATAGCAGTGAACCCATTCATGAATGAACTTTAATTTTTTAAAAAGTGAATGAAGGTGTCAACCCAAAGAGCTTATACTAATAACAGTTCTGTTACCTATCAGCTGTCCACTGTGTTAAGTGTTTTCTCCAACCTGCTTGCTTGTCACTAATTTCACTGCAAGCGAAATGGGAAACTTAGCTTTTTTGCTTTCTGTCTGAACACTCTGTCTGCACTTCCAACTCGACTTATTGTAATGCAGAACTAGCTGGACCATTAAAATGCCACGGCAGCGATACAGAGACAGATGAATTTGCAATCTGCCAGGCGGGCCAGCTGTTGCCTCCCCCCTCCAACCCCCACCCTCCAGGGAAGCCTCTAGAAACTTCCTCACCAGCAACCAAGGACAAAGGTCTCAGGCTGAGTTGGAGAAAAACATGTCACCATATCAAAACGATGCCATTTGAACTTCTACAATCTCACTTTATTACATGTTTTAGTTTATCTTCTGTTAGCCACGCTAGCCACGTGTAGCATCACCCGTTTGAAGTCTTCATTTCAATATTGCACTCACAACAAGACTGATTCCCATACCCATAGGCTGTGATACGGAAGCACTAAGGTATTTAAGTGACATGAGTGAAATCGTCATTTAAACGACCAAAGCAGTCCACAGCCAATGAAAACCGTTCACACTCACAGCCCACACAGGGCGCAGCCATCTTGGATTCCGTATCGGAACTCTTGCTGTGTCCAAAGA
This sequence comes from Chelidonichthys spinosus, assembly GCA_029853015.1. Lineage (NCBI taxonomy): Eukaryota > Metazoa > Chordata > Actinopteri > Perciformes > Triglidae > Chelidonichthys > Chelidonichthys spinosus. Next base: position 15,493,634 of record CM056826.1, read on the forward strand.
GACCTAGCTTGTCGCTAGGCAACATCCTGTCTTTTCTTCGGAACTCCGACACGGATAGAATACTAGAACGCACCATAATAATACAAGGCATTTTAACAGAGATTCTGGCGTTATCACACAAAGGAGAGCCCCTGATATGCTGCGATCGCAAACTTTAGTTCGCAGCATAACGCTGCAATGGTGTCTCCGTTTACAGAGGCATCCTGGCTTTGGAACAAACCAGAGAGGCCGTGACGTATTAAATATGCGTCGGCACGGCAGTCTAAAATGGGCTACAGTCTGTATACTGAATTTTGCCTGACATACTTTTAGAAGTAGTGCCTTTTTTGAAAGAGGACCGGGACTTTTTTCATATACATGTGCAATCTATTCAGTAATCTGGCATTTTGGGAGTTATTTTAAGAAGATTGTTTTAATCCCAATACTCAGTCGATGCCTCAGATTTACAAACTCTTGTGCCGAATACATCTGATGTTGTTAATAGTTGTCTGATGAAGGAGAGGCCGTTATTCCCACTATTTTTGACATTTTATTAGCAGCTTTTTGGGTTGAGTCTTGAAGGTACCATATAGTTTCCATCTTATTCAGCCCATTTTTTTTCTTCTCAGATCATTTTTTTAATGCGGCCAGAAGGTGCCTCAGTGGGAATTAATGGTAGACCTTTAAATTGCTTGGAAAGCATTTTATTTACAAGGGTTTGCTGAGCACGTATTTCCTTTCCTAGCACCCAGCTTTTATCCCACAGTTTCACCGATCAACTAACGGAAGCCTAATAGGCCAACCATTCTTTACTGCAACTAAGCAGCCACACTCTAGCACAATTAAAGTAGCAATTAATGGGTAAATGAAGAGGCATCTTCATTTTTTTTCTGTTGGTTTTTTAAGGGATTGTGGATCTAACATTTTGTGTGAAAAGCTGCTGAAACTTGCGTCGAAGTTGTGATTATTGGATAAAATTGCAAGGTCGCGCAGAATCTGTGAAAATTGAGATTTAATTTGCTTTGATTGTTGTGATTGCAGCATCGCAATATCCTGGAGGGACTGATTTATATAAGGTTTTTAGGATCCAAACGCAGCCTGTTTGTCACTTTCAGTCCTGGCCTTCCATTGAAGGAGCTCCCATCCATCCAAAATATAAAGAGGATAGGTAATATTCTGGCTGTCAGTCATTCGGCTACCACTCTCCTCTGCTCTCCCCTTGCATTCTGTCTGCCTTTTCAAGTCACTTTTCCATTCTTTCACATGTGTACTTAACATTCTCTACAATATAGACTCTGCATCCTCTATCATCTGTATTCCATTTTAACGTGTCTGATGTGCATTACAAAAAAAACTGAAGTAGATATTTTTTCCAACCAGTTTGGAGACATTTGAGTTTCTGTGCACTCCCGCCTCGAGGAGCTTCGGGGTGCAGCTCTGCAACAGACGTGCTCTTTGACATACCATCCTGCTGGTTTATTACAGCCGCTGTTGTCTTGCATGACCCATAATGCACCATTCCCCACGCATGCTGAATTCAGGCTCAGATGGTTCAGCACTTGCTTTTGTTTTCTCTCTCATCAGAGAGAACGGTGCGTTGAATTTATTAAATTGATCTATCATTCTGCCAGGGTGAGAAATTATTGATCCTGACAATAGGATCAATAATTAGGTCTGATATACAGAGATGAGTAACACATAAATAGTATTATAACAGCTTCAGGAGTGTATTTTACTGTAAAGCCTGCAGTGAAACCTGCCTAAGCTGTTAACTTACATACCTAAGACAATTTGATTCCTCCCGTTTTAATCAAGTTTATTGACATGATACTGATTAAATATGTTTTTCCTACCCTTGAAAAGGATAAAAATAATAATAAAAAAAAAATTAAGTTTTACACAAAACATTGTCTCTCAGTAACTAAGATACCGGTTTTGGTTTAACGCCATTGTGACCCTCTCTTTTCTCCTCCTTCAGCTCTCACACTTTAAACACCAGCAGTGAGCAGCAGCCTTCCATTGTTGGATTTAGTGGTATGTGTTTGTGGTTATCCAGAGAGATCCTCGACTAAATATAGTATTCATATTAACACAGACAACAATGCTGGAATCTCATTTCAGTGGTACAATCTGTTGCAACTTCTCACCCTGTTATTCCTACATTCACCTTACCTGGCATTTACATTCTTATTGAGTATTAAGTGTATTTTTACTGTCAGATTGTGTTGGATGTTTTATGATTCAAAGAATACAGTAGGGATAGATAATATGGATAATATCCTTGATCATGATATAGGGCTACATTTTTTTTTAAATTTAAATTAAAATTTTCAAATGTATAGTTCAATGTCTGTCCATAGCAGTAAGAGAAAACGTCTCACCCGTCAGTATAATCTTTCTATTTTGCACTAATGCTGTGTGTCTTGAGTAGACAAGCTTTTATATTGTAGTTACTTGTTCCTGATGCTTCTGTCGCATCACTAGGCTGGCAAGAGTAGAAGTGTTAAGGGGATCACTGCCACCATCTCACACTATATATACAGTATGTTAATATCAGACAAAACAACAGCAATCTGCTGTGTGAACAATCAGACTGTGAAATTCAGATTAACCTTTTGTTCCAAACAACCCACATCTCTCCAGCTATGGATTGCCTTATCTTAGCGAAATCTTTGCTGTTTCCCTTCAAATGGCCGTTGATGGACTTAAGTAAAAACGTTTAGGCTTTGTCTCTAGCAGTGCTCCCTCTGTAATTATTCAGTACACACAGTTTGACTTTGTACCCAGCAATCTGTCTTCATGCTTGCCTCCAGTGGTTTAACGCTAGCAGCATCCTCTCTGATTGGCTGGGCTGTCACTTCAGGACTTAGCAGGCTCTGAGTGTACAGCTGTCTTAACCCAGTGTATTTCACTGCCGCCTCATCGGTTTAGCAAAGCGTGGCTGCCTCTCTGTCGAGGGGCTCACCAGCCAGCACCCGTGGGCCCCTTCGACACCCGGGAGTTACATAACACTGTCAGAAGAGAAGGATAACTCGATAGCTCACTGCCCTCTCCACAAAAAAGAGATTGGAGCTGCTTCCACATTTGCATTTGTACATTTTGAGCATTTAACTAGCAGTTTTATTCAGAGAGGCTCATAATGTGCGAGCAGGTAGGTGGTTCATTATCTTTCTCAAGGACGTTTTGACAGGACTGTTGATGAACAGACTGACTCATGCTTCTAAAGCAAAATGTTGCAGTGCGGTGAAGGATACGTGAGTGTTGGCATCATTTTTCCCCCCTGATGTTACCCCGCTTTGTGCTTCCCATGTCTCATGTTTAAAAATGACCAAGTCTCAGATCAGCCTTGGTAACTTTTCCCCTATTAAGTGATATAGTCCTGATACTGTATCGCAGAATACTGTAGTAGTGGATCCAGTGTAGGTACAGCATGCTATTCTTTCAGGGGAAAGACTTGACAAGTCTACCTGATACACTGGAAACTTGGAGCAGGGCAGAATGGCTGGACTTCAACAAGGTCACTCATGCCAGTATCAGCCTTAAATGAGTGACCAGTGGCCCTGAAGTTCCCCTGGTTTCATCTTTCCTCCCTTTTGAGATAGGGGGACGCTGACAGATCCCAGTAGACCGCAAGGTGAGCACTTAGTGGACAGAGGACTTAATCTGTCAGCTGTAGTAGTGCACTTGACATGGAACAACTCCGGTGTCAACTCAGCTGTACCAGCTTCTGAGTGAATCGTTTTTATCATAAAATGACAGGTGTTTCCTTGTATTGCCTTCAAGCTTAATATAAATTAAGTTCAGCTCCCAAGGCAGTGATTAACATTCAAAATATCTTCCGCCAAGAATCTGCCCTTTTACTGCTTTCCCCTACTGGTATTACAGCCAGGTAGTTTAGTCATTAGGGCTTGTTATTCCTCATATGCTGTGAACACAATTATTTGCCTTTCTTCAACCCACACTGGTTGCATTTATCACATTTATAACCAATTATAACCTTGTACATTAATGTATTCATCCTATCATTGTTGTATGTATTTATGTTGGCCCTGTTTCCTCTGAGAAAACAGTATTTGCATGAAAGTGTTCTAGTACAAATAAACTAGAAGTTAAAATCATAGCTCTAATAGCACACCATTTGTTGAAGCTCCAGTTCATTCAGTTCACTCAAAACAAGGTCTATTTAAAGTTTCCAATATTCCCTTTACTACGCATTGTTTTGACTTCATACAAAAAAAATACATTCTCTACAAATCATGTATGGAAAGTGTGGCAGAGAATGATTTATAGTAAAACCGTATGGTTAGACCGTATGGACACAGGAGTGTCAACAAGCCCTCCAACTCATACGACCAAATAGGTCGTGTGTCACGTCCTCAAATACGACCTCTGGGAGCGTACGTTAGATGAGCACTCCTACTGGTGACATAAGAGCATTGCATATTGCGTGGATTAATCCTCGACGTGCGTATTGCGGAGATTCTTCCGCAACGACGATAGTAGTGGCTGGAACTTCATTGGACTAATGAAGGTAAGTACAGTAAATTGTGTTTAAGGGTTAAGGTTAGGGTTAGGTCGACGTGGGGGGGGTCTCTGCCGATGGTTGACGGGGGGGGGGGGGGGGGGGGCAGTACACATTACAGTAGTATTCTGTGGAAAACGTCACCAGAGTGTCGATATTTACTTGACCGCTAGAGGGCGCGCTATTTTGAAACGTAACATATGGTCGTAATTCGGTGCTTGACACACGACCTATGTGGTCGTTTTCTCGAGGAGGACAGTCTCGGAGTGTTGCTCCGCTCTGGTTATAGTGTTTCTCCAGTCATCATGACTCTGTGAACCTGTGGAAGTTTCCACCAGTGGTCCAGTAAATGAATTCAGAGGAATGTGGAGGTGAACTGCAGGTTTGGACACATCAGCAGTCTTTATTTTTAGCCATGTGTTAAGTAGGTTACCTGTTGGTGAGGTCTGAGTAATGGACTGTCTGCTCAACAAGCCCCCAGGCTACAATTAGAGGAAGCCTCTCATCCCCCTCTTTGTACATGTCTCCCTCCCCTCCCTTTCTCTTTCTCTTTCTCAACCTCTGTCTCAATCTGTCTCTCTCTCTCTCTTCCTAAATATATCTGTCTGTCTCTCTCTGTCTCACACATTCTCTCTCTTTCTGTTATCTGTCTCAATCTGTCTGTATTCCCTCCTTTCTCTTTGCTTCTTTCACTCTTAGAAACTTAGTTTAAAAGCCACTAGTGGATAAATCTGACCAGGACACAATACTGCAGATTCAAGTCACCAGCAAATAAACATATTTGTGTTTATGGGCAATATTTATGGAATCCCCCTGCCTGTGCTAATGCTTTTTTTTTTGTATCCCTCCATATTTATTATGTCATCTGCAAAATGCTGAGAGAGTGTGGGCTGATGTATTCCTGCAGCTTATTTGCTGTTACCTGAGAAGTGGGAGTGTTTGTGTGTTAAAATGATTGCATGTGAATCCACTTTGTTGCACTGACATGGGCGCTTTTGTACATTAATCAGAATGTGTGTGTGTGTGTGTGTGTGTGTGTGTGTGTGTGTGTGTGTGAGTGTGTGTGTGAGAGTGCGTGTGTGTATACACACACATATATATATATATATATATATATATATATATATATATATATATATATAGTATGTACGAATGGTAAATTATCATGAGTAATTATGATAAAAAAGTAAGTAAGTAAAAAAACGCTACACGGTGATTAATCTGATTACATTTTTAATCGCTTAAGAGCCATTATATATATTATTCTATTGATTCACCTGTGGTGGTGGTGGAGGTGGTGGTGGTAAGATATTCCGCCTGAAGATCTTTTGGACTATGCTGATAGTTATGATGATGCTGAACTCACTGCTCCTAGCTGTGCCACACTCAATATTCAGCTCCCTCTCCTGCTTCATAGGATGATGACCCGGTATCATGCTTGCCTTATGGCGTTGGACACTTTGTCCAAGCCATTGCAGGAAGGTTAAACATCTGTATTTGCCCGATTAAGCCTAGAGAGGTTGTTAGCAAAAGTAAGCTACATGAGCATGTAGAGGGTCCTCTGACCTGTTTCTGATGAGGGCTTTCTGATGCAAAGTTGGGGTTTGACAGCTGTTACTGGGAGGAATCAGTGGCTCTGTCCAGATAAGCCAAATGACTAAATGCAAGTTTTCAGGACGGGGATGATTTGATAGACGTATAGCTGCTATCAGATGTGCTCATAGAACCAGGGTTATAGGGTATAGGGTTTATTCTGTTTGTTTTGTGTTTGTACTAACGGTGTTCTGCAGGGATATTGAACTGGGGCACTGTGATGGAGAACTGATGCTGCTGATGAGGCTGCAGTTCCTCCTGAGCACCTCAGCCTCCCTGCAGAGATCAAAGAGCTGTCGGCTTTAGCATTCACACGTGTGAACAACACACACACACACACACAGAGCATAGCACACTTGTTCCATAATGCACGTAGCAGGAAAAGGTATACACTTTTCAGGGCATGCCTGCCATGAATAAGGAACAGTCCAGCATGAAACCAAATGTACTTGGGAGACACAGAGGGGTGAGACATTTTCTTTAACAACTAAACAAACTTGCATTGTTATTTTTGAGTTGAGCTCTGCTGAACAAAATACAAGCTGGAAGCTCAAACTCTTTCAACGCTGCAGTAGAGTGGTGTCTGCAGAGATGAAGATAACATAATGATAACTCCATCCTTTTACAGGATGTAAAACATTCCCACAATAATAATAATACATTGCAGGCGTACAACCGTTTACTGTTTCCATTTGATGTTATAACTTAATAACTTAGTATAACATTGTAAAAATTATGAAACTCATAAATGTACAAACACTATACACATGTACAGTATGTATTTCTCTCTCTCAGCTTAGCAGGACCCTTGAAGACATGTTATTGTTTCAGATAAAAATCCTTTTTTAATGTCTTTAAAGCAAGAGAACATTGGTGCATGAAATATCAGAAGAATCACTGTCAGAGAAAAGACTGGTCTCGTAAGCCTGCCCACCGAGACTTAAATGTCTCTTAAATTTGCCTGTTTGCTTTCTGCATTGAAGATGGCAAACATTTAGGAGGATACATGGAGGTGCAAGGAGAGATGGTGTGGAGATGAAGTAGAACAGAGAAAAGGAAACGTATATAATGTGTGGGAGAAGGAAAGAGAGAGAAAGCAGTGGCGATGGTACAGTAGGAGATGAAGCAGAACAGAGGGGAGAATATGGAAATAGAAAAGGGGAGGCGTTGAGCAAGGAGAGAAATAAAGGAATTGGGAGTAAAGAATTCAAGGATAGAAGGAAATATGCAGGGGGAATTAATGGGGAAGAGGAAGAAAGGATTGAAGACGAGGAAGGAAGGGGCTTAGGCAGAGTAGAGGACGTCTGCTCCTCATTTTTTGTGGTGTTTTTTGAGTAATGACGCTGTTAATTAGTAGAGGCATGCATGGTTTATTAAATCAAAGTGTTTACAACTTTCACTGTCAACCAGATTCTTGCTGGATTTAGCTGATGTTGCCATGGTAATTACAGTGTCATAAATGCAGTTGTTATTGATGATCCCATTCCTAAAAAAATAATGCATTAATCCTTATTCTCTACCTATTATCAAAGAATTTTGTGATTGGTCTTTGTGAAGTGAAACAATTCTGTATGAAGAAATAATATACCATCAGTTTAGTACTGTATTGATTTAATATAAGGACTGCAGCTAACAATTATTTTCTTTATTATGGATTCATCATTTGGTGTACCAATATCAAAAATAGGGATGAATGTGCATCAGAATTCGCTAAAGCTTGTTATGATGTCATCAAATATCAATCAAATCAACCAAGATATCCAGTTTCCTATCACATAAGACAACGCAATCAGCAAAAATGACTCGTACAATTAATCGATTATCAAAGTAGTTGCTGATTCATTTTCTACTGATGAACTAATTGAATCACTGTCTTAATTGTTTTAGCTGTAAAAGTAAGACCTTAGTTTTCAATATAGGAAAACAATATACACAGATATATCCTATATGTGTTTCATCTTTTACTTTTAAAATGATTTTAATGTAATTTATCAATCATTTGTGTCTCATTAGGACATTTGTTTGGCTCCCAGGTTAAGACAACCATGAACGTGAGAAAGAAAATCTCACGCAGTGCTACCTTCATTCCTGAAGAGCTGAATCTGTTTTTTTATGTGCCACAAACGAAACCAATGTAAAACTGTTAGTTCCATTTCCAACACATAATGCACAGAACGACACACCACCTCCACACTACAAATCTCATTAAAGCATTACACAGTTGTGCCAGCGGCTTCTATCAACCCCTTGTGTGTGTGTCTATGTGTTTTACCGGTCTTGTGGGGACATAAATCTGATTACACAGTCGCATTGTCGAACTCTCCTTCCTTTTGGGGACAAAAGTGGGGACAAGATGCCCTTTCCCGTAGTATAAATCATTACATTTTTAGTTGAACACTTGGTTTATGGTTAGGATGAGGATAAGGCTGTTAAAGAGTTTGGGTAAATCTCTAGGAGAATCATTTACTACTAAAACGTTTGCATGCTTGCATGCGTGAGGAAAAAAAATGTTACACAGTTGACAAAACATAAGTACTAACACTTAATGAATGTTTATATATGTCTTTTAATTTAAACAAATAACTCAAAGGGATAAAATCGACGATGAAAATCATTGGACGAACTAATTAATCAACTCGTCGCAGCTCTAAAAACAACCTAAGAATGGTATCGGAATCGGAACAACTCTACTCTATACTGTAATACTGTATGGATGAGCTTGCAGCGTAACATTAAAGCAAGAAGGACAATCTGTCTGACACCAGGTGCACCGTGACATTAGCACAACCCTCACCAGCAACATTCATTGTCCGCCCAGCAGATCTGCTCTCACTTATGGGCTTTATGGTCTTTGTTATTATAGTGTCTTTAGTGTCTGACGTATAAATCTCAGGACCGACGCAGCCATAAAAGCCGTTTTTTCACGAGGTGGCCACATGCGGGCACAAGCACTCTCTCCTCCATTGAAGACGATTGGAGAGAAAAAAGATGCTGACACAAAAAAGAACGCAATGTGGACACGACCCAAGCCGTTCACCTAGCATTGCTGGGATTTTATCTTTTAGGGTGGAAGAATATCACTGCACAAATCCATTGGGGCAATAAGGGACCTCCTGACCAAGACAATATGAGCCTAATATTCTGCACAAACTTTTTCCCTCCTTCTTTTCCCTCTACTGTCAGGAAACAAGGAGGAAAGAAAGATGGAATTTCTCACTTGCATACACACTCTTGATACACACAAACGAACATCAAGGCCAGTCAGGCTCAGCGTTGGTTTATCTGCAGCTTACAGTGAGTTGTTGGAGAATGCTGTGCTGCTAGTATGTGTTTATGAGTGAGAAACGCGTAAGAAAACAAGCAGGCTTGTTTGGTATATGCATGTGTGTACACTGCAGTGACTGTGGATTAGACAGACCACGAGACTGACGACTGGGGAGTACTGTTGCAGGAGGAATGGGACAAGCATGAATACACACACAAACAAACATGGTGACATAGCAGCGTGCTGCTATGCATCATAGCTGTGAACTGATACGGATGAATATATTGACATCTTTTCTACTGTTTATGAACATTTACAAACAGAGCAAGAGCATGAGCGGTGGAACTGTCAAAGGTTTTGGGTGCTTCGGTGATAACTAATTTCCTCTTCTTGATCACTCATAGATCACATTTAGAAACAAGTGCATAAATCAGGATTGGCAGTAAACCTGCACAACACACAGTACACGTTGTGCATCTAAATCACATGCAATCCATGTCTGTTGCAGGACTCTGCTCAGGAAGGTGTCATCACCAGAGACATTCACCGCACCTTCCCCGCACACGACTACTTCAAGGACTCTGACGGAGACGGACAGGATTCACTGTACAAGATCTGCAAGGTGAGCGTGAGATATGACATTGAGGTTGTAAGAGGCTATCCAAGTAGAGTAAGATGAAGATACCATGAATTTGATCAAATCAGCATCAGATTATACAGTATTGTACATCACTTTGAATCCTTTCCTGCTGTGAGATGAGAAGCTCATTCTGAAATGTGTTCTCGACCCTGTAAAATGTGTGCTTTTTTCTATGAAGCCAGTCATTGGGGGTTTTTTTTGTCTGGCAAGGCTCAATAGGAATTAGCTTGGCATTTCAAGTTGGCTCAACAATATATGCCTGCCTTTATAAGATATCCAACATGAAACCCTTCCTACACATGATATACCGGACATGTTCACCAGTGGACAGTGATTTGGTCCTTTATTTTAAGTGGTAAAACATGGTGGCTTTTATGTAGGTGGCTCTCTCAAATTTGAGGCAAGAAATACACCATGTAGTTGAAGAATGTTTTATGCATCTTTTGCAACTCTCTAAAGCCTAGTTTATATACATTTTACTTTAGGTTTGGACCTTTTTAGAGGCAGAAGTAAGTCATTACTATTGATGTGAATGTATTGCTTGTTATTATGTGTAGGCTGTCAGTAGTGGTACTATTGCTTAGGACATTAGCATAGTTATCCATCAAAATATATTCGATTTAAGGCTGAGGTAGGCCATTGTGTCCACTGATTTATCATACAGTATAAATCCTTAAAGCCAGTTTGATGATGCTCTTTGGTGAGTATGAATCGAAATATATACCAAGCCCTAATTGTCTTATAGTTACAACCATATAAAGTCCAAAAAGGTATACTAAAAGTTTACCAAACCCATGATCTACATATAAATGCTATATATAGTTCTCGCATCTCCAGAATAAATTCCATAATAATATTCAAGAACAAAATTGCTGGCTGATGGTTACCGATCATGACTGGTAAACCTCTACAACACATATGAAGTGTACTCAGTATGAGCAGAACATTCTCTGTCTATCTGTTGATCAGTGCTACGGACAGCTAGGTCATAGTTTAGTTTTTGTGTGCAGAAAGCAGCTGTTGTCGGCATAAAACTCTAAAAAACCCACTGTACCTGCTGTACTACTTGTTGGTAAAACATCTGGGCTAGCTAGACACACAAACCCAAACCATAATAACGGGCTAATAATAACATAACAATACATTTCTGATGGAAAAATGGCAGATATCGATATAGATAACAAATATATAAAGCAGATATTAGTCAGATTAAAAGTAATAGTAAATGGTCATCTTTCTAAAACGTCCAATTGTCTATAACAGTAATAAGATGCTAAAAACCTTGCATTCATTAAACTTTTAATGAACAGAAACCTGCAAGGACAAAGCTTAATTACATGAAAGGAGTGTGTAGCGGTTATATATATATATATATAAAAACACAAATATGGATATCACAGAAGCGTTTTGTTTATTCATTAAAATCAGAGGTACTTTTCAAATGATGGAGTAGAACTTTTGCTCCTTTTTGTATTTTCCTGGCGCTGCAGAAGTAGAGTATGGCCGGTCAGCGCTCTGGGAGAACCTGTCAGGAAGGGTTAGCATCCAGTCTGGACCCAACTAGGTCAGTGGTGAGCCAGCCTTCATTTGTATGCAAATCCATGTAGATTTGCTGCTGATAAGGTTGGTTGGATCTTGAGGCATGAGTGGGTTACAGGCGCAGAGAATCCAGGACAAAGTTTATATTCATCTTCATATCCTACTCCCTAATAAGCCTGCAGTCTTTCATTTTCTAACCTTTATTCTCAGAGGAAGGTCACCTGAGCGCTGGGCTCTTTTTCAGTGATAATATGCTTCATTCTCTTATTGCTCTACTCAGTCACACTTCTAGCTAACCTGTGCAACCTCAGACATCTACTGGCAGTCACTCAGAAGGCCTGCTGGAGCAGTCGGGTCGACTGCCTCACTCAAGACACCAGACTTTTCAGTGAGAGGGTAGCGAGAGCTCCCAGCTGGTGTGTTGATTCAAAACCTGTGACTCTCAGAAGAATGGACAAAGAGAATGTCTTCTCCATTTCCAAGGAAACAAAACTTTGGCTAAACAAACATGATAATGACTCATCAACCAAGCTAACGTTGCATTTCCCAGTGATCACTGAGTGTTTTCATGCACACATTATTGCCCTGCTTAATGCCTTTCTATTCTGAAGCTGGCATTGACACTTGATACAAAAACAGCAAACTGTTTTTATTGTACACCAAGCCAGTGATTTTTCGCAAAAAAAACCCCATTGAAACTGACTGCAAAGTCTATACAGCCAAATCTGTAATATTCTTTCTTGCCCCGTCATTATAGTCATAAACAGAAAGTTTGTGGTTGAATAAAGAAATTAAAAGCCTAAATTATACCTTTAAAAGTTGTATTTGTGAACCAAATCATAAAAGCGATACCTGACATGAGATTTTAATGACCTCTGACATGTTTCCGTCTATACCACCTTGAATATTGTTTGTAATGCCCTTAAAAATAATATTGGAATGATAATGTGGTCTTTAGGTTTTCGAACCTTCTGGAGTGAAGTGTTCACATATTCATTATGTTGCTGGAAGACACTTTTACAGCCAACCTTGATAGGTTGGGTCCATAGGCTGTTGCAGAATGAACATATGACCATGGCAATATACATATAAGATAGAATGAAACAGTTTTGTAAATAATCACTTTTGTTGAAATAATATGAGGTATCGGTGTATGCCAGTAATGAGGATCCCACACGTACATTATGGCTTTACACAATGATCATTCACACTTTGCCTTAAAAGTTTCTCTCCAAAGTTATACACATATAAAACGCTACCAATCCTGTGCTTATTGGTAATGAGAAACAAGCCATATAGATGGAAACTATCCACCCCTCTGAGCCTTTTATCTGCTCAGGCTAAGAAATTTAGATTTCACCCACCAGGACCTCCCCCATCCATCTGTCAGCATGCACTTCTCGCAGCCGAGTTAGGGACACATGAATGCCACACTCCATCAAGCATGTCAGCTTGTAGATTATACTCCAGACAGCTCCACAAGACTTCTCCATTACCTCCACATCAAACCCCCAAATTAGCTGAACAGATCAGCAGTGGAGCTCAGGAGGTCCACGCTCATTTTTCAAGCATGGAAAGGGGGATATTATCTTTTAACCCATGCGGAGGTTTGACTGCTTTAGAATTAAATGTCCATCAAAGACTGAGCTTCCTGCCAAAATATCTGTGAGGAAGATATTGAACCTTTACCAGCTGAATCATTGTGAGAGCAGAACTAAACACATATCTAAAGATGATATTAAAGTGGTGTGTTTGATTAAACTCCACTCACCGTGCATAGTGTACATCAGCCCCAACATTTGAACAGGGGAATATCATGATAGGATATCTGTTCTATGTTGTCCATGCACAGTCCAGATCCTGCTGACCTCTCACTCATTTTGAGCTGCAGTGCTTCTGGTTTTGCCCACCAGGTTTCATGTAGAAGTCAGGTGAGGAGGTTTACCTGTACTGTAATGCCCACCACACCTCTGATTACCTCCCATTAATTCAGCAGGTTATGGCATTGCAACAATTTACTGTTCATTCAGTGATTCTTCCAGCCCATATAAGTCTTGCAAGGATGTTAGAAGATAAGATTTGAAGCTGTGGTCACAATGTGGCCAAAAACATGTCCCTGAATGAATGACGACATTGATGTGTAAATGCTGGATGTTTAAAGGTGCTATTGACAACATTGATAACATCCAGCCACTAGATGTCGCGCTCGGACACCCCCCTTCGGTGCATTCACGTCACAACACAGCTGTTGCTTGAAGCATGCACCCTCAATGGGTTGCCAGTTCGTTGCACAACCAGCGTTTTCATGGTCGAGTGGAGTGACACTCACAGACTCAGTCTGAATCTTTCGTGGTATGAATTCATTTTTGCAACATGTAGCTATACATTTACCGAGAATGTACCGAAATGCCGCCTGCTTACTGTCAAACTCAGCCATTTTCCACGTTTTTTCCACATTATCTGGCAACCCCAAAGACTCCTGACCCCTGACTACTCAGATACCACGTGATACCAACATCGTTATTCTATTGGCTCACAAGTCTTGCTAGAAGCTGCAGCCACACGTCACACATTTACACAGAGGTGAACAAAACATTAATTATGGACCAACAACATTTTTTAATTTCAATTTTTTCAAATTATTAATTTAAATTAAAAAAAATTCAAGAGAATTGATACTTTGATTCTGCATCTTTCTAAAAGCTCTGTGGATCTATTATTCGTTTAAATAAAGATGTTATCAATATGACCTTTAAACAAGTCACTCATGGTCATATTGTTCATATCATATAGTCTCAAAAGGGGATATGTCATTGTTTTGGCCACAACTTGTTTCTGCTGGTGGCCAAATAAATCAGTTATTGCAGGTTTTAAAAATAAAATAAAAGCCTGTGTAGAATCCATCCATCCATCCATTGTCTACCGCTTATCCTGTATCAGGGTCGCAGGGGGGCTGGAGCCGATCCCAGCTGTCATTGGGTGAAGGCAGGGTAAACCCTGGACAGGACGCCAGTCCACTGTGTAGAATTGCAAATGGTTTTACTCTGAGCATAGGAAACGCCCTAATCACTTCACTCTAAACATGTCGGATACAAAGACAAGTTGCAATGTGCCTTTAACACAGCAAAATAATGAGAATGTTAGCAAAAATCAAACCCCTTCCCAGATTTTTTCAGTTGACAGTTTTTCTGTATGTCTAATAACTTCAGTGCTCATTGACTGAGCAATATAATATCCTAAGTCACTGCTACACTCCTCCTTAGAAAGTAAGTTTCTTAAAGTGGGCATTTAATTTGTATGTTGTTGGATAGCTCATCATTTGTTGAATAGATACCTCATAGCAAGCGAAAAGGGAGGGAAGACAGAGGTTGACACCAACAAAGAGAAAACCCAAAGACAGAGTGAGACAGCCTCCAGAGAAATTCCTCTGAAAAAAAAGAAACAATCACTGGTGCTAGATAGAAACTGTTTCTACATCTGTCTCTATGTACTAATGCTTTAGATCAGCAAAACAGATCAAATGGTGTAGAGATGACTTGATCCTGACTCTGAGAAGGAAGCAGGAATTCCTGAGCATACTAAAAATACCACCATACCATGTGGTCACAAGAAACAGTTTTCACCATGACTCCAAGCATAGTTAATCACTGTTCTATATCCGTGCTCGTGTTACAGTAACCCATATGCGTAAACAAGTTACTGTTCTTACACTGTATCACCCTGTGGTTGAACTGTGCAGCCCCTTGTTTGTAAATGTTATAACTCTGTAAGACGAAGAGTGGCAGGAAATGGATTCAGGTTGCCTTAGTGGGTAAAAAATGTGTATTTAGCATGTACCTGCCAATGGTGATGATAACTTGTATGTACTATAGGCATCACAAAGTCCTGTTGTGGAAGAATAGAATAACCAAACTGAATTGTTTTTTCTTTCTCTCTCAAAGGCCTATTCCGTCTATGATGAAGAAATTGGTTATTGCCAGGGTCAGTCGTTCCTCGCTGCTGTTCTCCTGCTGCATGTGAGTGACCTTGTCATCCATCCATCGAGCCTGCTGTTTCATGGTCAACACACCAGAACGATGACTAGATCGATACCATACATACACACATGCATACAAAGCTGGGTTGAACCGAACAGTTAAGAATATCATGTAATGTTTTTTTATCTACGTTCTGTATGTACACATTCTAAGCAACAACATTAGTAAAGCCTAAAAGTAAAACTATTACATTAACCTCCTTTACATTTAAAGAGGAACTTGCTTCCTGTGCTTTACCATTGCCTCGTGCTTTCAAAATAAAAGCCCTCTGGAGCTGCTGGGATGTTACATTGATGCTACAGACTGTGGTTGAGGACAGCAGTCAAACACATTCTTACAAGATTCACTTTATAAGGAAGAAAATATGTAATATATATAAGAAGCACTGTGCTGCTGCACCTACACCTCTCTGCATCTATAGAAACGATGTTTTATATTCGGTGCGATGAAGCAAACTGAGACAATATGAGAGTACATGGAGGGAGACAGAAAGAACATCTCTGGCCGACCGCTGGAATGAAAACACTTCATAGCAGAATGATGTGGTTGAATAGAGGGAGCCAGAGAGTGCCAAACAAGGTAAAGCTGAAAGCATAAGACAGTCAAAGGAGAAAATCAGAAGTGGGAAAGTGGTGCAGGAGACATTCATTCACTCTCTCAGGCATTTATTTTCAAGGTCACTGACAGACACACACTTCTCTAAGAACTGCTCTATACCGTATATACACATATAAGGAAACCTTTTTTCTATTCAGTCCTTTGTTCAGGGACTGTGTTGCATTTCATAAAACATAACTGAAATTTATACTTGTGACGGTGTTAAAAGGCGAGAGACGGAGTAGTAGACACATGGAGGCGGGAGTCCCAACTGGAGGAGGAAGTTTGGTTAAAGTCCAAATAACAAGGGCATCCGAAGTGAAAGAGGAGGAAGACGGAGGCGGAATGGAGAGAGGAAGAGAGGTCAGGGTGAGGAGGGATGGTCGGAGAGTTCTCAAGGAGATATGCATGAATTGGTGAAGACACATCATGAAAATATGGAAATGATAGGAAAGTCAAGGAGAAGCAAACAGGAGGAAGATATGGCTGCAAACAGGAAGAGGGAGATAGCAGCAGTGAAGGAAAGAGATGTTATAAAGCAGGAGGAGGAAGAAGGGTTGCAGAGGAAGAGGAGGAAGAAGGGATAGATTATAGAGGAGATGTCAGGAATATTAATAGGGGTTCAGGTTTACCTGCAGGAGCCCATTCAGCCCCAAACACATACTGTCACTCTGATTAAATATCACCTGTGAGTGTGTGTGTGAGTGTGTGTGTGAGTGTGTGTGTGTGTGGCTTTCACTCACAAAAACCAGGTTTTGTAAACACTGTGAAGTATGTCTCTTCACGGCGTTCACAACTTCACCTTCTTCTGTTCCGCAGGTTTTATTTAGAGCGGTCAAACAGCGTCGCATAATAAAATGCATTTTATTTCTTGTCTTGAAGACTGCAGGCCCACCAGCTGTAATGTGGAGATTGAAACAAAATGTCCTGGTTTGCTTTGTTCCCACATATGTCCATTTGGGACAGTCAGTTTTATTTCATGTCACTATAGTTTAACATTACTCGTGCGGTTTCAGATGCCAGAGGAACAGGCCTTCTGTGTCTTGGTGAAAATCATGTATGAGTACGGCCTCAGAACTCTCTACAAGAACAACTTTGAGGATCTTCACTGCAAGTTCTACCAACTGGAGAGGCTGATGCAGGTTAGTGATGCAATGTGTCATGATATTTTAAATGTTGTGAAATGTATTATAATACAATTAATGCTGAGAATATGAGCTTGACTGAATGGATGGGCTGCTGGGTGAAATAGAGTTGGGAAGTGGGAGGTGGTTCTGGAAGTGGTTTATCCCCATACTGTATTCCCATTATGCAATTTTTTTTTTATTATTTTAACTTTTTGAGAAAACACATTTTGTGCATAAATTCAAAAGCCAGGCAGAGGCGCCAATCACAGTGCTTCCAAATTCAAAACGCCTTGTCGGCTCAGTCAGAAGGACGGCCCCGTTGTTGCAGATTTCATCCTATATTGGCTCAGAATTCAAAACTGAATTTATTTAACCTGCAAATTCTGTTTTCAACTTACTCAACAGCATAATCTTAAACTGTCTCGAGCTATTTTAGGCTCTGTGATTGGATATATCTCACCGAAATGCACCATGGGATTCATAACTAACTTCTACCTTCTTACGATTTCCAGGCTCCTGGTGTAGATGAAGGAATGATAAATCTCCCCATTTAGTGGCAGAAAGGCCATAATACTCTTTGTTGTACAGACTGGTCTCAAGGACCATTTATTTATACTAGATTTGATTTTGGAACATTTTTACTTCCTTAAAAATGAAGGTCCCTCGGGCTGTTTCATTTAATTAGTGATTGAATACAGGGTTTGTGCAATTACTCATACTGGTTGCCACTAAAAGAAAGGACTTGCAGACAATGCAAATAGCCTTCCAAAATGTATTTGCATTCCATAAAAGCAAGTCTGATCATATTCAAACACTTAGAGCCTGTTACCAGTGATTGCATCATCTGTGGGGGGGCCACATGTTTGTTATTGCCTGTTTGACTTGTTTCTGGTCACAACATTTAATGTAATATAACAAGAATAACTTCTAAGTCTATGTGTGCAAGACTTGCATTCTCTGTAGGCTAAATTACATTATTCCTGTCTGGTGAGGCTGATGATTCTGGTGCTGGTCGAGTCCCATCTGACTCAGGTTTTACAGCAGAAATCACTCACCGAGTAAAGCTTAGTCCAGCCCGGGAATCCATCCTGACCCCGTCAGCAGGCGTCTCGCAGTATCCAGATCAACTGAGTTAGCATCGACTAAATGTGATCAATCTAAGGATGTTAGCATTGACTGCTAATCATTAGCACACAGGTGGGAGCTCACTATCTGATCTATTCAGGTGTCATGTGGCACGACATGCATGGAGGCTAGACACACATGCTATTGTACTTGAAAGGTACAGCGGCCTCTTTCAGGTATAAATGTTAGAAATGTTTTTATATTTTAAAGAAAATCTCGAACAAGCAAATGCTGAGGAAAGAGAATAATTAGTGGAAGAAAAAAAAAGATCTAGTGATCTAGTCATCAAATGAGTTACACAGAAAAATATAATAACATTGGCATTGCTGAGTTCTGGTACTCATACAGTTTGTACATACATGAAAAAGATTGCTCAACAATGGTAAAATGACTCATTCTCGTTGCAGATTTGTAACTGTCAATTTTGTGAAATTTACTTGCTCTATATAATATAGTATCCTTTTCTTTTTATGTGGTTTTAAAATGTGTGCAATTACGAATAATGTCTCTGACAGTTTGGCAGCTGGGATGTGATACAGAATTGTGTCTTTTTCAACTTTTTATTTTGTTCTTGGGTCTCTCTTGTTAGAGATTATCATCTCAGAGAGACAGCATGATTTAATAAAGGATGAATAAAATGAAAGAACATACAATTGAAATGACAAACAGAGCCACGTCCCTCTATTCTTGTATGTGCTGTTTCATCTCAAAACATCGTCCTCCTCCCTCTCTTCTATCCGCTCCCACAGGAGCAGCTTCCAGACCTGTGGTCCCACTTCCAGGAGCTGAACCTGGAGGCACACATGTACGCCTCCCAGTGGTTCCTCACCCTCTTCACTGCCAAGTTCCCCCTGTGCATGGTTTTTCACATCACTGATCTGCTGCTCTGTGAGGTATACTTTGGCTCACTGCACCTTGTTGTACTGGTAGTATATGAAGAGGGATTTGGCTTACATTGCCCTGGGTCTGATGAGGGGAGGGCCAACCTTCTCAAAAGATGTGAGGAGGAAGTAAAGGAGGTCACTGAACGAATTGAAGGAGTGGCAGAGGTTCCTGAGATGTTAGGAGGAACATGACAACCACTAAGGAAGGAGACATGAGAAGGAAAAAGAAGGATAGAGGGAGGGAGGGGGAGTCGCTTCAACTGTACAGTGATATGGTCTACACTCTACAGACCAGCTTTGGTTTGATCCTACATCTTCCAAATGTAATCAATAGGTATGCGCTGATCAGGCTTTTAAGCGCATGATACAATCATTGATTTAATGTCTTTAGGACCACTTCACTCGATACCCATCACTGCTCCTTGTTTTAAAAACAGGCACACATGGTGAACAAACAAAGCTCAAACACTGAAACTGAATTTCTTTTGGGCATAGCATGCTAAAACATGTATAATGTAAAAAAAAAAATGTAATCTTTGTCTTAGACAACTGGACTTGCTCTCGGTTCATAAAGAAGAAGAAGAGGTCAAAAAGTCTTCAAGAACCTATAGCAAGTCCGGTTGCCCACAACAAAGCCTTTAAGGATTACCATGACCTGGATGACTGAGAACCTTCATAGAAAATGTAAATGCACTTTATTCATCATCGGACACAAAATGCTTCATGAACTCAGTACAACACCTCAGTAAAACCTGGAGGGGTTTCTCTTGATCTGAAGCAGCAATGTGTTTTTTTATTGGATTAGTCACTGACTTTCTGAAATTAGCACATTATGTTTAGGCATAATGTAGTTCATAACTCTACTGTACCTGGTGACAAAACACCGTATGATTGATGAACCACGCCTGATGATTTTCTGTTGCTTTGGAAGCACCATCTGATGTTCTAGCTGGTGAGTCGGATCAGGTGGCCAGTACGGCTGCCAGACAGACCTGCCCTGGGAGAGTCTGAGGCCCCTATCTGGAGGTGGAACAATGCAGCTGCGGCCCCATGAAAAATAAATATTTTGTTGGAAGCATAGAAACTCAAAGTAGTAATGGGCCAACAACAGAGCCTTGATGAACACCACGGCCAACATGAGCAGATAACGAAGAGGCATTACCCATAACAACAGCTATGTTGTTGACATTTATGATTCAGAGGAGTTAAAGCAGAATAACTCAGGTGACTCAGCAAAACAGTATGATTCACTGTCTCAAATGCTGACCTAAATGTGAGGCCACCTCCACTACCAATCAGAATTATGTGTCCACTCTATGTAGGTGTTTAGAAAACATGAAAAGTTTTGGAATATTAGTGTTTTTAATATTCCTTTTTACATCTCCGACTGAAAAGTTTCATTATACAAAACATCAAAAGTCGAATGCCCTTTTTGTTTCCTCTACCCTCCACATCCTTCCCCTCTCTGCCTTCCTATTGGCCCCAGGCAGAACAATTAAAAGTTTCAGAGGTCTTTCTCACCCAATGAGCCGCATGATGAGAATCTGCTTGTTAAACCAGAATGCATATCTCCTTCATCCCTCTCTTTATGTCCTCCTCTTTTTTTGGCTCTCTCCATCATCTTTTCCGACTCCTTTATTGCTTCCTCAATCTGTCATCTTTCACTTTCCTTCTTCAGTCATTTCCCGCTTGCCATTTTAACAACTTTTGTCGTTGTGCGTTTAGTTTCTTCTGCTGTTTGTCATTACATGTTGATTGACTGACTCGATCTTCTATTTATTCAACCAGTAGTGTTCCTATTATTTTCTTTGGGGTTTGTTTTTCTACTCATCTTTTTTTCTCTATGTAAACAGAAGTCTCTCATTGCTCGTTCTCCTCACTAACCACTTTTTGCCTAATTTCTGCTGATTGGTAGGCAGTTCCAGGCTCACATGGTGATGTTGCATGATGTTTTTTAGGTTATATGTAAGTTGTCTTACAGTCATCAGATATTACCACTTTCGTTCCTGGTAACTACTTAATACTGTCCTAGATTTCTTTTATTTCTTTTACAAAGAATGTCACATTTGAACTACAAAATGATCCGGCATCTACACCTCTATTCACGTAACTCTGCTCAACACGCATCTGTTTGTTTGTCCGTATTAGCATGTAGTCCTGAACCTTCACTCCTCCCTTGGCCTATTGTTCCGTCCCTTTCGCAGTCCATGTCAAGATGTCTCCCCTCTCTGCTCGTTTACCTTTCTTTCTCTCCGTAGTCTCTCACACACTGAGATTATATTCCTCTCTCTCATATGCACCTTTGATCCTGCATCAGCACTGTAGCACCATCTTGAGGCCTACAAAGATAGGTGGTCGCAGGCAGAGCTCCCCCCTCTCTTTTCTCTTTCTGCAGTTATTTTTAGAGCTGTCCAGATATTTTTAGCTCTGTGTTGCCATGTGAACTGGTTGTCACAGAGACCAAGGAGATGGGTGTTCCATGCAGAGCTGACATCAGCTTTAGATTTTCTTTCTTTCCGTGTTAAAATAAGAAGCATTGTATCCACTAAAGAGAAAGGAAGAAACATGTTGTCACAGCATTCATTTACAAATGAAGCACAGAATGTAAACAACATTTCTTACCACAATGATAGGTGGTTCATATTGATACATTATGCATATAATTAGGAAAAAAGGAAACTTTTAGCTTTATATGATGTTCCCTTCTTGACACTTTTACAGTACCCCCTGGTGTAATATAGTACAGTATAATACAGTATTGTCAAAGATATTGAAATTCAAGTCAGTGCCTTTAGTGAGGGTTCTTTTGTGCTGTCGTTACCTTTAGGTTTACATTAAATTATAGTGCTGTATTACTACCTACCTGAAGCTTAGGATGCTATAGGACAGGTGTGTCAAACTGATCCAGTAAAGGGCCGCTGTGGCTGCAGGTTTTCATTCCAACCAAGCAAGAACACACCTCAGTTTGACACACCTGCTATAGGATAATAATATAAATGTTAGTGAATTATAATATAATTATAAGTTATAATTTGATGTAGCCAATAGTCTTCAGGTCAGATATCTACTCATCTGCTGTATTATCTATATAAAGCTGCACATGTACAGCTATAAATAAATGTAAATTTCAGTTAAAACTGTCAGTTGTATCAGAAATAAATACAGAGAAACTTTTAAAAACCTGCTGATTCAGAATAACATTTTGCCTCTACTTGATATCTAATTCTCCTCTCTCTTCCAGGGTCTGAGCATCATCTTCAACGTAGCCCTGGCCCTGCTCAAGGTTAGTACACTCTTGCATATCTTCATCCATCTCTAACCACATGATTACATTTATGACTCAGTTTTCATGTCAAGAATCCACTGTTGGATCCACTTTGTTTCATTCAATAATAAATAATGTACTTTTTTGAATGGTATATTAATTTTGTTTTGTGCACCAGAGATAAACCCGTGTTTGTTTAAGAAAACTCAGATCTTTTACATTTTTGGCATTGTTGAACATTAATTTCACGTAAAAATACACGATTGATTGTAGTTACTGACAGGTTTAATGAGCAGTTTGTGTAGTTGTTATTAATGAGAATGTTACTAGAAACTACTGATCACATTTTTGGGGAAGCATGATTGTACAGGAGAGGCATTGTTATTGTTTTAAGAGGTGCATTAAGTTCTTGGTCGGATGTGATAGAAAGTGGTTAGTTTGTCTTTGGCTTTTCTTGCCCCCTAGTGGTCAAATCAAACATTTCATCTGGAAGTTAGGAGGCTGATTTGTTGGTACCGTATGTTTGTAAAGAAAAAAAATAATTTGGATTGTGATGCAGTATGTGTAGCAACAAAAAAATTTACATTTCAATGTTCAATTAACTATCATGTCTGTGTTGTAGTTTATGGTTTGAGCAATATATGAATTGTATTAATTGTATTAATGTTTCAACTAGCACCCACAACTGCCCTTAGCTTAAGCTGCTAACCTATCTACACATGCAATGTAATTCTCCATTTAAAACAACTTGGGATGTAGTATAATGAAAATGTATAAACACATAATGTTGAACAAGTTGTACAGCTAAGAGCAAATATAACCATTTTAATTTAAAATCATGATTTTAATTGCATTTTCAAAAAGAAACTGTCAGCACCAACAACAACAAACAAATAGCATGATGCAACAAATTAAGTTCACAAATTGTAACTGATATCCTAATTAAAAGTGTAGTCAAAGAAGATGTGTACTCAAAGTATAAATATATTCATACTGGGACAAAAAAAGAGTTAAGCGTCAGTTTTTTTTTTTTACAGGTTTAATTTGATATAAAGATTGAATTTCTTTTAGAAAAAACGTAATTTGTTATTCATCTAGCTAATGGAAAGCCGTTAAAATATGTAATTTCAGACTGAAGCGTAATTCTCAGCTCCCATTAACATGCAGATAGAAAAGATATAGTAACTGTTAATCATACTATCAGTTATCTAATTCATATGATCATTACAGCTCACTCTTCTGCTTCACTTCCTCCCAAATAACACCATGGCTTCTCGTAAATCCTCAAGAAAACCAAATGTATCAATTAATTATTAAAAGGAATATGGAGGCTGCAAATATACATTATCATTATAGTGTGAGTCAGTGTGGAAAGGAATGTTTGTTAGGTGTTTATTAGAAAAGCTTTGACCATTCAAAGATGAGTTTAACATTGTTCATATACAGCCTCTGATGAAAAAATATGAGGCTTGAAAATGAGTAAATGTAAAATAGCCAAACTTAAAGATGCCCCAATAAAGCTTTTTGTTGTTGTTTTTTTTTGCCTATATAACTAAGCCTATACTGATTCTGATCTAGTATTTATTCTATTCCGTGTAAACAGACTAACATCATTCTTCCATTAAAACTGGTAACATTAGAACTGGTAACGGCAATCAATTTGCAGATTGTCTCATCAATAATAATATTTAATATACTAAATGTTTTGCTTTTATGTAGTAATGCAGTACACTCCGACTTTCCTCTCTAAATGAATCATACGTGGTTGTATGAAAAGCCCCCCTGCTCTATAGCGCAGCCATAATGTATTCTGTGTGTCAGACAGAAAGATGCGGTGCATGCGATGGTTGGGAATGGAGAACAAATGAGGATGTGAGGAGGATGGAAGGGGCTTCCACTGCTCGCCTGTCATTGGCCAGGCATGACGGCATTCTCCCCCGAGGCTCCCTCCTCCCTCCTCCATCTATCCTGCTCTCCTCTCCTCTCTCATCACCCCTCCCTCCATCTGTGTTCACCCTCCCTCCCTCTCTTGCTTAGCAGTCGCCATCCTCATCACAACAGGAGCATAAGCTTATAGCGTTATCAATCTGGACCTGGAGAAGGAAAGCTGTGTGTTTTTGTTTTTCCTCTTCATCTTTACCTCCCGTGGATAACTGCTCGGAGCGTCTTCTTTCCCACAGTTCTTTGTTCTTTGTCTTCTTTATCGCCTATTCCTCTACCTCCGCCTTCTCCTCTTCTCTGGTGCCTGGCTTTGCATTTCTTCAACACGCTACCTCTGTCCACCATCCAGACCTCTGCAATGGAGCCGCCCCTGTTCGCTGCTAGCTGTTAGCTGTTAGCATAACAAAGAGAAACTGAGGGGTAGAGAAACCAAGGAAGGCTGAGGGAGGCGCTGGACAGGAAGCACTGTGTGGTTTATTTGCTCTGCCTCACCCCAGCTGCTGGCCAGGACCATCACTCCTGATAGCACAACAACATGCACTCATAAGCACTTATCCATCTAGCCTTTGTTGCTGAGAGCAGAAGTGACTTTCCATCTGGAGGAGCTGGCTGCCCATCGGAAGCATCTACTGACCGATACAGACCGGATGCCTGGCTCCTGCTGCTGCTGATGAAAATCTGCCGGAGGGACGGACACTGGCGTCCTTTCTGGAGCTGTTGACTGGACTGTGCTTTAACTGCCCTGTGTGGTTTGGATCTGGTCAGGCTTCAGATCCGTCAATAGCGAGGAGAGAGGCTGATACAGTTTTTTTCTGGTTTCCTACCTCTTTCCAAACTCATCTAGATTTTCATGCATCATTAGCTTAAATCTGACTCAATGAGTTCAGCGTCCACTCAGCCATAAACAATCACAAATGCATCATCATCTCCTCCAGGCAGAGAAGTGCCATCCTCCCATGCAAAAAGACCGCATCTTGTCTGCTTCTACCATGTTGTTAGGATGGCTTGCTTAGGCTCTGCAGATGAAAGGATTCATGCCGTTATTTCAGGCCATTCTGCATTTCAAAGAGAGCTAAAATCCTATCCGCTTCATACCAGGTGTGGCCTCCCGTTTGGAAAGCAGGTAGAAAACACATCGAGTGCTTTGATGTGTCGTCTCACAGGCACCAAGCCTTGAGCGTTAAGGCCACTCAGTTGCACAGACTGAGGGAGATTTCCTCTCCGTCTTTTGAAGTCTGACAACGAAGGGAGAAAGAAAAAAGGTGGTGCACTTAACCCTCGCAGCTGTTTGCCGGAGCAGCGGTCCACGTGTTGAGCAGCTTTGTTGCGTGGCAACAGCATACTGGATTGGAATTGGTTGGGGGAGTTTAGCATGGGAAGATGATAGTGGGTAGTGTGACTGGATTTCACAGCGAATCTGTCAGGTAACTGGAAGACTCAGCATTATGCCGAAAGCAGCATCAATACTTTATTTTATGACTGTTTTTCTGTCGCACCTTGTGGCCGTTACTGGGCTCTGACAGTGGTACAAGCTGAGTGGCCTCCACTGACAGATTGGTGCCCCTTGGAACTGGATCAATGTTGACGTTTCATGCCTCGGATGCCTGGGCTGTCTCTGCTGTGTCTTCCTATGAGCGTCTCCTGTCTTCTTTCCAACCTGACGCCCTGAACATCAGTCCGTAGTCAGACTGGCATTATCAGCCTCTCTTCTCAGAAGGTCAGTCACCTCGTTCACCAGGTCGCAACCAGTTTGGCTACACAGTGACATCAAGACGAATCTCGGCTCATCTAGATTGAACACGCTCTGTTCCCAGTCCACGCGTCCTCCAACTCCAAGACACCCACTGGGACATTTGAACGACACGCTGGAGTCACCTGCCACCCTGGCCCCAGAGCGGGACCGCCCCTCTGCTTCAACCTGCCCCACCCCGCCACCATCGCCTCCACCGTCCCCTGCGCCCTCTCCTCCCCCTGTACCTGCCTTGACCCAGCATCTGCCCCT
Organism: Chelidonichthys spinosus; assembly: GCA_029853015.1. Classification (NCBI taxonomy): domain Eukaryota; kingdom Metazoa; phylum Chordata; class Actinopteri; order Perciformes; family Triglidae; genus Chelidonichthys; species Chelidonichthys spinosus. Next base: position 15,520,150 of record CM056826.1, read on the forward strand.
TCCAGCAGTGCACAGGGCAGTGGAGGGTGGAGAGGGTAAGTCGGATGAGAGGGCCCACAGCAGTCAGGCCTCAGCGGACTCATACTGCAAGGTGATGGATCTCCTTGGGATGGGACACCGGCTCTTCGTCCCTAAGCTGCTGGCGGTGAGAGAGGGGGGTGCTGGGACACAGACGCTGGATGAAAGGAGTTGAGCATGCAGTGTTCTTCAGGTTTACAGTTAGAAAGGGATGGTTGTTGGTTTGACTTGGGTTGGTAATGAAAAGAGCTACTTCCACTGTGGAATTTTCTGACTGTCACACTGGATAAATGTGCCAGCCAGTTGTCTGAAGTTTTATTTCCAAGAGAAGGCTAGCGTGTGAGCTTTCTGCTATAAGTCTTGAGTCTTACATTAATAGATTAATATGGAAATCTCATGCAAGAGGCTCTTAGAATGTAAATATCATCTCAAACAAAGACGCTTGTCTTGTCTTGACAAATGAGCCAGCCAAAACATAATCTACTCTGGACTGATGTTTTAAAACATGAATGCGGTCTTAGTCTTTCCGTAACAGTTGATCATCTACAGAACATGTAGTAATATCTCTGGATGGCTTCTTGTGGCAATGCACCCACAAGATAGTGTTATTGATTGGTAGTGTATCCGATTCACACTCAGAGGTGCCCAGTACACGTTTGCTGACTTTGTGTGCAGCATCTTGACACTTGCTTTCAATGGAGGGTAGTGCTTTCAATCAACTCATTTTTTCGTCAATGCCCTCTAACCTTTGTGCTCACAGCGTCTTCCAAGACAGTAATGTATTTGACAGTAGTTCTAAGTATTATAGGATTGTGAGTCTGTCTTCTCTGAATATAGGAACAATTGTGGAAAACAAGCTGCTGGAGGTTAATTTGTAATCTGTATGTCTGACTCTCACCACCTCATGTCTCGTTCCAGACATCTAAAGAGGACCTCTTACAGGCAGACTTCGAAGGGGCTCTCAAGTTCTTCAGGGTCCAGCTCCCTAAACGCTACAGAGCTGCGGAGAACGCCCGCAGGCTTATGGAACAAGCCTGCAACATCAAGGTAAGGACTTCTACAGTCGAACAAATACATTTGCTATTCCTAAGCCCTTTATTCTTTGCTTGGACGGTGTCTGAATTTCAGACACTGTAAAATAAAGGAACTGTTTTACAAGGGTGTTCAAATACACACACATCATTCCTGTTGTGACTACTAAATGATTGTAGTCCAAGCAACACAATAATTCCTGTCTTGGTATATCCCACTGAGACACAAATACCGTTTCATCAGAGGGATCAGAGGTCCTGGGGCATGTCAAAGGCAGTTTGGGCAGTTGTGGGGTGCAGATGCAGTATGGGGTACTCTATACTGCTGCGCTGACGAGCACTTTATTCGTCCTACTTTATGTCTTCTTGTGTATGTATTTCCAGAGTTAAGTTGACTTGTGTTTTATTTGCTCTGTATCTTAGAGAGATGAACTGTGAGTCAAAAGGAGTACAGTAGGTGGGGCTGTGACATCTTCTACTTTGGATTTCTGAATCTGTCTTAACTGCTCTCTTATTTTGTTTTGTTTTTTCAAACATAAGCCTGAGATGAAAATCACATCACTTTCTGTGCAGCTTGAAAGCTATCACACGGTGAATGTTTGAACGCAAACAGCTTTTATGAAGTGAATATACTGCTGGTTGGATCTCTGCTGTGTTTGAGAAGGATGAAGGAGAGGGGAGGAAAATGTCTCAGATAGCTACTGCATTCTTTAAAGTAGCAATAAACAATAGTTTATCATAACAACGTAGGAAATGGTAATATGACAATGTGAAAGGGGAGAAACCTACAGTGAATTACCAGCTGAATTTGCAGCTCTGCTTGTCGTTACGGAGCTTTATAGCACGTTTCAGCTCATTGTTCAGTGACATTTTGGGTCTCAGCAAGCAGCCACAATCTCTTAATAAACTGCACTGTTTGCTCAGTAGTTTTGAAGGTTTAACATATAATGTGGTTTGCTCTTATTGTTTGCAATATGCAATTAAATGTCGCTGTTTCTTTGGTCAGTTTTTGTTTCATGTTGTCGATAATTATTACGAACTCTCAACATCAGATAAAAGATGGCTTCCATGGATAGTTTTCTTCAAAGCCAACCAAGTTTTGTGGTCACAAAAAATCCCTTACATGCACACATGCACGTCCGTTATCATCTTTCTATTGACCTTAATGAGGTTGCTGGCATTTTGGGAATTTGGGAATCATATCTACTGTGTACAGGTTTTGGTGTCTAGTGACTTCAGCAAATTCCCAAAATGCCAGAAGCCTCATTAAGGTCAATAGGAGGATGATAACGGACGTGTGTGTGTGTGTTGTGTGTGTGTGTGTGTGTGTGTGTGTGTGTGTGTGTGTGTGTGTGTGTGTCAATGTCAATGTCAGTGTCAGCAGAGTGTGTTTTGATAGAGGAAGGAAATAGTTGACTGAGAGCGATGGACGAGATAATCATCCTCCCTTCACCTTCCTCTCTCTTTCTCCCCTGCTCGCTCTCTATGTCTCTGTATCTACATAGAATTCATATTTTACATTTTAGGCATTTTCCCAATTTTTTTTTTATCTAGCAAAACCTTTCCATGAGTAAGCAGGTTGTGATGTGGTGTTGTGCTCAAGGGCAGTTTGGCAGGACACTTGGCTCCAAGAGCTTAAGATCCCCCCATTTTAGGTGTATTTCTGTGTTTTTCTGCACACCGGATATCCTGCACTGTGATGACTCACTGTTTATCTCTAGTGGTTTGGTGGCATTTTGGCACTCTTGCACAATCCTGCTGCAATGCACAGTGCATGTCAGGCTTTATGTTGTACAAGAGCTAAACACACTCAAATGTGTACTCTACATGCTCAGTGAGTATTTCAAACTGGACATCGATGGACTCTTCGTTACCGATTTTACAGAATTCAGGCTTTAAGAGAGAAGTGATTTACCAAAAAACTACCTTAAACATTATTGTCACGAGAATGAAGATCATTTTTAGCCCAGGTTTACACATCTAAACTGTGTGTGTGAGTTCCCTTTCTTTCACTCCTCATTTTCCCCCAATTTTGCCACTGATCACCTTCCATTGGACCCCGTAGCTAAAAAACTACCTGACAACGTCTGGGTTGGTGGGTACCAACCCAGACCAGTACATCAACAGGTCACAGCGTGTTACATCAGCTTGTGACACACTATAGTAGACACCGGATTTTCTTTGTACACGAGTTGGAAGACCCCTGCCATGTTCAAACCCCATCAGAGTAAAATGGGGAACCCAGCCGGCCCAAGCCACTTTGCTCTCTGTTCACCCCCCTTTTTTACATATTTGTCTCTGTCGATGTCTAAATCGGATCAGCTGAAACGTAAGCTGCTTAAAACATCGAAAGAATTCACTGGCACCTTGGCTTGATGAACACAACGGGCAGTCGGGTGGCTTAGCCTTTCTGGGGATTATGGGAAGAATTTGAATTTCTCAGCCTTCTAAACATTCATCCAACCCCAGCTGGAGTGATGACTTTTCAGGACTTTAAGAAAAAGGGGGAGAGAGATGTCGTATATTCATTTGCCGCTCAGGGTTTGACTGATTAATCCGTTTTTTCACCAAATCCTTCCAACAGAGAAGCTAAACTTTAACTGACCGAGGAGAAAGAAGATAGATTCTTGTGTGCAGAGAGAGACTGACAGACGGGATCATTTACAGAGATGGAAAGATATAGAGTCCCAGGGATAGACCTCCACGGATGGATGAAGACTCACACAGACCACTTTGTGAAACCACCCCCAAATGATAACATGAGATAAACCTACTGGCTAGCACAGAAGATAAACAAACAGTTCATATCAACTAAGCTGACTTTTATTAAGCTACAACTTTACAGAGAAAAGCAAATGCATCTAAATGAACTCTAACTGAAAGAGTACAGCTCTTAGCTTATAGTGATTTCACGGTTTGAATGTAATGTTCGAGTTTAATGACCACAAAAAATAGCTGATTGATTTTATTATTCCATCTCCCTTATATTTTAAACAATCAAAATGATTAGTCATGTATTATTTATATACTTTTAAGATACTTTTAGTAAATCAGCTGCTGTATCTCCTCCCAGTATATATGCAGGATTCTCCTTTCATATGAGAGGAGATGGCAGGAAAGCACAACTGGGTGCCCGTAGTAAGAGATTTACAGAGAGATGAGTCCATGGTTGTTGATGCACCTGCTCTAACTGGGGAATCCGTTGCCATCACCACGGAGACGTTGTCAGGTAGTTTTTTAGCTACGGGGTCCAATGGAAGGACGCTACAGTATTCAGGCATAGTGCAGGACAGCCTTGAAGTCGCTTTCACTTCACTTTGGGTTTTACTGTCGTTGAACAACTTGTCACTGTAGATGATCTGACAACTTCCTTCCTATCTCTCTTAACCTCAAACACACAACGGCAGAAAACAGAAAAAAAAAACTAAACTGCAACCTTAAGAGAGAGTCTAAGAGAGTGAGGGAGCAGCAGAGAGAGAGAGAGAGAGAGAGAGAGAGAGAAGAGACTAAGAAAAAGAGGGGAAAGGACTCACTCAGTGGAAAGGAAGAAAAAGCAAACTCATCATCCTCTGTCGCACACTTCTAGCGTTACCGAAAGGCAGAGGGGGAAACAAACAGGTGTGTTGTACTACGCTCTCGCTCCCCCCCGCCTTCCTCCCCTCAGTGGGCGGGGCTCGTCTACTGAGGGACTCTTGAAAGCAGCCGGTCGCCTCCTCCACTCTCACAGAGAAACCTAAACCTGTCAGCTGCAGTCCTCTTTCCCTTCTCTGCCACTTCTCCATCTTCTTCTTCTTCATCCTTCAACCTCCTCCTTGCTTTTGGGAGCAAGGGGAGTCACGATGATGCAGGAGGTGTCCATAATGGTAGCGTACGACGCTCATGTAGTCGACCGACCGGGTGAGGAGGACAGCCTGGCTCGCTTGGTCGCACACTCCAGACCTCTCAGAGCTCCCAGACCGGTGGTAGGTCTGTTCTTGGGTGACTTTGTCTCTTTCTTTGTTTTACCGTCTTAGTCTTCTGTCTCCTTTTCTTTCTTTCTTTTGTTCCTCCACTCATTCCTCTCTGGATGTATTAGATGTATTCCTGTTTAACTGTGATGGGAGACGTCGCGCTCTACTGCTTCCGAGACCTTACCTCTTACAGATTTAGATAACAGAAATGTAAAAGACGTCGACCTGTTTTCTGTCTTTTCAACCGTGGGTTTTCAGATGGATATCAACTCACGGTTTCTCTCTTTTTTAGTCTGGAAAAAGTGAGATTTCACAGAAACTTACTTCATGTTCTTTTCCATGATGCTGGTGTTGTGGATTTGTGTGTGTGTGTGTGTGTGTGTGTGTGTGTGTTGCGTACTCAACGTGTATCTGATGTTTGAAGTAACAACACAGAGCTTATTAGTGGCTGTCAGTTTGTTTCAATTACTGATACAAATTTGGAATCAATGGAAACCTGTGTGTGTTTGTGTGTGTGGTGTGTGGGGGGGGGGGGGGGGGTAATTGAATCCCTATGGCCTAGTTTTTCCTGAGGATGACCAGTTGGTTTTGTCCTTATTTCAATATTCCAACTCTTGGACTGCCACTTTATGTCACAGCAGATCTCTACCTACAGCCTGCTATCTCAGCTTGGAGGTTTGGGACCAAATCCATTTTCTGCTGCAGGGATTCAGGTCAGGAATCTAAATGCGAGCCTCGTACCATTTCCTGTGACACCGTGCGTCTTTAATCGCATTATTTGAATGAGAGTGGCCCCTCTGTCCTCAAACTACAGTAGCCTCTAATACTTACAGGGAAACTCCTGTGCAGTGCGTATGAGGATGGGGGCTGATGGGGTTAAGCCGTAACTCTGCGAGCATGTGTGTGTTTGTGTCAGCAGCCCTGTGTGTTACTGTCTGAAGTGGCCTTGAGCAAGATGCTGAGCCCTGCTCATGTTAACTAGTCGTCACTGAGCAGAACGTGACGATGTTTTCCATAAAGTCAGAATGTCTGAATATATAATGGGCGGGATCTTTTGACACTTTGCTGTAATACTGTTGAAAACTTGACCTCGAGAAATGGAACTTATTTACAGTTTTACGGACTCTAATTCACTGTGGATAAATATCTCAGCTACACGATGAAACCAAAATATCAATGTAAAGGTTGTTTCTCTGAAGGCGGGGGAAAGTCGGGGAGTATTGTAATTGTATAATTTTGTAGAATATATTTTGCAACATTGATATATTCATTGCATCAGACCGTTTTCAACTACAGTGACTACCAGACTGAAAAGCATCAGCGTATGTGTGTGTGTGGGGTATTTTGAGAAAGTGAAGCGCTCCGTTTTCATGGAAAGCTCATGGTGTCGGGGATCCCGTGTGACTGCAGCTGTAGTGGCTCTGCATGTTTGAATAAAGCCTCACCTCTAACACGTAAGCATAGCCTAGTTTTGCATTACATTTCATTCCACAGTCATGCTGTAGTATTTGTGTGTTTTAGGGGTGTTGGAGAGTTGCGTCATCAGCAGCTCGACTTGAACATATCTGCTTGCACATATAAGAGAGGATTAAGGCTGTGAGATCTGTTATAAAACTCTTTCCTGTGTTGTGCAAGCACGTATATCAATGAGAAAGAGCTGCCTCTTTCTTATTGAAGTTCTCTATTTTGTATCAGCAGGGTGATGCACACCAACACGCTGAAGTGTCCTTGAGCAAAACTGTGAGTCTCTACCAGCTGCTGTTCTCCAGCTGACCCCCCAATTAAACCTGCTCACTTAGTATTCATTTACTAATTCAACAACAAAAGTGCAATCATTTTAGATTTATAATTTTTATTGTATAGTTTTTATTTATAAAAGAGTCATGATAGTGAGACCGTTTTTAACAAGATCATGACTGGTAGTGTGAAATAGCAAGTTAATGAACAGATATAAAAGCAACAAAGTGGTTTTCTAAATACATTTTTAAAAAATCATACTTACCGGCAGTTCAGGTCTGTTAGTCCAACCGTCACATCGCTTACAGGAAGCTTGTAAAATATGACACAGCCCGTGTCTTTAGTTGGTGGGGGTGATCGTGAAGGAAAATGCTTAAAGGCCATAAATGAATGTGTGCCAATAACGCCTGTGTGGTGAAAGCACAAGCAAGTGGTGGTGGGTTTTAGGAACGAGTGGATGTGGTCGAGTCTCAAAATCAAAACAGCAAATGTTCAAAATCTCAGGAAATCCACACGTCACATATCTGCCTCCCTCTCTTTCTCAGTCTCAATTTATGAGATTTGCATTCAATTAACATTTTGGGTCTTCATTTAGGACTCTCTTGTGCACGCAGGGTTCAACACACACACACAACTGGGCAGAGAGGGAGGCTGCTCCTTGTATATCATTTTGTCTTGTTTTGTACAATTAAGAAATGTGTGGGAGAAGCTAATAAAAGAATCACTTTATTTTCAGAAGAGACATTAGGTGTACCATTAAGTGTTCCAGGACGAGGCAAATTTTTTTTGAGGCCTTTTTTACACTCAGACAAGAACCAGAACCAGATTTTGGAGGCAACCACTAAGAAAAAACACAAGAGACAGACATGGTTCAAACAGCTGAAAATGAAACATGATGAAGTGGATTCACGAATGGATTGGTGGCATCCAGAGTCGCACTGCCGTGAATGTGTGAGTGGTTACAGGAGCCTGCAGGGGAACACACCGTTCTATTGTTTTATTACAATAAAACGATTATTAACAGCCTGTGGAGACGAAAGCTGCTTTTTGACACACACAGATAACAGGATGAGCCTGAGGTCCGTTATCTGCTGGGGAATTGTGTGTCAGGTTGATTACAGTGGGACCTTTATTCACCTCAGTGGTTCCTGGGTCGTAGAGGTTAAAGGTTAACTCACAGGTCGGTGGGGATGACAGGTAATGACTGCCTTGGTGGGCATATGAATAACCAGCTGGTTCAGTAGTTTCCCTCACCTGATTTTTATTTATCAAGGAAGTCTGTAATAGAATGTTTTGCTTTTAACTTGTTCACTGAGACATTTTATTTACTCGTTGTCCAGGATGTTCTTCATTGGGAGCCTAGACATTTCTACTCGTGTTCTTTGTTTTTTTATTTAGACTAGATTTGATTCAACTTGTCACTGCATAGAGGTACTGACATAATGAAATGCTGTGTTTGTGTACAGTGAAAAAGTATTGAAGTATGAGTTTAATTCAAAGTTGTACAATCATAGAGGAAGGACATTAATTGATTTTGAAGAAAAAACAGTTTACAAAAGCTCTTGTATTCACTTGAGACACTTTTCATCACAAAACAAGTATTTAAACTAGTTGGTACTGTTGTGGATTGTTTCTCAGAACAGTGGTGAGATTTTAATTTAGTTTTCTTTGGATTCATACACAATGTAACACATGCGAGACACAAGAAATAAACAGCATAGGCGATAATAGCAGATCAGGTTCTTCACTCGACACACAGTCGGCAGTCTCAGAGGACCCACCCGGAATCCCCAGCCCTAGCAGTGGGCGCTATGGCAACATAGTTTCCACACAGGGGAGACGACATTACAACCCACCCGAACCGCACACACACGCACACACACACACACACACACACACACAGCAGATGCAATACCAGTCAACCATCAGTGGTTTCACTCCATAACTTAGATGGAAAGTCTCATTTCACGATGTCTATGTATTCTTGGTGTTACATCTCCCTGTAGCTCTCATTGCTTACTTCAGAGTAAACGTCTGAGACAGAGTTACACCGTCCAGATTCTTTACGTGGTTCGTTGGTGTGAACAGTACTTTTCATGTTCATGCATTGCTTGGAAGTTTCTGTGAACACAGTTTAACTCTCTGTAGCATTTCTGTGTCCAACCTGCCATAAATAAAGGACACAGGTTCAAAACAGTTAATTGTTTTAACACATTATCATGACTTACTGTGGGGTACTTAATTAGACAGCATTCATTAAAAATATACAGAAGATATTGTGAAAAAAAAACTTTAATTATTTAAAAAACTAACTGAAAATTTATGAAATATTTAATTATAATTGGAGGAGAAATGAAGAAGAAGAATCATATTTGTTTTTCAGAATGGGACATAAATAAAATTTCTAGTAGATAATAAGAAAATGGGATCCTCCAGTCCTTTGTGTTTATATGCGGATTACCTTATGTACCTTTTAAAGCATGGGTAGTTGAAGTTGCAGAGAATAAGTCACTCCTTTTTGCACTTTCCAGGTAGTGCTTATTGTTTCTGGGTGCATTGGTAGCATCAGAGTGCTCGTCTTGTTGGCTTTCATTAGCAAATGACTGCATCAGAGTTTAGCCAACTTTGCCGATACGTCGGCCCAGTTTCTGCTGTAGGAAATGAATGCCGGTTGTGTAGCTTTCAGTGTGAACTGAACATTTCTGTTATCTTAACTGTCTGTTCACACTGGATGACGTATTTTCTGTTGTTTTCAGGTTCCAACCAAAAAGTTGAAGAAGTTTGAGAAGGAATATCAGACACTGAGAGAGAGCCAGCTGCAACAAGAAGACCCCATCGACCGATTCCAGGTAGGACACACACACACACACACACACACACACACACACACACACACACACTTTATTACATTCATTATGTGTGATGCATTGTATTTATGTGAGAATATCTTCTCGGGTAGTATTCGGTTTAAGAGATGGTATGAAAATTATCGTTGCTTTGATACATTTTTGTGATGAAATATATATTAGTTAAAATTAGCCATGTTTCTAAGATTAGACATCTCCTCTGACTACGGTTTTGTTAATATTTGTGACACTGTTCTTTTATCATTATCAAACATCTACAACATTTATTTTTGGCCAAAGCTACCAGGGTGTTGTGCAAGGTTTTTTTTTTGCTGCTGAAAGAGACTTTTTTTTTCAGAGGGTAAAAGCGGGAGAGGTGACGCATGTATTTAGAGATTCAGATAAACTCAAACTGTCAACAGAGAGCATATCTTCCGCTCGTTTGCTCTGTTCTATCAGTATTTCTCTCCGCTGGGATGAAGCTTTCAACGATTCCCTGTTGGTCCGCTTTAAATCTGTAATTTTTTGTTTTTCCAAAATCAGCTCACAGTTGAATTATTTTTTTTCCAAATTTGTCAAGCATTACAGCTGTTCGTTGTCATAATTATTGTCTGCAGATTATCATTAAATATTAATGGAATGGTGGTGATTTCTTTTTAGGTTAATCTGGATCCATGTAGTGGAAATATTTTGTACTATTCCTTTAACAAATAGTTCTGTAGTAAACAACAAGTTTAGCATTATATATTCCAGATGTATACAGGACTGTCATTTATTGAATAGACTCAAAACATTTTGGTGGTCCAGCTAAAACCAAGAGAGGGTTTGTTAGTTTGACCATTCTCAAAATATTTTGCAACCGTCAACTTCCTTGGAGTTGAATCGTTCCGATACAAACCTGCCTTCTCTAAGATGAACACATCCGTGAACAGTTCACTAGTCTGTTAAACTCTCAATTGCGTGATAAAACATCCCTCACAGTTTATACTTTTGGGATAAGAGTGAAATAAGTAGTACAAGTAGTAAGTGAAATCATGAAGCACACAAAACAACACTGTGATATGTTGGCGTAAACAGCAGCGCTCTACAAGCTGCTTGTTCTGGAGGGAAGGAAGTGAGGACTTTTATTGTTGATAAGATGTTGGATCGGAGCCAAGTCATCTGCAGCCGGCGATAACACTCTCACAGAGCAGGGAGACGAGGCAGGAATGGGGCCGCTTCGGTGTTAGCACAAGTTTAAATTGTACATGCTTTTTTTTTAAGGGATTTTTGTTACTTTATCCTCAACAATTCAACATTTTTATACGGTGGTCTATATACTCCAGGTACAGGTATGTACTCATTGTGTTGTATTGCTTCAGGCCAGTCTTTTTCTTGCCCACTTCAATGTTTATCTTGATAGAAAATAAAAGCATTGGAAAGGGAATGAAAGGAGAGGGAAGGGAAGGGAAACTCCTGTCAGGGTCATGTGTTAAAGTTTAGTCTGTGTTGCTGGAGGCTCGATATGTGAAGACGTTGTTCTTGTGACTGTGGACAGCAGCACGGTAAGCTGCCCCAACGATTTTCATGAGTTCTTATGCTTATGGCTTTTACTAATCTTAATTGTCTTTTATAAACATTAAACTTCAGTGTGTGAGAAATTATATTTTAATTGTCATTTTCTGATAGATTTGAGTTGGCAGTGTTGACTGTTTAGCCAGATATTTAAAAGTAAAGTATGTAATATGTTCTCAGATGTGTAACTAGTCTTAAACACGACGGCTGCAGCAGACAACAACCTACACACTAACTAAGCCATGCTAGGACTTTCCAGTTGTTTGTTTAAATTAAATAATTACACACTTAATCACCTTTCTGCTCACAGGAAGTGATTAATTTAATCTGAAGCCTGTCATAGGAACCGTCTGACTGAGTGTGTTTAATATGTAAAGCTGTTCAGGAAGCTGCTTTTTTATACGTCCATCATTATATAAAAGAGGCTCCAGCAATTCAGTTTTAGTATACTGATTGATATTGTGTGTGTGTGTGTGTGTGTGTGTGTGTGTGTGTGTGTGTGTGTGTGAGTGAGAGAAGTACAATAGGGGCAGCAGAGGTTAAGGGGACAGGATATCAGGGTCAGGTGACCTCGTAACCGTGGTGACTGTTCTGTCCCATTGAGGAATGGCATCATGTGAGACTGTTTATAGGCAGACCAGTAGTCATGAGACTCGACTAATGTTCTACAATGCAGACTTTAAGATGTGTGTGTGTGTGTGTGTGTGTGTGTGTGTGTGTGTGTGTGTGTGTGTGTGTGTGTGTGTGTGTGTGTGTGTTGGGGGGTTATATTAGGGTTTTAACAATCCATTAAAATTGAGAGAAATAGAGCAGGGCAGAGTTGTCATTGTGTTCATGCTAAAGGTTTGTTTACATTCTAACATTCATACAAAAAAAAACATTGCATTCTGTAGAAAGATGTAACGATGAGGTCACTTTCAGATTCCTGACACAATTTAGCAAAAGGAGGCATCAAGCATGTGATCGGTTGCTTTGGACTGACGGGCGCTAATAGATCGTCCAACTGTGTGTTTGTGTTTGTCCAGAGGGAGAACCGCCGTCTTCAGGAGGCCAGCATGCGACTGGAACAGGAGAATGACGACCTGGCCCACGAACTGGTCACCAGCAAGATTGCACTTCGTAACGACCTTGACCAGGTAACGCAGCGCCTCGTTACCTCGGCACGTTTCCACGCCCACAATATAGTCTGCTTACTTTGTGTCACGTTAAACTGTGACTATATTTAGTATTGGTTCCCATCGAGCACAATGAGAAGCATAATATGCTATATTGGAAATGTGCTGTGATCAGCAACGTTTTTGGTTATTGAGCTGATTTAAAAAGCTTTATTCTCATGGCAGCATAAACAGACAAACGTAGCTGTAAGCAGAAAACGATTTCCTTGTCTTTCCTGATATGAAACAGCTATTGTTGAAGTGCTCATGAGCATTTCAATAAACACCACTCGAGGATGACAGAACTGGATTCATGAGTAAATATTTCAGATTGTGTCGATTGAATGTATACAGATTTGGTTTTAAGTGAATGGTCTGTGTGTGTGTGTGTGTGTGTGTCTGTGTGTGTGTGTGTCTGTGTGTGTGTGTGTCTGTGTGTGTGTGTGTGTGTGTGTACACTCAGGCAGAGGACAAGGCCGATGTTTTGAACAAAGAGCTGCTGAGCACCAAGCAACGTCTGGTGGAGACGGAGGAGGAGAAGAGACGACAGGAGGAGGAGACGGCTCAGGTAACACCTGCCCTCTGTTTACCATCACCTCGTTAAGGTGGTTAAACTCAGCTGTAACAAACTACAGGCCTTATTGGTCAATCAGCTCGCTGATCCTTGCAATCAACGCTTTGTTTATAGTACTGTATTTCTGTTTGAGGAACTAGAGAATGTGTCTATGAAGCTGGCGTAATGGCTTCCATCTTTTGGGCTAGCTAAATGAAACCCCCAATGAAATTCATGACCTTTAGCCTTTAGGGTTGCATCATTACTTTTTCTCATGGGCTAGTAGATGAAATAGGAAATGAAATATTGTGATATTTTTGTCACCCTACATTTACATATGTATGTATCGGCTCACCCGTCATATTAATGTAAATGTTTCTGTTATCTGGCTTTGTTTCTTCCAGCTGAAGGAAGTTTTCAGGAGGGAACTAGAAAAAGCAGAGCTGGAGATCAAGAAAACCACAGCGATCATAGCTGAATACAAACAGGTTGGACAGTTTGAATGACTTCAATCCATTATATGTATTTAAAATAGAAAAAAACAAAAACATCCCATTCATTTGCTTTTTCACAGCATTGGACTTTAACCATTAACTGCAAATATTTGTTGTTGTTGTTTTTTTTGTAAGTGTTACTTTTTAACCTCATTAAACATAACATTTCAGTGTCATACACACCTGATTCCATATACTTCACTGTTTTAATAACAATTTGTAACAGGATTGTAAAGATTGAATACATACCAGGTGAATCTCAAAGAACGGTTATTGTTCTTGAATATGTGGAAAGGTTTAGATGGAAGAGTTCATACTGCTTAGTAAAAATTTAAAAAAAATTGAAAATGTCTTATCCTGTAGTTAAAATGCATCTTCTCTTATAAACCCGACTTCCTCTCCATGTTTCAGATCTGCTCCCAGCTGAGCACCAGGCTGGAAAAACAGCAGGCGGCAACAAAAGAAGAGCTGGACATTGTCAGGGTGAGGTCTCACTGCTAATGCACAGCTACTGTAGCAGACGTAAGATAGGAGACATTTTTAATCATGTCAAACGTGTGATGTTGCTCTTTGTGGTTGTGTATCACGTCGGCTCTAGAAAGAGATCGGGACATTCCTTCTGATTCAATGATGTTGAAAAAGGAAATTATGTCATTTACATCACTATAATGAACAAATGAGGACTTGCAAGAGATGGAAGCTGAGAGGACACGAAAATAAACCAAATTCAGAGATATACATTGTGTTAACATAGATGTGCTATGACCGGCAGCTGGAGCGTATTATCGTTTTGTGCTCAACAAAGGTTGTTGGGTTGTAGATGGCAGGGTGATGACATGGATATGGCAGGAATAATCAATGAACACAAGTTTGTGTGTCTGCCTGTGAGGTCCAAGCTACCATGTTAAAGTCTAAATCAAAGGAAAAGAGGGATCTCCTCGTCCCCATGCACATAACGTCTATCCACCATATTCATCAGGACAAAGAGTGTTTGTTTGCCTGTAAGAATCACAGGATGAAGTTTTTGCTGTAGCACATATTTGTAGCATGGAGACGTGTGTCTGCTCCTACACCCCAGGCTTCAGGGAATTAGGGTAGATGTGCGTTCTTACCTGAACTCACATGTCTATACAGTATTTTCACCTTCCGGCCTCTCCCATGTTTGTGTGCCCATGCAGAGTAAAGTCATGGGCTGTGACCACTGTAGGGACCTGTTCACAACCCTGGGGTCCCTCCAGGCCTCGTCCCCCGGCAGGGACAAGATGTCCAACGAGCCGATGGACGAGGAGAAGGACGGACTGAAGGAGCAACTCAGGCACCTGGAGCTGGAGCTGGCTCAGACCAAACTGCAACTGGTGGAGGCCAAGTGCCGCATCCAGGTCAGGAACCAGGCAGCGCTTTGAGCTAAATGCTAACATCAACATGCTTACCGCATAGTTTTTGTACATGCGTGAAATTATCTTTGATATCAATAGTTGCAACTGCTGCTCAGTAACGTAGCTTCTCACGGTTCTCTCCATCTTGATTGGATGCTGTTGGAAAAGTTGATCTGGGGGATTAAATCTCCATTTGCTTGGAATTAATAGCATTAATGTTGATCCAGGAAATGAAGAGACATGTTTTAAAGAACATCATTTTACGTGACTGGAGTCAACACCTCTCCTTCATAACCCTAAAAGCATAATATAATAATGGTGTCATAGAGCACAAACAAAAGCACCTGGACCCTGCCAGGATGCACTACGAAGAAGAATTTCAAAATGTCAGTTGTCCTAAAGTGCTCATGTGTGATCTGAATAACGGAGCCATGTGTAAAGTTAGAGATTTAGATGGACTCCTCGGCCCGCCTCTTGGTGACCCCTCTCTGCTGTTTCCCTGCAGGAGCTCGAGCACCAGCGGGGGGTCCTGATGAACGAGATCCAGGCAGCTAAGAACTCGTGGTTCAGCAAGACTCTGGGCTCCCTGAAGAGCTCTACCTCCTCTTCTTCTAGCTCCACATCCCAGACCCCATCTTCCCCGAAGGAGGGCCCTGCCTAGACCAGCCTTCCTCCTCCTCTCATTCCCCTGCAGGATGCACACTCGAGCTGAGGAACACAAGTTGAAGAAACCAACAAAAGAGAAATGCAGTATTCCTTTTCTAGCCGGTGGCAAAGCAGCAGCTTCTTGGACCACAAATATCTGAAAAGATGAGGGAGGAAACTGAAGGACCTTCCACCTGTCTATCACTTGGTGTTTTCATTTGAGTGGACTTAAAGTGTCTGTTGACCTTCTCTTCTTCACAGGTGACAGGGATTCATCACAACTTGACAACTGGTTTTTATTTTTGATTCAGTTGTTTCTGACAGTGTTGTCGTTACGATCTCATGATAAGAAAGCTGAATTCACATACACATATAATCCCTCATGTAGGTGAATCATATAGCTCCACCTTGTGGCCAGGAGTATCGTGACCTACATTAACCGTCTTCAGCAAAGCCTGAGAAAAAGGAATACTGCATTCAGTCTTAAACAGGAACAACACAAAAGGTTGTATTTCTTTATAGTAATATAACATAAACGATGTTGTCATATAAATATGTATAAGTAATTATTGATTTTTCTAATAACGTGTACAGTTCTTTAAGAGTAGGAAAAACGTAAGGAAAAGTTCTTTGTTCATTTTTTTTTTTTTTTTTTTACCATTTTGAATTTGAATGTCATCTCTTTAGATGTTGACGTAAGCACAGTGTGTGATCGAGCCGGTCGAGTCCAAACGCTGAACAACCAAAGTGACAACCTGCAGACTAGTTTAACTGACTCCAGGTCTGTAATATCAGTCGGAAATGTATTGATTTGTTTTTTTGTTTTTTTTAAATTCCAGTCCCAACTCATGTCTGTCAGTATATTATTTGGTTATTTTAGTGTGTGCAGATTTCTATTCTATTTCTATCATTTTGTGGAGATAGCTGTGATGACAGAAAGGGGTTCTTTTATTTTTCTGTCCATTCCGTCCTCTTTTATACTTTTAATAATAATTTCTCAGTTGGAATTAATTCAACACAATTCCACACACCTTCAGTGATAATGTGGACTGTGTATGTACAAGCTACATATTGACTTTTGTTGTAAATGTTTTTTTTTTTCTTCAGAATTTATTCGTAAATCTCATTGTTTTAAGGTGCACCAATTGTCTCTTGTATCTGTAAACAGGTGTTATAGTTGGAGATATCAGGGCTTGTGATTTCCTGGCATTTGTACTTCTACGGACTGAAAACTAGAAAGGTGCATGCAGTAATGCAGCAGTGTGTGAGCTGGTGTGTCCGTAAGATGTTAGCCAAACACACAATACTAAACAACAAAAGTGAGCAATCTAACAACCGGCCCTGTGCGCCGCAAATGTGCTGTAAAGCATCTTAAAACACACTTAATTCAAAATCAAAATCAAGCGCCGATGAATCCAAGCAATCAGCTCTAAAGCACTTCATACAATCTTGCCAAAAAACAAAATTAAATGCACTAAGATGCTCAGGTACAACAGTGTGTGTACTGGTAGCCAAACACAGCAAACCGTTGCCGGCAGAGTAGCGGATGGGAAATGCACTCAGCTTATCACTGGCAACATCCTGGAAGTATTGGAAGTATCTTCACCCCTTCATTCCTGTAACTATCGTCATTCACATTAAATTAAGAAACGTTATAGTACAGTGAAGGCTCTGAAGTATCTGTTAGACGGCTATGAAAGATTAAGTTGCAATATCTGCCCATCATTGCCAAGCATTACACAGCTGCACCAACACCTTCTCTGCATGTTGTCGGGTCCAAACGCACGTTTTCATTCATTGTTGCAGTGAGAACACATTACGCACCTAACATTTAGCCAAAAAGTCTCGTGTTTTGCTTTAAACTGAATGCATGTGACTGCTGTCAGCAGGCTGAGAGCTGCAGTGGAGTTGCCAAATGTCCCGTTCTACTCTCTGGTTGTCACTTTCATCGGCCTTTGGACTCTGACCAAGCCCCTATGTACTTGTCTGTGTGCGAGTGTGTTTCTGGACGTGTATGTTCATGTGTGTTCTGCACTGTAACTCAAGTGGTTGAATTTGAAATGGTTTCTTCTTCACACGGCTGCCTTTTCTGTTGATGACTGAAGCCGTTGGCTGACGAGAGGAAAAGCCATCTGACAGTTTGAAATGTCAGAGAGCGTCCACCGTGCCATTAGAGCCTCCCCTTCTGCTCCGTCCCCCCTGGTCTTCCTCTGTGCTGCCAACGACCTGAACCCACCCCCGCCGACGTCCATGTTTGATCCTATTGACAGATCTGCTCGATGTCGTTTTCAGCCGCATCAGGAAGAAAAGTATCAATATCATGGAAAGGGAGAAAAGGGAACGGTGTTGTCGTTCATCATTCTCGTCAGTCACACCTGTGAGTCGTACAACCGGTTTAATGCAAGATATGGCCAAGTTGGAGAGAGCTCCCCGTCTTTTATGTGCACTAACACGGCGTCGGTATTTTAAACACTATTTGAAGATGTGTGTTTGTTTAAACGTTAACCTGAGCACAGAGCATAATTATTTTTTAACTAAGGATTATTGTCATTGAGAGGACAGCTGCCAATTTATAATCCACACTAATCCAGTTCTTAATGATGCGAAATCAGGCGGTGGGTCGGAGGTGTGATGCGTGTCGCGTAGTTTACAGTTTTCTGTAACACCTCAGGCGTGTTTCACAGAGAGAGAGACAAAGAGAGAGAGAGAGAGAGAGAGAGAGAGAGAGACAGACTGCTCCTCAGCTGGTCCGACTCCAACACTGTTTGCTGTACAGTAACTGTCTGACATTAATAAAAATCAGTTTTTCTGTTCATTCAGGCACTTTGAGCTTTTATTTGACAACCAAGTAGGGACTGTAATTATTCATGTTAGGAATGATGAAGGGTCTATATAGGATATCCTGTTACTGACACATCGACAAGCAACATATCTGCCAATGTTTGTTTCCTTGGCATCAAAGACTGAAGGGAAAAGACTTAATGCTACAAAGCTTGATGGGAAAAAAACAGTTTATTAGCGCTGCTAGCGTCTCTCCACATGCAGAGTAGACTGTAAGACATTGTATCAGGTTGCATTATGTTTAGCTGGTTACACCAAAAATTATCTGCAGGAATGGGGAAGCCATAGACCTGACCCGCTGGACGCTGGGGTCGTTTTGAGGAACGGTATAAACATCTGCTGTGCCAAAGTCTTATTATTCTTTGGTTTCAGTGCTGCCGGTGCGGTCACTGAGGTCATCGAAGTAAGTGTCCGCTGAGCGAAGCATCTGGACGATGGCCGTGAGAAGCAAGATGTCACAGTTCTGATCCAACTCAAACTCTTTGCTGTAGTTCTTCACCGGAACAACGCAGGACATCGGCACGCCGAGCCGAGTGCTGACCTCCTGCATCTGGATCACAAAAGCAACGCAAATGATTCCGACTTTTTTGTTTTGTTTTTTTTACGCCACGATTCAAATAATCCCATTAATTTAAGTTGCGTTTTTCGTTTTCCTTTGGTCCACAGCAGAAAGGTTGATTGTGTTACATTTTTGTATTTCTGTAGGTTATTGCTTCCCATTACAATTCAACAAGAACATTATTACACAAGAAGGGAATAAGGTAACAAAAACTTGCTTAAATAAAATTCAGATTTCATCTTTTGACTTATATCCTTCCTTCAAGGCAACAACTAATAATCCAAAATTCAAACGAGCCTATATACCATTTCTTTGTTAGAAAAAAATCCTACAATTTCAAGTTGATCTCACCATTTCCTCGATGTAGCCACTCTTGTAAATGTTCCTGATGTCCTGTGAAACAAACGGGCAGGCTTCATCCACTTTAGTCAGCAGGACCAGCTGGGGAATCCCTGGAAACACAAATACATGTTCAAAAACTGCAGTATTTTTTACTTTGTAGTAGTACAGTAGATACACAGAATCTCTACAAGTCTGTGTACCTACTGTAGTCATAGTTACTACGCCACTACTGTTGTAAAATGAGTCATGTATTTTGTATTGTTAATTAATTGTATCAAATAACATTCAACAGTAATGTAGGAGTAATTTTCGCTGACCCATTAAGTTGACCTTCCGGCGGATGGTTTCCAGCTTATGCTCCAGGTTTGTGGGCATGATGGAGACCTTGCAGGCGTCGACGACGTAGACCACACAGTGGATCTTGTCCTTGAGGCCTGGAGACTTCTGATAGCTGCTGGTCTCCGAATCCAGAGGAGCAGAGGGGTTGAACTGAGTCGTACAGGTGAAAGAAAAGGACCGTTTGAGATGCAGAATAAAGCATTGCCGTGTGTTGAATGTAACGAAAGGCTCTACCTGATATGTGTTTGGCAGATGACCTTTGAGGATGCTTATGATGTCATCTATGTCAATCCCCGCCCCCGTGCTTTCCTCCATTCCCATGGTATCGCACATGATGATTGGCAGAGGTTTTCCTTCTCGTCCAACTTTCACTGAGTAGGTGCGAAACTGTCAGGTACGTAATGGAGTTTAGCCGCAAAATCATCACATACTGTAATTTACAGACTTGACAACACAAGACTCATACAAGCCTTTTTGAAGAAAGCTTCCATTAGACTTGACCGGCTCTTGTGATGATTAGATACACTACCAACTTTTCCTCCATGTTCTTTTTAAAGGCAGGCCTGGCTCAGCCAATCACAGCCATGCCAGCCACTTTGTGAGGATGCATGCTAACGATGTGCTTTCACCATTTTAGGATAGCGTGTTTCCATGCTAACATTTGCTAATTAGCACCAAGTACAACCAAAGTTGATTGGGAATCAGAATATATTATCATCAGAATTTCTTTACAATTCATCCTGAGAGGGACTTGAACGCAACATTTCACTGAGAATCCTAAATGTGAACCTTGCGATGCTTTTCTAGAGGAAAAGTCGGATGTATCATTTCCATCACTGTCTGTATACACATTGTGTAATAGAAGCAGAAACTAACCTGCGTGGTGAGGCTGGTGTTAGAGCAGCCAGCGAGGGCCTGGTTGACGACATAGCCTCTGAACACAGAGTTGATAGAATTGAAGAAGCTGGACTTTCCAGCTCCGACCGGTCCAATGAGCAGGACCCGGACCTGGGACACAGAGCTGACCATGGGGTAGTAGCGCTTAATACCGTCCATCAGCTCTGTCCTCTTCCTGACAAAACAAGAGCCGTTTTAAAACCTCCTCCATCAGAACATCCTCACGTTGTTGTGTCTAGAGCGACGTGGTTCAGTAAAGCCTACTGTCGCCTGGTAAAGCAGGACAGAAACAACATTATATGACACGATGTCCAGCTTACTCGTTTTCCCAGACCATCGGCCTCCATGGCTTCTCAAACTCAGGGTTTGCTGTTGAAGAGCAAAAACAGTTTTAAAGTAAATATTTTTTAAATTATATCCAAATATCATTCTGCCTTTAAATGTTTGTTTTGTTTTACTGTATATGAACTTAAAAAAGGATTCATCCATAAACTCTCTTATGAAGTTATGAAACATTAATATCAGTGATTAAGTAATTAAATCTAAAAAATGAGCATCCCTCAAACAAGTTCTGTTTGTTAGCTTAAACCACTCCCTGTTTGTTTTCCTTACTTTTGTTATTTTATATTTTAGTTAACTATTATTTAACGAGAGCGAGCCTGTTCAGACCAGGTGTCCTTTCACAAGGTTTCTGGTAACCAAATCAATGGTGTTTGTTTTGTGTTCATGACAAAATAAGAGCAGCATTGAGCTTCCACTATGTAAAGTGCAACAAAAAATAATATAAATATTTTTGCATACAGGTTCAACTCCCAATGAGGCTCACAATCTGTTTGAAACAGTGAACTCACCCTCGACTTGGTAGACTTCACACTCCGTCAGCTTGAGGTCGTTGCCATGCATTTCTGCCGCAGGAAAGGTGTAATAGTTTCCTGGATTGCTATGCACTACTGCTTTGGTATGCACGAGAACCAGGTCTTCTCCAAAATATGGACCAGAGTTACCTATCATTCTAACTGCACCTGAGGGATTAGTGACTGGATATCTGAGGAGCTTTTCTCCACTGAAGGTGAAAAGAAAGGCCTGGTTATCATTCACATACTGCCCAGTCTGACTGAAGGGTTGTTTGGTGTAGCCTCCAAACACATAGCCGGAGGCGTTGTAGCCCACAGACACTGTGGGACAGCGGGTGTCACAGCGTTGGTGAAAGGCTGCACCGGTGAAACCATGAATGCTGGCCTTGTACAGCAGCTGGAGTTTGACGCTTCCCCACTGGGAGCAGATAGACTTCTGCTGGCTCCTGGTTAGCCTGGAGTTCATGCTGGATGATTGTTCTGCTGAAGTTCAACCTGTCTGAACACAAACACACACACAACAAAAAGAACAGTCGTTTTTTAAGCAGTGTATCACATTTGAGATGACCCATGAGGTAAACAAAATAAGTTTAAGCATGATTTAGGTTCCAAGTTCAGTTAAATGTACCTGGCATTTGAACCTGGCATTGATATCAGATACTGTAGCCTAAATAAAACACATGACCATATATATATAGTATATAAAGATGTGTTCGTGCACGTAGCCTCCAATTTTGTCCAAGCAATTTAATTGAGGAAGGGCTTTTTAAAGGCTCTAGTTATTCATACTTTACAAACATTTCGGCCGAAACACTGCTTTTGATTAAATATGCAGGTGTTTCCCGGGTAGGAGGACTATTCTAATACAATAACGTCGAACTGAATAGACGCAGTAACATTTTACTAACATTTTACGCCCAAACTAAAGAATCTAGTAATAGATGCGACCAGGCAGCGTTTATATCCAACACGTGCTTTTAGCATAGCAGAGCATAGCAAAATGTGACAATATTATTAAAAACGAGTATTTTAATTTTACCTCCGGAGAAAGCCAAGGAAAAGCCGTGGATCACCTTCCCGGAAGATCAATGGACGCAATTAGACCAGAAGTACTAAGGCGTTGCCTTCAAAATAAAAGAGGAAAACAAACTCTGCGATGAACTTTTGTCTCCAACTTTAGAACATTACATGAATGAAATAAAAGCAACAGCATGAAAACATCGTGCTCCAGAATTACTACCGTCTGCTTTAGGTGACTTTTAATCAAATGTACATGTTTGGTCTTAATTTAAATGTACCACACGAATGATACATTTATTTTGAAAGTGATAGGTTAAAGACACGTTGTAGGTGCCTTGACTGACACAACTTAAGTTTCGTTTTCTCTTTACTTGGATGTGATTGTTGACAGCAGCCTCGTTCATCGCCCAGGAAGAAGTACCACCACACTCATACTGTGTGCTGCCCATCGTTGGAAGAAATAGATGAGTCATTTAGTTATTAATTATTTAAAAGCATTATAAATATTTGGGCTTCTGCTTCATTATCAACAATTGTACAGACTCAGTTCTACGATTTTAAAGGTCCCATATTATGAAAAACAGGTTTTCTCTGGTCTCTACACCTATAAACTGGTCCTCCCTGAGCCTGTCAACTCCCAGGATGAGGAAAACAAGCAACTCCTGCATGGTCTCTGCAGCCCACCCTCTGGTAATACGGCGCTCCTACAGGCTGTTCAGATTCATCTCCCTTTGTTACATAATGAAAGGACTCATTTGCATAGGCCTAACTCCTCTGTGCAATGATAGGAGATATCCAAGAGGGGGGGTTTCGCAACACATTGGGGAGAGCACAGTTCGACTTACCGGTTGTGGCGCTGGGTGATCCGACTGGTGCTCCGTGAATAAATCCCGGTGCGGGTGAAGCTGAAGACAATGCCTCCCTCTCACGCGCTCTGGTGCGTCTCCACTGCTGCCTCCGATCAGACGGAACCCGGGGGCGTGTGTCCGACAGGGTCTGGTCTCTTGCGATTCATTTTTAATGACAATGTGCCGGCTACGGTCCGTGTTAGCTTGTATGTGTGTGCGAACCACTTTACATTTACATTTAGGTCATTTAGCAGACGCTTTTGTCCAAAGCCAGGCCTTGACATTAAGCATTTTAAGCCACATGCCCTTCTGTATTGTTGTGGCTGTATTGTTTTACTTGCCCGATGGCAAAATGTACTTGCCCAAAATGGAAAACGTCGGCCTATTAAGAAAATGTATAAAACAGGTATTTGTTTGATTTTATAATAATTTATTATAATGTAAATACAAATACAAAACATAACAATTATGGTCTGCAAAGCTGTCAAACCACCTGTCAGCCCAACAGAAGAAAGGGCCTCAAAATGTATTTCATTCTCTGAACCGAGGAAACCTAGCATGGTGAGACCAGCTTGAACTCGCGGTCTTTACTTAAAATACATAACCGTTTGTGATGGAAAAAACGAGAGCTGATTAATTGTGAAATATGAATTAAACTGTAATCGGACAAGGCGGTTATGTGCTATAGACCCGCCTAGAGAATCTGTGGTATAAAGGCTGGGACAAATTTCGAATTATGAATATGTACAATGCATAACATTAGCTCTCCGGCTCATTGCTGAGCGGACTAGAATACCTCCCGTTGCCAAGTCGTAGCTAAGGTGCGTCCTATTTACTGGAGGACTCATTTCTCTTTCATCACAATTGAACAGTGCGCAGGCAGACAGACAGACACTAATGTGACGTTACTCCCGATAACTCGCCCTAATTAAATAGGCTATTGTTAAAATAGGAAGGGGATAGTGAATTGTGTTTCTACTTACGTGTCTGCTTTTGTCGGAAACTCCCGGCAGGTGAAGCAAAACATCTCGTCCTTTTCCTTGTCATGACGGACCCACGGAAAATTCTCAATCCAACTTATTAAAAAGTTCCTTTGCCTTTTAGTTTCGTATCCCGACGGGCCCGGGGTCTCGTTTTCAGGTGTCTTTCTTTTATTTGCGTTACATTTACCCGGCACTTGGCCAGTTTTCGGAGGCTGAAGGAACATAACGTGACTTATTTGTAGCGGTTGTCGTACGCCGGAGCCCGGAGGTGACGGGGGAAATTATTGTTACGATTCTTCTTATTCTGTTTGGCCGAAAACCGCAGCACAGCGCTGTAGAAAGCTCCGCTTCCGCGATATAGGAGGACGTTTATTTTGTCAATTTAGTGTATTTTCAAAGAAAAAAAATCACTTGCCCGAACGGGCAACTACACGTCACATTTTAGTTGCCCGATCACAGAGTTTACCTGCCCCGGGCAAACGGGCAACGTTAATGTCGAGGGCTGAAAGCGACTTACAATAAGTACATTTCAAGTCTGAACAGGTGAGTCTTGAGCCTTTTTCGGAAGATGGCAAATGACTCTGCTGTCCTGACATTGGTCGGGAGTTCGTTCCACCACTGAGGACCAGAACAGAGAAAAGTCTGGACTTTGCTGAGCGACATTTGTTTGATTTCAGCGATGGTGGTACCAGCCGGCCAGCTGAAGTAGAGGAGCGAAGTGCTCGCTTCGGGGCGTGCGTTTTCACCAGTGTTTGAAGGTAGATGGGTGCCGTTCCATTGATGGCCTTGAAGACCAGTGCCATCGTTTTCAAATCGGACTGCTTCAGTAAGAGGGTCAGTACAAAGCTGGCTTTGCCTCGACACTGACCCTCGTGAAAAGGATCTGCCCCGACCATACGGGACCCAGCAACCTGAGCCACATAGGCGAGCCATAGCGATACATCCACGTAAACATTGGCGTATGCTACAGCTAGCGTAAGCAGCATCGTCTCCGTGGCTCTCCAAGTAGGCGATGACAGACGGAGCTCATTAGCATTTAAAGGTGCAGGCACAGAACCAGCCTTTTCTCAGCAGAGTTCATTTGAGTAACGTTTAGACAGCTGAAATTCAGGACCATGGATCGTTTGGGACAATGTATATCGAATACAGTGTTGTTGGACTTCTGACAACTGTGTGGAATTCAGGAAAAACAGTATAATATGGGACCTTTAAGTTATCCTGCACATGGAGCCATATTATTTTAACTGATTATGAAGAGTACAGCCATCAATGTATGATCCTGATGATATATCTCAACATGAGAGGGTTCAATGACCTGGACACACAACGTGCACCAGTTAATACAAGCAAACTAAGTCTAGAGCACAACTCAAAGGATAAAGGATTTGAACAGCTTAATTTATTTTTTATGAAATACAACTAGTTTTTATACTATGACTTTTCATATTATGACTTTTTGTGAAATACAATTATAACTTTTTATACTATGACTTTTTATATTATGACTATTTTATGAAATACAATTATAACTTTTATATTATGACTTTTTATGACATACAATTATGACTTTTTGTGACAAACTACTATGAATACATCAAATTGTCTTGAGCACAACGAACTGACAAAGAATGTGGATAGAGCTTCAATTGTTTTTATGACAGACAATTATGACTTTTAATGATATACTATACAATGCATTTTTTACAATTTTTTCCTACTTTTTTCGACATACTATACTATGACATTGCATATTATTACTTTACATTGACATTGTTGATGGCTATCTTACTATGCAATGGCATTTTTTTATGACTATACTATGCAATAAAAAACGTCATCATTTGATTACTACACTTTTTTTAAATGAAAAAACATTGCATACTATACAAAGACATTCTTTATGGCATGCTAGTAAGATATTGTATCAGATACTCCAGTATGACTTGAAACTGTCAAAGTATTGTATATGACAAAATAATAGTGTGATGTCCCTGCTAGCTGTGTGTGTGTCTCTCTCCTCTAACAGCTATTATGCAGTGCTGCTGAATCTGTCACTGCAATCATCAAAGTAATTATCGGCGAAACGAAGCATCTGGATGACGGCTCCCAGCAGGAGGATGTCGCAGTTCTGATCCAACTCCAACTCCTCACTGTAGTTCTTCACTGGAACGACACAAGACATTGGCAACCCGAGCCGAGTGCCGACCTCCTGCATCTGGATCACAAAAGACATTTTTCTAAAGAACGAATTATGCCGACTTCTGTGAAACAACAGCTTCATTTTTGTTGTGTTGATACATCTTCAATACTACACCATAAAGTACATGTGAATCTAACTGAATTAGATAACACAGATAAAAACTCACTACAATTCTACAGTACTGCAGTCAAGTTGACTGAACACTCACCGTTTCCTTGATGTAACCACTCTTGTAAATGTTTCTCACATCCTTGCTCACCAAAGGGCAGGCTTCATCTACTTTAGTGAGCAGGACCAGCTGAGGAATCCCTGGAAACACCAGAGCAGAAAGATTTCCAAAACGCTGTAGATTTCCAGGTATCAGACTGTCAAAATATTGAGGCAACACTCTTTACATTTGTGTGTCATTTAAAGTGTAGGTCCGGAGTGAAATGGACCCTAGGTAATTTCCACCAAGACATCCAGCCAAACACCCCCTCGGAAGCATTTTTAGCGATGGTCAGCGGTGGTCAAGATAGGGCGATCAGCCAAACGGCTTCGTAATAGCGCGATGGTAGTTACAGTATATCCCATAAATTTCCCCACTAATAATGCATGGAATGTTACCAAACTTCTGCAGTAGTACACATAGGGTCTGTACTCACAAAACGAGGCATTTGAAAGTTTGGAAGTACATCAGGAGTTTATTTAAAAAGAACACTTGCCTGATAGCTTCTACTACTAAAGCTACGCTGTTTGCGTAGACGGCACGTCCGTGATTACACAGCTTCTTCTTCGTTGGTGTTTAATGGCAGTCTGCGTATACCCAGCTGTTTCCGTGACGCGAGTTTCATGCCAGCGTATGAAAAAGTTTCGCCAATTTTTTATAAATGCTTGTCGACCTGATAATATAAGCATTTATGGAAAAAAAATTAAGCAAAACCTTTTCATACTCTCGCGTGAAACTCGCGTCACGGAAACAGCTGGGTATACGCAGTCTGCCATTAAACACCAACGAAGAAGAAGCTGTGTAAACACAGACGTGCCATCTACGCAAACTGATCGCCCTATCTTGACCACTGCTGACCATCGTTAAAATTGCTTCCGAGGGGGTGTTTGGCTGGATGTCTTGGTGGAAATTACCTAGGGTCCATTTCACTCCGAACCATCACTTTAAATTCTCTTCTATATCGTTTACAAGTCACTGACCTTATACAGTAGAGTGTCTCTTTGAAGAATATTAAAGGAATGAAGTGTACATGGGTATTACTGTTTCACTTCACTGTGAAAATGTGAGTATACATCTCACACTTAAGCAATAGCTATAAGAAGTTGAAACCTTCCGCACAAGCACACACATGAGAGTAGGAGGAGTAGAAATACTGCATTTGGTATTTGTAAGCTCGTAGTTTACAGTGTTGATCAGCAGGAGGACCACTAACCCTTCAATAGAGTTTTTTGTTGTACCATGTTGAGATACAAATAGCATACAATCATACCAATATTAAGAGTGATCATATACAGTACGACTACAACCTGTATGAAGCGGGAGTCGATTTCACTGACCCATCAAGTTGACCTTTCTGCGGATAGCGTCCAGCTTCTCCTCCAGCTTTGTGGGCATGATGGAGACCTTGCAGGCATCAGTGACATAGGCAACACAGTGGATTCTGTCCTTGAGCTCTGGGGATTTACGATAGCCATTGGCCTCCGAATTCAGAGGAGCAGAGGGGTTGAACTGAGGCATACAGTTGAAGGGAAGGACAAGCAAAGTTTCAGTTAACTACAGCCAAATCAAAGGCTCAAACATTCACTATCCTGCTCAATGACACAAAAACCTGTACCTGATAACGATCTGGCATATGACCTTTAAGGACACTGCTGATGTCATCTATATTAAGCCCCGCACCTGTGATTTCCTCCAACCCCATGGTATCACAAAAGATGATTGGCAGAGGTTTCCCTTCTCGCCCAGCTTTCAAAGAGTAGGTGCGAAACTGTTGAAAACAAAGCAAAGGAGTAAAAGAACCACATGGCAGGCCAGGCACCTTTTTCCTTTTGAAGTCAAACACCACAAATGGAAATCACTAAGTGGCAGGAACTAAC
Organism: Chelidonichthys spinosus; assembly: GCA_029853015.1. Taxonomy (NCBI): domain Eukaryota; kingdom Metazoa; phylum Chordata; class Actinopteri; order Perciformes; family Triglidae; genus Chelidonichthys; species Chelidonichthys spinosus. The sequence continues at coordinate 15,548,476 of CM056826.1, forward strand.
TTGTGTGGTGAGGCTGGTGGTAGAGCAGCCAGCCATGGCCTGGCTGGTGACATGGCCTCTAAACACAGAGTTGATAGAATTGAAGAAGCTGGACTTCCCAGCTCCAACCGGTCCAATGAGCAGGACCCGGACCTTGGACACAGAGCTCACTGTAGGTTTGTACATCTTAATGCTCTCCATCATCTCCAGTTTCTTTCTGTAGAAACAAGAAAAGAATATTTCATCAAGTGAATAGGTTGTTAGTGGTTCTTAGCCTGGTTTTTAGTTGACCTCTGTGATTGTAACATTCATTGCTGTGGACAAATGTATGAGAAGAACTCAAGAACTGCACTGTTACTTAGTTTCTATGGACACAAAGTCCTCCTGTTACAGGCGATGAGCATATGATATAGCATATGAGAAGGAGAAACAGTATACTGTAGCCTATATACAAATAAAAAGCTTTCAATGCAATAATCAATGCAGCTTGCATTTCAACACATTATGGAACTATGTATCAGCTCTCATTCTAAAACATGGCTACTTTTGGTCATTTGTAATCAAAAAAATAAACAGTTTATTTTGTCTTCTCTATGTGTCATTTAAGAAAAAAACTGCTCTCAGTCGTAGATAAGAATAAGACTTCTCTTATCAATAAATCCTCCTGTTATGGGTAATAAGCAGCGTATTCCAATGCTATGCTACTTTATAAAGCCTGCATTTCAACACATTGTGCAAAAAATATGGCTTGGAGTTCAGCTCAAACACTCAGTGAATCGAGGCAAAAACAGCGTGGCAGTCTGTGGTCTCGGCGCCATGAGACGGTATCCTACGTTTCATAGAGAGACCAAAGAATCAAATATTTTCCCACCCCTAGTAAGCATGGCAACCAATATCATTATGTGCAGGATGGTATCCAACTTACTCAAATTCCCAGGTGATAGTCCTCCAAGGCTCCTCAAGTTCTGTGGTTTCTGCCAAAGAGCAAAAAACAATTATATAAAAACAACAATGATCTGATTAAGTTTTATAAAAATATTACTCATCTATGCATATTTTTTCTATAGTATACTGTAAAAAATACTCCATTTCACGTGAATAGTCCTGCATTCAAAATGTTACGTTAGACCAAAAGGAGTTGCATTAAAATATAATTAAATTACGAAATGTAAAAGTATATTCACAATGCAGAATGGCCCACAGGTCTATATCATTGGATTATAATTATTGATGCCTTAATGTGTTGATCACTTCAGTGTTGCAGCTGGTAAAAGGGGAGCTTAACTACTTTATATACTTAATAATTAGGCGTTAGGAGTTAATTAGTTTATTTTTATATATTCTTTTATAAAGAATGTCAATCTGTGATGTATCCTAACTAGAAATAATGTTAAATAAATGTAGGTAAAAGTACAATATTTCCCTCTGAGAAGTAGTGGACTAAGTATAAATGTATAAATATAGTCAAGTACCTCCAAATTGTATTGAAGCACAGTACTTGAGTTACCTAAATGTACATTTCTCCACTGCTTTAACAAAAACACAATTGCTTACAAGAACACAAAGTTGTTCGTAGATCTAACCTTGCACTACATTGATGCGTTTAACTTTTAAATGTAAAAAGTGTTCTTCAGAGGCAAAACCTCCATTCATATTTTTGGTTATTTGGAATTGGGGTGGGGGATATGTTCAACTCCATCACAAAAAGCTGCTGAACAGCTGCTGCTGTACCTGGTTCATCCAGTTGAAGGCTGAATTAATGTATTTGTTCATTATTTATTGTAATTTTACTATTCATTTTAGTGAGTTTGGATTTATAATATGCACAGTGAACTCACCCTCGACTTGGTAGACTTCACACTCCGTCAGCTTGAGGTCGTTGCCATGCATTTCTGCAGCAGGAAAGGTGTAATAGCTTCCTATATTGCTATACACTACATCATTGCCATTCATGAGGACCAGGGATTCTCCAAAATATGGACCAGAGTTACTTATCATTTTAACTGCATATGCGGGATTAGTGACTGGATATCTGAGGAGCTTTTCTCCACTGAAGGCGAAAAGAAAGGCCTGGTTATCATTCACATACTGCCCAGTCTGACTGAAGGGTTGTTTGGTGTAGCCTCCAAACACATAGCCGGAGGCGTTGTAGCCCACAGACACTGTGGGACAGCGGGTGTCACAGCGTTGGTGAAAGGCTGCACCGGTGAAACCATGAATGCTGGCCTTGTACAGCAGCTGGAGTTTGACGCTTCCCCACTGGGAGCAGATAGACTTCTGCTGGCTCCTGGTTAGCCTGGAGTTCATCGTGAACAGTTGGTCTGCTGAAGTCTGTAACGGATGGTGAAGGAAACTTTGACTCACTGTGGTGTCTAAAACATTAAATTATGCATTAAAATATCTCGACAAATTGACTTTGGATAAACTACATTAATTACCATCCAGATTGCGTCTGATCTTCATGGTTTCAAAAAATACACATAAATAGAATACTACATTCCACAAAAAAAACATGAAAACTATTGGCTATTACGGTTGTGATTTATGAATTGTTGTAAATACACAATGTACACATCATTGGGTCCACTAGCTGCTGTCATCAAATGTATTTTATATTTCAATATACTTTGATGTATCAGGTTTTAAGCCCCCATGTGTGGACAACCTTTTAGTTTGGAGATGATAATTCTCATTCTTTCTTTCATTTAGCTCAGAAGTAAGCCACTTTCTACGTGTGTCAAATGGCCAAGTTTGAATAACAATAAACACAACTCCATTGTATTTTAATGTACTTTAGATTGCTCCTCTTTACCTTCTCAGACTTAAAGCTGTAGTCTATGATTTTTCAATTGACCCAAATTCATCCAATAGTAGCCATCCGGTCCGCATGGCTACTATTGGATGAATTTTCTGATCCAATCCTCGCTCACTCTCCTGCTCACGCCTCGTCCTGACTCACTTACACGTTTGAAACTACGAACGGACAAGATGCTTTCTGCCCTGAGCAGTTCAGGTATGGAGCAGGGCTCTCATGTGTTTAACTGAGTTCAGAGTGAGATTCTGGCTGAGGCTGCAGCGGGGAGGAGAGGTGGGGGGGTTTTTGGCGAGCGATCGCCGAGCAGTTTGGGATCGGGGACGTACTGCAGTCGGGGTGAGAGAGAAATCCGATCAGCACCCGCTGCATTTACACCGATAATGTGTCATCATTCATAATAATAATAATAATAATGCATTTTATTTAAAAAGCGCCTTTCACGCCACTCAAGGACACTGTACAGCAGTTAAAATCATCAAGCACCAGAAACACAAAATAAATCATCAATAAATAAATACCAAAACACAAGAGCACAGAATAAACAAAAAAAAAATCAGTAAAAATGAATAATGAAAAGAACAAATAAATAAAACTGTGCAGAATAAAACGGAGATGTGAGGGTGAGAGGTGGTGGAGTGGAAAAGCAATTTTAAACAGGTGGGTTTTGAGTTTTGTTTTGAAAAGAGGGAGAGAGTCAATGTTACGGATGTGAGATGGTAAAGAATTCCAGAGTCGGGGAGCAGAGCGACTGAAAGCTCTGCTCCCCATGGTGCTAAGGAGAGCAGGGGGCACAGTGAGGTGGAGAGAGGAGGAGGATCTGAGGGAGCGTGCTGGAGTTGTAACGTGGAGAAGGTCAGACAGGTACGGAGGGGCAAGGTTGTGGATAGCCTTGAAGGTATACAGAAGGATTTTGAATTGTATTCGGAGTGGAACTGGAAGCCAGTGAAGTTGCTGTAGGATGGGGGTGATATGGTGGGAAGAAGGAGTTTTGGTAATGACACGTGCAGCAGAGTTTTGAACCAGTTGAAGCTTATGGAGAGACTTGTGAGGGAGACCGAAGAGGAGAGAGTTGCAGTAATCGAGACGGGAGGTGACGAGACTATGGACAAGGATGGAGGCGGTGTTGGGAGTGAGGGAGGGACGGAGTCGATTGATATTACGTAGGTGGAAGTAGGCAGACCGAGTGGTGTTATTGATGTGAGCTTTGAATGATAGAGTGCTGTCAAGGATGATTCATGGCCGTAATAAACACTATTAATGCTTTATACATGTTGTGGAAGTCCTGGACACTGGTAAAATGGGGGGGATGTTTTTTTCAAACCTTTAAAATCGTAGACTACAGCTTTAATTCCTCCAGTTTCAACATGTGAAAATAAGGGATTACCACTTTACCCGGACAGTTTTCTTAAGCACAGACAAAGATAGTAAAGTAAAGTTTTTTCTCAGACTGATATTGGCTCAGCTTAATAAGCAAACTGTTCCGATTGTGAAGAAATGGCCTGCCACAATCCGATTGTAACAGTCGGGATAATCAGATTAAAACGTTACCTGGCTAATTCATATTCAAATTTGGCAAAATATGAAATCTTTAAAATAACAATACTATATCGACATGTTCAGCCTTACCTTCTTCCCAGTCGGTGCGGATGGTGAGCAGCTCTGACGGCGGTTGCCAGATGTTTCCACGGTGGCGTTTGCAGAAAAATGAAACCGAAAGTATGCATCTCTAAATAAAACCACGTGACCTGCAAGCTGAACGCCGCCTGCTGGCAGTTTCAAACACATACACCGTGAAGTCTGTATCATCTAACTCCTTTTACCACTTTTTCAACGTAGATAATTCATTTTAACATCAATGCATTCAAATCAATAAGTGTGCTATTAATACTTTTCTCATCCTTACCTTCCCACTATTCATATAAATGGCCGACTGTTAAAATTTGACACAATACATTCAGGGTGTTCAACATTTGCTTATTGGAACCTTTTTTTATAAACTACAATTCTGTTTTTACGAATGGTTCTTGCATGTGGGCCACCGGCTTGACATAAAGACGCTTACAAATAAAATATCACAAACGTCTTATTTTATTCTCAATTATAACATTTGGTCCATTATCCTTTTGTAAATGACATGATGAGAAAGGTAGATAGTTTAAAGCCACAACGCGTTGCATTTTAAGGGAGATTATATTGAAGCAAACAAATCCTGCACACCACATTCCTTGCTCTTTAATTGTTAGAATTACAATCCAAATTATTATTTCAATGTGTCATTAATATTTTTAGAAAAGCATATCCTAAAGCATCCTTGGCTCTGTGTATTGAGGAGCATTGACCTGGAAGTACAGGTCAGCGTACTGCAGGATGTGGTCGACAGCACTAAGCAGAAGCACATCGGTGTTCACATCCAGGTTCAGCTCTGATGAGTAGTTCTTCACCGGGATGATGTAGGAGGTAGACATACCCAACAAAGCTCCAGCTTTAGCCATCTACAACACACATGCACACCAAACAAACTTATGTATTAATAAGGCAGGGCAATTGTAATTTGACAAATTTTCCAAAATGTGTTGGTTTGAAATTTGATAATGTAAATGTAAATATGAAGGCACCATCTTATTTCGGATTATATACCCATACTGTCTGTATATCTTTGACTACTTCACTAATTTATTGCTAAAAGTATTGAAATAACCTGTTTATTTTGCGTCCACATTGTAGACCACACAGAATCCTAATGAGATTAAAAGGTTACATGAAAATCCATCAATCTATCAATCCATCACCCATCATATGTAACCACTTATCCTGTTAAGGCATGAGGGAGGCTGTGTGACACTCTAGTTATGCATAATCAAAACAAATTCTATCCTCACAAGGATAACACAATCCAGTCACAAAGTTTAAAAAAATATATTGGAAGTTGTTGCATCTGTAATATTTTGATGCGCTAATAATTCAGCATTCTGTCCTCACAAGCATGTTCATAGGTATGTTGATGACATATTAACCTACCGTGTCCTGAATTGCTTTGCTCTTGTAAACATGAGTGACATTTTTGGCCGTTCCTAGACATATTTTGTCAATGTTGGTCAGCAGGGCCACCTGGTGAACACCTAACAGACAAAACAACAGACAAAATACAGTGTTGTCATTGAGGTTTCATTGTAATAAAACAGCTTTTAATTACATTAAAGGTTTCAAGCCCAAAAGTTGTGATGCACATCAGTCTTTGCAGTTCTAATCATAGCAAAAGCCACTAAAATGCAATGAAATTAACTGACGGAAGAACAGCTCTTCCACTTTGGTTTCAAAAGTCAAAGCTGTGTGTGAAAATGCGTGTTAGTCCTTTCCATACCGAGGTCACAGAGGTGCTCTCTGAGCTGCTGGAAGGTGGTGGTGAGGTCTTTAGGGTAGGTCAGGATTTTAGAGCCGTCCACCACAAAGGCCACACAATGGATCTTGTCTTTAAGGCTTGGCCTCTTCACATAGCCCAAAGTTTCAGACCTCACTGGCTGAGCTGGGCTAAACTGAGGGAAATGAAGACCAACACAACTCATGTTGAGTGTTAGGACTAAATAAAAAGTGCAACTGAGACCAACAGGAATTTAATTTGTTTTTCAGGTTTTTAGTCACAAGTCAAAGGAAAGTACTACACACAAATACGTTTGACCTGATGATGGTACTATATGAAAAGAGGATCAACATTTTTTTTTTTACAATTTATCCACTGGGGAACATGAATGTCTGTTCCAAATTTCATGAAGATGCAACCAATAGTGGTCAAGACATTTTAGTCAAAACCACAAATGTTAACCTCATGGTGCTCGAGGGAAGGTCAGAGAATCCTCTGGAAATCATGAGTACCTGCATAAAATGTTGTGCCAATCAATCTGGCGGTTGGTTAGATATTTCAGTCTTGTCTCAAAAACCACAGCAATGCTGCAGGCTGAACACTACAATAATACAATATTGATCTTGCTTACCTTGTGTCCGTCAGGTACGTGACCCTTAACGACGGACAGAATGTCATGGAGAGTCAGTCCGGTCATCTCTCCACCACCCAGGCCCGCAATATCGCTCAGCACCAGTCCAGTAGGATCCTCTCCCTCCTGACCATGGATGCTGAAGGACTGCAGCTGACACATAAAAACAAAGTTAATGGCACGTACACCTAAAGCATGGGAACAGAAACCTGCTGATTGGTTTGCGCCAACACTGTGTTCTGATGAACATAACTTGAGAAATTCTTGTTCAGTTTTGCCTTTATGTCGCTTTTTGTGTTTATACTGTCTTTTAGTGTATATATTTTCCTCTCCTAATTGAACACGGAAGCTCATTGTTAACTTGAAACAAATATGGAACATGGGGGAGTTTACCTAGTTGCTAACTTCAAGACCAAAAGATCATGTCCAAGGAGTAGAGGCTTGGAAGTGGAAATTTATGACAAACCCAGTCTTTCTCAACGTAAGGGTGAATTGCTCAGTGGGCCCTCTTCCAGTAGTGATTCAGTGTCTTGTTCAAAGTCAAGATGAAACCAACTGTCTTTTCAGTATCTCCCCCCATTTTTAGACACGCAACAATGCATTTAAGCTCATTTTGTTCCCGCCTCCCTCCAACACATATGCCAATCATTTTAGTGATTGGCATAATCTTACTGCTCCCCTTTACCTTCTTGGTAAAGCTGGTTGTGGAGGAGCCCACCATGGCCTGGTTGATGACTCTTCCATGAAACACTGACTGGACCGAACTGATGAAGCTAGACTTTCCAGAACCAACCGGACCCAGGAGGAGAATGTGAGCCTGAGTCGCCTCGCAGCTGTTCGGCTTGTAGGAGCTGATGGTCTTCATCAGGCTCGTCTTTCGCCTATATTCAAATTCAAGATACTTGCTGTTTAGAATCATTTGAATAAGTAGAATAAAGACAGAATGTACTTATCTAAATAAGTTCCCTTTAAATGAACAGAAATATATTAATTTGACTGCTTTAAACTGACTTGAATGGCAAAGTTTTACTCACTCTTCTGTCCACTCCATGTCTCTCCATTGAGGTTCATTTGGTGGAGCTGCTGAGGAGAGTTGAAGACTTGATAAGGTTTAAGGAAATGCCCTGTTTGCCATGTTGTCTTATGATGACAAATCTCAGTTCAGATACTCTCCGTGAATATACAGAGGTATGACGCCACGTATAGTGACACACCAGACTGGTAACCTACTCTACTGTATGTAAAAACTGTATGCAGAGAAAGTCGACCATACAGCTGTTATGCGTAGGGTCGTGAAAATGTACAAAGTGTACAAAGAAGGCTGAAAGAGTTTCTCTTTTTTTGTCTTGAATGAGGAGTTTTTCTTTTTAGACACCATTATGTGATTTTGTTATATGTTGCATGAAGGGTTTTGATGCAGGCCTTTACTGAATCCTATTTCCAAACTGGGCCTGGTTTTTTAATAATGCATCCAAACAAATATAAGAGAAGCCTTCATATTTACTGGGAGTGCTGGTCTTTGACAGCTTTCTGGTTGTGGAACTATAGTTTACCTCGGAATGCAAACAAAGGTGCTTTCAATATTTTCTCTCTTGATTTGACATCTGGAAAGTTCCGGCTACCTGCATCTGTGAAGCTTAAAGGTTTGACTGAAGCAGATGTATCTGTGGACGGTGGGACTCCCAAACTAAACATGCCAAAGCTGATGGGGAAAACAAACACAAGCATGCATCAGAGCTAGAGATTAGATAAAGCCAAAGAGCAGAAATTAACCAATTGAAAGAGTCTGCAATAGAACTCAACAGAAATAAAACATGGCAATTAGCAAAATGCAGCTGAAACATTTGACCCATGACTTTCTTCCATAAACAGGTGGCCCTGTTTTTTTGTGTGTGTGTGTGTGTGTCATTGTTTAAAATTAGCTTTATTATCTAGAAATATTTATACAAAATTGAGTTTTCCCAAGAAATCAACTCAATGTTTTTAAGTATGTTTCAAGGATATATAGATACCTAAATGTACAGCTTACCCTCCCAGTTCTTTGTAAAAACCGACTTAAGCCAACTAGTTATCAAACTAGCTAACTAACTAAGTAGCTGCAGTTTCACCCAATCTGCAAACATGAAAGAGCGATTACGAGCCTGGGATTTATGTCTCCCAGTCCCACCACACAGAGCAGTTAGTTCAAACGAGTCAAAAATCAACATCAGCAGAACTGCCAAACACTGTGACACTTAATTAGCGTGAAATCTGAAATATTACCCCGCATGTCCGAATGGTTTCACCTCCATAGCCGATGGACGTAGAAGCGGCAAATAACTCAACTGAACCAGGACACAACGAGAGACTGAAACCGAGACGGGATCCCTTTCTGAGGAATAGAAAGTGAAACCTAACTGTCAGATAAAAGGCAGCTAACCCCGCCAGGATGGGGAAATAACTGCGGAGGAACTGGCACTTCCTTGCTAGTTTGTTGTGGTCCTGGACTCCTGGTCCAGAAGGTCCAGAACTTTGACCTCCCGCAGTTCCAGTTGAGTGACATTCGGTCTGATATCAGTCAAAGCGTGCTGCTCTCTCCAAACAACAAGCATGAACACGACACATGCTTTTAGGGCACTTTTGTTGAAGTTTGCTTACCGAGTAGACTATCAATTTATATGAATTGAGGATCTTTATTACCAAATGACATGATTCATAATACAACATTATCATTTCCTGACTGATGAAACTGATTACACTGGATGGAAAAAGCGCTATGAAATATTTGTTGTGAAGTCTATAATGCATTCAATTACAAAAACAAACCAAAAAATGCAACAATTCTACCTTTTGTGAACCTTTAAATGTGCACTTTCCTCAGAGTTTAGACCTGGCTTTCTATGAATCTCCCTGAGGAGGAGGTACGTTTCACAAATGCATTAGTAACACCTTCATCCTCAAACTTGAGTGCACATGACAGCATGTTGTCAAATTTAACATACAAGCCCAACATATGACCTTTCCTTCACCTAACACATTCACACAACAGGGGGGTGACACAGAGTTTGTGATACTACAGCAACCTAATATGGAGCGGGTTGTCATCGCAGAGGGACAACAGGTTGCTCATAGAGATGTAAGTCATCAGAAGGTAGACTGACTGTGATGAGATCAGAAAAATACACGGGAGGATTTCAACATGCCAAAAGGACTTGTGTGTATTTTAAGAGCAAACATTAGATCTTAAATGTCCTAAAGGGTACATTAAGAATGACGTGGAAAAGTTGCTGATATAGCTAGTAACTACTTGTTAAAGCAATATAAGTGGGGATGAGGACTACTGAGGACAGCTGAGCAGGCCTTGGCCATTGCATAGATATATGCCTGATCAAGCCAGTGGGGCCAGCATGGTAGATACAGATACTATGTAGATTGCCTGTAAGAGGGCCCAGCAGATTAATGACAATACAGCCTGGTACACAATGCAGGGTCCTATCATAAGTCAAAACATAATTTAACATGAATCAATAGTTATCATTGTAGAGTATATTTTTAACGGCTGCACGGTATTGGGCAGCACTCTCGCCTCACAGCAAGAGGGTCCCGGGTTCCATTCCTTTGTCGGGCCAGCGTTCCTTCTGTGTGGAGTTTGCATGTTCTCCCCATGTAAGCGTGGGTTCTCTCCGGTTTCTCCTCCTTCCTCCCACAGTCCAAAGACATGCAGGATGGGGATAGGTTCATTGATGACTCTTAATTGCCCATAGGTGTGAATGTGACAGTGAATGGTTGTCTGTCTCTACATGTCGGCCCTGTGATAGACTGGCGTCCTGTCCAGGGTGTACCCTGCCTTCGCCCAATGGCAGCTGGGATCAGCTCCAGGATGGAGTATTTTTTAACTATATACATATATACTCATCTTATTCACTAGGGGGTGCTCTCGTCTTGTAGTTGAAGCTCCAGTCTTGTGGTTGAAGCTTAGATACTGACCTGCTACCTATCAGGGGTCAATCTGTGGACACACCTCCACACCATGACCAGAACTCCCACAGAGGAGGAAAACGTATCTTGACACACAGTCACTCTCATCACTCGGTAGCTTTTAATAACTGAATGTTTTGATCTGATCTGCAATTAATTACGGCGATTGCTATTCCTTGGATAAAAAAAATGTGTGTGTGTGTGTGTCTCTTTCTCTCGCTCTTGAGACTTGTAGTTATTCAGCTTTTACTGTGGATGAAAAAAAAATGGAGCTAAGTTAAAGATCACTCAGGAACATTTCTCACACATGTCCATATTTATGCATAATTCCCATGTTGTCAGGGTAGTCAGCAGACTTTTGCCCCACCTTCACCTCCTGGTGTTCATCAAAGCTTCAGATTGTGATTCAGATCCTGGTCCAGGTCCAGCGAGGCCCTTAGGAATCCTGCAGGAGATCACATCAATCACCAAAAAAAATTCACCAAATCATGTTTTATATCACCAGACTCCATCTAGGAAATGCAGGCTTCTTGGGATCTAAGATGTTTTTATTTCAATAGTTTACACAGTAATACTGGTACTACAACCTGTAACTCATGTATTGAACCCATTCTGCTAAAAATACAAGCACATTTCCTGCACGAAACTACACCCAATTCTCTAACATTTGGCACAATCTTCATGAATGTAATACCATGCATTCACGTGAATCACCCTGCCATAAGGCATTTATTCTGTAGAACCTAATAGTGTTTTCATTTAATTGTAGTTTTACATTGAGCAAACCAGTGTGTAATAGGTCTTTAGAAATGTATTTGTGTGTAGAGGCCTGAGAATATGAGGTATGCTTTCAGAAAACGTGTAAACAATTGAGGAAAAACTCTTTTATCAATTACAAATAAAATCATATTCATAGTAAATCACAAGAGAGAGAAGTGAGGAATCACTTCACTCTCTTGTAAGTGAAGGTTATGCTAGTGAAGCTAAAAGGATCATGCTCACTCAGCAAAACCCTTCAAAGCTAAATAAACGTGTATTGTTTTTAAAGTTTGCAGGTTCTTTCTTTATCAGGGCTGTTTTGGCTAGCAGTCTACAATAGATCAGACGTTATAAGAGCCAACAACAAGGCATAGCTATCTTTATGACCTTGTAGCTAGGCCGAGCTTTTGCTGTGTCAGCAAAATAGTTTTTATTAGTGGAGCTTTATGTAGAAAGACTGGGAGATGTTGAGCTGCCCTTTGGATGGAGACTTGAAGGGTAGGTTAGGAGATCCAAAATTATTTCTCAAAATGTATTATTTATTTGAGATTTTTATATGATTCTGTAGCTTCTCAGCAGTGAAAATGTGTGTTTTAGCACTCCTTTTTTCTCATGCGTTTCTAAAAATATCTGACATAGGTTTCTACGCTAATGTTGTTGTATGAGGTACAAATCCAGTATAAAAAGCAGACAAGAGCACCACTCTTTGAAGAGAGACTTAAGTTCCTCATCGGAAAAGGCCTCTCTGACAGGAAGGTAAGGATGTGAAAATATTCTAAAGATAGAGACTTTTAAATTGATTAGAGTATGGGCGGTCCTTTGTTTACATGGCTAACATTTGTTCTGCTGCTGCCCTTCATCCGCAGTATTTTGTACTTTGCATCCGTGTTGTGACCTACGTCACTGCTGCTTGCCAACGGATGCGTGGGCTTTTCTCCAAGAAAAACCAAGAAAAGAATGCAGATGTAGTCGACCCTTTAATGTGCCCAAACAGAAACGCTTGGTTTGACAAGTCTGACGCATCAGTTAATGATTTATATGCTGCCAGAGCTGCCCAGTTATCTGAGGGCAACACCCGAATATAAAATACAACCCGCTGCGGCCTTGAAGTCATGACTGGGTGTCATTAGAAGCCATCCTACTGCTGATGGCCTGACAGTAAACACTATCTATAGGTTGTTATCTGTGGGTGGAGGATGTTGCCCTGCCAAACCAAAACACAGTAACCATGCAAAACAGACCTCATGATTTAACCATCCTGCAACCATATTCAGGTGTAATGTGTTTAGAAATGTGTAATGTACATTAAGATAACTTGTCTACAAGTTGCAGGGCTGTAGCCCACGCTTTTAAAAGTACTGGAGGTCATGAGTCCTGCATGTGACTTTTATGGATAAGAAATGTCTTTTTTTGCAGCCTGGTTTGGTTAGCCTGTACACTATATGCAATCATATCCAGATATGTGTATTAAAAAGTGATGAAAAGTGTAGAGCGATGGTGCCTTTGAAGTAAATTTGATGACATGACTGGTATGTATATACAGTATATATATACACAGTATATGGACAGATATCCAGCTCTGACTCAGCAGCTCCAGCTGATATCTGTGGAGCAGAAAGCTCCAGATGGGAGGAGGGGCGTGAGCCGTCTAACCAGGGAACTATGTTGACTATGACTATATATGCAACTCCCCAAGAAAACCTTGTGCTCTTCATTTTCTATATATAGATGGAGGATGAAATGAACATATAAAGTTTTATAGTCAGCATCTAATGAAACAAGAAGAATATATTATGCCTGCTTTATATGACTGTTTAGCCTTAATAAATAAATATTGTGGTGCATTAAAGGATTACTACCATTTCTATATCAATAACTCATGTTACCTTGAATTTGTAAAAAATTTCAAGCATGCCTCCATGGTGAATAAAGTTTTTTTTTTTTAAACTGAATTTTCTTCATATATCAAAACATTCATTCACAAACTCGCACACCACTCATGCACAATGGAGGCATGAAAGAAAGACTACATTTTCTTCAAGAAATCAAATTAGGGCGAATAATTAATATCCATTTGTTAAAAAGAAGGGAGCTGGTTGTATAACATTTCAAATATTGACTCTATCTATCAGGCCAACAACTGCAATGCTTTACATTTAAAGGTCAGAATTCAGTGAAAAACATCTACATGCATCAACTCAAAATCAGAGCGACATGGTTTGGTTTTACATTTTCAAATATTGCTCCCCCCCAGAAGTCCGTTAAGTGGACAAGATATATTTCTAATAGCTGGAGTTATACATTATATTGTTTTCCAAATAAGGTGTTTTTTATGGGGCCAATTTAAATGTGGGTTTTTAGTGTCCTTTTGAGGCTAACCAGTTTGTTCAGTGATAAAACACACCACTTTCTATTGTAATATTTAACAGTATTTATCAATTGTTAACACGTTTTCTGAAAGCAAACCTCATTATCTCAGAAGTTAGAGAGTAGTCTGCTGTAAAATATATTTTGCATGTATATTATTTATATACACAAATCCCCCCCATTGTTATGTTGTGGTACTAATCTATCCTGACACTTATTTAATATGTCACACTACTGTTGACGCTGTCGTGTTACACATCACGGCCTCTCCGTTCCATCAGACACTGTTGCAGCGTTACGCCACAAACCAAACTTCTTTATCAACAGTCCGATCGCGACATATGGAGGGATCTTATTTCCGTGATTACAGTGGAATATATGTGTAAAAACGCCTATTGTGTCTCAAGGAGCAGCATTAGTGTGTGAAGAATTAAATAAAACAGTGCCTCCTTTTGACCAAGAAGAGATTTTTTAAATGCATTCTTTAGAATACTGGAACACTGAAGTTGTTCCCGTGCTGTAAGGATCACATCAAGAAAAACTCAAACAATCAGTCAGCTCCACATAATGGCTGATAATTACCATGCATAGAAAAATGGGAATGTGATATGCAACACTAAGTTTTGTCAGATGATCACAGATGGCAAATGGTCTTTTTTTATTATTGTGTTTCATACGTCTATTTTTTTGTCCTTCTACTTCTTTTCTCCTCCGCTGCATGTAAAGATGATAATGTGACGTTTGGGTTGTGACAGCTCCAGGACGGACAGGACATGATGTTCTCTACAGGCAGCCTCTGATCATGTTCACAGTTCCATGTATAGACAGCTGTCGTTAGAGGCAATCACTGCCGTTTAGTGTAAAGTGAGTTGTCCAGTTTGCTCATTTGAATGGAGAGACGGTAGCTTCACCTCAAAGTTGTTTTGAAAATGGTTTATGATTGTAAAGTTGCAGGTTAACAGGGTTATGGAAGTGTCATCACCTGTTCTTCTTTAGCAACAACTACCACTGTGCTCTTGATGCCTCTCTGGTTATGTTGGAGGCAAAAAAGGAGGGAGGATATCCAAACCCTAGCTCAAAAGTACATGTATGTTTATTTACCAAGCAGTAAGATTGACGTCGCTCACTAATGATTTCCAAGTACTGATGGTCCATTTCTGATAACCTGCATAAAATGCACAATTAGTTGATCTTCAGAGATTGTTCACCATAATGACGACTGTGTCATTATTTCCTGTTTATTTGAGGCACTTCACTTCAATTTCACGGAAATATTTACATTCAGTGGAAGCCTTTCCCATTTCTGAGAAGGACTGACTGAAAGGTAAAGTGTCCCCGCGGGCCACTGCAGGTACAGGTATGTATTACTGCAGCCTGCTCCATGTCGGGAGGGAGCGGCTTGTAAAAATTCACATTTTGTTTTTCCACGTGTGCTTTCAATTAAAACCTGTTGTACATAGAATATAATTATACGATGTATACACTGTCCATTTTTCCTGTTCTCTCAGTGATACTTTCAGGGTGTTTTGATGAGCTTTACTTGTACTGCTGCAGATTATTTACATGGCTGTCACTAAGGGTGATCCTTTTTACAACTTATGTCACAGTAATTGAATCCACCTCAGTAGGTAGCTTAGTACTGTCTGAGGGCCATATGATCGAAAGGTCTCAGGTTCACTGTCAGAGTGTCCTTGAGCAAACAGCAAAAACCTCGCCCTGATGTTTTTTTCCCCACTGCATATTGCTTTGAATAAAAACTTGAGTTAAAGGCAGTCTGTCCTTCCTTCACCTTAGAATGGGTAATATGGGTAAACATGAAGGTAACAGGTATTCTGTCTCATAACAGCATGACTCTCAAAATCTGCACTTAGATCATCTTTTCTTTTGTCTTCAGATATTGATTTTAGAGAATATGTCCAACAATGTTGTCAGTTACACACAGTGATCTACTGAGATCTCTTTATTACAGGGGATTGTTTGATCACATGTATTTTGTTTGCAGGGGAGGAGAAATGCATACCCAGACTGGGGATACTGTTGAGAGGATGAAAGAGCACCTATCGGACTCAACTCATCCTCCATGGAAAAGGAGTTCAAAGACTCAGGGAAGACTCATCCATAGTAAATCAGTAAAAATATCTGGGCATGGTACTGGACCATTGTGGTGAAGGGAAGGCTGTGGTAGCCTCAGCTATGGTTACAAGCTATGAGTATTCACCAAAAGAATGAGATGACGGACACGACCGGTCAAAATGAGCCACCTTCGTAAGGTGGCGGGGCTCAGCCTTAGAGAAGGGGTGAGGAGCTCAGACATCCGGAGGGAGCACGGAGGAGAGCCGCTGCTCCTTTACATCAAAAGGGGTCAGCTGAGGTAGTTTGGGCACCTAATCAGGATGCCTTAGAGGTTTCCAGGTATGTCAAAGTGGTTAGAGGCCCCTGGATAGACCCGGACCAATCTGGAGGATTATATATCTCATCTGGTCTGCTGCTGCCCCAGTGAAGATAAGCAGAAGATAATGGATGGATGATTTCTTTGTTTTGTTTAGTTTTACAGTCTGTGGTCACTTGCCAAAAGTGCTATTTGATAGACTATCATGATCAGTTCAGCCCAGTGTGGTTAAGGGTGGAGAACTTCAATTGGAGGGTGTGATGCGACATTTAATGAGGCATACTACGTATTTGAACAGTAAACGCTCCATGATGTCACTTGACTATCTCTGGGTAGTTGTGGTCTCCGTCTCCAGCAGACTTACCTTGAAACGCCTTGTGTGTCATTATAGACGATACCTGGTGTTTACCACAGTGGACAAAAAATATTTTTTACACCTATCTTGGCTAGAAAATAATTAAAATCATAGATGGCTGTTGCAAAGAAGAAGATCAGTGTCTAGTAAACACGTAGCTGCAGAGTGCTGGTAGTTCTGTAGTTCAATAGGTGGAGCAATGCTGCCAGGGTTAGAGATTTCATTTCTACCGCCAACAGTGAACAGCTGACTGCTGAATGGGCCAAAGCATTCACCAGTTACAGGAAATGTGTGATGTTGACTGGGATTTGTGTAACTGAACACTGTGTGGTATGGGGGGGAAATAAATAAAAAAAGAGATCATTTCTAGTTTTGCATTTTGGTCAAAGCGTGCTACTTTTGAAGTTTATCTATTACTTTACATGTATCCATTAAAATTCTAAAAGAAAATCCAACGTATAAGATTTTCACTATAGATATTGAAGTTCCCAAAAAATGTCAAGATAGGGTTGGTAATCTTCCTCTAAAACAGTTGTTGTCACATCCAAATAGCAATCAATAAATAGAAAACAATCCAGTCAATGAGTGGCTGTCACAGGACTGCAATCAACAAATCCAGTCAGTTCATGGCATGAAATGTACCCCATCAGGAAACATGTGCTATTGTTGCTTCACTTAATCAACGTGGCTTGTATGACGGGAAGGCCTTGCACTTTATTAAGTGATGGCAGTCAATGGTATCATCAGATGTGTGATGTGTTTTCTGGTCTACATGCTCAGCCAGTCTGCCTCACACAGACTGTAAACAAGCTTTAATTAGCAGGTTGAGCTATCGAGTGTCTCCCCGTCACCAGAGCTGCGTGTTTGTGCACGGGCCTTTTTGGCACAGGATCATACGGTATAGATAACTTTCATAAACCACTTTTGGAATCAATTTATTTTTAAAAACTAGTTGTGAAGAATGTATATGAGAAGGGCCAAAGCTAACTGGGCCAGAAAGAATTTGTCACTAGTAGGGGGTGTGCATGCATTTCAGCTCCAGCAAAATAAGGTACAGAATGTCTGTCTGAGTGATGTCTGTTATGATTTCTTTGAAGTAGTAATCTACAAGTTTTCCTGTTTTCCTTAAGTGGTGCCCATTGCTGTTGCACTTCACTATGAAACTTGAACAAGCTGTACTGAAAACAGAATATACAAAAGTACATATTTGGTTCAAGAACCTTCTATCTCAGCTGGCTGAGCTCTTGCTTTGCGCAAGATCTCAGCGCTGACGGTGTCTAATCCGCCTGGCCAGTAGCCTGGAGGAGGAAACATTGTTTTCTTCCTCACAGTGTTTACATCTCCATCCTCCTCCGGGTGATCAGAGGAAAAGCATGAGTGCGGGGTTTCTTTTTAGAATATCAAGAGCTGGCAGTTACCATTTCCTCTCTGTTTGACCTCTATGCAAAGTTGTTTTTCCGTATATTACACCAGTGAAAAACGTTTTGAGTGCTTTGCTAATATATCTGTTTGGATGGATTTTGTCCCGACATTTACAGGTGTGGTAAAAATGAACACACACTGTATGGCATCATGGCCGGTGTGATAGTAGATTTTTATGTCGATACTTTGTAGTGTGTGTTGTAATATATTTCTGTCAGGAGACTCCACTGGGAATAAGGTCTATTTATCTCTTATTCCTCCTATCTCCAGCTATCTTTTAGCAGTGCATGATCACGGAGTGACTACAGTTTGCATACATTTGTAAAAGCGAAATACGAGAAAAGTAAAGAGGAGAAGAAGAACACAGAAAGAAAAGGATAAGAAAGGGGAGAAAATCAAATCTGACCAAAATAGGGGAGTAAATAAACAGTAGAGGCAGCGAGATAAGTAGAGTAAACTAGAGAAAAGGAAGGAGGAGGAGGAGGAGAAGAAGAGACGAGAAGGGGAAGGGGAAAGGAACCGGTCTGAACCAGCGTAGGCTGACTCTTGGGGCTTTATACCCTCCTCACTTCACCCCTCCCACCTCCTCCTCGTGTTTCCTCTGACTCAGGCTGGCTGAACTTTTTCTTTAAGCGCTCCGTCATGCGCTTGTTGTCACCAGGAACAGTTTGGATACACATTCCCCAGAGTAAGAGGATCCTCAGCAGAGTAGGGGCAGGGCCAGTGGTGGTGACGGCGGGATGATCCAGGACGTACAGTCTTACAGGGCAGGTGTTCCCCTACACATTACATAAGGAATACAGGGGTGACCTGTGGGTGTATTGATTATCGGGTAGACATGCTTCACATTCGTGGACATCCGCACATCCTTCTGGTGGAACAGTTTGTTTCCATGCCACAGTGGGTGTACCCATCAGGGATCTATAAATCTTGGCACTTTTTAGAAAGTGTATCTTCTTTCAGTATTACTGCATAAGAGGAATGTTTCACATACTCTACTTTTCACTAACATGGAATGATTTGGGATGGAGTCCTGCAGTATTGATTGGTTTGGTCCCAGGAAACAGGGACACAAACATGCTGGTTAAGTGTTTTGGGAAGACTAGGAAAGTATCGATTAGCTTGGATGCAATACTGAAAAAAAAATATATCTTAGGCATTTGTGAGGGGCCTTGTGGTTGTACTGCCATTTTGGGTTTGCTTTTTATTAAAGGAGAGCTATTCCAATATAAGAGAAGAGCAGCAAAGTCTCCATCTCTGGATGAGCCCAACCTGATGTCTGAACTGACACTATTCCTAGACTCAGCCAGCTGCCAAGTCCTAAACTTACTCCTCTGGAAAAGTTAAAGCTGGCTGCTTTCTCCACTGGAGATCAGACACCTTCTATAAATATACATTACATCCATATCTTCAGTCATCAGAGCGGACATGGAATCATTAGGCACCACAGCCAATTCTATTTGGGGGTTGGGGTTAGACAGATGCTGTAAACAAGTTTTATTAGAAGGAAATTAGCTAAATACTAGCCTTATTTAAGCTAGTACTGCCCATGTTAGATATGGCGACGGTTACTTTTCATGTCTGCCTTTTCACTCTGAAAATTACAATACAATTACAATTATATAACAAAGGCTGAAAAATATTAAAAAGTGATGATTGATTGAGTAGGAAAGAAGAAAAGCTTGCTACACAAATATATTTCCTTTAAAAGAAACCCTCTCTAGTCTTTGCTCTTTGGGCCTCAAATGTGAGGAACGAGCGGTGAGCGCCCTCATTGGATGTCTGAAGCAGGAGAGGAGGCGGTGTTAGAGGTCAGACTCTTGACCTCTGACCTCAGGCCATAACTCTGCCAGGTGCCTCACCATATGCAGAGCAGTCACCAATCCACTGCACTGTGAGATAGTAAGTAGTCTGTGCTGACTCACAGGTTTTATAACGCGTGACCAAAGGTCGAAGCAGCCCAGAGATGCTGTGCAAAATGCAATTAGATAATGACAGAACTTTCTATCCTACAGACTTGTGAATGTTTTTTATTCGCTGAACCAGGAGGAAAACATAAAAGGTGCCAGCAGTGTTGCAAGCTCCAATATCTTGCAAGATCAAAACCACATTTCTTATAAGCCTAAATGTTCCTCCCTGAAGACAATAAAGACATTGGGGTTCATTTTGCCATTGATCTCAATATTCAGAGCACTATTTGCAATCATCTAGAACTCTGTTGACTATGACTTTGATTATGAGTTCAAAGATGGCGCCCTTTAAATCAAATGAAATGTGCTCACTGGGCCTACTTGTAGAAAAAGTTCTTTAGGTTTGCTCTGGCTTCTATAACTCTTGGGCCGATGTTGTGCATGCATAATTAAGCCATTGAGGTCCAAGTGATGGTCACTTTCGTTTGTTCATGGTAATACTACACCTGTTGTAAATGTATGGAGTTAAGATTAATTGAATTTAATACCTTTGTAGGCCACGGCCGTCAGACTAAGCTTGAGTAGCAAGGCTGTGCAAGCTGGTAGTTCAAACCTCCAAACTGACCGTGAGATTTACAGAAACGTCCCTCAGCAGTGTGTATGTGAAGAAAGAGCTCAATTGACTTTTTAGCTCAATGGCAGAAATCTTGAATGAGTTTCTCCTCTCTAAATATAAACCCTCACCGACTCATTTATTGGCACAACATATATGATTCAAGCAAAGCATACTTGGGCAAAATGCCTCCATCTGCCACAGCTGAAAATCAGTTCCACCTGGAAAGAGGCGAGCCAGTACTACTTAGTTTTTCCATTGCATAACCAGCTGCATTTTATGTGTTTCTCTGGAGAGTCAAACATCTTCCTGGAGGCATGGCCGTTCTCTTTACAGTTAATGTCGACATAGATATATATTGAAAGCAAATGTGCTGTGTGCTGTTTTCTCCCAGTGGAAATTGGAATGGAAAAATCCAGCTTTTCTCTATTTTCAGCTTACATAAGTAATAGTTGGTTGAAACACTGGCGCTCATTCGATGGGAATTGTTTTCCTACAGAGCATCCGAGTGAAGCTACAGGAAGAAGGCCTACAGATTGTGTAACTACTCTGTAAATTCACTACCAGGTGACTTTTTAACAACACCACCTCAGAGGCCCTAGCAAAACATTCGGTTTAATTTTCAAAAATCTTTGGAGTTAAAAACCTTTAGAGTTGAACCTCTGATCTATCTTACAGATATTCTGCTTGTGTGAAGCCTTTAGGTTCAACACCTCCTGCACCTGGTTTTGTCTGGCCAGCCTGGTGTCCTTACAATTACAATAGCAATAGTGCTTCACATTCATTGGTCCCTGATATGTTTGTGCATCAAAGTCCTGCTATGTGGTTCCACCAGATCTCGAACATTGTTCTTTTAACAAGCACAAACAAATGAACTGAGTAAGCCAACGCTCCAGATATCAAATAACATGACTGAACATGTCAGATGTGAACTATTGGATATGCCCAGTATTGTTCTGCAGTGTAATGAGAACAGACTCGAGTTTCTGCCCGACATTCACAAAGCTCAGCTGTGCTTCTTTCCTCTAAACACAGCAGTAACTCTGCTGCTGCTGGTGTTTGAGTTAAACAGCTGCGATTCAACTCACTGCAACAAGTGCACACGCACACATGACACATAAAGATTGTGTATGCTGAGCTTCTTTGGGAAGCTTGTGTAAATATTCACAGTCTCATTCCACTGATTATCAATTATAATAATATCTGCTGTACGCACATAGCATGTGAGAGCATAGCACGTGAGGTCTGAAAGTTGGGCAATTTGGGAGCGCTCTCATCTATGCAGAATTTGTTGCTTGATATGGTGAAAATGTCCATCCATACGACATGCCTCTGAGCCTCGATTCTTCACACAGGGAGGGGTGATGGCCACTTCATGCATTCTCTCCACGCAGATCAGTTCTCCCCGGCACATCAGCTGCAAAGGGCAGTTGAGGTGCTAAATGACCCACCCCTCTCTAAACCAACTCCCCACCCCAAATCCATGCGCCTCTCTTCTAACCTCGCCGTGGGGCTGGGCCAGTGAGAAGCAGCGCAAACCGGCGTGAGCCAGTGCTCGGAGCGCCATTACCCCCGCCTCCTCCTTCCTCTGACTTCTTCCTCCCATATGTGTGCACATAAACACACACACACACACGCCAGGATTAGTGTACTTGTGAGGGCCAGCCATTGTCTGCATTCCCTCGGTGATATCTGACCCTGAACATCACATCATTCCCCGACCTAGGATGGACTACAGTGCATTTTTGCCAAAAGAGCTTTCAACTCTTTGATTATAAGTTTGATTATTTCATTTCATATGCTTTAATCGATGAATATACATCCATCTATGTCCACTCAGTATTTATTTGTTTGTACAACTTTCTGTTGTTAACAACTGAAAGAACACTTGACTCGTTTTTAATATTGCGTCATTGGTGTTGTTTATATATATATATATATATATATATATATATATATATATATATATATATATATATATATTCAGATTATTAATAATTACACTTACCTTTTTTCTTTCACTACTGATTCATGTTGCATTGGTATTGTGAATGAATCAGACCCTTAACATGATATAAACAGCACTGAAAGACCTCTTCATGCCTCATCTCAACATCATTAGCTTTACCCCAAAATCTGAACCAAATTATAAATTCTGGCAACTTGTCAAAAGTCTGGATCGAATCCTAATTCTCCAAACCATTTCCAAACAAATTTTAAGAGACCCAAGTCTTTATACTAGAACTGCCTTTTCTAAGATAAAGACTTCTCTCACTCAGGAGGTCTAAAAGTGTATCTGGTACTCACAAAGAGAGAAAAACACACACAAACACACTTCCTCCTCTGTCCGCCAGAAACGCTATGAGCTCTAACAATCTCTAGCTGCATATATACAGTGCTAAGATGTATAACTGTTTGAGACCAAGCCTTGAAACAGGATGAACAAAAAATATCAGACTTCTCTATTTAGACTGAGAAAAACGAGTTCTTCCTGAAAAACAGTTAAACATTGTCACACAGATACAATTATGTCTTCTCAACCCTTTAAAGGGGTTGGTTGATGCGTCAGGGACAGATAAGGCTGGTGAATACAGTTAATTGTAGTAAAATTATTGAAGCCAATTGGCCAGAATGTGTTTCTCTGAGAGCAAACACAAAGTTTAGCCAGAGTGGTCCAAGTTTACGAGGCCTTTTCCTGTTGTTGGGGAGCAGTGAGGTATTTTGGTTAGCTGACTTCCCATTAAGTTTCCACTGGTTCAAGGACACTCTTACAGCTTGACTCTTTTTCTGGAGTTTAAAAGGGAAAATGTGAGAAAACTACCTCAAATTATCTCAGATGCTGTCACACTGTAAAAATACATGCAGCATTCCCTACCGACTTTCTAGGAATTTGCCCAAGCTGGTCCTTTTCATGTATGGATGTAGCCTTTTTTTTCTTTTGTCAGTCAGGTGTTACAAATTATATTTAGTTCACAGTGTCACAGACTGAATCAGGAGGCTATTATGACTTTAATTTTTGCCGTATATTTACACTGGCTTGCTTGCACACACACACACACACACACACACACACACACATACACACAAGGGCAGAAGGCAGCATGTTTTCATGTACAATAAAGAAGTGTACAGTGTGGAGGCGGCGGGGGGAAATCATGATCAGAGGAGCACAGGAAACACAGGAAACACTTTTCTCTTCTGGCCATGTGCAACGTGCATCACAGCACATTGTTCAGGTTTGTGTGTTTTGGAGTGTGTGTCTGCCAGCAGCATGGAGGTGCATGTTTGCATGAGAAAACTAACAACGCTCAGATTTAAAAAGTCATGTTGCAAAATCAGCACTGTCCTCATTTCATCAGGTGCACTATCATGTAATATGATTAACAGATTTGTATTTAACCAATTGCCACAAAGTCATATCAATTCTAGTTTACTGTCACTGAAACATAACACTTAATGACCCGTATAACCAACCTTGACAATCATTAATGTGCCACTCTAGGCAGACCTTATTATTGCTGGAAACAGTGATGCTATGTAGAGGATTAGTTCAAGCATATAGAAACAAACAGGCAATTGTCTGTAATTATGTAATTAATAATAAATTTGCCCATTAATTAATAGTTAATCATTTCTTATATATGCCAATAGCATTATGGAAGATAATCCCAGACAAAAAGAGGCTGCAAAGTTTGTCCTGCTGGTCAGTCAGCCACTTGGCTGTGACCTCTCACCCAGTGGCTGGTTGTCCCAGGGCTTCCCCTCTGCAAGGTCCTTACAAATCATGTGCCCCCTCACCTGGATTCCCACTCTTGCAAACACTGTTTACAGGAAATGTGGTGCCACTGCTATGAGACAAGGGCTACCAATCATGGCATGATCTGTTTATAGTACGTAATCACTGGGATTTTAATCATTTTTCCACAGTAGCTCAGGGTTAAGCTGTGTCGCCTTGTAACTGAAATCTCAGTCCTCTTCTCTAGAGATCGGATGTTCGCTGCATATTTATCAAAAGACGTTGAAAATGTTGGGTATTTGGGACTCTCCTGCCAATGTCCTTGACCAAGTTCCCGACCTCAAATGCTCCATGAGAAACTGCACAATGGCCGCCCACTGCTAATTTGGATTTTTTTTTCATGGTTTCCAGCTTCGGCTCGACTATAATAAAAAACACAACTTAACTTTAATTTTTCTACTCAAAAATATTCCAAGTTGACTTAGTCCATGTGTTTTTTCTTATTTTTTACTTCACACAGAAGTAGAGAGAAAAAGGCTGCACATTTAGTGAACTGATCCGAAGGATCCAAACATTTTGGCCTCAAGCTTTCTTCATTGTGTTCCTATCGTGAATTAAAACAACCTACTCTTACTATTATTTGACTCTTGAATATATAGGAAAAAAACATAATGATAGTAATGGTACAGAAATAACATAACTTCATGTTAAACTCAAAGAGATAAGTAAAGGTCCTACCCAACCAGCCAAACAAAGGCTTATGGTTGGCACATGTTACATTGATTGTTTCAGAGATATTGCTTAGTTTTTTTTTTTCATAAAATAATCCTTCTCGACCTTTATTTGTCCTCTCTAGTTGTGAGTCCATCGAATCAATAATGAGTGACTTTAACAATCAGTAAACACATGCAAATATCCATTGAATAATGTATTTAAAAAGATGCCACGTTTTTTATAATTAACCTTTCCAAGAGCCTGTAAGTAGGCCAACTATCAGCCAAACTTCTTAACACATGCATGCCCGAAACCTTTTCTGTTTGTTTGTTTTACTTTCGTAGGTGTGTTCGTCTCATCGAGCCATTTAAACTCTGCGGTCTACCGTTTAAAGAGGCCTGTGAAGTCACCACAGATAAGACACTGTGGCCTGCCGACAGGAAATTCTAGCTCTGTTCTCATTGGCTGAGCAGCAACTTGTTTTCTTGTTAAATGCGCTTGACAACAGCACAACCAATGGGAGCAAAGCAGTGGGCGGGGCCCAGTGTTCCCAGCTGTCTACCGACACATGCACACACAGTTTTTAGTTTCACTTCCCCTTTGTTATGGGGGCTGATGCTGAAAGCCGCTCTACCCACGGGTTTGCAATTTTGCAGCACTGTATCTTGTTTGAACATGTGAGTCTTGTGAAAACACACGGCAATTTCTTCAAGATAAAGACATTTGTCAATTTGCTCATTTGTGCAATATACACACAAGCAATATAGATTAAAGTATACTCTTTTAATATATTAAAGTGCTAAGAGGATCAACATGCACAATATGAATATTTTCCAGTAATAAGAGCCGAAATAAGAGTGAAAGTGAAGTTTGACACGTGGAAATGGTTAACCTGGGTTTGCTTTTTTAAAAACATTTTGATGACAGATAACATGTAGTGTATGTACAAATGAAAGAGAATCCACTCCATGTTCACAAATATATAGAGGTAGTCTGCAATAAAGGAGTGTTCTTTCTGTTGCTAACTGCTGTCGGCAGCTGACATTTGAAAGTGACTTTGGTTCGTCGTTTCAGGCGTTTTGAGAAGAATATCTGCTGAACTCTGGTCAACACATATGACACCCTGCGTGCACACATTTAGGCTTGTTTTGGATTCAGCTAGAGACAATTCATTGCTTACTTATTGAAGTTACTAATTTAGCTACGTTTTAATGATCCCTTTCACATTAGAACATCTAATCCAACAGGGATCTAGTTTGTGTGCAAACTAGCCCAAACACAGCTCACAGACATAAGTGAGTACAGACACACACCAGTCCAAACAAGTGAAAACATGTCGAAAGGTCGCCCACGCATACAAAGTTTTGGCAAGCACATCCTCCATGTGTTATTAAACTTACATGTTCGGAGCCTCAACATAGCTGGAGCTGCACAGAGGAAGCCTGTGTGTGTGTGTGTGCGGGTGTGTAAGTGTGTGTGTGTGTGTGCGGGTGTGTAAGTGTGTGTGTGTGTGTGTGTGTGTGTGCTTGTGTGCGGGTGTGTGTGAGTGTGTGTGCAAACCTATATTTACCTGGTACTTGCAGTTATCACTTTGCATTTCTTTGTGTTCTACTGTACACATGTTGGTGCATTGCTTGTTAATTTAGTGCTTGTTCATGCATACATGTTCACATTGAAAATGTGCATATTACAATATGCATTTCTTTAAATATTATGTATTACCGACATATTTCACCTGAGGCCTTAAAGTGACTTAGATGATGTCCAAGAGAACTCACCTAGCATAAACCTGTTCACCATTACATCACATCAGACTGCAATGTGACATCTTTGTGCGTGACTTCCTCATAAATGTGAACAAAGTGTGCAGACTGTTCTGCTCATTCTCAGATGTGATCACAAAGCATCCAGTGTGTGAAACTTAATTAACATGTTTGTTTAGTTGATTTGTGTTCTGGCCTCATGGATGGGATAATGCACTCTTAAAATATCCTGATACAGAAAATATATGACTCTGCTCTTCCACAGCAACTTTTCTATATTAGGTCACGTCATTATGCATTATTACTTAACATAAAATGATCACAATTGGTGGATGGTACGATTTTAACGTTTTTGGTGGTTTGAAAAGTGAAAGACAGAAGTGAGAGTTTGGAACCAAATGTTTTTTTTTAATTTTCTGCTTGAGAAATTCTTAATTCAACTCAATTGTTTCAATGTATCTGAACCCATATTTTTCTGTAAGATTTCCAACTAAACATGCTTTCAATCAATACAGTTCACCTTCACTTCAGTTCGGACTAGGAAAGAGATACAGGGCCTCGGTTTTCAGTTCATGAAATGTGATTTTAGTTTTTAAATCAGGGCCAAACGCATCCCTGATCACTGTAGAGGCTGATCAGATTACACTTGTTTTTCGTGCGTTACTGATAATGCCGACTCTGTTTGGTGTAATGTTGCTCTGCAGGTCTTGAACGTGCAGCACCCAACCTGCATGTTTTTGTTTACAGGATTCCCTCCAGGTAATCCATCTGTCAAGAGCTTGACAGTCAGGCACAAAGTGTAATCACTGCAAGTCATCAAGTTTGTGTTCGTCTTTATTCCCCCGTCCACAGGTTAGTCTTTTTTTATTCATTAAGTCGCTGGGGGTTTTTATGTTGGAGATTTCAGATCCGATATGACCCACAAAAGGCCTTTTGTGTCAGAGGCATTCCTGCACTTCCCTGGTTTCAGGTACACAGAGTCCTCATCGTGTTTCAGTGCTGCACATGGCATCACCTAATCTTGCTTTCATCACGACACACATGAGAAAAATTAAAGGAGGAAAAAAAAAGAGAAAGAAGCCTCTGCCTCTTCTTCTATTATGTATTATTTTATGGAATATCTGTATAGCATAAAACGCTGTTGCCATCTGCGTATTGTTTTTTTCAACCTCTTCCCAAAGACTGAACCATTTATTTGAGTTGATGTCACAACTCTCCCTATGTAGTCTCTGCTTTCAAAGTCAATTTCTTTTCATTTTCACTACTTTCTCCATCCATTTCTTCCTCTTCTCTTCTCTACTTCCATCTCTCCACCAACAGTACATTTTATTTTGAATTGTGTTATTGTATTGTGCGACATGAGATGTCTTATGTAATCCCTTGGCTTTTTTTGTTGCAAAAGGTCTATGTTTTGTAGGTTGCTGCTGTCTATTTGACAGGCAAGAAAAGGGCGGTCACAGAGTAACGCAACACAGATGCAATACTGTAACACAATGAAAAGGGTGCATTCACCCTGCAGGGTGAGTTCAGCTTTGGGATGAACGGTAATTAAAAAGTAAACTTATACTCAGTCATGTGAAACAACAAGAGACAAAAAAATGAATGTGATACTGAGATTTATATTTGGTTATAGACGATGCATTCACAAAAACACCCCAAAGAAAATTTTATTTTCATCCATGGAAAAGGGCATCATGGTTCCTTTTTTGTGACCATGGACAAAAAGAGCAGTACATCCACCCCCCTTTACAGTCAACTCGGTCTCTTAGAAATTAGGTTTATATACAACTAATTGGCAACTACATTGAAACAAATGTAAAGCCATCCAGTTTGTATTTCTTCAATGAGAAAATGTTAACGCATCTGACAAAATGCTCATGGAGAACATATGAGTTATTTGTTTTCCACCAAATTCAAATCTGCTTTCATAGTGACTTTCCAGGGTAATGTGTATGCAATCACAGCACTTGCTTAAGGTTAGAGAATGATCATTCTACAATGTTTCCACCTAAAAACCGGTGGAACCAATATAAGCGGAGTACAGTATAAACATTTCAAGGTTGCGTTAGCTACTGAAGGTATACTGAATGTATACGCTGCTTTTCCTTTTAATGATTGTAAAAGGTGAATAAAATAAAGCATTCCTACAGAGGTAGAAAATCCTTTGGTTGAATCAGGAATGGCAACTATTTCTGTCTCGCTAAATACACCAGGCTTCGTTGCAGAAAAACACCTTAATTTTACTGTATCGTAAAACACAAATCAAACTTACCAAAGCCGCCATGATTAACCACTCCACTTTTTCAACAATCACCAACTCTGTTGTGGTCAAATAAACCAGAATAATTTCACATTTAACGCAGGCAATTAAGGGTTTATTTAGACCAAGCCGGAGTTAGTGGTTGTTTGAACGGGGGAAGACTAACCAGGATGGGTTTGGTGAGTTTTATGACATGGTTAAAAATGACGGTTTTTGTCAATGCAATCCAGTGTATTTGTTAGAGCGACGGTACAGCTATGTCTGCTTAAACAAAAATGATTTTACACTTTAATAAAAGGTCCATCTCTGTAGGGCGTTTCCATAATGTTTTATGTCCAGTTTGACATCCTGGATATATCCTTCAAACGCATATTGTTGTAGACCCTTCTATGTGCTTCTCTCATGCTAATCTCATTATGTGAGGCTTCAAGATAATAACTTTTTTTTGTTGCCAAAAACTTAGGAAATTCGGCCTTGTTACAGTCTTCACATCAAGCAACTGGTTGTTTTCCTAGTGTTTGTATTTATGTGACCTGGTCCAGGGATTAAATCAGCTGAGTGACCTTATGACTCTCCAGCTGGGATCTTTGGTTGCAAGCTCTGGGGTTTCCCATGGGGTTCTGATGGATGAGTGTCAGGGGGTACACAAGGGGGTAGAATCTGTTTTCTCAGTTCTGTTTCCCTTTAAGATCCCTGCTGAGTTTCTGCTTTCCAGAGGAGAGGATCCACACTGTCGAGGACACAGATGTGTTGTGACATTTGTACCAGATAGGAGTCCTCAACTAAAATAACAGCACCAGTTTCTGTACATTTTCATCTAGAACAGTTTTTCACACCAAATAATATAAGCAACTCTCACAGTAGAGTTCAAGAACATAGTTCTTTCACTTTCCTTTTCATTTTGACTCAGCTTCGCTATCAGTAAACAGCACTGCATTAATATAATCTATCTGGCTGAATTGAAAGGGAAACTCCAAATACTTATTTAGCTTAAACTGTGATATCATCCAAGTTCCCAAAATATTTGTGATGCTGATCTAACATTGGTGTCATGTGGTTGTGTATAAGTCACAGGTTGTGTCACACAACCTGTGACTTATTCATTATCTCATTCCCTTCATTGAATGAGATAATGAAAATAATCATTATATGGCTAAAGCAAGAGTCCCTATAATGAAAAAGCATTTATTCGTCATATCAGTAGTAATATTCCCAAAACCTCCCTTTCATGTTAAGGCATTTGCACTGTTGTCCAGAAAAAAACAAGGTATTTGAAGGTGTCACATTCAAGACAAAGATCCTGTCTTACTGTTAGTTGTCTGACATTATAGGGTAGTGCAGAGTGTGATCTATTGTGGGAGAAATGTTTTTTATCTTGTTTTGATGTGACCGTGTGCCATGTCTTTTGTTTTAAAAAGGTCACTGTCGTGAGAAGACTGTGAAAAACAAATGACCAGGTTAATTTTACTGTCTGACTGGCGGCTGAGAGACTGTCAAACCAGTTTGAAAGACGAAAACATCTAAAGATGATGGAATATGTTTGCTTCTCTCAATTTTGGTCCTTACACCTGACAGAGCGATCCACCCTGTGTTTTTCCAAAAGATGACGCATTTGTTCTCCACCACCTGAGCTTTAAAAGCATGCACTCGCCCAGAGGCGGTGAAAACAACCCTGACAGGTTTTGCCTTTTGCCCCAATGAAAAACAACCAGGGAGGTAGTTGAGAGGGAGACAGAGAGCCCAAGATGACGGGGTGCTTGGCCTCGGATTCACCTCAGTATGCTCACCAGCTAAGAGGAGAGCCTGTTTTGTTGCCCTTCGGCGTGGGCCAGCAGGACTTCCTCTGAAGTAGCAGTTTGCTGTGAATCGGTGGGTGTGTTGGTGGTGGTGGTGGAGGGTTGGAAAGGGGAAGAAAGTGGTGTTGGAGGTCCACAAGGTTGTAGTCATGAGGGAGGTTGTCCTCCGTTTAACCCCTCTCTGGAGGTAGCAAACAGGCTCTAATTCCACAAAGTCACATCCACTCTCCAAAAGTCGGAGGGTGTGTTACTCCTGGAAATCAGCACGTGCCAAAAGAAAAACCCCCAGAAGAAAACAAAGTGAAATGTCAATATTATGCTGAAGAGTACAGCAAAGATAACATAACATTTCAGATTATATTGAATATTATTGAATCTATTAAAACATTACTGAATACTGGAATTAAATCTTGAAATCCTTTATTTTGTGTAAAGCATTAGTCATAGCTAAAATCTATTTAGTTAATATATGTTTGCCTATCTATCCATTATGTTGATGATGATGAATATAAAAATGATAAATAGTTAACTTAATTCTGTCTTTGCCTTATGTGCGTCGTCACAACTATTAAGGGGAAACAATAGATTAATAGTTTATATTTAAGGTTTAAATACGCAAATGAGCTTCTAAAAACATTAAAATTTGCCCACCTTTACAGAACAGAAATCTCAACATTAGATATGGCCACGCTCAAATGTGTTTAATTTAGTTGACATATTACACTCCATAAATCAGAAAATGCTTTTAACCATAAAACAATCTCTTTCTAATTTCTGCCAAGATAAAAACAACCTCATGTACCGTTTCCCAGACTGAAGTTGCCACACTGGTTCTTAAAAAAAAAAAAAAAAACAGCCGTGCTCGCATGTGCAAACCTCTGACACTGTATCCTCTCCAGGGGGATAAGCTGAACAAAAACAACTCACTCCTTCTGCTGTGACATCACAGCCAGTTGCTGTTACTCTCTCAGCACCGAGGCTTCATATGGAAGAAGAGATAGGTGACAGAGCAGCAGTAACAGAGTGTCTCCAGCCATGCTCAATGTGCTGAAAGGCTGTATTTAGACACAGTGGAGTTTGAGCTAGGTGCTAACATTAGTATGCGAACATAATCGCAACTTGATCACCATAGTTTAGCGTGTTAGCATGCTAATATTTGCCAATTAGCTGCGCAAAATAAGCCTCCACCTGTAACGTCACTTTTTGCTTTCTCCCTTAGTCAAGTTAGTTGAAATTCCAGTGCATCTCATACAGACGCTAGAGAGTGCCTTGGTCAAGGGAACTTCAAAACCATTAGGCTTCATCCTCTGGGGTCAATGAATATGTGGGCTTTTCCAAAGTCTGTAGACATTTATCAACCATTTTACCCAATCAGTTAAATCTATTAATACAGCTCACGTACGCTGACTGACTGGAGTACAAGGGAGACGCTCCTTTAAAGTAGCAGCCCACAGCCATTGAGAGATATTGCAGGTTTTCATACCAACCAATCAATTTCCCATCCCACAGATTTACATCACTGGGTAATTGTATGATCATCAGACAAGCCCAAGTCATATTATAAGAGTCTCTCGGTGAAATTGTTAGGGGCAGAAGGATGAAAAATCAGTTTCTGTGAATGAATGTGCTTAGAAGTTCTGTGTTGTTATAGGTTTATCTCGGTGCCAAACC
Source organism: Chelidonichthys spinosus (assembly GCA_029853015.1). Classification (NCBI taxonomy): domain Eukaryota; kingdom Metazoa; phylum Chordata; class Actinopteri; order Perciformes; family Triglidae; genus Chelidonichthys; species Chelidonichthys spinosus. The sequence continues at coordinate 15,580,971 of CM056826.1, forward strand.
CCCTTTTCGCCAATTGGCATGAACTCAAACATACCTTCACACCCACACACTTGAACTCCATGCCAAATTTCAGCCTCCTTGTGAGAAAAAATGTGGCCTGAAACATTGTGGTTAAATGTGGTTAAAAAGGATGGGGAAACTTTTTTCAGACCAACTACAAGAACTTACATTTGGGAACTCACCGATACTGAGTTATTAACAGTAGCATTATACTTCTAAGAATGGACTTTGAAAATATGTTTTATTTTCATTGGATGGTTTGACGAATGAAATATACATCGTGAGCATACTTTTAAGCAAGGATGTTAATAATTAACCATTAAAACCAACATTAAGAATTTGGAGCAATTAACCAATTATGACTTAAACAGTTAATATAAAAAGAAATATAAAAAAATAACTGGGCAAAAATCAGAAGCGGCTTGTCCCTCAAGGAGCATAGCTGGTCCACCTTAAAATTCAGTCGACCTTAAGTGGGCCTCAGCCAAAGTTGACAAAGTTGACTTTTTTTTTCCATTATGGCTGTTATGCCATCTCTTCCACAAAAAGTCTGTCTGCAGTTTACTTCAGAATGCTTTAAAAATCACACGAACCTGCTTATTTCAAAATGCACCTCCCTCTGCAGCCCTGCATGAACTCGCTGACCTCCGTGTGATCTTATCGCTGCATCACCAGCATTGAGAACAGTGACATTTAATGTCACCTTCCATAAACAAGGCAAGCTCAAACAGATCATTTCATTGCTTCAATCCTTACTTTCAAACCGAAGTAAGTGAAAGGAAAGCAAGTAATGCAGAAACAGTTGCCCGTTTACACATCCAGCAGACCCAGAGCAACATTAGCAAATGTAGGTCAATATTCCATCCCTTTTAGCTTTGTTTTGGTCTCCACCAACAACCAAAATCATCCTATATGACCACTGCTAATTTCTGTTTGATAAACCAAATAGACACGATCCACCAGCCAAATCTATGCTACCTGTCCCACATCCACCAGACAACAGTTTTTTGCTCAAATTGCTGCCTGCTGTGATTGGAAACGAGGCTGATGAGAGTGGTGCTTGAGCAAGTTTTCTGTCCGTTTTGTCAGTTTGTTTTATGGATTTTTAATAAAACAAGCCTAAGAGTGCATATGCTAACATTTCTGTGAGACCAGGTCATTGCAGTTTGTGCTAGAACAGTGGTGCTAACTCACAATGACAATGTTAACATACTGGTGTTTAACAAGAATAATATTGACCTTCTTCGTTTAATCTGTTCAGGCTCATTTTTGCTACGTAGAGAACAAAGTACAGCTGATGCAGATAGGAATGTCATTAGTTTTACATGTATTAGGTCAAAATGTTTGTTTGTCCAATACAGCTGCTTATAACCAGCTTCATGAAAGTAAGGTGCATCCTCTGGGATTCACACGTCTGGACAAACTTTCATGCAAGTTGTTGAGATATTTTAGACTGGACCTACCAACCCTGCTTAAAACATGGGAGCCATATTTATAAGAATTGTTAATTAATCAGAGAGAGCCACTGACTTTTTTTGGCGACACCGTTTTTTGCTTGGAAGTCCTGGAATTTGCATCTCTGTGACCTTGAATAGGTAATACCAGTGGTATATGAAAATAAATGAAAGACAACCATTGATAAGATATAAATCTAAATCCTGCCTGTCATCACTACCTCGTGGAGCCTTCATTTCAGCTGATGTTGTAATGTTGGTAATGCGTGTTTACTTCCTCTTTTCAAGACAATCTGTGGTCACAGAACAGGACAAAATGTACAGCAGAAATGCTTTTATCCACCTAAACTCACACATTGAGGCTGCAAGTCAAGTCACAGCATGTAAGCTCTTTGCACAACCAGACACTATAAATACTGTCTGTGGCTTGGAAGAGATAAAAACACAGGATATATTTGACTTTAGGGCATGAACAGTGATACAGGAACCATTCAAATCCTTTGCCTTCGATTTCTTTATCTCACTCTTCGTTTTTTCACACACCAGTCAACTTTATTGCTCTGCAAGGCTGAGTTTATAACCTGCATGCCTCCAACAAGGTGGAAAGTACCTGTGATAGTGCATATAAAAACCAAGGTCAATGAAATTAGCTTAATGGACTGCTGGTACTGTACAATAACACAGTTATATAACAGTAACATTAAGCTCACATTAAAGAAGTGCAAAGGGCAGGACACCATAAAAGGGTATGTTATTATTGAATATTCAAACTGAAGTCCACTTTTTAAATAATGCAGACACAGTTATAACCTTTGCATGCATGAAAAACCTGACAACTTAAAAAGCATCTACTACTGTACAGAGGAAACAGACCCAAGCAATGTTTGGTCTAGCTTTGGTCTTTCACAGCAACGGCATTACAGCAGCTGTTCTTAGACTTGATCAAAGGTTCTCGAAGAACAAGCTGCAGTATTAAAAGTGGCGTCTCTCACATTAGACAAACTCAGGAGTTTTGTTTCTTTTGGCAACCATACCTCCCTTCCTGGTAAATTTTGGAGTGCCCCAGGTGTCAATACTGGAACCAATTTTCTTGGTCTCATTCTTCAACTCAACATCTCCCACAAGTTATGCTCATACCGATGTTTTAGAAAGTAAGTTTTGATCATAATGTAATCTCTCGGTGGATTAAGTACAGTCACAACTTTGTACCGCACAGATGTTGTAGGGAGTTTGTATGGGGGAATAGTGGGTGTACCACTTGTGGAAAGGTTTAGCCAACTAAAACACTATGGTTGAGGTTTGGGAAATATTGTGGCTTCAGTTAAAATATAATTAAAGCACATCAATCGCTAACCTTGCAAGTCCTGTGTGTCTGAACAACACAAACAAGTTTTGGTTATGCTTTAGTTGCCTGGAGCGGTTACTCCATCGCTTATTTTAAAAGAAAAACAACTCGTGACATCAGGTGACATTTTGCAGACGAGTTAATTGACAACATTTTTTGACTTGGCAGATGTTAATTCACTAGGTTTTGTCATGGTGCTAATAAAATGTGATGAACAGGCTGGATTCACAACTCTATCTCCCATTGATCCAAAGAGGAACTGAAACAGAGCATCTCTGTGCAGATTTTTGTTGTTCACACAGACCAGAGTCACATGGCAGGAAAAACAGACAGGAAAACTTTCATCAATTAAGTGTGAACAGAGCTTTAATGAAACACCTTGTGTCAGCAGTGTGAATCTGGAGACATGTCTGCACACTGAAACTCCCACAGCTTCTCAGCAGAACTTCATAGACACAGAAAACTTGGCTGGACTGACATTTACACAGGCCAGTGCACAGCTGCACGTGGACGGGTAAATACTGAAACATTAGTCAGGGGGGCAAACACCAAACTGCCCCCAGGTCCCTCCTTCACACCACCATCATCCCACATGAGCTAACGGGAGAAGCACAACACACCTTTGTGCTCCAGTCTCTTGGAGCTCCACATACCACGACTGCCTGTGGTCAGAAAACAAACACACTGATGATTTATATATTTTTATGTTTTCACAATGAATTTGGGACTGAGCTTGACAGAGGATTTCTGGTTATTTAGGATTTTGTTGTTTGTCTCAGATTCCCTAAGATATTATTGTGTCCTGCCTTTTTTGTAACACCAATGTTTGTAAAAATAAGTTTACTACCTACATTTAGTGTTGTTATACCCACTGTGTAAGCGATGTTTGGTTTGTTTCACACATTACGCTTTCAAACATTTGCTTTCAAGTAAACCAACAGTGAGACTGGGCTTGTATAGCCGTCGCTGTTAAGTGTAAGGAATTATGAAAATGTCAAAATTATGGGATTCATTCCCTTTTTAAGTGCAAATTTGCAACAAAAAACACTGCTTTCCAAAGTATAGCAAACTGCCTACTCATGGGAGAAAACAAAGACCACCAACATGAATCAGTTACTCAAGATGATTTTCCCTGAAAAAAAAATGTCAAAAACAAAGACTTCACTGCCATTAAATTTGTTTGGCAACCAATTCATTTTCTAAAATGAAGCAGCTTTAGCATGAGTGGGGTGAGTGATCTTTTGCTGTCATCTCAATTTGTTTACATTGTTGGTCAGAACAGAGAACCTTTGTAAAACTCTCCATATCAGTACCGGTGAACAAGGGACAACAAGACCCACACGGACAAGTAAATAAAATCAAAACCAAAAAAAACATTTTCCTTTTTACCTTCACATCAAACAACATTGACAACTCTAAAAAGCAACAAGGCTGCATTTGGCTGCAGTTGAATCAATATAGAAAAAAAAAATAATAAAAATAATAAATACATTTTAGAGTATCTACGTCATGCATTGGGTGATACTCAACATAATCTAAGTAGACCAGAGGAGGCTTGAACACAAAAAAGGAGTCATTGTATCCAACTTTTTGTCCTAAAATATCATAGCAGCCTGTGGAAAAGTAGAAAACCAAATGTAAATGTCTGTAAACAGAACATCACAAATTCCCACAGCTTTCTAAAATTAGCAGTCTTAAAATGTATGTGAATGTGTGTGTGTGTGTTATATCGTGTGGAGGAGATATGACTCGAAGAATGTGACATAACAGTGGACATGCTAAGTTAAGTAGTGTTTAACTCTGTCATCCAACATGATCACCCAAAATTTACGTTATCCTTAAATTAGTTTTCTGTTGGTGAAAATTGTGGTGTTCAATTTTATCCATTTCAAATCTCCGGTTTGTGGTTCCGTTACAAAATAATTTAGGTTTTATGAATAATTTAGGTTTTATAAATAATTTAGGTTTTATAAATTGCAATGATAATCAGACCTCTTTGACCCTCTTTTATAATTAACTTACCTTATTGATTAATTAAGTGGCATTCTGCAGTCCTTCACCTCAATGCATAAGAATGATCTTGAGCAAGGCAGTCTGCTTAAAGCTAAAGTGAAGTCAGGCCCTGATTTTTTAGAGTCTAGTTATGTTGCTTCAGGATCTAAAATGGGTCATATACACTGCTGCTTCAAATTCAAATTACTAACATCATCACATCATGACAAATACATTTAAACATTTTATTGATGCATTTTAAATAAAAAAGAAGGTGGAGACCTTTCTCCATCCTCACTACATTTTATGTGAAAAAGAAAAAATACAACACTGAATCTCACTCTCTTGCCCCCTCAAATCTCCAAACCTGACCGTAACCCTTGTCCGTCTCTTTGCCTAGATCACTGTGTCAACAACTCTGTTTACATGGGTACTTCCCTCAATTAGTCTTTGTTTTACTTACCCATAAAGCCTGACGTCAGAACCCAGGAGAGTCCTTCCTCCCAAGGGACGACCAAAAGAGGTTGAGCTGTGAGACAAGAGATTTTCTGTGTTCACTTGGTTGGATGTGTTGTATAACCTTAGAGCTGGCACCATAATAAAATAAAGTCGACCACAAGTTCTACCACGTGGGATAGTGAACAGGGAGGTCCGATAGTCAACTGAAGCAGATCTGAAGTACATGGAGTGAGATAGCAGAAGCATTTAATTGACAGTTTATAACACTGTAATGTAGTAGTGAGCATACATGAAGACATCAAAGTGTTTATTAATATACATTATTTGTCAACAATTGTAATTTCTCTTATTCAAAAGGTATATGCAGGAATTCTTAGTCGCAGAAAACTAGTCGGTCACTTTGGTTAGTTGTTTTTTTATGGGGGTTTTTTTCAAGAAAGACATGAGGACATCTCTGGTAAACAAGATTTTAAGTGGTGCCTTTGTGTGATTCTGGAGAAAATGATGAGCAAAACAACAAAATTCTTAGTTGACAAAGAATTTCTTTGGTGAAGGACAGCCCTTGTAGAGACTCATACAGAAAGAAACCCTTGTTTAAACTGCTGCAGCAGATATTCAGCCGATTGGGATTACAAGGGGAAAATATTCTGCTACTCTGCCACTACACTAAGCTAAAAAGGTTTCAGTTTCTTCGTCTACTGTCTATGTTTGTATACAGCGTCAGGGCTGTACGCTTAGCTTTTTCACTAGGAGCACAGGTGCTCCTAAATGAAAAAATTTAGGAGCACAGAAAAAATATAGGAGCACTATGAAATTTCTTAAATAACACAATTTTATTAGACCTGCAGGTCTATTTCCCTCCTGCTCTGGAGGAGAGACCCTGCTGCAGTGGTTGGCATCATGGCTGAGGAGATGGGGTGTCGTGGGGTAATAGCAGGTCTTTGCTCCATCACCTCACCCATGACAACAAACACTTCCAGTGTGCAGCAGTGACCTCTCCTCCCTCAGTGCTGACACCTTCAGTTCATACAAACGACACTTCTCATAATCATTGTTTAGATCAACTATTCACCACTAGTCATATATTAGAATATGTACTGTAATACTGTTCCACATGGGACCAACTTAATGGACTCTGATGTTTGAACACATTGTAGATATTATCCAGCACTGACTTTGCCTGATTATTAATAAGAAATACAACTTCATCTGGTTTATTTTATGCTATAGTGTTCAATACTTTCCTTCTTCAATAAACATCCTATATGAAGAACAGCACGTAGAAAAGTGTTACAGCTCATTGATGATTTCTTGCTGTTAAACAGAATGCATCCGTCCCTTTAACGGACAACGGTGCACCGCGTTATTTACCGCCGTTAGTAAATATATAACCACGGTTTAACATCAGCACTATATTCTTAGTTAACGTCAGTAGAAACGGCACATTTGCCGCTTCGGTTACACTCGCTAACCTCTATGGTAAATTACCGTCAGTAGGCTAGCCGGCTGGCATGACCTCCGGTTCGTAACGTTAACGTACAATTCCAACAACAATAAAGTAACGTTCATTATCAATATGATTTAAAAGTCAGCTGGAAACATAAAAATCACGTTACAGTATACAAACATGTGTACGCGGTTTGTGTCGGGCGGTCGCCAGAATCACCGCAATCGTCCGCCATTATCCAAAACTTTTCAGAAGTCAGACGAGCCGCATTTTGGGCAAGTTGAGTAGATTTAGCAAGGTCCGCTGTATACTCAGAAATTCTTGCCAATGCAGTATACATCCGGGCATTTCTCGCGTACACAAATCCACATACTATTGTATGTGAACGAACTACGTACTCAAATCACGTCACAATTTAGTACGAGTAGGACGTTAGTTTGGCATTTCGAACACAGCATATGACTTGTTGATTTGTATACAGATGCGCGAAAATTTTACTCTACTTTGATCCACTTTGTATGGATTTATTTTAGGAGCAAAATGCAAATGAAAGGGTTGAAATCCGTACTCGCAAGTGTGCTTCCTTTTTATTTTTTCTACTCGCACAATCTATTTTTAGGCGCATATGCGAGTAAAATGCTCGCACTGTACAGCCCTGAGCGTGCAAACTTTATGCACATGCCCCATCTCTTCTTCTCCATTTTTTATGTATATTTGTAGCAGACACAGCACTACAAAAAGGCCTGGAATATGTACTACAGCGTGCTGAGTTGTTTATGATTGGATTCATTAGGATTAGGGCTGCACGATTCTGGAAAAAATGTGAATCACGATTTTTTTGCTTAGAATTGAGATCACGATTCTCTTGCACGATTTTTTTCCACAAAATGTTAATTGCACCGATGAACTTTAACAAAACAAAAAAACTTTGTTGCTTTGGCAGAGGCATAGTAGTAGTTCTATCATTGGAAGATAAGTAATTTTTACAAAAGTAAAAAAAAAAATTTCTCTGTTGACACGTACCTAATACGTGTCCACAGAGGCGATTTTAAACGGTGTGGACGCGCCGCTTCCCAGTAGTGCACGCTTGGTGGGCTGCCACTAGAGGATGATTGACAGGCGCTCTCCTTCATACAATCACGCGCACACTTCATGGCTGCACCTGATTGGACGATCGCTTTCACAGCTGTCCTGCCTGCTCCGGAGTTCACGCAGACCAACATGGCGGCTCGTTTGGAATCTTTCTCTTATTTTACGAAAATAGTTCACTGAAAGGTGTTTCTGAAAACATTTTAAGCGAGAAATAAGCTATGCAGTTGCTGAATCTCTCTTTATTTTAGATCGACAACATTCGGTTTAGAAGATTTTCGCGAGCGTTCCCGAGGAGGCGAGTCGAGCCCGGCGCAATGAATGGGACGTGGGGAAACACCGCTGCCTGTGGACACGTACCTTCCCTCTTTCCAAACACTCAACTGCAGGCGGCTTCCTCCACTGAATCACGTGTTGTAAAGACGCTTTACCATAGGTTGAGGGAGGAGGCAGCGGCAGTGCTGCGTTTGGGGGCGCTTTAAAAATGTGGCGCTTTGTGATGCAGCTCGATATAAAATGCTTCAGAATCGCTGTGTGTAGAAATGAGATCACTTGTATGTGTGAATCGAGATCGCGATTTTTTAACGATTTTTTGTGCAGCCCTAATTAGGATTCAGATTTTCTAGAAACGACGCCAAGGAAAACCAGGTAAAAAAAGATTGTTTTGATACGTGTGGACGAGGCCTTAATCATCATTTATGAACCTGTCAAAGTGTCTGCATCAACAGATTAGCATACTTAGTAGCCACTCTAGATATGGGGTTTCATGATATGTCCCCTTTAAGGTTAAGTGTTGCAATATTCTGACTGTGACAGTTTGAACACCCATTTCTAAGTAATGCTTTGACATGAATTCTTCCTCAACACATGCAGTATATAACATACATGATTCAGCAGCTTGTCAGCTTCCTCTTATAGTAACTTAAACCATCAAACTTGTAGAATATCATGGCTGGTTCATTGATTGTGTCATTTCCATAAGCTATGGTGGCATGAAAGCTCCTAACAACCATTGAACACCCATTAATAATCTTGAATCTTAAGTCATGGATAATTTTATTTCCTTATCTTTTATCCCTCCAAGGAAAGTCAACCAAGATACTATTGACAGCCACATATAGCTAGCTAGCATTTCAATTCATCTTCTGAATGTAAGGGCAATGTCAGGTACAACCTTATTGTGTTGCTATCCAACTACAATATAGGTCCATATCTGCACCACATGGAACAGAAATATCACTGTTTTGTCCTAACACCAAAGGGTTTCCGATATCTGTCCCGACAAGTTTTCTGCCATATATTTACAAAATGTCCAAACCAGTGGTGCCGTTATTATTGAATTCAGCAGGAAATTAGACCGACGGTGGAGTGTCATATAATGAACACATTTTAAAGGAGGTTATGTAACTGCTCAAACTGCAATGACAAAGAAAAGTTTTTTAATCATTCACTTTATTGAACTATTAACATATGATAAGAATATAACAACAGCTGCTGTGTCTGCACAGTAAACAAACACAAATCTGTCTTTTTCCACTTGCACACTTAAAAGTGGTATAAAAAAAATCTGTTGCTCTCCATCAGCTCTTGTTGATTTCACACAGGATAGCTTAACATCGACCCCTAAAGTCTCAACCAACCACAGCCCATTGTCTCTCCCAGCAGGGAGTTACAGCTCCCCTCAGCAGATCAGATCACTCCAAACAAGGAGCCTCTCATGGCGGGGCAACAACATGTCCGAGACAGGCCGAATCCAATTACACTCACAGTAACATTTACATTTTAGGCTTTTAGCTGACACCCTTATCCAGAGCCGATAGCAGCGTGTGCAGGAGTAAAGTAAGCTTCAGCTCCTACAGTAAATCTGTCTTTCTGGAAACCAGAAGTAAGGAGGTCAAAGGTCAGAGAGAGAAAGAGATGCTCATTAAAAAGGATTTGAGAAAGAAGTTTAGGGTAAGATGTAAAACAAGAGCAGACGGGAGAGAAACAAACATCAGGGTTTATCGTAATTACAGTGATAAAGTGAGGAAGATAGAACGGCTGACATGTTTTCTGCTTGGCAAGTCAACTTCATTTGTACATAAAGTCTCATATATATTCATTCATATACAGGGTTATAGAAAGTGCATACGTGACAGTGACTAAAATGAAGGAAAAATTGCTTGAAATGTAAATGTACTTTACATTGGAACAATTGCAGAAAAGTATTTAAATGAGCAGTGAATTTGAGTGTTTGTATGATCTATGTTGTATGCATGTATGTGCACTGTGACATTGAGTGTTAAGAGTGTAATGTGATGGGGGACAATAAAGTACATCTTATCTAAAAAGTCATGCTGAGAAAGTTCAAAATGAAATCTGATGACCACCTAGGGCCACGCACCACCTGAGGCAAGACTGGAGGTATGCAGGGGTCAATGTGTGAATCTGAGAGTTTCCATCCAAAATAAGACAAGCACTGATGGAGGAAGTATTCAGATAATTTACTTAGAAGGTGCAGTCAGCGATTCAAATCCAAAACACTTATTTGTCAAATTCAGCTGAGAAAACAAAAGACACCAACACGATTTCACAGACATGAACATGAACTGCAGTCTCCTGGGTGAAATTCCTGTGTTTGTTTGTCTCCTATTTGTTTTTTTCAGTCTACACATATATATATATATATATATATATATATATATATATATATATATATATATATATAGTGTTTAATATTGAAATAATTGGTTTACATTGTAGTTATTTGGAAGCCTGATGCGTCTCATATAGGTGCTTAAGAGGTAAAAGTGTCAGTGTTTGATGTCCTCGGAAAGAGACCAGGCTGGTAAAAAATATATTCAAAAGTTCAACTGAAGTTAATGAGACTTCGGCTGCCAAGGAAAAACAATGTCAAGAAAAACTGAAGATTTTTCTTCTTTTAATTTAAGATGCATTTAAAGAATACCTTTGAATAAACTTTGCATAAAAACAATTAAAAAGAATACATTTTAATTGCATTTCTATTTAAATACTTGCTTTGACAAAAAAAAGCCTGGCATTAGTAGTTTCAATTATGTATTAAAAACTGCTTAGAGCTTGTTAAACAGTTAAACAGGTCATAATTCCCTCTCATATATCTATTCTCGCTAAAAGCTTAATTTTACAAGATTCGATTTGAATGCATCATGATAGTGTATTAATCTACCTTTTTTTTTAAATAATTTGTTTTTTAACGAGTTGCGCTAAAACGCATCATAATCAAGTCAACACAACCTCCATTAATGTTAGCTGTTAGCTGTGTTATAAGCAAGGTCCCGTCTATGGCTCTCTGATTGGCTACTATTTCCAGAGTACCCATCTATATCTAGATACATCTGTTAATCTATCTAATCAACTGGGTCAATGCCACAGTATTTATCAAATAAAGCTCCAGCATTCTCTTTCCCTTGTGTTGTCTTTCCTGACTTTAATTAATATGGTGTCTACTAGTAAAAGTTCTCCTTTATTGTTTCACCAACACTGTTTGTACAATAGTTGGAGCCCACATTCAAAAGAATCAGACTAATGAAAGCAACCCAGAAGAGGAGCGGGCAAGGCCACATACAGGCTGAAATGATACGAACTGGGCTGATTTCAATAAATAATCTTTTCCCGCATGACACATGCAGTCCATAAGAGTGTAAAAAAAAGTCCCCTCCCCTCCTACAAGAGAGGCCAGCTTGATACAGAAGTGTAAATTTGATTATTTGTGAAGTGTTTTAGCTGCTGTTGGGTAATATAACTTGATCCTTGACTCTGATGGGATTTGAAATACTGTTGAGCTAATAGTGTTTATCTAGTTTATCTATAAACATCTTCAGGAGGAAAGAAAAAGTTTCATCTAGTTGGTTGCTAAGCCAGCTGAATTTTTAAACACAAAATGTGAAAATAGTTTAATGTGTGGTCGCAGCGAAATGAGCATCTCTGTTTTTTCTGCAACAGAAGGAAACCGTAAAGAAGTCGCCGCTAAAAGGCCAAAGTATATCTAATAGTAATAAGAATAAGAATAATACTAATAATAATAACCTAAATGAATAGCGCCTTTAAGGCTATACACACAATGAGACGTCTAAAGTAGTTCTGTTATACATTTGAACAGCTAAATGACCTTAATGTGAATGTAAAATGAGCAGGATATCTGACACGGACTCTGCCACAACCCCCATATTTACATCTCACTTGTTTTGCATTTGTGGGACATAGAGTTCTCTTGGCCCTGGAAAGCAAGACGACTGGGCAACACGTTAAAGTCAAAACTATGCTCTTCTCGTCAGCTTACCCCCACCATTGTTTTTCTGCTCTGCAGCTCTGAGAGAGCTATGTGCTAATCTTGCGTTCCTTCCAAGAAAAATACATTCCTGAACGCTGCTTTCATGTTTGTCACATTATGGAGAACGTTTCTCCTTTCAGCACTGGCGGGCAGCCAGCTTTCTCAACAAAACAACCCAGCCACGTGCACCGCCGCGTGGGAGGGGAAATAACTTGCATATGCCTTTGACGCATATAACACATAGGGAATACTTTTGATGCATTTGCCCAATGTACTGTTTGAACAGGTAACCACAGTCTGAATGAAAGCATACTTGGGTTGCTGAAGCTGCTGACAAGAGCCTGACAAAGTTTACTTTTAAAGCCTGTTTCGATTTGGCATCTATCTATCTATCTATCTATCTATCTATCTATCTATCTATCTATCTATCTATCTATCTATCTATCTATCTATCAATTATTAATGTTTGGTACTTTGCAGGTGTTGCTTTCAAATAGTTAAGGCTGGGAGATCATCACCTTTTGCTTCTGTCTGATAAAATCTAATCAGCTTGTGGTGATGGCACCTCACGATACTGAAGATTGATTTATTTGTAAAAGTCCAACACATCATGCATTTTGGGCTCTGTGGAGCCTCCTTTGTACTGAGGAAGAGTCGCAAACAAAGAGCACCACAGAGTCCTTAAACAAAGGGAGACAGATCATAATGACACAAAGCAACACGTAGATTTTGTGTAACCCTGAATTTCAACTGTGGGAGGAGCAGACATAAACAAAGCTGCTCTTTTTTGCATGTTGGGGATGTTTGTTCCTACATGGTATTTTCCCTTTCCAAAATACTCTGAGGAGTAGCATGGTGTGCAGCTTTCTGCAGTCTGTCTGCTCTGTGACCCCTCTGAAGTTGCATTGATTTCCATGAAGCCTTGAAAAAGGGAGGGGAGCTGCAAGCTGATCCCTCCTCCCCCCTCCCCCTACTTCAGAGTCAACAAGGCGTTGATCTGAACCACCACAGACATCCTGATGTCACAGTTCCTGTACGTCCAGGCAGGACTGAGTCTGAGTGGCATGTAAGCGTCACGTTACCATCAGGAACTGCTGGCTGTCGCATCTTAGTCTTTGATGTTTGATATCTCCTTAAACAATCCTGTCTGTCTATCTTCATCAGAACATTTTCTTTTTGTCGGCTCATTTCTTGCATCTGTGACTTTAAATGAGCTGGCTTGTTAAGCAAAAACCTGCTTTGTTTTCAGAGTGTTATACATTACTCTGACCTATGTAAGGACAATTTGAAAGCAACACAGGACTGAGAGACTGAAGTCAAATTTTGGGCCCTAAAGACAAAGCGTAACTGGATTTGACCATGGACGAATCTGCAAAGAACTCTCTGCGTTCCCCTGAAACACATCATAACAAAGCCTTATGATGTCCTCCAAGCATAACCTATTGATACATCCTCCCATTCAGATGCTTTGCCATTGGTTTGTCTGCCTCCACTCTTGTTTTGATGTGTTTGGAATGTGAGCTGATACTCATTTTAAACACATGCAGGGAGAAAAATAAAACATCAGAACAACTGACTTCCTCACGGCAACCTTGACATGTTTCCTTTGCTTAGACGTGTCCCGATTGGGAAGATTTGGTATCCAGTTTTATATAGAAAACCAATAGGTGGTGAAAACAATGGTGCCAAATGTATCCTGATAAGACTTGCTTCTACTCTAACACATTACAGATATGAAGGATTACAGTTAGACAGCTCTGTTACAAGAAGAGCTGAGAGAGGAAGTTTGGTATCAAGTGTGCTGAATGTTTGAAAACCACAATGACTGTGTTTACATGGACATTTATGAGGATAGTACATTTATAATGGTTATGATAAAAGTAGTAACCCGGTAACTGATTGCATTCTATTTGTGTGAGAGAGAGCTAACATTAGGAAATTAAACTATAGATAATAAATAATTCCAGCATTTCACAGATGGCAATATCAACCATACAGTCAACATTAGCCAGACTATAGTGAGTCAGCAAAAACTCTGTGGTGATGAAGTGATGACGTTAATGATGACACAGACATAAAGAGGTGTGTGTGCGTGTGTGTGTGTGTGTATTAGTCATGGTTCAGGAGGTCTATGAAAATGTATACCGGAGACTCTGTAAGAGACTTTTGACATCCTAGAAGATGTTAAAAGGGAAGTTTTTTTTTGATGATGCTAGCAAACAACTTCACCCCTCAAAAACAGGAACACAGTTTGATGTCTTTAGCATTAACAGCATAAGACTGAAACTGCTTCATTCACGTGAAGAAAAAAAACAGCTGTGTGTGTATGAGTGTATGAGTTAGGCTCTCACTTTGAGAATATCTGACTTATTGAAGCTGTTGGTCCTGTAATACATGTCTTGCATTGTCAGACACGTAAAATGTTGTCATTAAGTCTTAATTTTTAATTCTTCTATTATTTTTTTTCACTTTATTGTATGACATGTCATGATGTGAAGCACTTTGAGTCTGCCTTGTGTATGAAATGTGCTATACAAATAAAGTTGCCTTGCCTTGCCTTAAATTTGCTCAGCTTAAATATGTTCTACAATTACATATAAAGTAGTTTGGTATCCTGACTACCCATTGGACCGCCCAGGTGAGGAGAGCAAAATCAGCAATACAAACAAAAACACCCAGGAATTTTCACCCTCAAAAGTCTTTAGTAAAATGCATCAATTTGATGCACTTTGAGAGCTAAATTAAAAGGTTAGATCTGTAAACAATTTTACGCTCTAGTAAAATATGAATTCATAATCTAGCTGGTTGTGTAGATATGAAAGTAAAAAAGTTGCCCCCACAAAAGCCACAACAAGACAGGCTCAGCGTTTTTGGCTAGCGTGCCAACTTGCCGCAGGACCCTCGAACTGTGGACAGACTGCCCTGGTTGACGGTCACGCTGGGAGCCTGATTCCTCCCCACAGTGAGGGCGAAGTGAGTATTAAAGTCCAAAACCCGGGGAAGCAGAGAGGTCATGGCGAGGGGTGCTGTAAAGGTCTAGGCCAGACCTGAAAGCTACCTTCAATCTGGGCTAGTGTTGTCACGATACCAACATTTTGGTACCGGTACCAACATGTGTTTCGGTACTTTTCGATACTTTTCGATACTTTTTCAAATAAAAAGTGAATCCAAAAAATGTCATTACTGACTTTATTTTAATAGAAATCTTAGAACAATAACATATTAATCAGCAAACAAAATAAAATACCACAAAGACAAGCTTTTCTAATGCACACAATTTTAAAAATGTTAAAATATAAATACAATAATATAATATAAAATATAATAATATAAATAAACCAGCTCTTTTTTTTTCTTCCAGAGCTACTTTTGTTAAGAGTGAAGGGCGGTGGCGCTTGCTTTTAGCACTGAATGTGACTTTTCTTCCTGAGTAAATGACCTGTCGTTCCCTGAGCTCAGTGTGCAGGTCTGAGGGCCTGTCCTTTAAGTGTTTGGCTAAGTCGGAGGTGTTTCCGCCGTTAGCCATGCATGTTTTAAACACCGTTTACACAGTGGTGCATCGGCGTTAACTGCCTCGCTTTGCGCATTTGTTTTTAGCTAAAGTACGGCCATATCGCACTTCGCGGCGCTGGTTGGCGCCGGCGTGATGACGGTTGCAGCAGCCGTTCTCCTCTCTCGCGCTCGCTCTCTCTCTCTCTCGCGCTGTCTCTCTCTCTTTCTCTCTCTCTCTCGCGCTCTCTCCAAGCTTTCCTCCTGCTCCGTTTGTTGTTCCAGTCCACGCTGCTTCCTAACTTGCTAGCGGTTTCCTCCGGCTTGCTTGCTTTTTCTTTTTATCTCCCCAAGCTGCGGCTCGCTCCTCGTCCTCTCAGCTGTAGTTACAACGCGGTGACGTCACGCGGCGAGTTCGCCGCGCTGTTGCGGGCGCTGCCGGCGGCGCTGCAAGTACCGGTCCCGTCCAAATGCAATATAGTACCGTTTTAAATGCCTCAGTACCCCGGTACCAAATTAGTACCGGTATACCGTGCAACCCTAATCTGGGCCTTTCCAAGCCGACCTAGTCGCCACACGTCTACGGGGGAAAAGGCCCAGAGCATCTTCCCACACAGAGCTGCCGATGTGTAAAGTGTAACAATATATTTCATCATAAAACAGTGGGAGGCCTACGTAGGCTGTTAATCGGAAATATTGGATTAGTCATGGAGTTTTCCTTTGTGTCAAGCTGCAAAAAAATTGTAGCATTACGAGTTTGACCTAATTGCCAACAAGTGCACAAGTGTCACAATAAAATGTATAACCAACTAATGCAAGTCATGTTTATTTTTAAGCCCGAAATCACACACTGAACAAAACCCTCTGTCATTAGATACTCAAAAACTCAGACACACAAGGGATGCCTTGTCCAGACATGTAGTGCTTTAGGTGCAACAGCCAATGTCTGCCGAGTTTATATCCAGGTCACTTCAGTGCGTAGCTTTCCACAATGACACATGTATGCTTTCTAATCTACAACCGCTTTTCTCCCCAAACATTCCACTTTAAAGTAAAATTCCTTCGTGGATCTTGGAGAGAGATGCAAGTCGTTATCAAACCATCAATAGATGACTATTCGCTAGGCCTAGTTACAATTACGGGAAATCTCAATTATACAGCATACAATGGTATTTTAGATTGATTGGAGTTTCGGTGACAGTCCTTTCCTGTTTCAACAGCACAATGCCCCACAAAGGCCTCATTACACAACATCAGTGACCGACCTCGTGGACACTCTTGTGGCTGAATGGGAGCAAATCTTTGCAGCCACGTTCTAATGAGGATGTCCACATACTTTTGACTATATAATTTATCCTTCAAGCTCTACATACTATTGAATATCTAAACAAGATCAACGTGACACTGTGAATTGGAAACAAAATGTCTTTTCAAGTTATTACATTTCAGTTTAGTGCCTTGCTCAAGGGGACTTTTGCGGTTGACGGATGTTTTTTAGCTGTTTTGAACCCGTGTCAGAACTTGTGTCACTCTTGAAACAATTGTATGTCTAAAGCTTGATGAAAATGATCATATTTTTTCAAGAATGTTGTTCCCAGATGTTTCTGTGACACACTAAATACACACATACATACACTCACATTCAGTGGCTTGTTTGTTTAGTTTGTGCCATGCAACCAGCATGAAATGCATTGCTCTTCAGAAACGTAATTAGTGTTTGAGGATGCACCGCCACTGCACTAGTTAAAACTTGTCCAAAGCGATACACGTTGTCCCTATTCGTCTCATGTTGTTATGTAATTTAGCACTGAAAACAGACTTGAAATGATCACTTGTGGCCAAATTTAGTTTTTGTCCTGTTTCTGTCTGTGCGTTTGTGAGAAACAAACAGGATACAGATTTCTTGGAAAATGTTGCTGAGTTATCCTTCAATGTTCCCCAGGCTTGGCTGTTGTTGAAGCATTCACAGAGTTATGACGTGACATGTTTAGATTTTGAATGTTATTGCACCCACGTCACGATTCTATATTTAATGCATTTCTATGCGTTTACTTGATATTTTTACATTCTTATATCTATCTTATGATTAAACGCTTTTGTACAGTTCTGCTTCCATTGTTGTCCTTTGGTTGTTGACTGTAGGGCTGGGTGATATTACAAAAAATATTATCAATGTAAACCAGATGGTTTATTATTCAAACTTAGTTTAACAAAAATAGAACAACATAATGTAAACATTTAAATGTGCAAATATTTATATTTATCTGCCTTAAGAAAGCAACTCAAGTAACATTTTCAAATAAATGCTGTGACTACAATCACAAATTATTTTTGATAGGGTAGCAAAAATCACCCAACCCTGTCTGTATTTAAATCCATTTTATATAGTATTACTTCTATTTTTAGATTTCAAGGTGAAGATTTTCTTTTCGTTTGAGTTGCACTTGGACATTTTATTGCTGAAGATAAGGTTTTTCTTAATCAGATCCAGATCAAACTGATGTGCTTACATGTTCACTTTAAATGCATTTATGTGAACTGTGACATTGTTGACAAGAGTCTTACCTGATGCAGCGGTTTCGGAGCTAAAAACAAAGTTCTCTGCAGGATAATAAAGTACATCTTATCTAAAAAGACCTGTTGAGCAAGTCTGATGAGCACCTTAGATCTGGGCCACACAGCCCCCCGAGGCGAGACTGGAGGTATGTAGGTTACAATATGTGAAATACAGGGAGAGTTTCCTTCCAAAATAGGACCTTCTGAAAAGCATTGCGAGCTATAATGGAGTAGTATTCAGATTAAGTAATGCCGTTCACTCAGAGCCCAAAGTGACACCATCACACTGCTGTTTTATCAAACTATTAAAATAATTACAAGGAAAAAGCAGAAAACTGGAACCAATACATGTTAGCCATTTTGCTAATACTACTACCAACATCCAATGCAGATGGCATCTAAGAACCTGGTCTGCTCCAGAGTTCTGCCTAAAGTCAAATCTGTTTAGGTAGTTTTTCTTGCTACTGGAACACTTACTCTTGTGTGATTTTGGGACTGAATTTGACACTATAAATAAAATGTTATTAATCGACTTATCAATTCACCTCTAACATTTCCCTACTATTGGGTGGTTTTATCTATAACAAAGCATCAATACCATGTCATCAATACCATGCCATGACCACAGCTTTGGTCCAAGTTTACTTCCTGTCCGCTATTATCAAAAGGGAATACAAATTATTGTTTTTATGTTGTCAGGTTTGAAACGGAGTACATATGTCAAATAAAATGTAGTTGTAATGAACTAGTAGAACCTGGAGTGTGTGGGAAAGGGGAATAAAGAATAAAAGACGGAAGGCCAAGACTGGGAGGTGAGACCGGAAGGTGTGTTAGCTTACCGAGTAGCCCGCCCGTTAGCGCGCTAGCTGGTCCCCAGACGAGGCCTCGCCAGCGGTGGTGTCTGCTCCCGTGAGCGGCGACATCCGTCTTTACTTCTGTTCACTTACATTGTTGGCGGACGGACCCCCGAAATACGACGGCACTGATCTCCTACAGAAGTCCACGAGCTGGAAAAAAGCGAAGTGTACCGAGTAGAACTCGAATTCGTGATGTTTTCTGACTATTGTGCGGCTATTGGATGCGCATGCGCACCCACCTTGATTGCGGCCCGTTTATCAACACACAGCTTAACTGAAATACACCTCATTATTATTCCTCAGTGAGAACGAGTCCAAAATGTTAAGACTCCCAAACAGTAGTGGACTGAGGAGTACAATATCAAAGTACAATAACTATAAACTATTTCAGTTCAATGAAAAGCATCATATGAACAAGGGTGACAGGAACAGTCTGTTGCAGGATGCTGTGCAAACAAAATATTTCTTTCACTTTTATTTTCATGTCTTTTCCCTGTGTGAGAAAGTCCCTTCATAAAAATGTCATGTCAGGCACTTTCACTTCGGTCAGATACTGATACAAAATGGACATTTGTTGATTAATGGGAGAGGATTCATTCTATGTTTAACTCTATTGAGACCATAGGGCATATATTCAGTTTAGCTTTATGATCAGAACCCAACTTTCATACTTGTAAACAACTCCGTACATTCTAAATCTAGTCTATAGCTGGACTATGAAAATGAAGGTTAAATTACTGAAGTTCATCCTTAAAGCTAAAATGAAAAACGCCCTTTTAATCACTTTAGATCACATCCCTGGTCTTATTGTGCACCTATTTAACAACATATGCCCCAGAAAACCAAATACCCCACATGCTTACATTTAATACCAACCAGTTTCAAACAATAATGCCTGCCAATAACAGCTTCCCAGTGAAACCTTCCACCTTCCTCCGCACTGAACATCTCCGTGTTCTTCTGCTTTAAAACGTTTCCAGGAATAAACCCCGGAGAATTTCTTCAGCTTGGAATTCTGCCATGTTTATAGCTTTGCGTGACGCTGTACTCAACCAAGCTGCTTGTTTGTTCGTATGTGTTTTGTATTTACATGCGGCCAAAAAAATCAACTGGGTTCAAGTCGACAAAGTACAAAGTGTACAAGAGCACACTAAATCAGATCCATGTATCAGCTGAACTTGATGAAACAGATGCGAGTGGTGAGAAGAAGCAATAACTTTTCGAGGGGTTGAAAATACACCCAGAAAAAAAAAATGGATTGGGTAAGTACTCCGTATTAGATCAGTCATGGCCAAAACTTCAGTGTGTAATTATCGTTTTTCTTTTAATTGTAGTTCTTTTACCAGTGAACCCTTCCCCTTGGCAGTGTTATCTTTATGACTCACACTATTGAACATGATGTACCAATTCAGCCATCTGCTTAATAGAAGCCCTTTACTATTGCTTATCGCCAAACATAATGGTCCCGGTTTGAAGGAAACACTGAAGACAAACATAATCATATAGACTTTCTTTTTATTACAAAAAACAATGACAAAACTTTGGCAAGATTGTGAATTAACAATTTGTATAAAAATATATTTGTGTCTATTTCAGTGCGTGCCACAAAGTCGCACATATGACCCTGAAGGCTTCTTTCATACTCTTTTTTACAGTTTTTCTTTTTGGAAGTTGAGGAGAAAGCATCATCCTCGAGTCAGTTTTTGGAATGTTCTTTGCCCATACGTTTCAGTGGCATCTCCAGCTTAATGCTCGACTTGAGCGCTGAGCACCGTTCTGGTGGAGCGCCACAGCACCGAGGCATCTGGCTCCCATCAAAAGCTTCAGACCACATGGTTCAGAGGTCTCCGTTTCCTCCTCCTCCTTTTGTTTAGCAGCTGGGAGCCCTAATCTAAGAGCCTCGTGCAGCTTAATACACAAATTGCCCAGTCCATTTAGTCGCTGTGCTCAAATCAACAATCACAGCAATCCGACAGCAACCTGCCATCTATCTTCAGTGCCTTAAGCCTGCATTAATGTAACGCCTCCCGGAAATTCATCCGCATACAATCAAAAAGTTCCAGAATACGCTCTTTTCTCTCTATCTCTATGACTCCCCGAAACTCTCGTTCAATCTTTAACTGCAGATAATTAAGGCATATGTATTCGTCCCTTTTACATATTGTGACCTGCATGCATAAAATACATCTACAGCTGCTTGCTCGACTGCTTGCTCCACCATCCCACCTTCAGTTACAGTATGTGCTTAATTAACAGTTGAAAGCCTCACAGGCACAATGCTGCCTAGTCACACAATTCATAGGTAGGTTGTTAAAATCGACTGTTGCCAGGACAACGAGAGATGGAAAGTTAAGATTGCACCTTTTTAAGCTACTCAGAGATGACAATGTACTTCTAAAACATATGTCAACTCATCGGGAGTGCTTTTTTTGAACACCAGGTGCACCTCTCCACCTGACAAATATCAAGTGATTTTTTTTTTCACGCCCAATGTGTCCCAAACTCCTTAAAATCTCTAAATTCACATGAGGGAATTGTTGATTAGGAGGTATTTGTAGGTCACTTCATGAAAATCAGCCAAAAATCACTTGGGGAGGACAGGAACTGATGTGGAGAAGTTACTTTCCTTTAACAGAACATGAAAGAGTCCACTTGTCTTTATGGAGTGGAAACAAAGTGGCGGCTCCTCCAATGACATCCAGGTCCTGTGAGCTCCGTCTCCTGAACTCTCCGTGGCGCTCTAGTCCCTCTCCACGACACTCTGGAACCAGGTGCCATTTATCAGAGAGAAGTAATCCAGGAGAACACAAATCTCTTGATTTGTTTCTTTAAGTTAAGTCGCTCGACGCTCAGGCAGCTCTCAGTGTTCAGCACGTCATGCAGCGCGGTCTGATGTTTATGGGCTGAGGGTTCGGGTCAACCTGTAGGCAGGAAATGGAAATCATGACACATTAGATGAAGTTCAAGTAGGCAGAGAAACAGCCTGCACCCACAGATTTGTTTTCCTGTAGTTATTCTGTTTCCAGCATTTGGAAACTCACCTCGCAGTAAACCGGCGGAGGGCGGAAGCGAAACTCTTGAACGAAAGCCATGAGGGGGCGCTCCAGGATCCCACTGAGGTCTTCGGCAGGTTGCACCACCACATTGTTGCGCTGCTCGGCCTCCTCCTCTGTCACTATGGAGCTGTAATCTGGAGGAGCTGCAGGGAAACAGGCAGGATTAGTTGACTGATCGGACCGAAAATAACAAAACAGTACAGGTCCAAACACTAAGCTGTTGAGTCTTCACTGCACTTGAAATTCGAAATAAGCCACAGACCATTTTCTGCCTTTCACACTAACAAACACTTATATGAGCCAACATGAGTCACTGCTGAATCAAACCTTTGTTTATTCATGTTGGCATTTGACTCAGTGGTATTTTGGCAGTCAGTGATCATAAATATAAAAGAGGGAGCAGGCCCAAAAACGGATAGGAGTTAGAGAGGCTCTTCAAAAGCAAGAAGTATCCATTTATTCATTTAGAAGACAATATTTATTGACCAAAAGCAAAAAAGTGACAGTCTACACTGTTAAACCTGCCAAGCCTCTGGATCCTGTTTATCAGTATGCAGACTGTTTTCCTCATTCATTTGTTCGGCTTTTTTGTCGTCCTACAGTGCAAACATCCTTGAACAATGGTAACTTTGGGTTTTATAAAGGATAATAAGTCTACTGCTTTGCTCGCTAGCAGTTTCAAGTGTTTATGGGCTCAGTCTGAGCACTAAAAAGTGGAAAAATGTCCACTTTTAGTGGTAAAAGATGGTCCACAATCCTATGTTTGCTATTATCTGTTCCTGCTTTGCTCATGTCATTAAAATAATTCCATGTTTTAATTACTGGATGCACATCTAGAGCTACACATGACTGGAATATAACAGGACACTTACGCTCAGGCTGCTCTGGGATGGCCATGCGAAGCCACTCCAGGTTGACGCTGTATTGGCTGCTGACGCTGGACGTCCGGCTGCCGAACGGATGGAGGGGGATGGTGCCTATGACCAGCGGCAGCTCCAAACACAGCTTGGATGTCCCAGGAACATCAACACAAACCTGGTGGGATGAAAAAGAGGAGAACTTTTAGTGACGTCAGTGCATGAAGAAGGAAATACAGCATTCAAATTCCAAAGAAATAAATCAGCTGTTGGCTGAGCTCACCTTGAGCATGTACTCCACTTTGATGATGCGGCACTGCAGGATGGATGGACCGACAGGTGGGATCTTGATGGCGCGACCATGCCACGTCTCCCTGGATCTGGCCTCCACGATATCACCGCACAGTGTGCCCACCACCGCGCGCTTCTGCTTCATGGTGCCACGGGCGATGAACGTCTGAGTCTGAGTGATGTAGGCTTTGGGCACGACTGATCTGGAGGTAGCATTGTCAAACTCTGCAAAGACGGGGATCACCTCACCTGTGGAAAGGGAAAATATGTTAAAAAATTGCAGAAAGAAATGGCTAGACTGTCCAGAAAATACTGTTTTTCGATGGAGTTGTTTCAGGTGCCAGCCTCTCACCTGGTGTGTAGCCTTTGCGGTCGATCTTTGCAGTCACAGACACCTGACCAAAGTTGCGGTACCATGCCCGTGCCATCCGGTCCTTTGTTCCAGCCTGTGGCGCCTGTGAATGGTAAAACCTAATGAGCCAAGTACCTCAAAACACCTAGACAAATCATAACGTGTGTATTAACACAAGCATGAAATGTGAGGGGCTGAGAGGCTCACCAGTAAGGCTGGTGTGTTGATGTCGATGGGCTCGATGACTGTAAACTCCCTCTTGATCTTCCTGACGGTGGCCCACGGTCTGTGTAGCTTGACTTTGACCCAGTAACGGATGCTGCCGTGTTTCCCCTCGAAGGAGGTGACCAGCGTCTCCTCAGGCAGCTGGAAGCTGAACGGAAATTCATGTCTGCCGGCAGGAAGGATAGTCACTTCGCCGTTATCTGAGGGGAGAAGAGAAAGAAAAAGAAAGAAAGAAAAAATTAAAGCTGCAGTTCATTCACGCGTTGTTTTGGTTTTGCTTTGTTCATTTTATTTCAAGATGACGTGTCAGTGTGTGCAATTTCAATCCCATAGATGACTGTTTATATGTCATAATATAAAACAATCAACTCACTATAATTAAAAAATAAAGTTTCGTTATCTTTCCCGGGATCGATCATCTGATTCTGCGAGTCATGCACTACAGAATGGCAGCAAATTCAAGGAAACAACTTCAATCTTCAAAAGAACAAAAATAGCAGCATCCTTTAGAAATGCATGTAAATAAAGTTGACTTCATGAGAGCGTAAGAACAGATCTTTAAAGCATGACTCTTGCTAAAATAGAAATCTCTCTGTCTCTCGGCAATCACATGGCTGCTGTGCTTGCTCAGAGGGGCGGTTCCTGCTCCATTGTGCTGACTGAGAACATGTTTTCCTCAAGCTGTATTATACAGCCCCTCGACTGCTGTTTTTTTCTCTCTCTGGCTGCACAGGTCCAGGAACACGTGTTTGCGTTTAACAGACTCGGTGTGTTGTGTGTCGCTTTGTTAGTTGGAAGTTCCTTCGACATTTAAATAACAATACTGTCACTGTTTAATCCTCTTAATGGGGTCAAGTGAGCTGTTATGGGCTCACTGCTGTATGTTTTTGTGCAAACCAAAAAAGAAAACAAAAACTTTCAAACGTCCCCACATTTTTTAAAATTATGTTTCCTTTTATTATTTTGTTGTTTGCAAAGACATTCTTAAATATAAAATACCAAATCTCAAGCAGTGAGACTGAACGCTGCAGGAAAACAACTGACAAAGCCCTGTATGAATTTCCTGTCTTCACTAAGAGCAAAACAAGTCTGTGCCCAATGAATGAAGGCAAAAAGCTGACTCTCCCACATCGATGTGGAGAAAAACAACCCTGGAGTTTCTTCGAATGAGGAAAAGTCTGATGTCAGAACTATTTCTTTCTACGGATGTTTACCCAATGAGAAAGAAGAACAAAAAGCTGTTTCAACAGATTTTGCTCTTCCTATGAAGTAGAAGTGGTGTTTTTGTACTTTTGATACTAAACTGAATTATGATCAACAACAGTCCAAGCAGCCAACAACAAAGAAAACATCTAATAGAGTGTTTTTCAAGTAAAGTGTGTCTAAATTCACAGAGTATCCGCAGATCCAGATGGTGACACTTTCATAACTTTACAGAAAGGATGCACCCTTCGTGCTCTCCCTCCGTTCTCTCCCCCCGGTCCCCGCGCCTGCAGAGCGGACTGACCTGCCTGCAGCAGCACCTCTCTCCGGTTCAGGTACTCCACCTCGTCGCTGTAGTTCTGGGTGTACGCGGTGCTGGAACCTGCAGACCGGGACTCGGTCCAGTGCACTTTAGCGAATCCCTCGGCGTGGAGCTTCAGGGAGTCCACCCGACTCTCCCCGGACAGATCCACCACGACCCGGCCGGACACCACGTCCCCGCTGCTGAACACCGGAGGACAGTCCACCTCCGGAGAGTCGAAGACGATGTCAAACTTTTTCAACTTGTCGAAAATCATTCTTGCAGTCTGCGCAAGTCCTCTCAAACGCGAAAGGGATTCTTTTTTTTTTTTTTTTGAGTCCGCAGTTTGTTAGACGCTCCTGAAGTGGACTTTCACTCTTCAGACGACTTTTATCCACTCGTTTAAAGCTAAAAGTGTGCAGCACCATCAGACTGCGGCTCTATTTGCAGGCTGAGAAAGTGGGCGGGGTTTATACACGTATTATGTAAAAGGCCTCGGGAGAGGGCTGAAGGCTGGTGCTGCCTTCAGGTGCTCCTCCGTGGCACCGACTTATCAGCGCTACACAAATATCTACATTTCACTACTTTATACAGACAAAATAAACAAAAACAAAGAACGCAGTAAAAGTTTGTTTGAACAAATGCAGATGTTTCTAATAATAAACATACTTTCAATCACCGGGGGATGAGGGAAATCAGAAGCTGCAAAACAGACATCACATTCACCTTCAGTTATCCCCCTTTTTTGTCACTGTATACTGACAGGTTGTCCTCGTGGTTGGAGACAACAGCTACATAGCAACAGGTCTGGACGAAGGCTAAGAACCAAACTACCTCATGGTGTCAACATTACCAAAAATGATAACCAAAAAAAAAAAATGTTTCACGACAGCAACCCACTTGAGATTCACATCTTGACAACTTGGGTGTCATGTAAAATTCCCACTTCCTCAGTCCTACTTACAGCTTAAATAGGTAACTTGTACACAAAACTTTTCATAACGCCCATTTTTCCGGGCATCTCCTGAAGGCAGCATAATAAACATGCAGACTGGGTGTGGAGGCAGCAGAGAGGAAAACAGGGCCTGCTGGTGATTGATGGTTACAGGTTCTTAGAAGAAAACAGGCTTACTGAGCATGCCTCCGTCTGGCAGAGATCCACCCTGCACAGCTCAGAGGAAAATAGTTTCACTCTGGACCAAAGCTGTTTACTCCACTTCTTCCATGTAGCTTTGAACATACTGTTACACAGCCTGGGCGGCTGCACACATGGAAACCACACAGCTATAAAAGCATGCAACTTCCCCTTGAAAACAACAAAAATTAAAAACAGCTGTAGTTATAATAGCTTTAATAATAATGTGAAAGTGAAGGTGTCCAGAAAAAATGAGAACTGGTGCAACAACCAGACCACTTGCATGAATCATAGCACCTAGTCAGCATTTTGTTTACACATCAAATATTCTTTCAACTTTGGCAATTTGGCACACAGTTGATTCTTCTTCCAAACTCTGTTGTGATCAATAACACATTGCATTATTCATTCAATTCAAAAGTCCTCAAAACAAAAATGAAGTCTGGTCTCAGAAAAACAAAGTTGTTTACTCCTTTGTTCACTGGGAGTAAGAACGTTGCTCTCCAGTGCCACCAAATGGCAATGTGGAGGCAGTGTGTACAGCTGCAGGACCACCAGGATGTTTTTACACAACCCGGAGATGTGCGTACATTTGGGGAAAGTTGTAGATGAAGCTTGCAGAATAATACAGTATGGTCCTCTAGAGGGGCTTTCCAACTGAATATCCCCTCGATGTCAATTAACTTGCAAGTTAGTATAAAAGTAAAGAAGTAGAAGGAGTTGACCCTGCAACCTTCCTGGAGAATAATCAGTTCCTTCAACCCCAAACAACTGAAATTAGCAGCAGAAGTCATATTCCGGAGGTCAGTGGTCCATTTAGCATCAATTTGACATTTTTGCTTGAAATGCATTCAGAAAGTTTTAGCCAAGGGTGAAAAAAAGCCCAGCACACCACCTGCTGGTGAGCAGGAGCAGCAGTCTGGCTCTACCAGGCCTCCCTGCCTCTGTCCTGATAAGATGTGGGTCTCTGATAAGTGTTCCTGCTGTGCAGATGGCCTAATATGATCACTCTTATCATGGGTGAAAGCAGGTTACCACTGCTGAGGGCTCATCTAACCATAGTTATCTATAGTTGTATCTTTTGATTTTCAGGGCTGCCGAGTGCAAAACAGTCAAAAACAAATATCAACATTAAAGCACCTCATACTTGGAGCAAAAAGGGGCTTGAGGAAGTGCAATGCTTCCGTGGTGTTTGCAAAAGAAATCTTTCTTTTTATGTAAATCTTCCAATTCCTAAAAAAGCAGCTGAAACTAAAACACAACCAAACTCTGAAACTGACTCTAAAGATACGTTTCCGCCTTTAAAAGGGAAAAACAATCAGCCTAAAAAAAATATTTATGAAAAGCTAAAAAGATAAATGAGCTGAAAATATGACACCATGGTGTAAACAGAAAAGCAGCAGCAGCAGCAGCAGCAGAGGACGGGACAGAGGGGAGCCACGTGTTTTTTTCATGGTTGCCCTGACGACGCAGCCTGCATTTTTTAAACGGCCCCCACCCCTTCCTCTTTCCTCCTTCCTTCCTTCCTTCCTTTCTCCTTCTTCATTCACTTGCTCTTCACTTGTCGTCCAGAGTAAATAGAACCCACTTTTTGGAACGTACGCGTGAAAGTTGGAGCTTCGCGAAAACAATTAGCGGTTATTTCCTGGACAGATTGTGCAGGAGTACAGAATGTCAGACTCATTTACAGATCAAACCAGCGACAGCAGTTTAGCTTCTCTGCTGGAATTATTTTCCCACAATCCAGGAAAGAAAATTGCATGCATGCAAAAGAGTAACATCCTTTTATAAATGGGTTGCATGAATTCTACGGATATCGGGGATGAAGGGGTTCTCAGAAAACTGGTGATTTCAGCGTTGTTTTTCTTCCATAACAACACAAGCATATTTCAGCCATTTTGTTTAGAATTTATTCGACATGGTTTTATTTGTCTTTACAGATATTTATGTTCATTTTCTTATTCATATTTATATCTTAGAAGATATTTGTTGCATCTTACCAGAGTAACTGTGGGCATTCTCAAAGGATATAATTAAATCATAGCCAAATGATCCCACATTTGTATCGGTATTTGTAGTTAAAGCTGTATTGAGAAAACCGGTACTGTGGCTCCAAAATGATGAGAAAGAAATCCGTTTCAAAACTACATTACTGGAAATCCTGTGCGATGACACCAATTTCACATGATTTTTAGTTGCTTTTATTAAAATAATAATTAATAATAAAATCCTTTATCACAGATTATGTTATGATATCAATAGCTTGAATACATTATCTGGGATTGAGAAATTGTTAATGGATAATAACTAAACAGAAATATCTGTCTTCGACTAATCCACAAAATTAAATGCAAATTAAAAGTACTTCAGCACAATGATGCAACAATCATATTAAAATCCAACATTGCCGTTAAATAAATGCTAACTTATTAGCGAATGTATTGATATAATCTTCAGGTATACAGCTTTAATACTGCCCTCCTCTATGCCTTGTTGCAAAGGGATCCTGCAGATGAATGAGACCAGAATGGTCCAGATTTTCCTGTTTCATTTTTGATATCAGTCACCTCTGGTGTGAGGCAGATAACACATTTTAATTAGGCAGAAAAAGATAAGAAACAGTAGTGCTTATTGATTAAAGAATCAATTGATTACAATATTGATGAACAGTAAATAAAACAATGTTGCTATATATTTTGCATCTTTTATCATTATGAAGTTCGTGTTTGAGGGTTATTTTTGCAGCTGGTCCGAGGACGTTAGCGGTTAGAAAATA
The DNA here is from genome assembly GCA_029853015.1 of Chelidonichthys spinosus. Taxonomy (NCBI): domain Eukaryota; kingdom Metazoa; phylum Chordata; class Actinopteri; order Perciformes; family Triglidae; genus Chelidonichthys; species Chelidonichthys spinosus. The sequence goes on from CM056826.1 coordinate 15,610,146, forward strand.
TTAGGTTCAGCTCTGATAACTGATGGTAACTGAGAAATTACATGTTTTATATTTTATACTAAAAAACGAATACCACAAACTAATGGATCAATGTGGTACGTGTTCAGACTATTTGTACAGCATCTCAGTTAATGGGTGAAGAGTTACTTTTTTTTGTCGTCACAGTGTATGATTTAGGCCAAAATGTGGGCTAGAGATTAACATACAAAACCTAGTTCACCTTTAACCACAGTAGCGCGTACACGGCTGTTGCACCAGCAGTGGGACCAGCTACAGCAACCCATTTGCAACTTGTTTGTGTGTTCTGCGAAAGCAACAACAACACAACATCTGCTCTAATCTGAGAATCGGCACGACTGGCATCCTTTCATATTTAGCTTTCAAATCAGCTTGGGGAGTCAAACAAACAACACTGTTTACAGAGCATCTATGCTAATGAAACATTAACCACGCCACAGTTTATTTACACAGCTACTATGGCCTATATTCTCCGTCTGTCTGATTTAAACTGCCTGGTGCCTTCCACACCGGGGGAATTTCACACACACTACAGCGTCACGTCCTGTACAACGCAGCCCTCAGTAAACCAGTTGTGTTTGTTTGGACTCAGCACTAATGGATTTGTGTTAGGATTAGGTTATCTGGTAGATGTATCTGGACCAGCCAGTGACGACTTCTCATCCAGGTTTCCATGCAACACATTTGGCCCAGGTGGCTTCCTTTTGAGAACTGCAGCGACTACAAGATACAACGTCTACCAGCTGGCACTCGAAAGAGCAAACCAGCAGTTTTACACCATATTTTTCAGACTAGAGAACTTTTGCATCAACCAGCTGCAATACATGCTGATGGACAGCAACTACATATATCACAGCAGAGCTGATGGATGATATATTACAATAATATTATTCTGACGCATGGTTAAGAAAAAACAAAAACTACAACAAGGTCAGAATAAATTCTATAGAAGTAAAGGCACTGTTTTGCATTTTCAAATGGTCAAAGTCACCTTTAGATCGGCTCTCTCTTCTGAACAAGCAAAAATGAATGAGGTCTTTGTTGAAAATACTGCAAAACATTCATATAGTTATAATAATATTGGAATAAAATAAATGAATAGAACTATATGAACTATACAATATTAACCATACATGGGGATTAACACCATCTGCAATGCAGCCTTCACCACTGACCTCGGATCAGATGCTGTCTCTTCCTGAAGTATGTGATCTTGGAGGTGTAGTCGTTATAGACAGAGTTCATGCCGCGGTTCTCCAGCCAGTGTGCTGTGGCCACCCCTCGGCCCTGCACCTTCATGGACTGCACCCTGGTGTCCCTGCGGAGCTCCAGGACCACCTGGCCGGACACCACCTCCCCTCCGGTGAACGCTGCGTCAGCTGGACCGTCCAGCTCCAGCTTGAAAGACTTTATGGTGTTCAACGTCATTCCTATGAGTGAACACAGTTGAACAGTTTGATCAGGCTGAGACACTAAGACATGCTCGTGTTGTACACTACAGCAATGTTAGAGATGTGAGTGGATTTCAGGTGCTGTAAAGAAAACAACAACAAAAAAACACTGCTAACAGCGAGAGCTATTTTTCTTAGAGATCTTATTTTTAGGGTGGAGTTGGGTGGTGCTGCTTAGGGTCCCAGACATGGCAGGACCAGCCCTGCCAGTATACTGCTGTGTGATCTGTTTGTTGTTGGAAAAAAACATAATACCGGTATATCAACATAATAAGATTCCATTTTTCGCTTTGGTTATGATCTTAAATTTACCTACCTACCTACCCAAGTACCTGACTGACTAACTAGCTAGCTACCCAACTAACTAGCTGACTGACTGACCTACCTACCTACCTAACGTGGTTACTACAACATTGCATAGGTTACAATTTGTGATTTTGGACGATATAAAAAATGCATTTCATTTAATTGACTCACTATTTTTATGATTCTTAACTCTGTTGGGTATGAGTGCATGTAAGGTCAACTAACAGCAAATGACTGACATTCTACTTGCAGTCAACAATATGAAAATAATAATGTAACAACAATTGACTGTCATGATTCTTCCACCGAAGGGGGGTCTAGTTTTGTTACTAATAATGTTTTAAATGTGTATCTTAATTGTGCGTGTTTATCATTCATTTAATCAAAGGTTGCTAGCAGGTCTCAGCGATGACGTTTTATGAATACAGTAACGGACGTTTGCTGACGTGTAAATAGTGTGTAACGACTCACCGGCGGGTCTGCGGCGACGCGGCGGTCCTGTGAGAGACGAGGTTTACGGTTGAGAAGCCGGACCGTACGTGCTATGTTCACCCCGACTGCAGGGTCATTGTAAGCCCAACGTCTATAAAGGAGGGCAGGTTTCAACGCCCAGAAACACAGTAGCTCCCTGTTGTACACCAATGATTAGGAGCACGCGCCAGTAACGCCCGCCCACTAACAATGAACGGGGTTTTCCGGCTAAACCTTTCACATTAAAAGCGCGTGGACCGTATTTCACCCTTCGGTTGTGTATATTAAACGGGTAGACCTGCGTGAGAGCAGAGTATCCAGTGCGCCATTCAGGATAGATGACATCTGAAATACTGATGTGAAGACACAGAGTGGAAGTGGACCTTTAACTCGATTTTCGTTGTTGATCGTAGACTTTTATTTTGAAGGCAATGTGTCTATCAGTTGCAAACTGTTAAATCATATTTTCTCCTTGCCTTTTTGTAAAATATTCATAAACAGAAGAAAATGGAGAAAGGGGGAAAGCTAAAATACAAGAAATAAAGTACAGAAGAAAAAAGAGAAAAGGGGAAAGCTTAAATACTAGAAATCTACATTCTGTAGAAATTTGAATCACCCAGTGTCACATGTTTGTCTTTGACAGCCTTTTTATTTACAAAATCACTGCAGAATTCAGTGAGAGATAAACGTCTTTAATCAGATTATATTACTATAATATCCTACAGTGCTTTTATAGTTAAGAATTCTACTGAGACATTTGCATGTATCATGGTTAATTAGCAAGGTCAGATTGACCTGAATGTTGATTGATTTAAATGACCGGCTTGCACATAAAAAACATAGCATGAAGGATGTCAATTATTATGTATTTTTCAGACATTCCATGGTTTTGGTTAACATATCCGGCTAAAAATTAATCTGTATGTGGCATGGCTCTTGGTACAACAGACAGACAAAAATAAACAGGAGTCCAACGTTCGTGTAGCTCTACACCTTGGACCTGATCGTCGGCAAGCTGACATTTCAGCCTGCAGCCTTTTTCTCCAGGTTGATGAACTGCAGATTTAGTTTATTTACATCTGCCTGCCTGCCAACTTTTTTTTTGAATCGGCAGAACCTGCATCTTAGGGTGAAGGCTGTGTTATTTTTACAACAACATAGATTGTTTTCACAGAGTTTTGTGGTCAATCATGCTTGAAGGAGGGGATGAGATTCTTTCTGCCACACTGACGTTAACCTTCTTAGAAGTCAGCGTTGACAGTGTAAACAGGTTGGAAGTAGGGCAGTCGAGTCCAGGGCTACTTCTCTCCCCTGGCCTACAATTGATAGGCAAGGCTAAGGTTTATGTTTAAGCCACTTGACTTCTAAAGCTGCACTTACACACTGTTTAAACATTTCACACTCCGATGTCTCCAGTTCTGTTCTGGGTACATCTGGGTATTTATTAGCAGTTCATTGGAGAGAGATGATGTGACACAGTTGGCTTTAATTGGATACATACTTGAAATACTAGGGTTTAAAGTTCTACATATGAATAGAATACAACAACAACATACTGGGAAATGTATGAAAAATGATCATTTATAAACAAAAAAATTAATCAAATTTTCATATCTCTGTTACTCCTTGTTTAATTAGAAAACTCTCAGTTGACTTGAGGTCATGCATCGTCACATGATAAAGCTAGCTATCATCAGATCAGATCTGCTGCCATTTGAGCAGAAATTGGTTTATTATTACATTTTGTCTGACTTTCAGGGTTAACTGCATATTATTTGTTGGTGTGGTGTTGTCACAGAAACACAAACAGAGCATGTCAAATTTGTGAAATATGCTGCATATTTGACACACTTTTTTTTTTGAACATTTTATTTATATATTTGACACACTTGACTCTTTGTTTGACTTCATATCTTTTATCGGCAGCTGGTCAAAAACACATGAGCAAGAAGCCAAGTTGTGCTTCGCAGTCACTCTATGACAAAATGAGTGCAGCACTGTTTGTAGGCAGGACGCTGTGAGATCAAGGGTTTGGTGTGTATTCGTCACTGTAGGTAGTACTCGAGTGCTGATGTACCAGCTGGAACCTATAATTAACAGAAAGAGAGGCAGATGATATTAGTACTATTATGCTAAGTGAAGAGGAAAATAGGAAGATTTTTCTACTTCACTGCAGAAAATAAACTTTGTGGTAAACAAATTCATGTTAAGTATCATAACATGATACTCATATGAGACTTTTTCTTAAGCAGGATAATCTTCAAAAAAGAAGAAAAATGCTTTTTTTTTTAATGATTTATGATTTTTGAAGCATAAATGCAGACTAGTGTTTGGCGTATGATGATGTTTAGCAGTCTCATTAAGCAACTATAGAGCAACCAGGTTTTACAAGATGCTTAAAATCTTTATGAGAGGGGTATCCCTTACTACGTATTTTATAGAACCAAGGTTTTTTGTGTTAACTACCAACCCGATTTCAGGCATCTCAGGAAATGTCCATTTGAAAAAAAAAAAAAAATTGAGCAGTAGTTTATGCTATATAACCAAATTGTTATTTGCTATTGCTATGACAACAACTGTTATCACAGCTGCTGCTACTGTTACCATGACAATTACATGAGTAACCAACCGTCTGCTGCAACAAACAAGGTGTCTTTCTGCACAGGTTCACAGTTGGTATCTTCACATCATTTTAAACACACAAACATGAGCCATCCATCACCTGGTCCGCTCAGTTTGTTGCTCGGCAGCTGGACGGCCGGCCTGGCCCTCTCTCCGTCCTGTTTGCTGTAGTGTTCGTTGGCCGTGGTTGTGTAGTCCAGGCCCAACAGACCAGGAGAACTGAACTGTACATGGCTCTTGGTCATCAGGTCAGCCCCAGATACAAACACAGGGCACCCTGTGTGCTTCAGCTACAGGGAGGATCATAATAATAAGCCATGAATTAACCAATGTACCAATCGTATGAGCAAACCATTATGTAGAAGATCTGTTATCTCACAGCAGAGAAGGACAGTCTGCTGGGGGTGACAGATGTCCGCTCTTTGTTGCACCTCATATCAGTGTCACCCTTGGGTGACACATTGGGAGTATTGGTTCCTCCTTGATACAACAACTGGATCTCCTAGGATATAAACCACACAGGCTAATCCAGGCAGGATATTAGGAATAGATAGAGTAGCGTTTCATCTGTATCACATTTGTGACACAAAGTAATTAAGCTGTGTATTATTCAGTCAGATAGTCACCTCCAGGTGATGAAACTGCATGAACCTATACATTACACCAGATCTACACAGCATGCAACCAATTTAAATTTGTAATCAAACAGTAACATTTAAACACTGAAAATAACTTTCCAGTGTTCGAATGTGCAGAACAGTAAACAAACATGAAAGAACAATGTTCATTGCAGTTAGCAACAAAATAAAACAATATATGCTTTGGTGACTTGCAATGAAGGCGCCTTCACCTGTCCGGACATGAACACAGAAAACACTCACCCAGCTTGTGGCAACAAAAGGCTTCTCTGGATGACGAGGACCATAAGTCCTGAGAGAAATGTCCAAGGTTGAGCTTCAAACGCTCCTTCACAACAGGTGGCCAGTATCAAAAACACAGATATTGCTTTTATCTTATTTGTGTGGTGATAGACTCAACACCAGATAATCTGATCTTTTTAAGAATCACAATTATATTTCTGAAATGTAATATTTGAGACCGCTTTGAATTTTTAAGTTAATCAAGATGCCTCAAAGCATGCAGTGAGACTAAGAGAGGTCTGAAGAATGACACCAGGCCCTAGTGACATTTCTTAACAGATTGTTTGCATCGGATTTAAACTGAGTGTCACGGCGAGAGTCTTTCCAGCGAGGCAGAAACACTGCAGACCTGCAGGCAGCGGGCCAGCTGAATGACACAGCGTGGGTCGTCTCCCTCTCTGCAATCTTTACAGGATCACCCAGAGCCACGAGGAGCCCTGAAGAAAGACATTGTGAAAACAGTCACTGTCACGGTTTTGTGCTAATACCACCCGTTTCATGGAAAGCTCCACAACAAGGTCAATACCCTTGTCAACCTTGTGTATACTCCAAGCTGACAATGCTGGTACACCAGGTCAGTGTATCTCCCTTGAACATGCAAACAGCTGAGCAGTCGATACCTCAGCCTACATCGTGGTTTCAATATCAATATATACATTATTGCCGCTGCCTAGATGAATATGTCATAATGGCTGATATATAAATCTTGATCATATGTTTTGTCAATATTTACTTAAAAATAATCGTATATGGACTCATGTACAGAGCTTGAGTGAACATTTTGATGCAGTTTTTATACTCAGAACTGATGATGTTTTCATTTAAAATGTGGTAAAGTGTCTGCTGCTCATTTGATCAAAACTCTGCAGGACTCTGCATTATATCAGAGCTGAACCGGAGACATTATGTTGAAAAAGCTTCCAGTGCTGATGGGACTTTTGATGTCAGTGCAAACGTTTCCCCCAAGAGTCTGCAGGTTTTCATTCAAGCCATGTAGTGTCTGGTTGGATAAATAAAAAATGATTTGCTCGTAAATGACCAACATCTGCTGCTGCTGTCTTTCCTTTTCCACACGAGTAGCTGCTCGGCTCCAGGCTCCCTGGAAGGTGCTGTTGTAATGGGATGTAAAACTGTGACAGCTCCTGTCCCCTGTGATTGTGGGAAAGCCCTCTTCTACAAATAGAAACGTTCAAATCTTAATACATAATATGGTCTGCAGTGTGCATCTGGATTGTTCCTGTCCAGTAATGGGATATTGGTAGACAGCAGGAAGTCTTTGCCTGCAGGACGGGCTTGAACCAGCAGGAGAAAATGCAACAATGCTTCACCATGGAAACCTCTTTGCAGTGGAGCATGATGATGGCGATACTGTTGCTGCTCCTGCAGAGAAACAAACGCGTGGCGTGGTGTCCTGTTACCTGGTCAGATGCAACAAGTGGCCCGAACACAAAAAAAACTGTTTAGTTGTTACATTTTATTCAACAGCAATGACACACAATAGTGGAACTATATACTTCCTTTTATCTGGTTTTGCTTGGGTTGCAAAAGTTTCCTCACCCAAAAGCACCAACTAAATATTTGGAGTGGACACATTTCCCTTTTTTAAGATTCGTCATTACCAGAGATAAATCTACAATATCAACTTGCAGCACTTGGTCTGCATTTTAGCACACTGCATATATATTTGAAGTGTTTTAAGTGATGCCTGTCAAATCATTTTTTAAAGTGTATATATATATATATATATATATATAAAAGTAGGCTATCCTACAAATTGAGTGCATTGTATGCACTGTATTTGCTTGCTACAGTTGCCCAGGCATTTTTCTGTTTTGTCCATGCATTTTCACAATTACACCAGTAGGTGTCAGTCCACATAGGCTACACATACTGCACCGTAACACTCTAAAAAACGCGTTTCCAAAATTGAAATGAAAAATATTGTAGGTCTTCAAAACTCAAAGTATGATCGTTTCACAACCAGGTTGGTGTTAAATTAGGCGCTTATGTATCGTTTCAATGAACTGTCACTCGATGTCGCCCTTTTCTATTTTGGGGGAATAGAATATTCGTAAATTATAGAATATATATATTCAATAATTTAAAGATTTGTTATAGAAATAACAATAATACAATATGTGTTTGAGGATCATACACTGAACTACGTGGTTCCCGTTCACCGTCATATACAAAAGCCTTTAATCTTAAATCAGCAGGCTGTCCGTATTAAAGATTTTGACATAAATAGTGGGTTAATAAGATGTGTCTAAATAATACATGATATTCAAAATTCACCTTCAAGTTCACTCGCGTTATTTTATTCCCAATGAGAAAAAAAAGAGGGCAGGCGGAAGTGACGTATTTCAGCGTCAGTCTGTTCCGCTCTCTTTTCGTTGAGGCTCAGCTAGCGGCCGGGTGGGTACACGTTTCGTCCGGCACACATTTATCGATTTAAAGTGAACGTACGTGGTTAGACGCCATTTAAACGATACGTTATTCGTAGCGCGCGGACAGCAAATGTGTTTAAAGTATTTAGAGGCACTGTTCGATGATAGGAAATAAGAGAAAACGTTGACTTGAGCCCCACGTAAATGTGTACGCATGTGGCGAGGCCCAGCACCGAGTCCACTGGTGCTAACGGTAGCTAACGTCGTTAGCCGCTGGGGGCAAAAACAGACAGAACTCTCATTTCACGGTTATGTTAATAAAATAGTAGGCGTTACATTGCTTTTTGTGTTCCTAGTTGAAGTGTGTAACAGGTCTGTGTGTGGCTGTCTTGAGCTGTGTGGTCGGAGAGTTAGCGAGATGAACGTCTGAGCTAGCAGCTAACGGCCGTGTGGTCGGAGAGTTGGCGAGATGAACGCCTCAGCTAGCAGCTAACGGCTGTTTTTGTCCCCTCAGCCTGCAAACATGCAGATCTTCGTGAAGACGTTGACGGGGAAGACCATCACCCTCGAGGTTGAGCCCAGCGACACTATCGAAAATGTCAAGGCGAAGATCCAGGACAAGGAAGGTGAGCCGTCATGACAGTTCGTTAGCTCTTTAAAGTTAATTCTTACCTCCAGGTTTCCTGTTTAGCCAAGTGTGGTAGAAACATTCGTCGATTTTAACTACTAGTTTAGTGCAAGCCACATAAGTGGTCTAATGGGAGAGGCCCGCTAAAAGCTGGGGTAGACACTAAAGCAAAATGTGTGGATCTTGGTTGGTCTTTTCAGCCACAAGGTATCATTGTTTCTTGTACGTAAATGAAGAGAAAAAATATTATGAGAACATTTAAAATGTGGTTGATCTGTGTTTTTTTTTTTCAGGAATTCCTCCTGATCAGCAGCGTCTCATCTTCGCTGGGAAACAGCTAGAGGATGGACGCACACTGTCCGACTACAACATCCAGAAAGGTACGTCCAGATGTTCCCAACGTGTCAATGGTCACAGTAAACCTTGGACGAGCTTTCTAAAACTAAGCTTTTCACAAAGTACCAGGTTATGTGAAATGCTTGAGCATTGTTTTTCTGTGGATGTAACTGACATTTTCCGTTGTTTTAATTGACCCCCCCAGAGTCCACTCTGCATCTGGTTCTGCGTCTGCGTGGTGGCATCATTGAGCCTTCTCTCAGACAGCTGGCCCAGAAGTACAACTGCGACAAGATGATCTGCCGCAAGTAAGTTTTGAATTGAGTTTTTTTTTTTGCAGGACTGTTTTCACCACTAGTGTGTGATACTGTTATTTACTGTGAAGTCGTAGGTTAGAGTTCAGACAGTGTGGTGTGACTAGTTAAAATAAAGTTACATGTTAATTTGTGTAAACATGGGCTGAAATGGCAAAAGTGGGTCGATAAAAGCTCAATTTTTACTTATTTCAATGTTTGACACATTGTCAAACGTCCACCCTCCTCGCATTCAGTAATTTTTATGGAATGACTTCTTTTTGCTCAAGTTTTGGGGTTATTTTAAAATTTGAATGTTGACTCTGGAGACATTTCCTCATAACCGATCCTGTACTACTTTGCAGGTGCTATGCCCGTCTGCACCCCCGTGCTGTCAACTGCCGCAAGAAGAAGTGCGGACACACCAACAATCTTCGCCCCAAGAAGAAGCTGAAGTAGACAGTTCGACTCAAGCGGCTCACTATGCCATTTTGTGTTAAAATAAATTAAGAAAATGATGCAGCTTGTCTGACTTGTTATTCAGTGGTGGGAACAAATAGGGTAATTGTGGCTTTAATTTGTGTGCGATACGTGATAGTGAGGCTGTTCAGCATTATTTTAACTGCAAGGAAATGTAACCAGACTCAAACAAGATGAAGCCGGTGCAGCAAACTACTCCATTATTTGCCAAATGAAGATTAAAGACATTCATGAGGAGAATTTGGCAAGTAATTTACATCAGAAGCCTGTTCAGAGTTATCATGTAATTCAGTAAACCTTCTGCTTGGGACTGGTGCCAGCTGAACCCGATGGTCCAAAACCTGACTGGCACAGTGCCGCGTAGAGGTCATTTCCACTTTTATCAATATGGCACATGGTGGCAGTTTCAGCCTAGATTGACAAAATGTGTCTGAACTGCATTAACAATACAGACTAATGAACACATTTAATACAGTTGTTCGTGGCTGAATCTGAATAATGGTACAGTCCATCCCAACACCTGCTGGCTGCTTACAGAAATTCAGTTTCATACATGCAAGCTCATAGATGGCAAAAAAACATTCAATGACATTAAATGTGTAAGAATTAAATGGAACCTCCAATCACACAAAGACGACAAATTACTTTGCTTGACTGCGTTTTAATGTTAAACACTTCTATACAAATATAAGGAACTCATCTCACATTGTCAAATACCGTACAAACGCTTGCTCTCCTCAAATTCACTTATTCTTACAAGAGTGGCCTTGAACCGATCAACACCTGTTGACAGTTTTCTCTTAATTTACCGATTTGCAATGAAGACAAACTTATCTAAATGAAGTGTTCTGAGGTATTTAGAGTCGCACTGAAAGGTCAAATGTTTTAGACGCTGAGCAATGAGCAGGTTAAAATCAGAACGTACATTTAAATCTGTAGGAAGTTGAGTGTCATGCAGAAGTGGTTTATTCCAGTTAATGTGGCTGTGATAGGACAGTGGTGCATTTTTGGTACTGCACTTTTGTAGCTCGTAACATGTTTTAAAAAAGAAAAGGCCTTATTCCAGTGTATTGGAGGAGGAATCCACCCACAGATATTCTAACAGTTTCTGTTTATTGACCTCAACACAGCTGATGGAATAGTATATCTTAAAGGAGGACACTTTGCCTTTCTGTGTTTACAGGAACTCCGTTTACAGAGTTGTGCATTGATGATACGCTGGAATAAGGTCTTTTTGAAGCAAAGCGCGTCTGACATCAACCGTGAGGAGCCGCTAGTCTCTACCTTTTCTTCACGCTTGATAAAAGGCTGGTATCTACCGGTCTTTATCTGCTGAAGCCATGACATTAAAAGCCCTGGTTTTGAAAACAAGCGCTCCTGTTAAAATGGATGAGAAGGGGCTTTACACAGGACTGATTACCTACAAACTACGTGTATGAACTGTGAGCTGGCATCTATGCGAGGAACATTATTGCTGATTCGGTGATGCTTGCATGTAGCAGCTGATGTCAGAACTCCCAGAAAGTGTACTTACTGTACAACATAAGCTCCTTTTGTGATTGATAGCAATACATTGTAGCACCATTATCCATCATGACTATTAAACATGTAGAGGGGACTCTTTTTGTGCAATATTGCAAGAAATTAAGCTAGAATAGAAATTGTGGTTATAAATTAATCAGCCGGAAATAGAACAAGCAATAATTGTGGTAATAGTTTTCTAGAATATTATCTGGTATTTTATTACATTAACAGATTTTGTTAAGACTTGTTTGAATCACATTTTGACACGCGAGTATGATTCTGGTAGCTTTGCAGCTTATTTGTACCCATATAACTGTCACATGAAGAAATAAAGTAATCTGGGTGAGAAGCAAAGATCCATAGATACTGTGCATCAGAACATACATAGCTAACAGACACGTCTATTAAGTACCTATTTACTAAAACTACTGCAGTTGTGCTTTTCAGTTCAAGCTGTCTCACACTCTCTCACACACACACACACACACACTCTCACACCCCCCCTTGGCAGGTACAGGGCTTCTGCAGAGCTCATGCAGTGCTCTCATAGTGATCTATGCTCTGCAGCGCCGCTGAGCCACTCTGGGATTATTACTGCTAGTATGGTAAATGATAATGCATTAATACATAAAGTAGAGCTGGGTCATCGTGTGCACACGGACACATGTAAACAAAATCAAACTTGGCACGAACATCATCGAGTGCATCCTCAGGTTCAACTCAACAGGGCGGGAAAAACGGCGTGTCCACAGAGATCCGTCTGGACCTTTCCTTCGAATGCCAATGTCAAAGAGATGCCCGAGAGGACAAACCTAGCAGCCACAGCTTGAATTTAGCACAAACTTGGCTGCTAGCCATCTCCATCTCCCCTCCTGATTGTGAACAACCCATCAATGAACGTGAATAATAGAATGAAGTGGTAAGAAAAGAGCCGTCCTCATAAAACATGAACAAAAAATGCTGGCGATCCTCAGAGGACAGAATGGGAGCAGGTTGTTCATCTCAGTTTGTGGATGATCTGGCTGGTGAGAGGCTGCTGATGGTGAACAGGAGCTTACTGTATTCAAGGCCTTCGCCTCCACATGTCCTTAAACTAACAAAACGCCTACTGGGTGCATCTCCATAGCGTTGAAGTAAAGATGACACATAAACATCAGACTCAAGGTTGTTGTAGTGTAAAAGCAGACACTTGTATAGCTCATCTCGACTTTTCTCAGTTTTTTTTTTTTTACTTCTGAGATTTAACAGTAGCATTATGACAAAATGCATATCTAAAGGTTATATAGGATTATTATATGCAGGGCTCAGGCTGTTTGTGGCATCAACATCCTCCACCGAACTGCAGCGAACAAAACATTGCTTCGTTGTTTCTGTGAATGTCCAGAATCAAGATCAAATATGTATCCGTAATGTATATTAAGTTTCAACCATGTCGAGTCCTGTTGTGAGTGCTGGTGTTAGAAGTTTCACAGTCTCTGCTCAGACATGGTTGAGACTTCCAGCAGTGCAGGAAAATAGAAAATGGAGGATGACTGTGTTTAATAAAAGCCAGTAGTTAACACCGTCAGGCCATTATCTTATGATTCTTTCTTAGTTTTATGGCTACCCTTGCCCCATAATTCAGACAGAGAATACTCTTAATACAAATTGATTGCCTGCTTTATATTAAATAAAGATTCATCACACAAAAACTAGAAAATGATACCCGTTGGAAATGTCTACTTTTGCATAATGGCAAGCTTAAAATCTGTATCGGTGCCCGTTTTACAGGTGATCTGAGCATTATGTGCGATCAATAAATCATCACCTCGGCCGTTTTGAGATGTCGGTAAAACAACCATTAACAATCGAGACTTGTCACTGAAAAGACCACTGCTAAGCATTTTACATTGTAAACCACCTGATCATATTTTGACAGATTTCACTGGATTGCTGTGGCATCAAAAAGGAGGAGGGTACTGTTCTCCCAGAGCAAATTGATTCAAAGCTTTCAGAGTGTTCAGTAATGGTAGATGGTGAGAAGAGTGAAAACCTGTTGTAAAAACCATATTGTCCTCTTCTGGGGCTGAAGGACATGCAGCTGCTGGGAACTACTACATGAAAACACAAGCAGTAGCCGATGATGACACCGCCAACTGTTTATGATAAGCATACCAAGGTTGCAGTGTTAATATGACAACGTTTTATTCTGCACACACCAGCTTAACGAGCTCATACCTGCTGCTGCTGCACTGATCTAAAAACACAGATCCTTGAAGGGAATCCCCAGTATGTTTTCGGCCATATTGCTTTGATTGTTGCTCTGGTGATAAAACCAGTAAAACACAAATCTAGGCTACATGGGTGGAACCAGTACAGACTGTGGAGATGCAGCCTGACTGCTGCTGTGGCTATTTGTCGATGAGTTTTGCCAGGCTCTGTCTCAAGTCGTTCAGGTCGCAGATTTTGACGTCCAGAACCTCGATGATGCGTTTGACTTCGACCCCCGCCTGGTTCTGCTCCTCCTGGCTGGACGCCAGCGTCTCTTCAGCACTCTGGACCCGTTTCTCCAAGTCGCCGTTTTGTCTCTCCAGATCCTGCACACACATTAACCGTTAATACAGTTTTCTCATCGGCTCAGCCGTCGGCGTGTTGAGAACCATGTGAGATGTGCAAATTTAGCACCTTTAAATGCCAGTAAATGGCTCTCCTTGTGACACTGCTGACAGCAGTTACATTTAATGGGTCTCCTATTGGCTTCAAACTGTTTATACCACTAATTTAAATGTTCTCTATGGAGAGGATTCTGGTGGCAATGCAGCAATGAATAGATTATGGAATGAACACAAGGACAGCAAAGGTCAAATATGAATATACATAATTCACAACTGACACTACTACTAAAATGACAGAGTACCTAATTAAGGCTATGCAATATGCATCAGGTATAATCCCCTTCATTAGCATGGAGACTCAATGCCTTTGGTTTTCTCCTAGACGTCCTCAGTTCTCCTGTACTGCAGGTCTGAACTGTGCTTTCTCTTTTACAGGCACGGAATCAGCACTTTGATTTTCCATTAGTCAGCTGTGTGGCTCAGTTTGGAGAAGGAGAGAAAACACCGGTCAGCGGTCAACACTCGGCGAGACTATTGTGTTTCTTATTTTAATAAAGCGTCTAGACTACAGATAAGAAACTAACCAAGAGAATATATATATATTTTTTTTCAACTTAGCCTCACAAATACTTTTCAGAGCTTTGTTTGTGTTTGGATGTGTGTGTGTTAGCCAATTTCTAAAACAGTATGACCAGTATAGCACTGCTGACAGCAACATGACATTTAATGGGAGAGACAACGAAACGCTCAGCAAGTTGTCTTCTTACCTGGAGTCTCTGCATGGCCTCCTCCCTCTCTTTCTCCAGCTCACTCACATCGGTTTTCTTGCTCTGTAGATTTTGAATTTCCTGAAAACACAGTCATTTCACACCGTCACCACACTACGTTCACAACTGGTTCTAATTGAGTCACCCATCAGGTTGATGATGACATTTGGGACACCTTGCCGTTTCCAGGGAGGAAGGGGTGATTCAGCCCATGTGGACCGACGTGACCTTGCAGGATTCTGTTGCCAGAAGTGAAACTTGTTTAGATGACGTGACAGACAGAGTTATGCTAATGTGGCTGGAGGACAGCAGGGAGCTGCTTTTCAAGGCATATTTCACTTTGATGTCCGTTTAATTTATCATGAGGAAATGGGGTTTGGCTGAACACGCCCAACATGCGTTTGATGGACTTGGCTAAAACAGGCAAAAAAAATATTAACAAGGTGAATCAAGGTGAAGCACCATAAAAAAAAATCATATTAAAGCAAGCTTGGAAACCGTTATGAAGGCGAGTTGGACTCCTGATTTCACTTAACATGTAGGTAGCACCTCCAGATTTCTCTATCAGGTCTCCTTTTGTCCCAAGACTGTGATGCTGTGGTATTTTATCAAAGGTCTCTTGTCTGAGCAAACTAATGAATCCACAAGAACAACTGCAGTCTGGAAGATAAATTAAGGATGTGGTAGAAATAGACACTAGAAGGGCATAAGTAAAATCCCCAAAGCACTCTGTTTTCTCAACATTTTGTTTAGTAATTATCTTTTGGCCAAGACAAAAACAAGACCATTGAACCAGAAATATCTCATTAAAGGCCTTAAAAAGCCAGCATGTAGCATTTATATGTTGGCAGAAAGGAATATAATATGAAAGTGAGACTCATAATATTGCAAAGGAACAAATCACTGACTCTAGATGGGGCCATTCACATTTTTGTGTCAGCCATCTCCTACACACTCTGCGAGAGAAATCCCAGTTAGTAGAAGTAACCTCACTTCTAGATTCCGCCAGATTTACAGAATAAATACTCAAACTGGCACTTGTACTTTTCCAGCTCTCCCGGATTTCTACATTTACTAAATTAAAGTTTTGACATTTCTTTCCCCCCAGTATAAATACTAACTGGTTCTATTTCCACAAACTGAAAACAAATGTATCCCGTTGATAAAACTGGCGATATATTTTGTGAGCGGCTGTTTAAACAAGCTGGCTTTTCACACTGAGGCTTCCTCCCGGATGGTGAATGGATTTGGACAGTGTGCAGTGGAGGGAGTGAACTGGTGTCTTGCCTGATCTTTGGCGCTCAGCAGGGCTTCCAGCTCCTCCAGTGACTGACTCAGCTCCTCTCTAGCAATCTGACCAGCAGCAGGATGCCCCAGCTGGGACTCGAGCTCCGCCACCTTGAACAAATACACACAGACCATTAATACATGGTAACAAAACAAATGTGCAAAAGTGCATTGAAAAATACATTTTACAAGAGTACACAAGTCATATTACACAGTTCCCTGCACAAAACATACCATTAATATGTCAATATATATATATTATATATATATTTATTTATTTATTGACATATTAATTTATTTATTTTTTAAAAAGTGTTCTTTGTAAACAACATAGTTCTTATTTGGAGCCTAATTGATGAAAGTCAGCAGCAGAATGGATGAATGGAAACCATGAATGTCAACAATGCCAAAGAACATGGAGGTCCTTTCACATTAAATTAATTTTAAATTTATCATGAGCTTGCAGAAATCTCTTTGGGATTCAGAAGGTCTTAATCTCATTTAGTTTCATAATCTAATCTAATTATTTTAGTCTGAAGCTGACCAGTACAGGTTTCATGGGAATACCTAATCAGGTTGTTCAATAATTTGATGATGGGACAAACACGAGAACAAGAAAATTCTTGGTGTAGGTAGAAAAAAAAATAGGGGAAAAAACAGAGACCCATTGTAATGAGGAGTATGATGTTGTAGGACAGCATTTTAGTGGTTATCCAATAAAAATCTTTCATTAACCTAATGTTTGGTGTAATTTTATGAATCCAGTTCTCTGGATTTGCAGAGAATCATTCTGGAAAAACAAGGAAATCTGCAAAATAATAATGTACAAATACTAATTTCATTTATTAATATAGTCATACGCAAATAGTTTTATGATTACTACTGATGGAAATGAGAAAACCAACAGGGTCACCGCCTACCTGTCTACACATCTATCCCTCCATCCATCCACACACGATGATTCATTCCCTCTCTCAATAGATGAGAGAATGAACTGCGGTGCTTCTGTGGAGAAAGGCTTTACTGCCAGTGGTCACAGTGCTGAACTCTCTCACCTATGACAACTTTTTTTTGGATCGCTGGAGGGATTTGATCTTGTGAAAAATCATGACAAATTAGTTTTCTGACCCACTTCTTTACGTTTAACATATAAATGGAAAAGCAAAAGTCGGTGAATGACAGTTTCAATAAACAAGGGCAAACTGTTCAGCCTTTGAAGTCTGAACACGATGTGATTTAAAGTTTTGTGGCTCACTGTGCATCTACTAGTTTAACAGTCAGAGCAAGGTACCAGCACTGCCATGGTTAGGGGTTCAATTCCCTCTGGGCCTTCAAAGGAAAAACAAACAAAAATGGTTGCATGCTCTGGGAGTAATCCGACTAAGACAACGATCTAATTGTGTTTACACTGGAGGAAGAACATAAGCTTTACACAGATTCATTAAAAACAGATAAGACTCACACTACATAATGCCGTTTGTTTAATAAATGGGACATCTACTGACCTCTGCACAGTTTGAAAAAATACAATACAATCTGGACATGGTGTTTTTATGAACTAATCTCTGTTGCCACAGGTCAGATCCAACCTGACATTCCTCCCATTGACATAATTCAATAAAATGTTTACATGACAGTCTGAGTGTTGCTTAAATGGAACAAATGTGCTTCTGCAAGTCAGTGTGTAGTTATTACAGCCAGCTGCTGTAGATGAATCCTGATTTTAGTCATGATGACAGCTGACAGTTTGCTCATTTACACTCGGGCTGTTCATCTTTTGCACACACTTCACTGAAATAAGCTCAACTCTCTCAACGGCTGGCCAAACATTCAACGGTGTTCAAGGATTTATATCACAATACGGTTTCAATGTAAATTATTTAATATGTAGAAATTATGTATGTAGAAATGCTGCTGTGTTCTTATACTGACAATGTCCATCCATCCATCCATCCATTTTCTTCCGCTTATCCGATACCGGGTCGCGGGGGCAGCTGCCTGAGCAGGGACGCCCAGACTTCCCTCTCCCCGGACACTTCCCCCAGCTCCTCCGGGAGGACCCCAAGGCGTTCCCAGGCCAGCCGGGTGACATAGTCACTCCAGCGTGTCCTGGGTCTTCCTCGGGGTCTCCTCCCGGTGGGGCATGCCTGGAACACCTCCCGAGGGAGGCGTCCAGGGGGCATCCGATGCAGATGCCCGAGCCACCTCAACTGGCTCCTCTCGATGTGGAGGAGCAGCGGCTCTACTCCGAGCTCCCCCCGTGTGACGGAGCTCCTCACCCTATCTCTAAGGGAGCGCCCCGCCACCCTGCGGAGGAAGCTCATTTCGGCCGCTTGTATCCGGGATCTTATTCTTTCGGTCATGACCCAAAGTTCATGACCATAGGTGAGGGTAGGAACGTAGATTGACCGGTAAACCAAGAGCTTCGCCTTTCGGCTTAGCTCTCTCTTTACCACGACGGACCGATACTGACAATGTATGATAGATAAAAAGGAAAACAGGGGTTTTCAACAATGTTACCTAATTTAATGTTGGTGATGCTGGAATCAATGTCTGACATATAAATATGTGAGACAGGGTTCTCCATGTCTAAATGTCCTCTTCCCTCTAGCATCTCCTCTACTTTTAAAATTCAAAGTGTCTCTTTATAGATTCTGTGCATGCCATCCAAGCTAAGCTTCAGAAAACCACCAGAGGTGGTGCACCTCTGATTTTTCTCTCTAAATTCCCAGGAGTCCCCAACAGAGTCCTCCCTGGCTTGTGACTTTATTATTCACCATATTGATAGGAATTATTTTCTGTCTGGAATGTCTGCTGTATGTTCACCTTCAATTCAAGGCAGTAACAACTGATTTCAATGATGACCCTTTTTAATGAAAAACATCTAGAACATGCTCGACTGGATGCACGGCAGAGGCTAAACACTCAGCAACATTTAATGGCAAATATTTTGGTAACTGATTAAATTGCAACTTTTAGCACAAAATATTCTCAGGTTTAAGTGTCGCAAATGTGACAATTGTACATCAATACATTTATTATCTTGTCTATTATTAAAGACATCACAGTAGTCTTAATGAAATTGTTAAAGACACTTTTTTCTCCATTTTCTTTTAAACATTAAAGACTAAACAACTTATTGATTAATTCAGAAAATAATCTGTAGATCAATTGAAAATGAAAATAATGGTGTTTTGAAGTTTCCATTTAATATATCTGGTTGTGTTACGTAATTGCAGGCAATTAAATTGACAACACAGATCACTGAGACCGCTTTATGACATTATATTGTATTGTATGATTGTATGTATCAATGTTATGAATTACATTGATTTGTTTATGATGCTGGATTAGATAAAAGACATTCTTGTCTAGTTATATATAAATTTTGTCATGTCAGAAAATGTATTATGTGATATAAAATCAAGCAACTATTTTATTTATATTGCCACTGCTAGGATGGCCTACTTTCTTGGTCAGAACTATTCTGTCCTGACTCTTGGTTAAAATAAACATATACTTACAATTATAATTGTGCTGCTTTGATGGAGGCACACTCTCTCTAACCTCATTATATTTAGACAGTTGGAAATGTTCCTCTGTGGAATATGATTGAAATTTTCACAAATCAACATTCACAAATCACAGTTGCCAAAAAAATCCCCAGAACTCAAGAGACCAAAACAAAAGACAAGAAGAAGGTTACATTGGAACAATGTGTTTTGGACAAGAATGAAATTATCATAGTTTAGGTTGTTGTTTTCATCATAATTCCACATAGAACTCACAACAGACACAATTCCCAAAAGCAAAATAGCAACAGCAAAATAAAAAAAGTGAAAATGAAGACAAAAAAAACAAAAAAACAACTAAACATGCTAAAATTGCAGAATTGCTCATTCTGGTTAGACCTGAGCAGAGATCAGACTCAGACCTTCTGCTGTGGTGGTGAACAAACACATAGCTGATGTCACCACGAAGAAAAAGCCAGCCAACCTCTCTACCTTCTGCATATTCTGTGATTTATCTTCTTCCTCTAACTGGGGCAGAGAAGGGGGAGGGTGGGCAGTATAGGGTGTCCTGCCTCCCCCCCACCACCACAATAAAACATCCCTGTCCCACTCAACACCCGGTTGCCAGACCCCGGAGGCTTGCTCTACTTCCAGCCACCTGGTTGACTTTGCTGCTGAGTGTGTGTGTGTAGCTGTGTTTTGGGGGGAGGGGGTAACCTTCACCTGGACTTGTAGAGATAGATGAAACCACGACGCGGGCTAAAAATAAAGGGCCTGTTTTATATCACTGGTAGTAATAGTTTCATTGCAGACCGGTTGCGGCAGCACTTTATTCTGTCACATCGAAGAAGTCTTGTTAAGCTTGACCAAGGGCATAATTTTCTCTCTCTAAATTAAAGATGATATGTCTGCGTTCTGGCCCTGCGATTATCACGGGAGCCCGTCAACAAAAATATCCAGAGAAGCTGGATGATAAATGCATCTGCAGTTTGGAAGAGACCAAGTCTGTGCGGGGATTTCAGTGTGATAGTTAGAGAGAGAATGGATGGAAAATGTTTCAACGAACAAAAACATGCACCATATTTTTGCTTTGATTTATATAAAGAGCCGTCGTTTTTTCTTCTCACCTCGTCTGTCATTTTAAACCATATGTCTGGTCTAAATTATCATCCTGATCCAAACAATTATTTATAAGTGATAATTCAGGTTAATTTACCATCTAGTGCATATTTAGAAGATTATCCCCCCAGTAATGTATACTGTGTATAAATATTATGGGGTTATTGTGAGTTTTCTTTATAAATAAGGTGTACAGTCTTCAATATACTCTCAGAAGAATGACTATGCAGCAGCTGTAGAACATTATGAGAATTTTTTAAGGTTATCTTTTTGACTTTTGGACAATTAAAGAGACCAGAACTGAGCTGTGCACTGTATGCAGTTATTAATAACAATCATTTGAATGTCAACGTTATGAATGAAGCTTTGAACTATTCGGGAGCCTCCAGCCCTAATTATATTACCAGCAATGAGCTCACCGTCTATGCTTGAGAAATCCACAGGGCTGACCATTATAAACTGACCATTAGGCCACATAATAATGAAAAATATGTGATGAAAATCATTGCTATGAAGCCAAACGTATACACTCATTACAATAACTTGCTACCTAGCAAATGTGTCCATTGTAACTGTTCTACACCGTCTTGCAAGTTGGAATAACGAGTAATAACAATAACAAATAATGAATCAATGATT
Source organism: Chelidonichthys spinosus (assembly GCA_029853015.1). Lineage (NCBI taxonomy): Eukaryota > Metazoa > Chordata > Actinopteri > Perciformes > Triglidae > Chelidonichthys > Chelidonichthys spinosus. The sequence goes on from CM056826.1 coordinate 15,631,500, forward strand.
ATGAGCTGGTGCAAAACTTTCATTTTTAGTTAGCAAATATTCAGCATTTTCACCCCCAGTGTGAACAGGATTTCATACTGGGTTAGCTTGTTGTTTGTTACTATTTAGATGGCTTATTGCAACTTGCACAGGTAGTGGTTCATCAGTTGCAAATATTTAAAAATGATGTGAAGTAGAATATTTGCTTCACAACACATCAACAACACCCCAACATTGTCAGCCAAATTGCACGTCATTGTTATTAGCTGCAGGGATATGGTATTATCAGGTATTCATTAGTCCACCCTCTGTACATCACCTGGTCTCGGAGGCGATCAGTCTCCTCCTGGTATTCAGCCAACTGTTTCTTCCACTGCTCCACGCTGCTGTTGGCTTCCTGCAGTGCTTCCACCAGCTTGGAGTTGCTGTCCTGCAGGGTGAAGAGTTCAGCCTCCAGGTTTATCTCACACATGGACCTGAAGTCACAAAAAGGCACAGAGACTTAACTTAAAGCAGGGATTATTTATTGGTTGTTTTGTACTGAGACAGCCAATTTGTCAGAGCATTTTTTTTTATGTTGCTTAAAACACCTTTTCACATACTCATTTGATCCTTTGATAAGTGTAGCTTTAAAAGCCAAAATGCTGGTCTATCGACAGATAGAAGGATTGCTGGTGAGGTATATACAGACGATGATAAGATAATGAAGTGAAATGTTTGTATCGTGCTGCACCAGCTGAGATATGTGATCAGACATGTATTTGATTATTAGGAGCCATAAGGCCATCTATTTTACAGACTTGCTAATCCAGAACTAGATTACCCTTTGGGGGAGAAAAGGAAATACATAAGTCATATGATAAGGGACTTTACAAGTAACTGGATAGATTAAAAGAGACATGTTTTTATTACAATTATCTTAACTAGTATTATTATTTAAATACACTCTTATGTCATTAATTTCTTTGAGGTGCCTTCATATTTCTTGATATGTTTTTGTGATATATTTTTTTAAGGGTAGAGAATTACAGAGACGAAATGGGGCTACAGAAAAAAATAAACCAACATGGTAATCCTTTATCAACATGTAGGAGAGACGGATCAGGTCATGTGTTCCAGTGGAGGTCGGGATTCAGTGGGGATGTTTAATAAACCAGAGAGCTTTCACACCAGAAAATGGAGTTGAGAAAACATGATGGCCAAACTATCAGCTTGGCAACCGTACAACTATTCACCATAGCAACAGGAGTAAAAAGCCTGTGTAGGCTCATGACAATCATAAAATAAAACAGTCAGGATAATCGGTTGTAGAGCAGCTGGGTTTTTCTGCTTCCTGTTCTCTGATGGAAGGGTGAGTGATCAATAATGCCCACCACGGTGACGATAATTAGAAGCTTCTAAATTTAGTGCCAGTCAGGCCTGGCTCGTGTTAACGCACGCACACACACACGCACACACGCACACACGCACGCACCAGTACAAGGGAAACTACACTTTATGCTTGTGTTACAATGGTTTGAATAGACTCATTGATGTATTCTAGTGTATCAATACACATATCAGTACAGTAAGCTTTCCTTGGTCTGTGATGCATTGTAAGACAACCTAAGGTGAAAAAGGACACAATCTTATATGAGTGAGATATTTTCTCTGCAGGAGGGCATTCATTCAGCGCTATTTTTTCAGCATTTTGACAGTATTTTCTGACTAGTCTTCCACTGAGTACAGCTTCAAATACCCTGCATCAGTGGTAGAGCATGTTCTCCATCTCTGCCCACATCTGATGAACTCTTGATTGCTAGAGCTAGCGCCCACAATGTATGTTTACAAGACTAAGTACCTATACTGAAGCACCGCCTATAGCTCTGACAGCTGGGTAGCTCGCCATGGAGAGTGTTCAGGCAGAGATCCTGCTGGTCTCTCATTTACGACCAACATCTGATCATTTTATTAATTTTTTGTTTTTTGTTTTCGTCATGACAAGTACGCTGAACTTGTGAGTCCTTCCTTATTTGTGGAAGTGATAAGTGACCTTCTATGGTCACTTGGGGGCAGCAAAAACAAGCTATGAACACAACATTGGCATAGCAACACCTTTTAACTTGATATGGTGAAATTGTCAGCAACAAATCCAGCAGTCCCAGAGCAGCATTATCATTATTTTGGAGACGTTGCGTTTGTGTTCACCTGATGAACGCAAGTCCGATATTCACTCTCTTTGAGCTTTATTTGGTCTCTACCAACTCCGGAGGGAAATATCTGGCTCTTTAGCTGCTAAATATTTCACTATGTTCAGCATCTTGTTGCCAACTGCTTCTGAGAGCTGTAAACAGTTGTATATCAGACAGGTATACGATGAGCTCAATTTCATATAAAGCTCCGTAAAGTCAAAGGAGAGTTTGAAATTTAAGTGATGATTCTCTGTAGCTTCATCGTAGCATTTTTACATCGTCACATTATCCTTCATACATAATTATTAGAAAAACATAAATTATAGTCACTTTAAATTTGGATTCACTCCCTGTGTGAAAAGTCACCATGTAGGCACCAGAGCCTCAGGTCTTCGGGATGTGATGCTCCTCGCTGCTGCAGTCTCACTTTACTGAGACATAAATCTTTTCAGTTTACAGAATTACGGTGCCATTTTTTTCCTAAATAGCAGCTCTCATTTAAGAAAGAAATTATGCATTTGTAGTGTAGGGTACCAGCTCATCTCTCTGGGTGTATAGCAGTAGGTGTTTATAGAATAAAGTGCTCTCTCTACAAAACTTGTTCCCTTTGCCAAGGTCATGTTTTTCACCCTGTTTACTAGAAGGAAATCTCAGAAACCTGTGTTTTAGTTTACAGTGAATTTTGGTAAAAAATTTGGAAAGAGGAGGAAAAGTTTCTTCATTGTTTTATGTATAATGTATTATTATTATTATTATTATTATTAATATTATTATTATTATTATAGATATAGATTTGTAAATAAAAATAATATATCCATGCTACATTGTAAATAACAACTGTAAAGAACTGTGACGCCTTGCCAGAGGGATGCACCATTTAAATGCTATGCAGTTAACTGGCTTGTAATTGCAGAGAGGATGGGCTTCCATTCACTGTATGGAGCTCAACAAAATGCTCCAGGCATTTCCATCTGCTCATTGGGGTTAGAGTCGGGATCACCACCAGCTGTAAACTTCCTAAACTCTAATGAATAAAGTTTCCATGCCGATACTCCCACTCACTCACAACTGCTGCTGCTCTACACGTGCACTTTTGTCATTATTGTCAAGATTATTGCTATTCTTGTGCAGAATGTGTTGCTGCATGCAAGAGAAAGAAAATTAATTCAAGTCATTAACATCAGAAACCCTGAGGAATTATTATCACAATGACATTACTCTTACTTTGATCATCTTCTTGTCTCTCTGGCAGCTGTTGTCAAATACATATCATGAATTAAATAAAAGTATGTCGTTTGATAAATGCACTCATAAAATATGCAACTTTGCATTATAGCCCTCAAATAAAAGGAAATGTTCTTCTGTCTCTTGAAGCCAATCAAACTGAACATACCATGTTATGTACAGCAATCTACAGATACAGTTAGCCTCAGAGTTCACATGCTTACATAATGTGTGTTCTCCCTTTGCAGGGGTAATAAAGCTACAAGTTCAAATTTAAATCCATTTTGAATACAGGATTTTAACATGTCAAGTGCCATTTTTAGACTGATGTAAGATTCTTTACTTAAGTAAAAGTAAACACAACACTGCTTATAAGCTAATTTGTTTAATAAAAAAAAGCTTAAACTACATAAATACTAATAAACCCACACTGAAGACTACTTGAATGCAAAACCCAAGGGTGGCTTGTGGCATCATGGCTTGTATTAAAGTAAATTAAGCTATCAAGCTTTCTTTTCTCCAGACAATAAGACTGGGGAGCACAGGGGCATGAGGTTTAAACTTAAATAACCAAAAAAAACATTGTCATTACCCTTCAGACAGCATCTTTTTGACCCTCTCCTTCTCTGCTGTCAGCTCCACTTCCGCACTCTTGCTGCGAAACAGCTTTTCCTCCCCCGGCCCGTTGACCGTGAGCAGTGGTGGAGAATGACGCTCCTCAGACAACTCCTAGACCAAAAGGGATGACATCACAAAAAAATGACATGAGCTCGGTTTTAAAGTTGAAATTAAATCATTAAGCTCTTTTAAGTTGTTGAATTATTATATATCTGGCAAGAGGCTAACTAACATGTGCGAGTTCCACCTTGTACAAAATTAATATGAGTGGAATTAAATGTTCATTTTGGCACGTAGTTTAGTTCCTGGTTTAATGAAACCTGGTTAGTTTTGCTAACAATTTATTTAAGAGAAGTGTGTAATAATAAAGACCATCATGAACAATAATAGTCCAGTCATTAGTTGCACTACAGCTGTCATTCATACCAAATATTCCTCCTCAGCAGATGTAGTGTTAGGATTGAAATTTTTATCCAAGCACTTTTATATTCTTGTCCTAATGTTTACTGTATCTTGCATATTTTAGCTTTATTTTATTTTATCTGCGGTTTGGTCAAATAAAACCCTTCATAGTGATGTTTGTGGGGGCTTCCACTTTTGCTGCAAGTAGGAGCCAACTGGAAAGATTAAGTCAAATTTTCATCATCATGCATTCTTGATTTTTTTGAGTCAAGCACCCAGAATATTGCTTAGGTGATTAGTTTCACCTGAGCAAATTCTAACAATAGACTAACTGTATGATGCATTTATTCTGATTAAATAATAATAATAAAAGTAGTAATAATAACCATCGGACTAACTAACCATGATAATATCAGCAATACAAATATAATAGGTTTTGACTAGTGCTTGCTAGTTAATAACAGCGTTATCTTGAAAACTCTTTTGGGAGTAGAGATTAGGGCTTCAAACAAGACCATTGGTGCTTCACAGTAACATATAGCACCTGTCACCTTTACTTTAAACACTGAATGGATCCGCAGCCATGAGGCAACAAGCAGGTTCAACTTGTTCCTTGTTTATAGTCTGGTTACTACAATTATGGGCAAACACATGTGGTCACTGGGAGATTTGTAGGTCTAGTACACTGCTAAATCTGCAAAATATGTCAAATTTGCCTTTGCTTTTTATTATCCTTTCCTCTTTAGAAGTAGCGTACAGTATAAAATAAAAGGTTAAATAAACTGAATAGTGACACAATGCAAGAAGAGCCATTTAGCCCAAAAAGAAAAATCCCCTTTGAATATGACATTAAAGCATGCCAGCCTGGCACAGTCAAGTCTAACCAATCTGCTTTAATATTTTCCTTCCCTTCTGCCCAGAAATGGGTTCAAGCTTCCTTTCCTCCATTTGAGGCTGTGGGCTATAAGACTGAAAGCAAACACTGAAAGAAAGTCTCCTTTTTTAAAAGCATGCAGCTGAATTAACTTGGGCACATTTCTATACCCCCATCGTTCTTCTTTCTGTGTGATAACCTAAATCTGATATTGTCAACGACCAAGTGCCTCACTGAAGCATTACCACCATGCACTTATTGTAAAAAAAAAAAAAGAAGAAGCTTGCATTATTAATTTGAATAAGCCTGAGTGTATTACCCTAAGGTCAATAGTATATATTCTATAGCTGAGCAGCTAGCTCTCTGTCTGACCTAATGGATGAATATGGAAACATAACACACAGTTGACTCATGTGGATGAGGACTGTGTCCAGAGGAAGGAAACCCAGAACAAGAAAAATCAAAGCCAAGACAACTCTAGTCCGGCCCCAAAGCCAACGGATCGACTGTGCGTATCTCTGAATAATTCATACTGTGGATCATGTTTAAGTCATAAATGGGATTACAAATTTACAGCATTTTTTCCGTATGTTGTTCACTAAGAGGCTGAGTGGAAACAAGACAGAGACACTGGAGCACAAGCGTGTGACCAGCCACTAATTAGGCAGAGTTCAAAGGAATCTTCACTTCTTTAAAAAGGACAATTCTGCCCGTCATCTGTTCTCAGAGGAGATTCAAGGATATCATTGAAGTGTACAGTCTGGATCTTCTCAATTTTGGTGGAAGAAAATTCAGATGAATTTATCTCTATGTTGCCATATTCTGTACATTTTCAATAGTTTGTAACATATCAAATGACATTTTGGGTTGTTGTTGCCGTCATTAACAAAGCTTTTACCCTTTTGTACCAAACACCAGCTGTGCTCTGAAGCTAAATTTACTCTGAAGTCAACTTTGATCAGTCTCCAGATGAATTATTGAGCACGATAGTCAATGCAACGCTAAGATGCACGACGACGAACACCGCAGTCCCTTAGACAAAAGAAGTTGGTCTTCTTTGTATTGCTTTTCATTGTGGGGTGGAGTGTGTGTGCTTCTACGCACCTGGGAGAGCTGAGAGATGAAGATGTCCCATGATGCATCAGGGAAATGGAGAGGGAATGGGCATGAGGAGAAATAGAAAAGAATAGTTACTATACAATTAAAACCATGCCATTGATTTGACCATAGATACAGCAGGTGCCCTGTTCATGATTACCATTCACCAAGTTTTCTTTGTTTTGTTTAATCTTTGTTTCTGTATGGCTATAGATAGTTTCTGAAGAAGAGGGTCAGCGGGACTGCAACTGAAGGCAGAACAAAGAAAACAAACCATATCGAAAGAGGAAGAACGGGTCACAGTTCCGCCCACATTTGTTTGAATGACATAAGATCCCTGGGAAGTGAACAGTGAGCGCTTAGCAAAATCCAGAGGCCGCATAAAGATGCAAATCGAATAGATTCACATTCTTCTATTTACTCATCAGCTGTGTGAAATACAATTAAAAACACTGTCAAATCCAATAAATCCACATGCACACAGTGTGCAAATTAAATATTACGTGTGAATGTGTGTTCCTTCCTTTGTAATAGATGGAAATCCCAGATACTTTCACATTCAAAGGCGTTTCAGAGACCTTTCCTCGTGACATCTCTGCACCACCGTTCCTCTTAAGTACATCTACGCTGTTTATTTATTTATCCACGCATCAGTCCATTTGCTCACTTAGCTTTATAAAGCTCCTGTTTCCCGTTTCATTGAGACCACACACCTGATTCTTTTATTCATGTGACCGTGCATCAGAGGTGCATGCTTCACTTGAAGCACCTGTCCTGCTGACTAAACAACACTCGCAGCTCAAAACACACACTTCGGTTTAGTTGGTTTTAATGCCAAGTCTGTGGTTTAAAATATTGATGAGTGGCATTTCTGTTTGCTTCTCTGCCTCTGCATAGATACCGGGTGTATGCGTGGAGATAGCTGAGAAAAAAAGCTCCAATCAGCAGGCGCAAACAAATGACAGCTGTTAGCTGTCAGTGGAGGGAAACGCTGGTGTCCTGCTGTGTTTACACTGCTGTTCAGGTGATTTATAGGCAGAATGTCATTTTGTTGACAATATTTTTTACATTAATTTCACTTTTTTGTGTGGATTAGTGATTCCCAACCTTGTTTTTACTGAGAAACCCGTCACAGCCCTGCAAGAGGAGCTCATTAACACCCTATGTCATGTTCCAAATGTATTTATTCAAACTGATTTCATTCAACTCTATGAACGGTACATGGTTTTTTTTTGCATAGATAATTATTAGGCAGCTGCCAAATTTTTGCCCGCCTACAGCTCTCGACAAAACTCTGATCGTTGTCCTCATGGAAAACACTATTTTCTACTAACGGTGGATATCTATGATTTGTAATAGCAGTTGACTTATGCATATATGGTGGCGCTGAATCGTAATCAGGACAGTGCACCGGAAAAAGGCACAGCTCAAACTGCCAGAGAGGAAAATAAGAGCCGTCTGTTTTTGCCTGGAATACCTGGACCGTGACGGTGTTTCCGCTGGTAATGTCTTGCCACCACAGCAAACACACTCAACAAAATCACTAAATAAAACAAAAACTTATTTTTGTTTTCCCTGCTGTTCGATGTTTTAATATTAGGTCTACATCGCCAGCTGGCATTTATAAAAAACATTCTAAACGTCAGTCAGCATTTGTGAAAGCCGCTCCGTGCACGTCTGTGTGAACCTGAACTCCAGTGTGAGTCACCAGTGAAACAATAACAATATACTGTGTTTAGTACATCAATATTTGTTGTCATATTCAGGGGATTCATCTTATAGAGACACATCCCTGTAACAATTTGGCTAAAATAAAGTTAGTAAACTACAAAAAGCATGTGTGCACATGATAACAATCATCGCCCTCTCATTTTTAGCCGGGTAAAACCCTGCTCACAGGGTCAAAACTAATTATTGGCTGGGACCAGTAACTTCCTGGAGTCCTCACACCTTGCCTAAAGCTGCCAGATATAATAGTCGTACTGATCTGGCTAGGATCAATACCATAACCCTAAAATATTATTTAATGGCATAACTGTTTTGTTCTGCAATGCTCTCTATATATTGCTGTTTATTATTCTTCATTTGTATCTCACTGAACTTCACCATCTCCTCCTCCTCCTCCATCTCCTCTCTGAGCTCTGCAAATAAGCCTGAAAGCTGAAGCTTTACTGGATGCAGATCCCCTGCTGCCGTCCACATGTCGGCAGCAGAGGCAGAACATGTGCTCCGTACAGCTCCAGGCTGCACAGATACACCACTGCAATACCCCCATGGTTACGGACCAGAACTGCTACTGACCAGCTTCCATATTTGGCTGCGAGTCATATTTGCTTGCAGTATTAACACACTGCTCTCCTCTTCTTCTACCTTTTGACTAAAAACATTTTGTTTTTGTTACATTCTCTGGAATTAAACTCAAGCATTACAGTTATTTAATATACTTTAAAACTCCAATCTGTATGAGTAAGCCTTATTGGAGCTTGTAGCTGGCATTATAGAAGTTGTTATTAATATTCACACATACAATAACCTTGTGTACTCACATTCTATAACAGATTTGATTTGGTATATCTCCATATTACACCGGTCCAGACAGTCAGCACTTTGTGTGTGTGTTTTACAACATGCAGCAGTGAGTCACAAGATGTGATACTAACCACAACACCTCTGTGTTTACTGCCTGACACAAAATCAATGACTGCTGTTTTCTAGTAAAGGGTACAGGCAGCTCCCCGGCTTGTGTCTGACCTTGCAGCCCTATCCAGATGATGTTTCTGTGTGTGTGTGTGTGTGTGTGTGTGTGTGTGTGTGTGTTGTCTGTCTGTCTGTCTGTCTGTCTGTCTGTCTGTCTGTCTGTCTGTCTGTCTGTCTGTCTGTCTGTCTGCATGGCCATGTGTGGTTGTGCTTCGTTACCCAAATGTCGGCTGCCATAGTGACAGAATGTAAAGCCTGCGCTTGCTGACCCTGACCTCCGACCTGTGTGTTTGCAGCTCCTTCACACCGAGGGCATGAATTCAGTGGTTTCATAATTCATATCCTCACAGCAATCGACAAATGAATGAATTCATTGTTTTCCATTCCTACACAGGAACACCAGTGTTTTGAGTGCTGTATACAGACAGCATAGACATGCAGACGCAAGAAATTCCTTTCCCACGTGAGTCCAACTGGCAAGAAGTGCAATATCGACATACAAGTATGAAACACAATGAATTGCTTCTGAATCCATTGGCTATAGGTTTTAGAAGAAAGCCGTGAATGACAATTGTTCTTTGCCATTTAGGTCTTTTCATTATAAAGCACTTTGTGACCATGTTAAAAGTTCAAAATGTTTATAGTGTTAGGGGGCTGAATAGGGGCTTCCTGATGATTAAGATGTGAATTCCATGTGGCCACAAAACCCATGTCTTCCTGTATACACTGTCAATGTCGAATGAAGACAAAATGCCACAAATTTACCAAAAAACCCCAACTGAGGCATCGGCAAACGTCAGCATCAAAATATGCTTCAGACCGAATCGAATTACAAAATGTATTTTTAATTAAGATTAAAGCAAATTTGTTCCAGTATTTCACTTAGTTTTGAGAGTTATATACCGAAAATCTAAATACAAAAATGCAGAATGCATTGAAGACACTAAGTTACATTAAGTTAAAAGATGGCAGGTGATTAAGAAAATGACCATCAGCTTGTGTCTGAGTGCCTCAGAGCTGAGGTCGCGGTTGGCAGTGTGATTCTGCAGTGTCTCAGACCTGCCACACACACACACACACACACACACACACACACACACACACACACACACACACACACACACACACACACACACACACACACACACACACACACACACACACACACACACACACACACACACACACACACACACACACACACACGGAGTCTGTTTTGAATCCATTACCACAGCCAAACACTACCTAATAAACAAGACCAGTAGAGCAGCTGTGAATGTTCCCTAAAGTTATGAGACAAAGTTTCCTCCATGTTTGTGCAATGAGATCCGTCTGTATCTCATGATCCACTTGTTTTGTTTTGTGAGCGAGAAAAGGTGAAGGATGAAATGTGTAGATTGCAGGCAAACGTTTTGTTCGCCAACCGAACCTTAAAGTTATCAAGTTCACCAAGAAATCACAAACGCTGGCAGAATAAAAGCTGGCCATTGTCCTTTTTAGCAGCAGCCAGATTCCCTTCAATTATAGATGATTCTGCTCTCCTCCCTCCCTCCATCTCTCCCATCTCCGATCTCATGATCCCTCATTCTTCTTCCTTTCAGTCCTGGCCATTACTGCCCCTCCAAACACCTTCAGTCCCAGCGTCTCTTTTTAATGCATGAAATCTTTTAATGGCGTTATCCAACAGGAGAATAACGGAGCAGCCAGATGAGATTACATTTAAGCCCTCATGGTGCAGTTTATGTTTAAAATAGAAACAAAGCCACTGACTTCATGGCATTTAACTGCTCTGTCGTCATCAGTGGTCTTGGCCTGGAGGTCACAGACACCATCACTTCCCTTCAAGGTCCTGAACTGAGCTTTTCAGATTTCATTTATAGAACAATACCAGTGTTTTTAAAGTTAGATCATTAGATCATGATTATTGTTATAAATCAGATGGCATGGCAAAATGTATGTATTACTATGGAAATGTCCCCTTATTATTCACTTATTTTGGCCAATTGGGTCTTTTTCCCCCAATCTGTGATGATATAGTTATGATAACTTATAGCTTTGAGTACATTTGAGTATATGGAGTTACCATTTTCTACCTTAGGAATACGCATAACAAAAAAATAACTAATATCTAGAAAACCATTTAAAAGGAGGTTAGTACTTTACCTCTGGAGCTGCAATGTTGAGTGCAGGGTTGGCCAGTTCGAACCTCTCCTGAGATTTCTCTCTGGCCAGACGCGCCGCCTCCTTCACCTCCTTAAACTGCTCTGCAAACTGCGAGTCGACAAAGAAGACAAAAGTTACACTTTTCTGACATGACAACCTGGAAATTCAAATGCACCATACCTACATCATCCTTACAGTCAAGCTTAAATACTTTTCAAGAGCCTCCGATGATGCAAAATGGCAATATTTGCGTCATTGGAACAAAACAGCCTTTTCAGAGGCTGTTTTGGTTAGAAGGGGTAAGACCACAACACTAGTTTCTCATGTTTTCAACACTCCTATAGGGGGCGGGACCCACTGAGGCTACAGACCTATTACAGACCAGTGGTGGTACCTCACTTCAGACTCGGCTGTGAGCGGAACTGGACCAGTCCTTTTATAATAAAGATGCCGCTCTACACTCTGTCCAAAATCTGCTGAACGCCGGTCGCTCCCCGCCGGCCGCTCCCGCCGGCCGCTCCCCGCCGGCCGCTCGCCGGGACTGGGGAGGGGGGAGAGATCAGTGGGAGTCGCCTGCAGAGCTGTACTTTGTATGTTTGTTGTCTTCCATCCACATGTGCCAAAAAGTCACTGTCTGCCTTTTCTCAGTCAAGAAGGCACCAAATTCTAAATGTATTTTACATTTCAACTACATATATGATGAGGTATATTTATGGTTGAATAAGGTTTAATACTGTTAAAAAGAAAAAGGATTGAAAAGGCTTTTTAAAAATGTTTTCTTCATATCTCTAATACATAGATTGGAAGATGGAGTGAATTTCCCAATTTAAGCAGGTTTGATGACAGCTCAATTTGTTGTAAAAAAAATAAATATAAAATGAAGTGTGACAGATGTTCTCTGAAGGTCATGTATCCTCACAGCATAAACTAAATATAGCAGATAAATAAAATAATAATAAATATCATGAAAGTAAGTGTATGAAAACCTGCTTCATGGTAAGAAAAATATCCTGGAGAGGTTTTGTGTTGTCTAGGTGTAATAATCCAGCTGCAGACACTGACAGAATAAATGATGTGTAAATAATGAATTAAATATGGGGGTAAATGGGGCCTCACATCACTCCACTCTCCCGTTCCATAGTCTCTCTCTTCACCCTCTCGTGTAATATCCAATAAATGAAAAACTCTTTTAAGTATTATATTGGACTGTTGCCGAGGTGCGTGTGCACAGCGTTTACCTGCTGCAGCTGCTGCTCCGTGGAGAAGCCCAGGCCGTAGACGGTATTAGCCCGGCTGTCTGCCCACTGGCCAAACTTCTGGGAGGTTTTGGTGAAGGTCATGTTGGGGGTGATGGTGCTGTTGATGATGGCCTGACGCCACAGAGAATGAAAGAAGTCATAAGTAACAACAACAAAATATACACAAATTAAGTCAGTAGATAAATAGCATGATTCTGCATAAAAATACAAGCAGTGCCAGAACAGAGAGGTATATAGAACATTTTGTATTAAATATGCACAACGGAATCCATAAGGTGTTGGCCCCAATATAAATCTGAGGTACAGATAAAAGAGAAAATTGTTGGAATATTATTATATTTTTTTATGATTTATATTTTATAAATCTGCAACAAAGACAAACTCATTAATTCACTGGAGAGCATTAATAATTAAAAGAGAAAATGATTGGATTATAATATTGTTTATGTTTTATATCTTATAAATTTGCCACGAAAAACTCATTCACTGGAGTGCTTTTGTGCTTTTGTTATTCATACTTTATTTTCTTTTAAAATGAATTAACAAATGTAAAATAATTTGTTACGTTTCCTTCAGCACTATTTTTTCACAAATGTCACCCAGGTTTGAGTTTTTAAGTAAATCCACAACTGCATTAGCTGTGATGCACTGACTCTACTGGGGTGCTGCACCTTCAAGTAGTTGCATTTATCAAGCTACTGTCCCCTAAAAACCTCGTTTTGAAAAGGAGTAATTTTCAAGCACAAATATTTCACAATATTCAGAATAAATCATTTAAGTCGCCTGTAAATGCCAAATTCATTGCAGCTCATTATTATTTTTCATTTCCAAGTACTTGACCAGAAAATATGATGATTTGTATCTGATTATCAAGAAGCCAACATTTTGCTGTGTGGCAACACATTACAATAACCAGGATGGTGTTTGATTTGAGTTCCATGGTTTTCTTTAAGATCATTAGCAATAATAAATAACACTGCAACATTAAAACCTCGAGTCACATTTATATTATGTAGTCATCTAAATCTGGAGCCTTGACATGTTGTGTCACTTGTGTCAAACACTGGATGTCTACAGGAGAGATTTGTGTGCAAATAAAGATATCCAACAACCAGGCCAGAAAAAGAGCAGAGTGAAAAACGCACACAAGCCTTTTCTGTTCCAAATGACTCTCAAGTGAACGGACTGATGAGGTGGGGATTTGTTTCCAAATGTAGATTTCTTTGGTCTCTTCTCCAAAAGCCTCGAGTCTCAGGGTGCTAAATTGGCACAAATGGGTGATAACTACAAAGAGTTTTATGCCGTCAGTGTTGGGACTCCTGTGTGTTTTACTCATAGAAAAGGTTTTACTATTCTTGTGGATGCAGTATTAACAATGAAGGTGTGTTATAAATGTTCTGCTGACAATGTTCATCTTCAACCAACGCATCTCTCTTTTATTTGAAGAATATTGGTAGGGAGGCACAGGAGGATATGATACTACACAAATTAAGAGAATACTGTAAGCCGTTGATACTACAATGGGTTCAAAAAAAGCGTGATAAGATCTTTCATGCAGTCCCAGTGCATCACTTTGCTGGCTTTATCTGAGAGAAATACTACAATTATCTTTTACAAAGAAAAAACAAGTTTGTGAGACCACTTTAGAATCAATCATTGTTGGAAAATACTTTTGAAAAGTGTGGTATATAAACATGTATTGGTAACATACTACAAAAAACAATTTCATAACGTATGTTTCTTGACCTGAGAACCAAATAAGTGTTGGTGATGTGAACAAATGAAGCAGCATTTATGCATGTGTGTCTGTGCAGTCACCTTCGTCCCGCCCACGCTGATGATGCGGTAGACGCTGCGACTGGCATCGTAGAAGAAGGACACGGTGACGGCGTGTTTACTGGCCGGCAGCCAGTTGCGTTTGGTGGCCGGGTCGATCTGGAAGACATGAGCTCTGGCGCTGAAGATGGGCTGCTCCCTTTAATAAAAAACAGCACAACCAACATATTAACTTCATGTTACAGGTGATTTAATGTCACATAGGTAGGTCACCCAGCGCCACCATATTTTCAAAAAAGGCCGTATGTCTGCCGAATAAGAGGGGGTTATGTTATCCAAGTCAAGCTACCGCTGTTACCAACACTCCTCTGTGTGTTTAGCAAAGTGTAAGCTGGTTTTCTCTGTAATATATACATTTCCATAGGGCGAGTTAATAAAAATGATCTTTTTTTTATTATGTTACGTCTCCTTATGGCATTCGGTACGCTTGTTTTCCCATTAGTTTGGGTTTTTATTGTCCCATGACCAGCTGCTGCCATTGGTGCAGTAGTCATCTATCAGCTGCTACAACTTCCTTGTAAAAAAATGTTTTGCATTTTATTTCTTATCGCAACGACATGAGCCTGAGGTGTTACGCAACTGATTTTTAAGAGGCATAAATCTGCCTGTATGTCACCCTCGTCACATGTCAGATTATCTGCAGAGAGGGGGCTCCCAACCTAAAGATGAGCAAGCAGACTGTCATCTGTGCAAACTAGCTAATCTAATTGTGGTTGCATTTGAGGATGGTTACTGTCACTGAAACATACTGTATGATCTCACACTTAAACAACACAAAAGAACTCCTGGAAGAACAGAATTCAAAATAATTAACAGCAACATGTCAGTTTCTCCCTGACATTTCATGTTAATGATACAATTAATAATCAGTATGTCAACGGTTAACCACCAAGAGCATTTTTGACCAGTTATGTTTGTGGGTCTCTATAGGTTAATAAACAGGTTATATGTTAACTAATTCAGCTGTTCAGTCAGGAAGCATCGCAGCAAGCGCCATGGCAGAGCCTGGTGTGCGTGTAGCGACCGAAATCATGGAGCTTCTCATGCGGTCTTGCTCTCAGAGCTAATCAAGGCGCTGGCTTGAAAGCAGATGAGTGAGTATTTAAAATGTTTCAATACTTAAATTGATGAGTCATCTTATAGACTCTTCTGCCTTTAGAGAGACCTTCATCTGATAACCATTGGTGGCTGATCAGCTCATATTTGTAGGCTGCAAGTGCAAATTGATCAAACCATAGCAATAAACTTCATTAAAACTGGATGGATATAGTACCCTGAAATGTGGCGGCAACGCTCATTGAGTTAATGGAGAGCCATAGTAAAAGAAGTGCCTCTTGTATGTCATGTTAATTAGCATTTTTTTGTTTGCTTAATTATTATTTATCTAAAACATTAAAAAAACAGCTATCAAAAGCAAAAATATCTGAAATTGACATCCCTAATTCATTAATTACCTTATAATTTATTTTTGGCCTACCATTAATAAACTACAAACTGTTCACTGCCAATCTCAGGCAGAAGAACAGCGTTTACAGGTGATATTATTGGGGTTGTGGTGTGTTACTACACAGTGTAGCAAGCTCCAAAGTTTATTGACCAAAAAACTAAACTAAACTAACTGAAGTGAAAAACAAATTAACTGGAGTTTCAGAACAGCAACGACAAATTGGCCTCATATTAAGACGGAAAACAAAAAATCGTCAAAATATAAGCATGCAGATGCAGCGACCAGGTTTGTAACAAAAAACAGTTTGAGTCCGTGAAACGTGATGGGAATTTCACGCTGAAAACAGATTCTTCAAGTCTCAGAGCATTCAATAGCAATTAATAGCATGAATATAGCAACAACTATGTGTGTACGTAAAGATATAGAGGCATGTCTACCTGAGAAGAAAATTAAGTCACTCTCCTTCGGTGTGTTTTAATTCAAGCTCCTCCTTGCTTTGTTGATGAAGTGTACTTCGTACATTCGTGCATGTGAGCATGCTCCACTGGCTAGCTGCTCTGCTAACGCTGTTGGCCACAGAACTGGAGGACCTGCCCTCCAGTTCTGTTAGTTCTGTCAGCACTTTTGCAGTAGTTTGCAATGTTAGCTCCATTAGCTGTGAGCCTTGAGGAAATAGAACTTCTCCCAATCTCGTATTTAGCACCTTTAATAAGCTTCCTTTGTGCTGCTTTATGAAACAAAACGCATTCACTGAGCTACCCTTTGAGCTATGCAATACTTGGAAAATGGAACAAACACACTGGATATCCTTTCTTAGTACAGTGATCAAAGCCAAAAGGCTACAACATCTGTAACCATCATTAAAACTGAATACCATCATTTTCATCTTTTCTATCTGTTTTAGTGAGAAGAATTACTTGTCTGGGACTTCAGGGACCCCATTCTCCCAAGGAGTGTACAATTATGATAGATAAAGCTATAATTAGGGACAAAAATAACCCGATATCTGAACATGATTGTGTTTGTCAGGAACCTCAAGGTCAATGATGTTCTCCTTGTGAAATGAGGCTGAACATTTGCTAACCGCTAGCAGTCCAATTAGCCATCCTGCTCTCTTTGAAGAACCATACACTCCCTGTAGGGAATAACAGTGGTTAGAGGCTCACAGGGCGATGAGGAACTACGTGGACACTTTCGTGTATCATTACACAGCTAATAGAGTTTGCACAGTGTCATTGTATGCAATGAGCTGTTCCCATTGCGACTCAATTATGTGCTGACATTAACGGGGATAATTCATATGAGGAGAAGGCTCTGTTCTTTGTCTAAGCAAGAGAAATAACCATTTATATAGGTCAACGGTGTCTATATGAAGCATTGTTCCCACTGGGTTTGGTTGGAATTACTGTACATTTGCATACAAACAATCACCGCCTTTGTTTCAACACAGATTACTGAAGCTACAATTGACAATAGACAATAGCAACACCGGGATGCCGATTTTGGTGTCGGAGGATGGCAGAACCAAAAAAAACAAACAATTATTGACTGATTGATGCTACAAATATGGGTCTAAGTTGACTGAACAACCTGGAGTCACTGGACAAAAATGACAGATAGCGAACTCCTAAATCCCCGATTTGTGGTTCACTTAGTTCTTAAGATTTAATTTATTGGCTTCAATTAAAGATATTCTGATAACGACCCTTCTAGTAAAAAGATATTAAAAATAAAAAAGTGATTTGTTAAATTAACCTCAATGGATGATGATTTTGGATGCATGTCTAAAGGTGAATAAGATAAAGTGTTTTGTTTATTTATTTATTTATAATCATTATGTTAATGATTTTGTGAGATTAGAAAGCAAACTACTTTGGCTTATTGACAGACTGGCTTTAGTTCATTAGTTCAGTAGTTCAGCCTGATTCGTTCAGTGCCGCCAACTGTAAAATTGCTTAAAGCCATGCAAGCTCTTTGTATGGATTCTTTATTCATAGCAGATCTTTTGACATATTTATCACGAAAGATGCAATCTGTAACATTACGACTACATTCCAGTTCCAGTGTCCCACTACTGGTTAAACTGGCTCTCTGTCATGACTAACTAGAGCAATGCAATTAAATGAAGACCATGTGTTTCCCTCTATAACGAGCCAAAATGTCTTCCAATAAAAAAACAACAGCAACAACCATAACCATCAACAGGGAGGTGTTCAATGCTGACTCTTACCAAATCATAATGATTTGCAATTAACTTCCTGCTACAGCAATACAGTCGTTGCCGAGTAACATTACATGCAATATTTGACTGCATATTTAATTTGCATAAATGCTTCATGATAAGTGTTCAGACTCTAGTTCTCATGTCACGGTGAGAAATCAGATAAAAACACTGACAGTAATAATGTCGAATGTTTTTTTATTGAAGCTTTACAGACTTGCGGTCTAAATGTTTTGGATGGCAACTTGTTCATTTGTTCTCCATGAAAAACATTGCCACAGCAGAAATGTTCTCGTACAACATGGCTGTTGCTTCAGTTCCAAGTCAATCACTGTATCAAATTTCCCAGCTTGAGCATTTCAGCGCATTAGTTATCATCTCCATCACCTCTAACTGCCACTGTGAAATTGTCCTTGAGCATAGCCATGTTAACAATGTATCATTCAAAATATGTTAGAGAGCGAGACAGAGACATGTGGTAAGGTGCGGAATTTTGAATGGAGGCAGCCCAAGGCCCGTTTCATCTCGCTGTGGCCTGTCTGCTCTCTCTGTGCCTGCAGGCCTGCGAGCCTCGGTACGCTGAGGGGCGTAACAAAGCAGTCGTGACCTGGGAATGAAAACAGGCTCCACACTCTGCTTATTAGCTGGGGATTCTCTCTTCCCAATCCAAAGTGTGTGCAAAGAGCAGATGCTCTCACTTACACTGTGCGACAGACACTGGTGCGCAACAAGTCTTTTGCATCTAAGGGCGGAAACATGAGCAATCCGTCAAAACATTCAGAAAAAGGCCTCCTCACAAACATTGCAACCAGCTACGCCTCCTCCAGCCCCAGCCAGAGGGTATTTTTGACTACAGGGACCAGAGGTCCTGACTTCCACCACAGAAGGCAAACATGTTAATCTCCCTCCAGAAGAACAGCTAAGAACTGTTAAGCCTTTTGCAGTTTACCTGCATGTTTCCCTTGTGTTGCTCTATAACACTGTATTTTCTTTTTGCAGTAAATCATTTTGAATTTCATATTTTAACATTACATTTTACATTCAAATTTTTTACAGGCCAATAATAACGTTTTTTTTTAAACCCATGTTGTTGCAGTTTGCGACTCAAAAATGTGAATTTATATTCAGTACATATGAAAAAATAAAGCAATGTACATCTGTTCTTAATTTGTTCCTTTTTTCTCTCTCTTAAAAGAGAAATTAAGAGTAGTAGTACAGTTCAAATCTTAATGATACACCACTCTATAAGTGAGGATTGAGAGGTTTTTTTGTGTGTCAGTCTATACATTGTTACAAAATCCTGAGCATTTGTTATTCTTTCTTAACCTTAAAAAAAAACATTTTAAATAACAATTTGCTATAAAAAACAAAGCTTAGTGTAGGAGGGTGTGATCTGAGATTTGTGGTAAACACATTAATCTCAGTCACAAAACACGAATCAAGTAAATTAAGACCATGAGAGTACTTAATTACGCTCAATAAAACGAATATGGCTGCATAACTGATAATCAGGATGTTTAAAGGCAATAATCCAATAAAGCCTAAAATAAAAAATTATTAACATAAAAGTAAAAGAGCTTCTGTCAGGATTTCCCATTCTATCATATTCTCATCTTAATGAGAAACGATGAATGACTGCTCATCAGCTCCAAGCTGTGGATCACACAGAAATGAATATCCTGTCAGTCAAGTGGCCCATCTTGACGCTGCTCTGCGAAAAGCTCATCAAGCTAATCAGCTCTGACAGCGCGCATCACGTTGAGGTTTGATGATATGAGCAGATAAGAACTGGATTAAATTCCTCCCGAGGTAAGGGACAGGAAACACTTCACCGCAGCTCGACAGCCACAGAAGCCTGGTCTCAAATAATCAAGAGCAGTAGGGATCAGTGTAGTCTGAAGTGGTACTTTACCTGATCCAGATAACATAAAACTGCATAGTCCTTCCTCAAAATCAGTAATGTGAGAGGAAAACCCTGCAAGACTAGAAGGAGACAGCTACTCCTGACGACTGTCATTAAAGCGTTCAAACAAATGTTAAGTCAAAGAAGTCAGCCTGACATATCTAACCCCACAGGAGTACAATTTGCCAGATTTATGTGATTAAAGAGCACGGTATGATCTCAATAACTCCACTGGTGGTGTAATAGCATAACACCATTGAAGAAAAATATGCACGTGGGCCAAAAGTGAAAAAAAGAAAACGCATTCAGCAACATTATTTGATCATTACTCAACAGCAGGGCACAAAGGAGGTCTGTTAAGCTCCAAATAAAAAGTTGTTTTCTCTTTTTAAGGCCATGCTTTGAATTTAAGTAAGTAGTTATTTGAGCAGGCAGAGTACCTCTAAAAAGGACTGTAAATATTAAGGAGCATTAAATGGAAATACACAAGTAACATACAAATACCCCAAAGTCTACTCAGTCAATGTGTTGAGGGTACCACCTCCTGCTGTGAGCCGGAGGACTAAATCTAGTGGGGGTCAGCTGGATCAATTATCGACAATCTATTCCAGGTCAAAAACACATCTGCCCATTACCCCAAGGTCATAGTGTCCACACTCACTACTACACGGTTCTTAGATCAGGAGGAGGACGAGGGAGAGATAAAACCACCTCTGTGTCACTGTAGTGCTGACAGTACATGCAGATGAACGGCGCTCAGCTTCTCTCCCCGCCAGCAAAACTCCGTCGGCCGTTTCGTGTCATCCAGTGGACATTCATCTGCTGTACTGCCTGCGCTGCACAACTAAAAAGGTCGTTTGACAAACCCATCACATCAACATGTTTCTCTCCTGGAGAACAACCTTTTGATTGGAATGATAACAGTTTTTAATGTCAATTATTTTTCCACTTAAATCCATTGTTTGGTCTCCAAACAATCAACAATCATCTCAAATATATTCAGTTAATCACATTAAGTATGTTTAATAAATTGCTTTAACAGAGAAGACTCTGCCTAAGTAGTGCTTGCCATCAAATTACTAAATGTCAATTATAATAAAATCATTTTCTCTCCAAGTTCTACTTTCTCTCTAGTGGGAATACCAGCTCAATGACACAACTTTAAACTTACTTTTAGGAAAGCTAGTTTCGTTAATAAAACTCGACAAGAACAGCCGTTTTTCCCCATTAATGGAGAACAGCTTGTTCTCCTTGAGACTTTGTTATTATTATTTGTATTGTATTATCCTCAAGAGTGACTCAAACCTCTATGGGCATCATTCTGCACATCATTGTATTCATGCACCACACAAGTCACAGGCATCCGTCACCGCTGGATCATCTGATGACAACCGGCGAATTTAAAACTACACTTTCTGTCAAAAAGAAAAACTTCTTCTGAGAGTTTTCCATAAAATAAATTTCTTTGATATTCTGCTTTTGTCAGAGAATGGTAAAGTAAAGCAGCCAAGTCTGAGCTGATCGTTTACGTTTCTTTAATCCACTATCCGTCCTCTATATTCCCCTTAAAAGCAAACGGCAATAACACCAGATAGCGTCGGTGACACGCAGCCCTGAGGCATTCGGCTGCACCCCACCCTCATGATAAATTACTTGGCATGAAGCATTCAGATGAATTTCAAGGTTACATAAAGGATGAGCGAGCTGATGAAACGCTGGACCGAGGCAACCAAGCAGCCATGCTGGAAAGGCTTGTTGAGCACTCAAGCGCTGTCTCAGCTTCACACCATACAGATGAAAAAAAATCCTCTCAGGGAAATATTCCAACATTATTAGAGGCCATAAACAGAGGGACTTCTACGATAGCTCCATTTGGAGGGGCTGGAAGACAGTATGATGGGTGAGCTTTGTATGGAGAGCCATCAGAGAACAAGACGGCCCTAATACACTTCCTCTGAGCTACGAGGCTGCATTCACTGCATGCTCAGCTTCAAATTACTGCTCCGGATCTTTGATAACAGTTCATTACCTCCTCTGGAATAGAAATCACATCTCATCTAGATAGAAACTGACAGTGATGCCGGAGAGACACGAGCCGAGTTCAACTAAACCAAGCAGCTAGAATATACACATGGTTTAAAGGGACAGTGAGCCCCTTACATGTTCTAGATTGTTTTGGTATTTCATGTAAGAACCATTTACTTTCAGCCATAGTTCCTACATCAAACTGGTCACAACCACCCTCTATGGATCATTTTAAGTGACCAGGTCATGATTTCTGGAAAGGGACATTGCCATCACATTTTCCAAATGATCTCCAAAACTAGGCAATGCAAACCAAAATAATCTAGATTGAAAGACAGCACTACAGGTAAGAGGAAAACAATGTATTTTTATATGATTATTATTTATCAATAAGTTTTATGCACCAGCCAACCAGTCAAGTTACAGCCACCTCTGTCCAAAATCATCTCCATTTTATCTTATAGAAGAGTTTGTGCAATGTCAGACAGATGCACAACTAACAGAGTAAAGTGCACCAACTGCAGAAAAGATGGATAAAACATATTTAATAATCCAATGGGATCAAGTGCTTTTGCTAAGAACAGGAGGACATTCTGGATCCTGGTACATTTCTGTTTGCTAGCATAAGCTAGCTTGATAATGAGTAAGTTAGGGCTGTGAGTGATTCATACCAATGACAGCTACACTTGATTATATTGGTTTGGCTCAGTAGGTCACATCCTAACTAATTGCAATTATCAGCAATCGCACTCGCGTTCTCCAATCAATCATTAGTATGAATCACCCAAAGCGCTAACTTACTCATTCCCTAGCCTAAAGAAGGCAGTAAAATCAGTTTTGCATCCTGAATGTGGCGCAAGTCACGGTGACCTTTGAGCACCAAAATTGAATCACTTCATCCTTGAGGTCAGTCCAGGTGGATGTTTCTGCCAAATTTAAAGAAAATTCTCAGATCCTGAGATATTGTGTTCCCTAGAATGGACCAAGCAGACGGATACACAGACGTACGCATGTACGGATGATTGCTCTTATAATGCCATTGATGACAATTAACACGCTTTATAAAAGCAATAGGTTGTTGTCTTTATATCTCAGCTAAAGAGCGTTGTTCAGCCCAAATAAAGATACAATAAGTATCATTCATAATTCTTAATCGGATGAGATTTGGTTTTACATATAAATCCAAATACTCTCATACTGCTGATATATACCTTTTTGACAAGCCAAGAAAATGCTCAATGTATTTCTTATTCAGTCAGTAGTTCTTATTCAGTCTGTAGTTCTTATTCAGTCTGTAGTTTTGCACACACACCACACACACGTTGTGCTGCGTGTCTTTGCCCCAAGTCATCACTGTCTAATCCTCTGTCACAGCTCTCCTCTCTCCTCTTAACTTCAGCACCCATTCAGCACCCTGAATCTCTGATCTATGAAACAGAAGCTGCGCCCTCCTGTCTGTGCCCTGCAGTCACTCCCAACCAGTCGCTTATGTAGTTGAGAAAATACCCATCAAACTGCCAATAACAGAGCTCCATAAGCTCTGCGGACTGTAAATAGCCTGGAGGGAGGGCAAAGATGAAAAAGCTTGCCAAAAACCCGAGGTTGTACCTAAAACCTAAATGCTCACACTTGAAAAAGCAAATCAGAAAGCCCGCAGGAGGTCAGATGGGGGGGAGGTAGCTAAGAGGCTAAAGCCCTGATTAGGGCTGCACAAAAAATCGTTAAAAAATCGCGATCTCGATTCACACATACACGTGATCTCATTTCTACACACGGCGATTCTGAAGCATTTTATATCTCGAGCTGCATCACAAATGCTCCTATTTCCTTCCGGATTTTTTGAAGCGCCCCCAAACGCAGCACTGCCGCCCCTCAACCTATGGTAAAGCGTCTTTACAACACGTGATTCAGTGGAGGAAGCCGCCTGCAGTTGAGTGTTTGGAAGGAGTGAAGGTACGTGCGGTGTTTCTCCGCGTCCCATTCATTGCGCCGGGCTCGACTCGCCGCCTCGGGAACGCTCGCGAAAAACCTTCTAAACTGAATGTTGTCGATCTAAAATAAAGACAGATTCAGCAACTGCATAGCTTATTTCTCGCTTAAAATGTTTTCAGAAACACCTTTCGGTGAACTATTTCCGTGAAATAAGAGAAAGTTTCCAAACGAGCCGCCATGTTGGTCTGCGTGAACTCCGGAGCAGACAGGACAGCAGTGGAAGCGATCGACCAATCAGGTGCAGCCATGAAGTGTACGCGTGATTGTATGAAGGAGAGCGCCTGTCAATCATCCTCTAGTGGCAGCCCACCGAGCGTGCAATACTTAAAAATGTTTTTTTTTTTTTTTTACTTTTGTAAAAATTACTTATCTTCCAGTGATAGAACTACTACTATGCCTCTGCCAAAGCAACAAACGTTTTTTGTTTTGTTAAAGTGCAAGAGAATCGTGATCTCAATTCTAAGCAAAAAAATCGTGATTCATTTTTTCCAGAATCGTGCAGCCCTAGCCCTGATTATGCTTCCGCGTAGTGATCACGCAATGGCAACGCAATAGCCACGCAGTTGCTGGGAGACCGTGATGGTTCTGCGTTGGGTTTACGTGTCGAAATGCAATTCAATGACACACCGGTAGAGGGCGCTATGTTTTTTGTAAAGACTGCCCGACCGACCGAGACTCTTGACGTATATCGTCGTTAGCCTCGTTATAGCCTATTTGTTTACTTTTCGGCTTTAAACATCCACAATTTTTTAGAACTTGGTGTTTTATTTCTTTGTGCAAAAGCGACAAGGTGCAAACAATAAAACGAGGTGAAAACAATAAAAGTAGCCTTTTAAAAGTTTAAATGGCGGTGTTTATGAGTGGAAACCGGATAGTGGTCTCCAGCGGATGTAGTTAGCAGACCAATCACAGCCAATGCCGCTGCATTGGTGTTGCGTTGGTGTTGCGTCGCCTCGACGTGCGTCTAGGATTTTCGGGAGGACGTAAGGGGGGTCCGCAAGGACGTAAGGGGTCCGCAAGGACGTAAGGGGTCCGCAAGGACGTAAGGGGTCCGCAAGCCCCCTTGCGTTGTGTCGACGGGGAAGCATAACTTGGGCTTAAGAGGCTAAAGTAAGGGTCAGAGCAAGTTAGGGCTCTGAATATTCTAAATTTGAATATATATATTCAAACAGTAAAACATACTATTTCAGTATGCCAATTCATATATTGTTGTGGGTGGGGGGAGCAGTGAGGTGGCCGTCTGCCTCACACACAGTGAATAACACACATTGACCCATAATCCTAGAAAAAAAAAGAGTGCATCAGCTGAGCATCATTTTTCACCACCTATGCATGAAGACAACAAGAAATTGGGACCCTGCTGTGGTTTTAGAGCCTCTGCAGACTTCAGGGTGTACAATGACAGAAAAAGTTTTTTCCCCCCCACACTTTTCTTTTCAGCAGTTTCTCTTTGTTCCCCTCAAAGCATTTCTCCTTTAAGGATCCGCTTCCTCTGACCTCTGAGAGTAAGCCGCCTCGTGTCCACATTCCAGAGCCAGTGAAAGTGTCTGGTCCAGTCCAGCAACATGACACGCCACAACTACATACTAAAATAGCACAGCAAGGGGAAACACTAACTCACACTGAAACTGCCCAACAAGTCACCATATCTGCAGCACAGACCACAACCCAACACATATGCAGAGAACGTTTTTATCCTGCTTCGTTAAAGCTTTGTAAAGTAAAACCAGGATAATCGTTAAGATGTAGGCCAACTCGCCAGGCATCTTTTACAGTGCAGCTCCACAAGTTTTTACTTGACAAAACACGTGAGTGCCGGTTATGTAAAAAGACAACATGGCACTTCACTTATCTGCAAGTCAACACTTCTGACTGACAACATACTGCTGTCTCACACCGTCAAGGTGACACAAAGCTGGATTGTTTTCTTTATCCAGCATTTGAAGGTCATGGAGAGACAGAGAAAACAGGACGATCTTTCTTCTCAATCCTTCAGTCGCACTGTTATTACTCTCATGCCAATAAAACTCAGTGAAATAAAGTGAATAGAGGGAGAGTGAGCCGAGATTATTATTCGTGCAATTGAAGATGCCTCAATTAAGAAGCTCTTCTCCCCACAGAGCAGCTGGTTTCTCCTTGGGCGAGGACACCCTTAACAGCTTTCATGGCATTATTGCTGAAGATTAACGATGATGTCCCGCTGAAATCAAAGTTTAGATACCCTCTGTGCTGGAGAAGGAGGCATATTATAACAGTAAAAGAGATGATATGGACAGCAAAAACATCACCCTCCCATATGACTCTTCTGTAATTATCTAGATCAGAGATATTCTTCAGGGGGTCCGGGACCACTAGGGGGTCCGCAGAGATACAGCAAAATGATTTGATCCAAAACTTTTTTTTCCTCCTAAATTTAAAATATTTCCAACAATACACATTAATATTAATATAACATCTAATAAGCAAATATTAATGGTAATTTTGTGTTAATGTGAAATTGTGATGAAGAAATGCCACTATAGAATATGATTTATAAATATATGAATCTGTCAACAATTGGCTTGGCATTGTATACATACATAACTACAAAGTACCTTTATACATGGATTATAGGCTGAACGACTCATTATTATTGGCCCGGTCGAATAAGTAGCACAATGTTATATGAACAGGGTGTCCTTCCACTGTGTCACTATCAGCCAGGGGGTCCTTGGTCTGAAAACCGTTGAAGACCTCTGATGTAGACAGAAGATCATAATGTGAACTGGCTCGCCACACACATCTACTGCATTTCAACAGCTGTAACAAGTGGTTAATCAGCTCATGTGTTATGAGTTTCAGAGTTCAAGCAACAGTTCCACATTTGGAGTAATCCGGTTCACTTCCTTTTTACAGATGAGAAAATTATTGCGCCATGTTTTTAAGACGATGCTACAAAACGTTAAAACGTACATTAAATCCAGCTTTACACCTGAGAGCGCCACATTTAATAAAAGAAAACATTTAAGTATGCTTTGTTGACAATGCCTCTCTCTTCCACAATTAAATACTTTTACCATGATGTATTGTGACAGTGCTTTTAATAGTTTTCTATCTAGGGTTGACACAACGGTGCTAACGGCTGAGCCGGCGGCTAAGCTAACGGTGCTAACAATGGCGACGTTTTTCGAGTTTCAATGTCAGGGTGTTCTTATAGCTGGTATCCGCTTGTGCTCGTTGACTCAACGAAACTGAGGGAAAGTTCTGTTATATGACACTCTAGTAGTGAGCCGGCTATTTTCCGGCATTTGGCAGCCAAAATGAACTTCAGAGCCCTCGCGAGCCAAGGAGCCCCGCCCCCTTCTGCGTCACAGTGATGCTGCTGTGCATTATTAATATTAAAAAGTATTTTATTCTAAAGTGCGTGAGCAAGGACAACCACCTGAGCAAACAGCAGATGTTGGGTTTATTTATTCTGTCACTTTGTTTGGGACGATTTACTCCGAGTGAAATAACTGAACAAACTCTTATTTTATTTCAGAAGAGGATTCCCTGGTAACTGATTTTTTTTTATATATATCTTGTCATTTATTGCAGGATCCCAAAAAGTTGTGTGTTTTTATTGAACTTTATTGGCCACTTAGATTGGAGTGACTATTATCAGGACTCTCCTGTAAAAGGACATTTTAATCTGTTGGGTGTGGCTTTACCTCAAATCTTGTAACTGAGTGTTCCTTGTTGCTCTGATTATTGCTGGCTTATTTGCTTGCATTCTGTGTGGTGGTACTGAATTCAGAGAAGTGGATTAATGATATGGAGCACTGATACATCGGTCCATGTGGGGGATTGACCATAAAAATAAAAAAAACACTGAAATGTCGGCTGAAACTGCGGCTGGCATCCCATGAACATAATAGGCAATCCGCTACATGGATAAATTAATTTATCTTCATTTCCCGAATCGACTAGCGTTAACACCATTCCGTTTGTTTGAACCAATCTCACAGCATCCAATGAAGTTTCAGGAGACAACCAACACCTACTTGTTTAAGTTTAGGACTTGAGACTTGAGTACAAACACCTGACTCTTTGCAAGTCACCAGGACTTGCAAAATAATGACTTGGTCCCCCCTCTGACATATAATGTGTTCAAAGCACTCCCTTGGGTCCCCAGCAACACAGGACTTTTTAACAGTTGTAGTTATATTGAAAAATCACAGTTTGACATGCAAAACAGCTTATAAAATAATGTGCATTGTATTTTATAAGCTGTTAAATAGATGAAACAATTGAACAGTGGAGTGGTGGAGCTGCAATGAAGCAACTGACAGGACGATATGATGAGTTAGACACCAGACAATGACAACACATCATGACAACACGAAACCTCGACGGTCAGATCTCACAGGTAACCGTACCCACAGACGCCAAGGAGGATCAACACTATGGGGATGTGATGAGGGTGGCTTTTGTTCAGGGGCAAATAAATGTTTGATGCAGTAGGGATGGGCGGACTGATCTCCAAAGAATCAATAGTACAGGTAGGCCTGCTGATGTTTTCTTGAATATCAAACAGTCAAAGAGAATAAGACTTCTTCATAAAAAGCTGCCATATACTTAAATTTTATTCAGATTGTTTTCCCTATATGCAGAAAAAGTAATAAATTATGAATAAATACTAATAAATCCAGTCCAGGCAGCATTTATGCAGCTTTTGCTGACGGAAGGTACGGGTATTAATAACCGTCATCTCATGCTCAGTATCATTTGGGAGGAGATCAAAAATGTAACTTGACTTTAACGCCCATCCCTGCCACGCACAACCACAACACAGACGACGTGGGTTTGTACCTCTCTCGATGTAGCGGGAACATTTTACAGGTCGCAGTCAACACCTCTGCAGCGGAACAAGAGGAGCAAATAATCCATTAAGAGACAATAACCTGAATCACTGCAATGTTTGGACAGAGTTCATTGACAAAATAATATATATATATATATATATATATATATATATATATATATATATATATATATATATATATATATATATATATATATATATATATATATACATATATATACATACAAATATTGCACATTGCTGTTCAAAATAATGGGTCGACAGAGGAGTCTCAGGCCAGAGGCTCCTCAAATGTGACCAGATATGCAGCCTTTTTATGCACAAATTTGGAGGTCACCTCTGTGAATCATTCACTGCACTTAGCATCCCTATCCATTGTAGCGCTCATTTGGTGCATTCAGGGGCACCTCTTTAATTCAGAAAATATAAAGTGGCATCTTTGTGTTTACCAGGTATTTGCTTCATCAGAGGACTATTACAGAAAAATAGAAGATCTCCATAAATGAAGACTGTCTCTCCATTAAATGACATATTCCCTTTTCTACAGGGTTCATGGGTTGACTGTCATGGTCAAGTACTTTAAGACAACCCAATTTATTCTCCTACTCAAACTAATTGTGTTTATGGATCTGAAGTGAGTTGATTAAGAGTCTCCTCCTGGTGTTTGCTTCTGTCAAGAGGGTAGAGCAGCTGTATGCCGTCTCCGTCTCGTTTCCTTCAGAACTTTCACTTGGGCCAGGGGTTTGAACTCACCACAGGGAGAGAACGCAGTGTGGATATCTGGTCTGAACTTCGACAGCGTAAAAGCATCAAACAAAAGCCAGTCTTCTCTGAAGAATTTGGACATCCCAATGGCTCCACTTTAATTTCTTAATGCCTCCATGTAAGATCATGAATGTCATTTTAAAAGGAATGTGGGAATTTTGCAAGCAATGTATGCATTGAATGGTGTTTCCTTCCAACAGTCATGTGTGTGTGTGTGTGTGTGTGTGTGTGTGTGTGTGTGTGTGTGTGTATGTTAAACTGGCCCAACATACATCTGATCTCACTGTCACTTTGAAACAGGAATACAGGCAAAACTACAAAAGTGTGTTCACGCATTTCTTCCAAGAATAGCTCCCCCATTAAAGACAATAGAGTACAGAGGGTGCTCTAACTGTTCTCTTTCAGTCCTTTCAGTAGCGTTTCAATTAAAGCGTCACTGAACCGGCCTGGAGGAGGGAGGCTGACAGCACGGACGGACATGGTCGTGTGAGGAGGGCTCAGGTGCGCCTGAACCAAGCCGAAGGCCTGCATGTATAATTCAGCACACACACATACAGCTAATGAGACCGAGCCCAGCTTGACACCAGAGCTTCTCCAACAAACCCACCCCGGGTCCCCTGCACAACCAGGCGCGTGCGTGTGTGTGAATGGAGAACAGGAAATCATATTAACTATGTTGCAGGATGCACGAGTGATCTGGTTGTACGTTTTTTCATGTGACCATAAACAAATCCAGTTTAAAGACACCGTCTATGTAATGCAGTCATGATACTTCAACGTGTGAATTTGACCTTTTTTTTGTCACACGCGTCATTTCGATGTAAAAGGGCATCAGACACGGTCGAGCTCTACGGTTCCCAAATAAAAAAAGGTTCCAGTATGTCGATCAGAATGGAAACAAAAAACAACCCGGTGTTCCATTTTCTGATCGACCGGCAGTTTAACCGGCCACAAGCAGCCACACGCTCAGAAGTCAACACAAAGTTCACTTTTTAAGCATTTCACAATTTGAACTGATCACTTCCAGACAGCGGGAGTGTGCAAACGGTGCACTGAAGACACAAATGCCTATCTTACCCCATGCTCCGAGGATCTGGATGCTGTTTGAGGACTGATTCCACTTTTCTGCTCGCTTTCCAAACAGAGTGGACGGTTTCTTCCCCAACAATCCTGAACGCAACTTACGTTTCCGAGAAAAACAAAAACCAGAAAAATCACTTCCGACTCCAGATTCCCCTCGTTTCGCCCCCAACGCTACTCCTCTCTTCTCAAGTCAGTTGTTGTACTCCAGCCTGTATGCCTTCCTTTGTCCGCGGGTTTCCGCGCCGTGCACACCGCGGATTTCTCGTCCCGGTGCGTAATTACGCACCGTGAATCGTTTGGCTCAGTTCAGCGTGCCGGACCAGACTGAGAAATGTCGATAGAAGTCGGGCAGCAGAGTGCCTTTGGCTCAACCCTCGTCCAGGACTTGTGCTGTGCTCCCCTCCCGCCTCTATGCCAGATCACACTGGGATCCAATTGAACTCATTCGGTGGGACCGTGGAGCCTCTTAAGCGCCATCTGATGGCCACAAGCAAACTACACCCCCCACCCCCTCCTTCTTATCCCCCTTTCCACTTAAATGTCAGATTGTGAAACACTACATCTACAAATGGCCTGCGGATGTCGTAATAGCCCCCACGCCGCGTATTTGATGAGATGCAGCTTAATAAAAGCTCGAATCGTTGAAATTACTCGTGGAAGAACACAATCCAAATGGTTGTTTACTAAAAAAAGCAACAGCAAAGACTCAGTCAGACCGAGAACCCTGCAGATCTCACGTTAAATCAGATATATAAAGCTGTTTAGAGCTGTATTGTAATCCTATCACATAGTGATGGATAAAAACTAATAAATCAACAGCAGAATCAGATAGGTTGCTGCTGAGAGGATATAGGAAAACATAAGACTGGAAATCAGCTTGTAAAATCCCACAAAGCTCATTAAATTCACAGCACTACATTTATATGAAATCCCCACTGGTATATTATGGATTGGTCTAATGATTTCATTCATTAGGCAGTGGAGCATATTTCATAACAATGATTATGTCATCAAATGACTGCCCATCTCTCTGAAAAGTTATGTATTTAAACAGAGCTGTAGAAAACCTGATTAACACGGCAACAATATGACCCTTTAAATATGACATCACAGGACATAAAAACAAAGCTACTTATTTTTTTTAAAGTTCTTTATCTGACTTGATGTGAAACAGTGAACCATAAATGAGCATTAATACACATATGCACATATAAAATCGTTTCAGCCATTTTTTGGAATATAGCAATTTGCCCCAAAGACTTAAAATGTAGAATACGATACCATGGAGTATACTGCCAGTTTCAAAGTGCATTTTTGGAAATGTTAAACTTCCATGGAGCTCCTAATTGGCAATAATATACAAGGAAATATGTCACCCGTTTACTTTTTCCTATTAAAGCTTTGCAACTTTGCCTAAACACTGTTAAAAATCACTGCTGTGTCACACTTAGAAAGAGCTATACCTCATTAATTCATACAGGCTGCGGTTTTGAAGTCACCGCTGATTTAAAATGAACCATTTATTTGCATGAATGCAGGGTAAACATGGGAGAGCGGAGCATCAAATGTGGTGGAAGAGTGATGGGAGCACTAATCGTGCTGCTCAGTGGCCTGTTATAGCAGTGCAGCTGACTGCTGCTCTGTGCTGCAGGGAGGCAGCAGGGAACATCAGATCTCTGCATTACATGCAAACAGCCCTCGTGCTCATTTAGGGAGACACTTCTCCGCCTGTCTGATGCAGTTTGCAGTACAGCTGGACGATCTGGGCAGGATGCGGATGAACCTACTGGCCTCTGCCTTTAACACAAAGGGTATTAATGACTTCTGGCAGCCCCGGTGTCCGCGAGCAGATGGGTTTTCTTGGAGAAGATTTCTTTCCTTCTCCAAGTCAAGCAGTGGCTGCATCAAACTCATATAGCATCTTCTTGTTGCTCATTGTGGCAGGTGGGACAGAACGACAAATCTACAACATGTGGCATCATCTGCAGAATCTAATCTTAAATATTTGAGATTTAAAAGAAAAACTGTTTTCCATTTCACCTCATCGTCTTGACTTTAAAATAAAGCTTGTGAGTGCTTTCCTCTTACAGTAACTCCCGAATTTCAGACCCATACATAAAAATCACTTTCATAAAAATCAGAAAGTGCTTTGAGCCCAATTATTGTAGGTTAGTCAGAGAAACAAATCAGTATGATCAGCAGGAAAGCACAGAGGCCCAGTAAAGACTGGTTGTAGTTCAGGGTTAAAATCCATTGAAACGAGCTGGGGATGTAAAGGAGGCTGTAAATCCACCACAATCAACATTAGCTCTCTTCTGATAATTGCTGAATAAAGATCACTGACATGTGTGCGCTTTTACAAGGTAAAAATTGAGGTCCATAGCAGAAAAGGTTATACTTACACTAAAATTATATTAGAATAAGAAATAAATATGATTTGTATAGCTGTGACAGTTGTTGGGTTTTTGCACATCAGCATTTTTTTATGAAATAAACCCTGAAATAAAGAATCTGACACACGATTCTTCCATCTGAAACTCTAACTTCATCGTCAGCTCCGAGTGGTGAGACTGTATAGCAATCAAAGGTCATAAAGACAAATACATCTACCATGACAGTTTATTCATTCACGGGGGTCTCAATATGAAGCCATTGATCAACAGAAAAGAAGAAAATATTAATAAACAGTAGCAGATAAGACCAGGTGCATGTACCAACACTATGGGTTTTGCAGCACTGAAGGGCAGAAACAGGAGAACCAATCAGATATATAGAACTGTAGAGGATTAGGCCTATATGTGACCCAAATTCTATAATACCGAACAAGGCTGGATTGTACCCCCAAAATCCCTGCTGGGATCTTGTAATCTATACAATATACATTTAATGTTGCACCTTTACCAGCTGCAACATTAAAGTGATGGCCATATTAATGCAGCAATAATTATTATTAAAACATTTATCATTATGAAATAGGCCCTTCTGCATAAAGAGTGATTTTACTTTGTTATCCTCTGTTCTTGTTCTAGTCTGGTATACATTTACTTTGGTGAAATAGCTCAGTAGGCCAACTTCTTCCATGCTACTTTACCAACGTACATGCTAAGTAGATTACGGGGGTGAACTAATTGGTTAATTACCAAAGTAATACTGCGGTTTACGACACATTTTGAATTTATCCAGGACCCCAAAAATATGCTCGTTTCACTCCGTTCGTGACCACACCGGCGTTTGACCAACAGAGGGCAGCAACGCGCCTGCGCTAACTCCAGTCAGCGGCAACTCGGAGAAGAAGACGTCGCGCTGTTACGTAATCATCCAGCGACCGTCGAAGTGATACACGAGGATGTTGTACTCTACGTTAAAATAGAGTATTTCCGCGATTATTTTGCCAAATAAAGTTTGCGGGACTGTTCATCTGGTCCCCAGAACACGAGATAAACAAGAAATGGCCGACTTCTCTTCGCTGGGTCTCTCAGACTGGCTGGTTAAACAGTGTAAACAGCTGGGGATCAACAAGCCCACCCCTGTCCAGGAAAACTGCATGCCTGCTATACTGGAAGGTAAGACAGACTAAACCTTTAAAAGGTTAAAGACATATTACCAGGTCTTAAATGTAAATATCTTCTTAGTGGCCTAATCAGCAGGCCCAACAGTCATCCACATCTCCACTGGAAAACCTGTCGATTTAACGGTCAGTGCTTATCAGACAGGAAACCTGGAAATAAACACAGTAGTAGTCAGCTGTAAAGGTAATTTCCCCCCTCTGACTGCTGCCGAATTTGTCAGAAAAATCTTTGGATCACAAAATGTTTTAAGTGACAATCAAGGTGTGCAAGTTTGTTATTTATTTTATTTTTATTCAACCAGGTTTGTCCCGTACAGATTAAAAAGCTCCTTTTCAAGGGAGACCTGGCCAAAACAGTTAAATATACATTTAC
Source organism: Chelidonichthys spinosus (assembly GCA_029853015.1). Lineage (NCBI taxonomy): Eukaryota > Metazoa > Chordata > Actinopteri > Perciformes > Triglidae > Chelidonichthys > Chelidonichthys spinosus. The sequence goes on from CM056826.1 coordinate 15,666,041, forward strand.
AAACATACAAATTAAGACAAGAACAAATACCATTCAACACACTAAGATTTACATAAAAAGAACAATCAGCGAAGAAACAGACCGTTATGGAGCCTTTTCAGTTGGAACAAGTGTTGTAGATAAGGCAAGATACAATAAATGATCAGATTTCTTTTCGTGGAGTTTGGGATGCTCCCCATGATAAGTAACATGCTCTGAAGGTCAATAAGGCAGAATGTAGAGCAGGTGATTGAGGTTGTTCTCCCTTGCAGGTCGGGACTGTATGGGCTGTGCTAAGACCGGAAGTGGGAAGACGGCGGCTTTTGTGCTGCCAGTGGTGCAGAAACTGTCAGAGGACCCATATGGCATCTTCTGCTTGGTGCTCACTCCTACCAGGTCAGTGCAAGCTGGAAGACCGACTCCACAGTTAGAGGAAACAATCCCCGTTTTAAAACAACAAAACACTTCAACATGTTTAGAAATCCACTATTATTAAATGTTAACTTCATAATTAATTTAATTTTTCATTGAATTGTTTTTATTGCTTTTCATTTTCACATATTCCTAGAAATTATGAGTAAATTATTTTGTGTTAAATTAAAACATCAGTGGTAAATTACTGGCTGTCAGTCCATCAAAAATAAAAATCACAGTGGCTCTAAGTTGAGTAATGATTTTCTAGTCCTTATCATGTGAGACACGAATAACCTTTAAGAGTATAGATAGAAAGCACTGTGAGATATATCTTCCCATATATCCAGATGATGATGCTATATACATCTGATGTCATGCAGGGAGCTCGCCTATCAAATTGCAGAGCAGTTTCGAGTCCTGGGGAAGCCGCTGGGTCTGAGAGACCTCATCGTTGTTGGTGGAATGGGTAATCATTTCTTATGAGGGTCTGCTGGAGTTTTAAAGCCCCAGAGTTGCATTTCTGCTGCGGAAACTTAAATAAAAAAACTCCTGTTGTTACTGTTAAATTCTATCTGAACCTCTCTCCTGTGCTACTGACAGACATGGTGACTCAGGCCTTGGAGCTGTCCAAACAGCCACATGTAGTCGTAGCAACGCCCGGACGGCTGGCTGATCACATCCGTAGCTCCGACACCTTCAACATGAGCAAGATCCAGTTTCTGGTGAGTTCATGGGAGTCCGGTTACTATGCCTGGTCTCCGCTGTTATATACACAAGTCGCTATATTTACACCAGGATATAAATACATTATTATTACAATACTAAAAAAGTGTTTTAATTGAAACCCTGTGAAGCACCAGATTGTCATATCTATCTTTTGTTGTTATTAACTGCACTGAAGTCAGTGTTGTGAATGCTTGACGCTTTTTATTTGTATATGAGGATACTAATAAAGAATTTCTGAATGTTAAGCTACTTTTGTGACATATTCTTTGTGTGTTTGTCAGATTTTGGATGAGGCGGACCGGCTGTTGGAGCAGGGTTGTACCGATTTCACCAAAGACCTAGAGACCATCCTGGGGATTTTACCAGCCAAACGGCAGACGCTCCTGTTCAGCGCCACACTCACTGACACTCTGCACGAGCTGAAGAACATCGCCATGAACAAACCTTTCTTCTGGGAGAGCACATCGGAGTGAGTAACCGGTTGTCATCTAACAGATGTGTATAGAAATAGCATATTTACACATGGACGTTGTTTGCAGAAGTGTGTAGTCTATCTGGAGGTATCAAACTAATTATTTCAGGTCCTTCCTTCGGATGTACGGCACAGTCGTGCATATAGTTGTGTTTGAATGAGCGTTCTGCTGGGTTTACTAACGAGCAGACCATTTGCAGGGTGCAGTTATATGTAGCTACAAACGCATGCAGGTGTATTCAGTGTGTTTATATTCCTTCCTTCCTCCCTTCCTTCCTTCCTTCCTCTCTCCCTTCCTTCCTCTATCCCTCTTTTCCTTCCTACCTTCCCCTCTTCCTTCCTTCCTTTCTCCCTACTCCCTCCCTACTCCCTCCCTTCCTTCCTCCTTCCATCCTTCCTTCCTTCCTTCCTCCCTCCCTCCCTTCCTCCCTTTCTTCCTTCCTTCCTCCCTTCCATCCTCCCTCCCTCCCTCCCTCCCTCCCTTCCTTCCTTCCTTCCTTCCTCCTCCCTCCCTCCCTCCCTCCCTAGAGTAAATATCATGTCATTGTGGTTAACAGGACACGGACGGTGGAGGAGCTGGACCAGAGGTACATCCTCACTCCAGAAAAGGTAAAGGACGCCTACCTGGTCCACCTGGTCCAGAAGTTTACTGACGAGCATGACGACTGGTCCATGATCATCTTCACCAACACCTGCAAGTAAGAAGCCCAGAATTAACTAAACCATGTAGCTAAATCCTGAGTGGCGTTGATTAAATCATTGACTTGTTTTGTTAAATGGTGAGTAGACATTTAGATTACAAGGCAAATCTATGTGTTGTTTCCTCCTTAGGAACTGCCAAATCCTCACTATGATGCTGCGTGAGTTTAACTTCCCAACCATCTCCCTGCACTCCATGATGAAACAGGTGAGACTAGATCGTAGACTACATTTTGCAGTTCTGAACTGAATCCATCACTGTGACAGTGGCCACTGCCTGATCAAAGACAGAGAATGAGTTTTAGTAAGCGTCACAATCAGTTTTAATGGTAATTTCAGTTTGCACGAAATAAGAATTGGACTCTTCTTTGTGTGTGAGAAAGGTGAGAGCAGAGATTCCCTCCAACAAGGTTCTATGTGTCGTCCTTGGAGCTCCTCAACAAGCTCTTGCTGGATGTGGAAATCTTATTGCTGTCATTAAAGGGACAAAGGCAGAAACATCCAGCAGAAATTGTCTGTGTATGGTTTTAAAGCAGGTGAATCTTTATCATCTCCAGAAACAACGATTCGCAAACCTCGCCAAGTTCAAGGCCAGCGTCTTCAAAATCCTGGTTGCGACAGACGTGGCTTCCAGGTAAGAAGCTCCCCTCAGCCTTTTAAAAGTACAACATCTGTAAATTCCTCTTCCGTTTCAGACTGAGAGATTCAGCTGAAGTCTGAAATCACCGTGTTTTGCCATCCTTTCTGTTCTTTCTGACTCGCAGGGGTTTGGACATTCCAGCTGTCCAGGTCGTCATCAACCACAACACCCCGGGCCTCCCCAAAGTCTACATCCACAGAGTTGGACGAACAGCAAGAGCAGGTAAGCTTTAAGTCGTCCGACTGGAAAAACGCCAATGTCACCCATGGATGACATGCTCTGGATCATTATGTCTAAAAGGTTCTCTTATTCTGCAGGGAGGAACGGAGTGTCCATCACTCTGGTGACGCAGTACGACATCCACCTGGTCCACTCCATCGAACGGCAAATTCGTAAGTTACTTGGTTTTAACGACTGCATTAAAATGTGGTGTGATTAGCTACTGGCATTAATATGGCCAGTAGCTCCTCCTATATTACTATTTAATACTTTATAGATGGTCTTTTTTTTTTAACAAAACTGGAAAGGACAAGGCTTCCCTCTGAGGACCAGACAAGAATTGTGTTCTTATCTTCTTATTAATTAGCGCTTTAACTGCCTACCAGGACTCCGAGAAGCTGGAAACGCCAGGTCCCAGCATGTTGAAAGTGTGGTGTATCTCAGTGCCAACTGGTCTGTTTGTGTTTCCAGAGACGAAGCTGAAGGAATATCCTTTGGTAGAGAAAGAAGTCCTGAAGATCCTCACCCAGGTCAACGTGACCAGACGGCAGTGTGAAATAGTACGCTTCTTTATATTCAGTGACCTCTTCAGTTTGTGTTCATTGATTCTCGGGACTCGTTTCAGGACTTTGTTCATAACGGATTCGTCAGAAACAGGAAAACATTTATATTTTTTGACTTACTGTCAGTTAATGCAAGTCTTCAGTCATGCCGTTTAGATTTTTCTCACTAACTTGTAATGTTTTGTCAGTAAACTCTTTTCTTTTGCATCGTAGAAACTCGAGTCGACAGATTTTGACGAGAAAAAGGAGATCAACAAGAGGAAGCAGCTGATCTTGGAGGGGAAGGCAAGTTAAATTCTTTTTTTTTTTTTTTTTACAGACAAATATTTGCTTTTGTTTTCACACAGCTGGCACGTTTTAGCGAAGTCAAGTTTAATGTGCAACTCGATATGAAGCTACAAATCCTTAAAAGGCCTTATGTGGCACTAGTTATAAGTAAAATTGAGACGTTATTAACTATTTAGCTGAACATTTAAAAATTGAAACATACCTCAACTCATGGTAAGTTTAGAATACTAAATGCATAGTAAATTAATCATTTTCTTTCAAGGAAATCAAAAATGTCTTATAAACAACTAAAGTGAGGGCGTAGTTTATTTTTCCAAAAATATACCTGCTACCAACTAAAGTAGTATATGGCTTCTGATTTGGAACCAGCTAATGATAAAATAAATAATAAATTGGCTTTTTTGTTGATTTGTGATCAAACTGCGGTTTCAGGATCCGGACCTCGAGGCTAAGAGGAGGGCTGAGCTGGAGAAGATCCGGACCCACAAGAAGAAGTTTAAACAGAAAATCCAAGAGAGCATTCAGAAACAGAAACATGGACAGCTGAAAAAGAAACTGACGAAGAGAAATCAGATGAAAAAGAAAAAGGCGGCACAAGCAACACAATGAAAACCGCTGTGAAACATGTATATACTGAAAGCCTCATCACTGTACAATATCTGTAACATTTCATGTGTGAACAATAAATTTGAACTCCAATTTCATACCATGAAGACTGCTCAAATTGACAGCCTTTATTGATTTAGTTTTACAAGGAACCACCACGTGATGAAACTTCACTGCAAAGACGTTTTCAAATAGGTAATTACATCACGTTGAGCTCACACTGCCCGTCGATAGAGAAGGTTGGGATGGAAATGTTCTCATTTACAACTGAATCACTTCTTCAATAATCACTCATTCCTCGTGGCTCAGAAGATGGAAAAAAAAAACACCAAAGCAATATTACGGCAGCAGTTTTTTTTCCTTTTCTTTTTTTTTTAAAGCTATAACATGTTAGGATTTCAGTGGAACGGGTCGATATGTGAATTCATTACACACACACAAAAAAAAAGTGATTTGCACAATGTCAACAAAACTGAATTATTTCTAAGTCAATTAAACGTGGAAACATCTACTTGCAACATGATTGTCACATGTCTGCTGAAAAGAGAAGCAGGCGAGAAACGACAGTGGAGTACATTCTTACTGTGTTCAGAAAGAGTCTTTCCTGGAAGAGTAAAAAAAACAAAAAACTACAATCCCTCGGAGAGTTTGAGGAGAAGATACAAAACTCATGACAAACAAAAAGGAAACCGCGTCCGCCTCATTCCTGTCGTCAGCAAGTTGCTACTATAACATATTTTTAGTAAAGCTACACAAAACGGCTAGATAACACCCAACTGATGAACGGAAAAATGAACAAAGCGGCGAATCCTCTGACAAAAGCAACGTTTGGATCAACTCAAGATTCGGGTTCACACAGTTCATCGGGAAGGTTTTTTAGGATCCACGTTCATCTCCAGAGGAACTCTACAAGGAATACACAATGCAGGCAGAACAGCTTTGCACAAATCAAAAGTTCACAGAAGGAAAAAATAAATTCTACCAGCTTTCGTTTTACTCCACAGAGAAGGAAGGAAGGTGGCTATTTCCATCCGCCCGTCCTTTGAGAAACATCCCAGCTGCTAACTCACTGACCTCATCTCTACATGGCCTGATTCTATTAAAAAAATAAAATACAAGTCCTTTCCTGTGGGTTTCCTGAGCCTTCCGGTGTCTGGAAGGCTTTTTTTATGCTGGTAGTTTGATTTTTAACTACATTCATGCTTGTGCTGCAGCCGTTTATCTGAAGGTGATAGGTTATAGGCACTGATTCAGGTTTCTCATTCACTTTTCACTTATCTGCTTGCCATCATCCAATCAGTACTGATGGCATCTCTGCTGTGTGTAACTGGGGTTTAGCTCAAAATCTTTTCATCCACACAGGAACCAAAAGGTTTTTCAGATTACATTGATTTTTTTTTTAAAACATAGGGTTATGTTGACATTCTACACATATTTACTTCGTGAAGTCTTAATTTTTCAACCCCTGATTTATGTGGCTGGGCGATACGGCCATCAGCCTGGCTATATTGCTCGTCGTGTGAACGTTATTCACAAAATGCTGTGTGAAATGACACTGGGTTTACAACTATATCTGATGTGTGGTCATTTCTTGGGACTCATCAGTCCTAAAGCCACATTCCCCCTCGACCTTTTTAACCCCGACAACGACCTGAATTCTTTCTCCAGACTAGGAACTCGTGTCCTTCTCTTCCGCAGCCACCTTCCTTTTTCTACCCCTCACCTGTGGTGGATTGATTGCCACGGCCGCCTGAAAGCCTCGACTACTCTCAAGCTTTCCCCCTTTTGTTTGGTTTCTTTCACCTCAAGCAGGGATTTGTGTGATGAGTGTGGGCAGTTTCACAATCCCCTGAGGAATCAATCAATGCAAAGCATTCAAGCATTTGCCAATCCAATCAGAAAGACATCTGGTCATGAAGCACAGCAGGACATCAACAACCCCTGCTTTTGAAAAAGATTAGAATAAGGAAAAGCCTTCGCTGAAACATCAAATGACATTGAGTTGAATATTCAATGCTGGTTGTGTTTGATAGTTTCAATGACTTCTTTTTTGTTTTTTTTTGCAATTTTGTGCTCTGTGATAAGAAAGGTACTTCAGAGAAGAAAAAAACTGTCCCATGATGATTGCGACATCGGTGGGATTTGCGCATCATGCCTTGAAAAACAGTCTGAAATCCCTGTGCCACTCCACCACTGACGTTTTGTCGACACCACCCCGTTAGAGACCTCGTGAATGTGCCAGCGGTTCTCAAGGCAAACAACAGGTATTTCAATTCAAGGCTCTTTAATCTCAGACTCGAGCACAGAAACCGTGTTTTCATTTCCTCTCCGAGAGGGTGCCTTGACTGCTGCTTTCTTCAGAGGCTGCTGAGGTTTTTGGGCCCCACTCGAAGACCGTTGGTGCCGCTCTCCTCCCATGATAAACCAAATTTAAGAGTTACAGGTTGAGAAACCAACCTACTTTAAGCGTGAGGACTTTGTGTTTCCTGTTCGATGGCCTTCTGTAATCATGGTCCTTGCAAGTTTGGAGAACGAGCTTTCTTTCCTTTCCTGGAGATTGTGGGTTGAAGGGGTTGGCTGGATTATTTTGTTGGGAGTTGAGCCTCATTTGGATTCCCACGAGAGACCGATGAGGTCTCCCCTCCGTTTCCCTCAGCAGCCTGACCACACGCCGCCATCTTCTCGACTTTCTTCCTTCACTTTGCACGGGCATCGGCCCCTGCCTCCTGCTTGTTCACCCGGCCGCTCTAGCCATCTCCACGCCCGTCTGTTCATGCTCTCCTCGTCTTCTACCCTCTTATTTCTCTCGCTGGTCATTGGTTTGGTTTCGCTATCCCGTCGCTTTCACTCGGTGGTGCTTCGGTTGTAGCAGAGGAAAACAGGTATCCATTTTATGTTTTATTATTTCCCAGATTAAAAAGCTGATGAACTAAGCTCAGTTCAAGCCTAGCTCCCTTCTTTCAAGTGACCTGAAAACAAACAAAACAAAAAGTTAATAACCTTTTAGTACAGAATATATAAAAATATATAAAAAATAAGATTTCTTTCACACAAAATAAATTAGAAATAAGTAAATGTTTTTGTCTCCAGTGGAAGAAAATAATGACTTTAATGAGATGGAAATGAATGAACAGTACTATATAGATTAATAACCTTCTAAGTGGCCTTAATGAACCTTTCTGATTATTAGAATCACTTAATGTCAAAGTCATCAAAGACAGTGGATTTCACAGGAGCTGCAGGATAAACTGGAGCAGGAAAACTTGAAAAGGCAAACATGTAAACTTTTGACCGGGCTAGACTTATAAAATAAACAAGGGATTCACATGATAAGAAATTACAAGTCTGACGAAATAACTATTATACACCTGGACTCATTCCTTTAAGTTAGGAAACACAATAACTGCTCTACTTCCCAAGCCTTAAATGTGCTATAATGCAAGTACAAAGTTTTATGCACTTACACTTTAGTACTGTGACAGTCCAGTTACCCCACCATGCTGGTATGCGCGTTCACCCTGGTAAGTCGAGTCCTGGGACAAAGCCACGTCGATTTGGGACTTGAACTCATCGCCCAGGTAGCTGTCCTGGAGGACAACAGGACAGAGACGGCATTGTAGACGCATTTTCAAGCTGTTCGTTATTTATCATACGTGCAACAATTACATAGAACTAGTTCAAGTCTTATAAAAAATATACAAATAAAAATATAAAAATCTTAAGTCACAGGCTTCCACGATCAATGCTAATTCAATATATATAAAGAAAGAAAAGTAAAAAATATATGAGAATTGAACCATAGGATGGTGCACGTTAAAATTAGTATATAACTGTATATATTATATTATATATACTGTCTATTTGATGTCATGTTTCCCTATATTACTCCTTCCTTATTTTTACTGGATTTGTTTAATTCAAATTACGAACGTGACCAGTGCAACAAAACTGTACAGTATACTTCTCCAATGTATTTTTGCATTCTCTCAACAAAAAACCTATTTATGAATGGAAAAGAACTTAATAAAGAAAGGTGTATCATTAATTATCATAAACGTATCTCAAATGATAAATCTTCGTTCACCAAGTGACAGTGAAGTGTTACCTGGGACAGCTCCGGCTGGGAAAGGCCGGGCTGGCTCATCTGAGAGGGCTGACTCATGGAGATGTAGCCCTGCGTCAGCGGCCCCTGGGAGAAGGGCTGGGAGGCCCCATCCTGGCTGGCCTGGCTGTTTGCTCCGATACCCTGGCCGGCACCCTGGTGCGCCGATCCACGGACCCTCTGCCGGCCGCCACGGCCAGGCTTACCCTTCATAGCTCCACGACCTGGATGGGGGAAACAGAGAACTGAGGACTGGAGCCAAAACAAACACAGTAGCCCACCATGGTTCTAATGTCATAATATGTTATTTACACTTAATAAAAGAGGAGCCATGGTCAGTAAAGCTTGGGATATACTGGAGTGTACTGCTGGTGGACAATAAAAAAGTGATTTGGTCCCAGTAACTGGTGTTTCTTTATCTAAACTCGCATAATGGTTTATTCTCCTGTAGTGTGATTGGATTCGTTTTTTCCTGGACTAAAGCTCATTTTTGGTTCATGTAATGGTTCAGTGGACCATCTCAGCGCTGTACTGTACCTCCAGCAGGGCCGTTGGACTGACCCAGGTAACTGGGCGGAGGCATTGGTGGCATCACGAGGTTGAAGGGTATGGGAATATTCATGGCGGCCATGTGACCGGGGCCGGCCCCAATCATCCCAATCTGGTCGTGAGTTTGAAAGTACATGTTGGACGGACGCCCAGCTGAAAGAGAGAACAAGACTCATGTCAGTTTCTCATGAAGAAAACAAGACCAGGCGAGCTTTGTTTTGCAGGACTGTAATGCAGCCGGTTGCTAAAAAAAATTAATAAAAGAGTCATTTATTATCTTGAGTCAAACCATGAGATATTAAACAATTACCTGCGTTGCTGCGGTCGTAGGCAGAGCCAGGGATGAGGGCCTCGCGGGCATCATACATCGCAGTGCTCATGAAACGTCCTCCCTGGAAAACATCACCATTTCATACAGCTGCATAATCCTCAGATTTACGGCTGCAACTAACAATCGTTTTGTCTTATGATGAGGTTTGCCTCCAGAGCATGACGGGTAGTTTGTTTTACTCACAGGGTTGATAGTGTTGACCAACTTGCGGGGCTTGCTAAACTGCATGAGGCTCTCCCGTAGGTTGTTCAGCGGCCCCTCCACCAGGACTTTCTGCTCCTTGTAGTTGTTCAGCAGGTTGTTCCACAGCGGCTGCTTGGAGAGGGCCTTGGGGTTTCCCACGATGATCACACCATACCTTCATTCCCAACAAACACACACAAGACTGTTGCTCAGGGACGGGGCACAAATGTAGAAGAATCTTTTTAACTATTCTGGTTATTGTGTGTAGAAATGTCAGTGGTGTGATTATTCTTACTTTACACACCTACATGGAATGAATTGGAGGCATGTGTAATCTAATTCTCAAGATTGTTAAAGAGTGGATACTACCTGTTCACATGGCAACAACTTACAACAAAAAGCAGGGGTTTTTTGTCTTATTGTCAAAAATAACAGATTTGCATGATTCTTAATTAGCTTCGACATGGAATACATAAAAAGCTCATCATAAACTAATGAGAATTATCCACTGTGAAGGTTTTTACTTGGCTCTGGTCAGCGCCACATTGAGACGACGTGGGTCATTCAGGAAGCCGATGCCCTGGTGCTCATTGGCACGAACACAAGACAGGATGATGAAGTCCTTCTCTCTGCCCTGAAAGGCGTCCACGCTGGCAATTTCAACTTGCTGTAATGTGACGGAACAAGATCAGGGTGAGGAGGAGATCGCATGGTCAAAAACAGAGGAACAAAGTATTTATTTATTTCGGGCATGTCAGTTAAATCATCATCATCACACATCTTTGTTCAAATAATACAATACACATGGCCGAAAGGGAAAGCGGGAGAAGCCAAGGCTTAAATTATTATGTCCAACACCACAGAGCAAACGCTCTAATGATAATTAAATGCTACAATCAATGTGAAGTGGAATCTATTTTCAGCTCAGGAAAGCATGTCATACCTGATAGAGTTTGGTGTGCAGGGAACCGCTGAACTGCATGTACTGGACCAGGTAGGAGCGCTGACCCTCATACGGGGTGATGATGCCGATCTGGTCAGGTTTGGCTCCGGCCTTCAGCAGCCTGGTGGTGATCTTCTCTACGTTGGCAGCCTCCGTCCTTAAAGGAATCAGCATTAGTTAAATAATGTACTGCTCAGTGTTGTGAATGTTACACCTTAAAAGTTAATGGGAGAAGACTAATGGTAGCTTAGGCAACGAGCCATTTGAAAATTATTGGATTTAATTCCTTTGCATCAAAGTTTTTACGATGCAAAACAATCTCCCTTCTCTGGAAGTCCAGCCCACTTTTGATAAGGGCCATTAAAAAAAAATTGACAAGTCGAGGGCTTTCTCCACTATTAAGGTAAACTCAATGGTGGAGAAAGCACCCCCTAGAGTTTGATCTCAGCTAACCCATTCTCAACCACTGTATTCGATAGACTTTGTACATTAGGAATCAGTTAATGTAAATTACACGAAGCAACCAAAGAAAAACTGTGCTGTTACCTGTTAAGGTAGGATGTTCCTGAGCTGGCAATCTCCTCCTGACCCTGAGTCACGTAGAAGAACATTGGCTTATCAGGCTGCGGCCACTGGAAGTCAAACCCTTTCTTGATGCGGTCAGCTGGGGAGAACATGACGATTTTCATTTTAGTCTTAATTATGGCTTGCAGATCTTTATATCTGTCGATGTACCAGCCAGAGTAAAAAATAATGTGCGCCTCCATCAAACCAGATAATGAATGAATCTTGACAAACCTGCAGTGACACCATTTTGCAGGGAGCCCTCATAGAAGATGTTGGAAGGGAAGGCACTTAGAGCCGGGTGCATGCGGTACTGGACCTGTAGGCGGATTGGCCGGATCCCCAGAACCACCAAGCGCTCAAACAGAGACTGTGACAGTCCTGCTTTGGCTGCCTTCTTACACATCACCACAGGACCAAGCTGGCAGTGATCACCCACCAGAATGAGCTGGGAGGAGGAAGATGAGTCACACAAGTTGACAGTTGGTTTAATATAAGAGCGTAATATGAGAAGAAATAGTCTTTTTATTTTCGTATCATTTGTTTTATTCTCAATTGTCACTGCCTTGAATAGAAAGTTCCTTCAATGTTAAAATTGATTTTCATCCATCACTGTTGAAAATAAAGTATGGGCAGTTGCAGGGTCACATTAGTTTTACTACCATGGAGAGGGTTGGGGACTAGTTGTTCTTTATCTGTATGTGTGTGCATGTTTACCTGCTTGGCTCCAAGCACCACAGGCACCATGCACTCTGGCTCAGTGGCCTGGGTGCTCTCATCAATCAGGATGGAGCGGAACTGCATCTTGGCCAGACGAGGGTCTCCGGCCCCAACGCAGGTACAACAGATGACATCAGCATTCTGGACAACAAAGGGGACCGTTTGCAATCATTTAATAGAAGCCAGGATACACAAAAGGGTCTTCTGCTCAGATTATGATGATGAATTATCATCCTGTCAGGTGGAATTGGTTCTATATGGAGATTACTAATGCAGGTCTGTGTTGTTGTTTTAATCACAACACACAGTAAGGATATAGCACTATTACACTCATTTCAACAGTCAGAATTAGTATGGAATTGCTTGGCAGAAACTACTTGTTGCATTAGCAGTGCCTGAGAAGCTGTAGCACGCCCTTTTGTAATCATGGTTCAACACTTTGAAGCTTCTCCTCACCATCAGCAGCTCCCTCTCAGCTGTGCGCTTCAAAGCCCTGTAGCGTTTCTCATCAGCAGATGACAGCTCACCAGTCTCATCCTTCAGCTGCTGCAATTTCTGAAGCTCCGGCATACTATGGAGACAGACACATCCGGCTGACTACGGCAAACACGCACTACAGTTGTACATGACTAAGCTAAAACTACAATAACTAGCTTTCTATTTCTTTTTAGATGCAGAATTAGACAATATAGATCAAAAGTACCAGGAATCCTGACAAGAGTGAGTATAGGTAAGAGGGGGTGTGACATTTGAGGTCAAAAGTGACAGGACAAGTGTTAAAAAAACAAGCTGCTCGTACTTGACTGACTAGTTCTGAAATAAGCTTTTGTACAAAGAAGAATTCAAGTATCGATAACTTTTGAATCCAGAGTAAATTTCCTACACGCCACTGACCTGTCCATGTTGCTGATCTGGTTGTGCAGAGCCAGGAAGGAAACTGGTGACTCGATGGCCTCCCTGCTCTTGGCACACAGCCTGACAACCTTCAGTCCAGTTTTGTCAATCTTCTCAGTCAACTGATCGACAGCAATGTTACTGGGAGCGCACACCAGAACTGGCCTGCACACGTTCATACAGACACACACGAGTTAGGACAAGAACGGTTCCTCAAAATACAGCTAGAACACAAATTAGAACATTACGTATTTCTAGTATTAACTATTAACTTATAATAAAAAAAAGGTATGGTGTACCCGTTGCCTTGTCGGGACAGGTGGTAGACAATAGTGGCAGAGGTGACAGTCTTCCCAGTGCCAGGAGGACCCTGGATCAGACTCAGAGGTCTCTGCAGTACTGTCTTCACAGCGTAAACCTGAACATAAAGAGAGGATTCATCATGAATTGTCGCAAATATTTCTTAGAATCCTGGGACAAAACACACTCCACTCACTCTACTTGCAATAATGATGATGTGAGAACTAAATCCCACATTTAAACCAAATCAGGTAACATGCTTAGCCCACTTAAATAAAGGATTGTCCTACTAAGTCACATACTTCCTTTGTTATTCAAATGTATTAAAAATAGCTGAGCTATATTGATAGAAAATGTATGTGATAACTTAAACTAAATTAGTCAACTAAACTCATACTTTTTCCTGCCATCAGGACACTTAAGAAAAGTAAGGCCAAAATAATAAGAGGAATCACAGGGACACAGTGTTTGATGAGGTCTGACCTGTGAGTGATTGAGGTCGGGCAGGCCCTGGGCAGTGAAGCGCTTTGGCAGCTGGCACTTGATGGTGACATCCTCGACCTCGTGGCCCAGCAGTTTGTGGTAAATGTAGCCAGACACGGAGGTCTCGTCCACCGCAAATGTCTTCAGAGCGCTCTGCATCCTGCAGCAACACAAAAGTGAGTCAATTCCACCCATTTATCAGTGGACTTCTGTCATCTTTACTTTACAAATGATAGACAGATTTCTACAAAAGTACCAACTGTAAACAATGCAAACTATTTAGTTTCTTCACATTATTTAGAATAGTAATAGTAATAGGATGAATTAATAAGGGCTGTAAAATGAAATGTTCCAAACAGATTAGGAATTTGGGAGTATAAAATGTCCTCTTACCTATCAAAGGATGTGGATTTCCACACAAAGTCCACCTGGAAGTTGTGGGGGATTTCCACCGGCGCTCCAACGCTGCTTCGCAACTCAATGGCAATTTCGTCACCATAGTCTTTGAAACAGGCTGTTAAGGAACGTTATGTCATCTCTACTATTCTAGTTTTATTGTTAAAGCGATAGTTCAGTAGATGAGGAGAGAGACCCATGTGTATTACTGTATATGTCTGAAAACTCAAGCAGCAGACAGTATGAGACTCAACAAATTAAGTTGCTATTTGTATTTGTATGACCGAAAGTATTCGAAGAATGTTCAAAGGAATGTTCATGATTGTGAAGTTGAAGAAAATGTTTGAGAACTACTGCTGTAATGCAATGGATGACGCATATGGAACAGTGTAACAGTGTAAAGGATACTGTCTGGAACTTTGATGACGTGACCGATGCCTTTCCACAGCGGGGCCAAGTCTCCCTTGTACCGCAAGCAGATCTCGTCACCTTGCATCAGCCGCATATCTGGGATTGATACATGACACCAGTTAAGACACCGTTCTGTGCTCAAAATGACCCACAAATAAACTGAGGAGGGTGGGCTAGTTCATAAACTAAATGATACAATACCGTGCACGGACAACAACCCACAAACAGAGGCAAGAACAAAACCAAGCACACATGCCGCCAAAAGATGCAGGGTTGGGGAGGTTGCGTGCAATTCTCAGGACTGAAGGGAGATGGGGGGGGCTCTATCTGTACCACAGAACCACTGGGAGGAAGTCAAACTCAGAGTATTACCACCTGAATCCGTCTTGGGCAGAGTGAAATAGGCAATCCGCTTTTTATTCAGTCCCAGGTCCCACCTGACTGTTATATTGTCTTGGGTCTGCAGAAGAAAAAGAAAAAAAAATACATGAACATAAAATCAACTAATAATAAAGAGGCATTATTTGGCAGGGAGATGGGCATTGGCATTATTTTAGCTTAAGCAAGAGTCCTCACAACATGAATGTGGTCTGGCACAGCTGTAGAAGGGGATGAGGATCATTGTGTGCCTCACTTTTTAGGTGCCCAGTGAGGTCAGAGCATAACAATAACATCATATATGTATATTTGATAACTAGGTTTCTGAGAACACTTTTATGTCACCTGAACTGCTCTACATTTGGACCATGGACATTCAAGGAAGAAAAACACTGTTTTATGGGTACAGCTCCCGTCTCTTATTTGACTTTCATTGCTTGAATAAGAAGTAATCAACATCACTGGGTTTTTATACCAGAGTTTATAGAGATAACAGATTAAACTCTAATGAATCACTCCTAGGTTTTATGTTCTGTTTTCTGGTTAGCCATCATCAAACATCTGTGTTAATCGTAGGACTGAACAACAAAAGGACCATAAATAACCTAAGTAATTCATGATCTGTTATTTCCCCATTAACTTTGATTATGGAGGCCATTTAGTCATATAGAGTAGAGTCTGTCTGTTAGTAAGAACACTTTTTACATAATTTATCATCATTCCCGTTCAGTCACGAGAGGCTAATAACTCCTGAATGTCGGGTTTGATATGAGTGACATCATTTCACCTGAAACATTTAGCCTAATAAGTCATTTCCAGTATTCAAAGACACTATTCTGGGTTATTTAATAATTAATCACCCTCAGAATATCAATAAATACAGACACAAACAATGAATAAATAATGTAAATCCATTCTGCCAATAGAAACGGCTCCTGTGCTTCTAAGCAGGACACAGTATGACATAGGTGGTTCTTCATGTGCAGATGTTTGTCTATGCATCCCGATTTGGGAAGTACTAAGACGCAAGTGAGGGAATGCAATTTAAGAGACTTGGGATGCGGCCTTTGCATTGCAAAGTTTCCAACTTATGAATGCAGTTCAGGTACCTGGGACTCCTTAAGCTTCTTGTCATAGTCAGCCTCCAGTTTGACCAAAGGGCCAAAGATGTTTTGGTACTGGTAGGCATCCTCATAGCGCAGCAGCACATGCTGGGGCTCCTCGTCCACTCCGGGTTTCTCCAGGTCTTCCAAAGTGGCAGTGGGGTTGTCCTGAGAGATCAAAAAGTCAAAGCAACCTTCAATCCAAAGTACATCACACATCATTTTACAAACTCTCATTCCAAACAAACTGTACTGCGTAGTGGCAGATGCCTTTTCAAACGGTTGTGCTATAGGTGGATACCAATCTGTGTAAGCAGCCATCACTTAAGGCGTTTTCATTTTGATTCGTACCGTGCCCGAGTATGATTACCTTGAATCTGACCATGAAGTGTACTCTGATCAGGGCCCCGTTCCCCTGATGTGAAAGCACCCTTACAAACTTTTACCCTGTGCTTGTCAATGAAAGTTTACAAGCATCCAGTCACAGATTCACTCTGAACATGTAACCCAGGCGAAAAAGCCTCCCAGCTGTTCAGCCATACCTTCCAGAGCTCCTCCAACTTGTTGATCTGCTGGGCAGTGATCTGACGGGCCCGAAGCTGCTCCTGCTCGGATGGGATCTTAACCAGCCAGGACAGAAAGCAGCGGTCCTGGATCAGTGGTTGCCATTGCGAGCTGTCCCAGTTGATGTCCTTCAGGCTACTCTGGCTGGCACAAGGCTGTCTGTATCGACATGCAAGGTTCACACAGTCAAAAACTTGCCTAAAGTTTTGTTTTATACAGTGATTAAACTATTGCAGAGGATTTTTAAAATGCTATTTGTCTTTTATTTCATGTAATTTTGATCTAAATCTACTTAACTCATTCAATAGCCGTTTTGGAGCAAGGCTACAGCCATTGTTTTCGATTTGGTTTACAATTTAATTCAGGGACTCTGCATCTGTTTCCTGAACGAACCTAACTACAAACTTCCTGTTTCGAAGTTAAGTTCACGCTCCAGAGTATCTTACAACGACTGTCAACCATTGTCAATGCATACGAAGCCACCAGCACCCACCTGCAGAGTAGCACCACCACGGAATCAGCCTTAGCCGGGATGAAGCCCAAGAGGAAGACATTGCGACATCCGCAGTTGTAACACTCCAGCACTGTCTCGCCCAGCGGCCCATCTTTATGCAATGTAACCTCTTTGCATTTGGCTCTCACCAAGTGGTTCACAATGTGACTGTTAATCAGAGAACGGGAGTCAAACGACTGGGAAAATAATCTGAACTTTGAATTCTATAACAGTCGCCCATGGAAGCACTGCTGCAGAAATGTGTTGATAGTTTTCATGATAACAACAACTAGATCCAAAATAGACCACCTGACAGTTTTAAACTTACAATTAGGGATGCACGATAATTATCGGACCGATAATTATCGGCCCGATAATAGGAATTATGATGTCATCCCGATAAATCCGATACAATTATTAATACCTCCGATAATCCGACGATAGGATGTGTGTGTTAAAACAGTGCTACGGGTGGATTGGGATGAGGGACGTTTTTTTCTAGGCGCCTCCCGTTTAGCATGTGATGTGGTTACTGTGGTATCACAGGTTTCGGAGGAGGGAGTTAATCCACAAATCGAGCGCTTCCTTCTCACGCCAGGTTCACACTGCACGCGGAAGCGCCGCGGCGCAGCGCGCCGCAGAAAATCGCGAGCGATCCGCGCACCCCCCGTTCAGACCAGACGCGTATTTCTCCGCGGCGGTCGACAAGCGCTTCTGCTCAGCTGTTGTTCATTCAGAGCTATTTTTTCCATTAAACCCCATAAAATTAATACGCCATGTTTCTGTAACTAAGAAGTTTGTACACTTCTTGTATTTATCCGTTCTCTTTCTCTCGGAGCGCGAGAGAGAGAGAGAGAAAGAGGGACACACACACAGACAGAGAGTGTGTATGGTATAGACAGTAGTAGTGCAGATATACCGTTGAAATACACATATTTGTTTATCTTCTCTTCACATTATATATATATATATATATATATATATATATATATATATATATATATATATATATATATATATATATATAAAAATATTGTCATTTTATTGAAGAGTCAAAACTGTTCTTGGCTTTCTTTTGTTCATAGTATTAACACATTATCATGTCACTGTGATACATCTGGTATGGTGTTTGGTAAAAGGCAAAGCTATGCTAAATCTACCTAAGCTTAGTCATTAGTGTTTTTGACCTGAATTTGATCTGAATATACATTCAAAAACGAATAACAATATTATCGGTTATCGGTATCGGTATCGGTCCCGAGGAGCAGAAAGTTATCGATATCGGTATCGGCTTCAAAAAATCAATATCGTGCATCCCTACTTACAATGGTAGATCCTTGCTAATGTCAACAGCTAACAGGACAGACACTTGGATCCTTAGTTCAAAGCAGCAATACAAATGTCTGTAGACACTACATCATAAAGATCTAACTTTACACACGTTCAGCTGATTGCGACGTGGGTGACAACAGTACAGGAATCCACATTTATTGTAGTGTTTATAATTACATAACGTTTAAGTGGTGTGTTCTGGTGAATATATGAGAGTTAATCAGGTGACCACATACCTGCCAGATGTGTTGCCACGTCCATTACAGAACCACTTTTTGCTGGTATTGCAGTAAACCACACATGCCGGATCGTGGATACCACAGTAGCTGTAAAACAACAAGGAATGACAACAGCATCTGAATTACTGCAGTATTTAGTCAAGACAGACATGAGTACATGTCTTACCTAAAGCAAGCCAAAAGCAAGGCCATGCTTAATTGACAACAGCGATTGATATCAAAGGGGTTAGCAAATTGTGTCTACTATGTCATATGCATTTTAAATATAACACGGTTTCACAGGAAATGTGGTGGGGTCATGCTCTCTACTTGTAGGATGCTATCACACACCTAGATAAAGTGGCAATCTTGAAATTTTTATTCTAAATAAATGTTGGATGTGTCACTAGTGCTGAAAAATGGAGATTGAGTCAATGGCCTACTGATGTATTTCAATATTTTGTATTGTACTTTATTTATTTAAACAGGGACAGTGCACAATAAAACATTAGCTTTGTTTTAAGCAGAGCTTGACTTGCTATTTTCCACCTGTAGTCCCGGGGCAGATTATTACAAACTGGGCGACAGAGGAAAAACGCTGTATTACAGTTTTTGTCCATTGAATACAGACACAAAAAAATAATGATTCACACAATTCTCCACGAAAGAGAAAATATCAACTTATAAAGACTCCACACTGCTAAATTAAGGACAATTCCTTGGTCAAATAGAAATCCTAAAATCATCCAGGACTTGAATATCAAGGACTGTCACTTTGAATTTCTAAGTCAGTTGTTTGTTTCATTTGTTGGAATTCATGGAAGTCATGTAAAATGTGTTAAATTAAATAGAATGGATGCCAGCATTGAAATACTAATTCTGAGAACGGTTCCTGCAGCTCAGTGCTGTCCTGTGTGTTAGTGATATGTGGAAGTCTTGAATGAGCACTAGGCCTGCTTGTGATCTTTGCCAGTATAATTTAGAAAAGTCAACATTGATGCATTTTGGGGTCTGTGTGTATTGTGAACAATGAGGGACTGCACGGTTGTATAATTAACAAGAAAAACAACAGGACTAATGTACAATAATCACTTCCTCGGTAGTCGACCGACTTCCATACGTGGTGTGGTTCCTGTCAGTGAACGTTACCTGCATGCGTGCACAGGCAGGTCTTTGGTATAGTACGTGTCTTCTTCATCCTCCTCAAAGTTGAGCTCGGCTAACAGCTGACTGGCTTTGGCCACCGAGTCATCTACTCCACCGTTGTGAAGACCCTCATCAGGACCATTTACCTGTAGAACAACACAGGGTTTACCAAGCAGACCGAATGCTAACGATTAAAGTTAACGGTTAGCGGCTAGGAGAGGCAGCGCGGAAAAGCCAGTTAATTATAAGTTGACAGACTGTCAACAATCTTAACTCGTATCTTTGACCATTGAAGTTACGTCCGTGTATCTGGATTACTTGGAACAGTTCAAAACAAACGTGCTACGACACAAAACATTACTTTAGGAGTTTAAGTAAAGGGCTTGCTCGCTGGCAGCGAGCTAGCGGTTAGAGCTAAGCTAACACGAAGCTAGGTAACGCTAGATCCAATAATAGCGAGCTAGCATGCAGCCCCGGGTGAGCTAACGTGGCTAACGTCGGGAAACCGCGCTTTATTGTGCCTTCCTGTAAAATTGAAAGCGCCAGACCTGATTGTCCAGCTGGCTCTGGGTCTGGCCCTGAGTTTGCGTCTGGCTGGGAAGAGTAAAGTCGGTGAAGTCGAACTCGGAGCCCTGGGTGTCCGCTCCGAGCAACTCGGCTTCCTCGGTGTCTAGGAAGGTGAGGGTCTGGGAGCTCGGCCCGTACGCCTCCACACTCATCTCGACTCTCAACTTTCGCTTTACTGAGCGGTTTCCGGTGTTCGTCTACAGATGAACCAAATCCTCCGCCGTTTTTGATGATCAAAAACTGGTTTGTAGGCCGACGCTCTGTGTATAATTTTGAACCAAAACAAAAATGGAACCGATCAGAACCTCGACAGCTCCACCAGGTCCAACAGCGACGGTGACGAACTTCCCTGCGCCGCTCAACGTGTGACGTCGTTCGCGCTGTCGGCGAGGCTGGAGAGGCCGATCGTCAGTGGAAAAGAGGTCTCACTCCGATCATGTTCCCGGGCAACCAAATAAAATCGCGGGCCTCTGTAGAAAAAACGGAGAATGCCAGTGGTCGAAAGTGAGTACATTCACTCAATTACCGTTCTTGCGTAGATATTTTAGGTGCCTGTATTTTACTGGAGTGTTTCTCTGTTATACTTTCTGTTATTGAGTGCCTTTGTGTCACTCTAGTGCTACCTTTACTCAAGTCAGAGATCTTCTATTACATCCACTACTGGAAAATACCTATTAAATATACTGGCTCAACGGTTACTGCTCATTATATACATATTTATTCACAGCACGCACTGTGAAAAACAATAATGCTCAGCCTATACGCTTGTCAAAACTTTACGCTGAAGTGAATCTGACCATGTATCCGGTCTGTAGTTATCACAAGGCTGAATTTCCAAGCAAGCAGGTTGATCCAGTCTTTATTTATTACACTGGAACTTTGACAAAATATGCAAACGGCTTTCAAACTACAATCTCTTAATTCAGAGTGTACCAATGCTGACATTGCAACATTTGGTGGAATTGGAAAATTGAAAAGAGCGTAAACAAGCTGTTGTTGCAGCCCCTGTGATGTTTTGAACCTTTTCAATTTGAAACGAGGGGTGGACTACGATACCTGTGGAGGCATGTAAGCATACATACATAATACCATAACATGTTTGTGATAAACACTTGCAGGATCTAAACCCACAACTGCAGATTAGGCCAATTATTTAATTAGTTTGCCAACTCTACCAGCTTTATATTAGCCCAGTTGATAAGTACATTACATACTTTTAATAGGTATAGCTAATAACTATTGGTAAAATACAGTTGCAGTAATAAACACAAAAATGTTACTTGCAGTTGCAATCCTTTAATTCTCTTTATTTAAAAGCTTTTTTTTTAAAAGAGCTAAGATCAGTTATTGTAAGAGTGATTTGTTAATGTCAGAATCATAAACAGAGGAAGTCACAATAAATCACAGAGCCATAATGTTACAACAGAGCACACCAAAGATAAAAAAAAAAAAAAAGTATTTTTGAGGTAGCCACAACATCTGACTTATTAATAAATCTTTGAACTGACCCACTGGGTATTTTTAAGGCCTTTTCATAATACACATAAACAACAGCAAGGCACAGGGTCAGAGGTCACCTCATTTGTAAACTTGAGGCATTCACTTTTGTGAGCATTTTATTCGCAGCTCCAACACCAACTTGTTTAACTGCTGATATGCTTGTAGTTAAAAACTCTGAAAGGCCATGAGACCATAGTTTAAGCTTCCGAAGACTAGCGAAGACCGTTGAAGACAAACTTTCAATTTTTATGGGGGATACACAGGCTGCTGAAGCAGAATGCAGGCCAACGCTTAAGTTTCTATTAAAATGGTTTAAACTGAGGCTGTGTTGGGTGACATGGGCTGATCCAACAACTCAGTAGCCAGGGAAACACTGGTCTACACAGCGAAACAGAAGACAATCCAGTAAAAAATCCATAAAACAGAACAATTACACATGGGAGCAGCACCATCACAAACACAGTGACATCATCTGCTGCAGTTTGTTTAAAAGGTCAAAACAAACCAAAGCTCAAGAACATAAAACAAAACTCAACTACAAAGTAGGATAGCTCACATTATAATTGTTAGGGCTAAAAAAGAATAAAACCCAAATAGATGTGTGTATGCTGCTACAAATGTCAAGTCAAAGCGACTGAAAATAAAAATACTAGCAAGCATTCACATTACTAAAATTGCGGTCCACATTCCAGATTAAGTAAAAATGTAAAAACAAAATAAAGAAAGTGCTACAGAAATAAAATTCCAGGCCCAACTCTGACTGAACTGGGAGTCCAACCTCATCACATCAAATCCTCCGGTAAAATAAGCAGCTATTTCTGGTTCAATGAAGGGTACAAAAGCTTTCACCAAGGAATACAAATTAGTGATGCACAAAAAAGAAAAACATTAGACTTACAATGTTGCCTTTAAATTGAAGGTTTTCTACACAATTTAAGATTTTTAAAAAAGGTCAATAACTCAGGATGTTAAATGAACAAGAGAGAAAATTCCTATGATTCATTCAGTTATTTCAAAATCATATTAATGGTAATTAATGTTTGTGTTTAGTACACAACTTCAAAACACAGCTCCCTCAGAGGAAACTGAGTCATTCACTCTGGAAGTTCCTGTCATAATAAATGCAATATTATTATGTGAAGCCAAAATATGATTCTTATAAACCTACAATTAAATAACTGAACTTGAGACCTGTAAAAGAACATTGCACAGCCTGAGGCCAGATCTCAGTGGGGCAGGTTCGGGCTTGTTTTGGTCAGAATTGGGCTGAAAACATTGGGGGGGAATATGAGCTGGAACCAACCCGTTCCCTGATTTAAATAACCTTTGTAAAAGAAGGCAAAATTACAACTTCTTATAAAGAAAAAGGACTCAAGGAACAATTCAACATCAAGTGTGAAACAGCACAGTTAGGCTTGAGACTCCCATGTTATCTTCTTATAATGGGGAAACATTAAACCATAACTGAGTCAAGGCTAGGAAAACATGAAGTAAAAACATAAAGAGAAACAAATGCTGGTCATATGTGATACACTTAAGTTTAAATTTTGTCTAAGGACAACAACAACAACAAAAAAGGAGATGTTTGGCTACTTGTGGTTAAGTGCATTTTCTCTGTGTGGTGAGGGCTGGAGAGACTGGATGGCATCTGGAGGTCACTTAGTGGAAATGCTGCTTGCAGTGGATTTTCTCTTCAGCCTGATCCAGAAGATCCAGCATCTCCTGGATGATGGCCTGCAGTGCACGGCCCAGGTCTTCGCCGCTGTAGGGCTTTCCAAGAGGAGGCACATGAACGAAGGCAGAGCGACCATGGCTCAAGTACAGGGACGTGTAGTAGGTGAAATCACATAAATACCTGTCGGGGAAGAAAGAAAGCCTTGCATCAGATGATTGTAAACGAATGCAGTGTAATACAACAATAGATACTCAATAGATTTGCACAGAGAATAGATTTGAGCCTCTTTTGAGGAACCCGATTCTTCCTTTGGACTTGGCTACACATAGAGAGAAAATATTGTGTGCGGTTGATTTGCGACATTAATGTGTTACCGTGTATCCCTCCGGAGCTGAAGCTTGTCAGGCAAAACAAAATGCTGATTTTAACTGTAAAAAAAGTAAAGTTAATAATTACCTTCCAGCATCTTTGGAGACAGACACGGTTACTCCAAGCCCTGAGGCGGTCACTCTCTTACACACCGATTCCATGTCAATAACTGAGTTGATACAGTCCGGCCCTCCCACAATGCAACACTGTGAGTCAGGACAGAAGCTGCTGTTGTCGAGGCCCTTGTAGCCATGATTTCTGCCACACTTCTCCAACGTGACGGTGGTGGCCATACCTGAGACTCCAACATGAACTACCAACTGGAAATCATAGGAAAAAAAAAAGAATGACTCAAATACTCCCGCCTCTAATCACAATATATCTGTGGTTCTCAGCCTGTTTGAACCTGAAGTGTCTAAAAAGGACCAGAGATGCATTTACATGTGATGTTATCATCCATTTTTTCTTTCAAGCTAGCAGATCTGATTATAGTCGCTGCATTGCACCTTTAAAAGTGCAGTAATGTGGAGAAGTCACACCACGTTCTCCTCTTACCATTGGATGATACTTCTTCCATAATGAAGGAAGCAAACTCTGGACTGTCTGGTACTCTACAGGAACCTCGGATACATGCAAGTCCACTTCACCACCCAGTCCGAGCTTCTTCAGTTCCTGTCAGGACAAACAAAAAATAAAAGTCCAGGACCCCCACTGACACCGACTCTTATTCCCTCCATAAACAGCACACATTACATTAATCCTAAATAAAGCCTCCACTTTTAATTTGATCCTTGGATCTTCTTAATTTTCCAAAACTGAACAACTCTTATAATTTCAAAAACATACATTTCACATATGCTTTCATATTTTTTATTATAAATTTCTTTTTCATGATTTGATTTCCATGATTCTTGACTTTTTCTCATTACGCACAAAGGGCACCAAGGGAAATTCTTAAAAAAAAAAAAATATTGTGATGCTGATTGATGAAAAACATAACTATTCAGAACCAATGATATCCAAGGTCAAATATTTCAGTGAAATGAAAATATTTGACAATAGTCCTCTTTTGCCATTGTCTTTCACTTGCCTTGTCCTTTCCAAATAACTTTATTTTACACTTATCGCAAAATATGTAATATGAAGCCCAAAAAATGTAACTGCAATACTCAACCCTCTTCATACATAGAATGAGAAAAGTGAGAAATAAAAGATGAAGATCATACATATTACAATTAAGATTAATTGTCAAATTCACAGCCACCTCCCCCAATATCCCTGCAGGACAAACAGCCCTGGACACTGACCCCCACGTGTATTGGAAATAGGCTTGTTTGACCACGTCTGTGACCCCGCCACAAAGAGGCCTTTTGTTTGCCTTTAATATCCTTATCTAGTCTGTCTAGACACCCTGACAACCACTTTCATCCCCCACATGCAGTTTCCCAAGCAGGACAGAGAGAGCATCCAGCTGAAGCCGACCGGTAACCATCACAGGATCATGCAACAGCCACACGACCTGGCTCAACGTGAGAAATTCATTTTGAAAAAGTCACACTTGCATTTAACTGTATCGTTAGAAACATGCTGAGCTTTATTAGGTTGGTGTTCCATATTTAAGGTGATCAATCATGGCGTTTTAGTCCAGAATAGATTCAAGCATTTTGGAAAAGCTTAAGGAATTGTTTATCATTTTGGGGCTATATTTTAAGACTATTAAAATATAGCCCAAAAATATAGCCCTTGACTATTTTAAGACTTAAATAAGTCAACTAAATAAATTGATTGTTACATTGCAAATACATGAATTAAAGCACTATGGTTTTAATCTAAGAACCTACTCATATGTGCAATAAAACAGCTGTAGGGTTAAACAAACCTGTACTGCCACCCAACTGGCGTTGACCGTGTGCTCTCCAAATGGCTCAAAACCTGCAAAACACAGCACTTATTTTGGTTGCTGTACTGCATTTACAAGATCATAAAGAATATGGCCTCTGTTTGGCTTCCACACATAACAGCATAAATATGGTTTTCACAAACAGAAGTGACAACCATGGAACCATGGTTTGTTCTTTCAACATGAACAGAATGCAATTGTATTTCTGATGGGATCCCTGAGCCTGTTGGTAAAATACAAAAAACAAGCGCACACAAATACGTGTTATGAGAAGCATATATTTCAAAAGTAGTATAACATTCCAAATATCCATCATACTGTACTTATGTTCTGTACCTTCTATGTTGTTGTTGTTAAGGCTTTGAGTAGCAATACTTTTAAATGGTTATATGACTGCAAGATACTGTCAAAAACAGTATAGTAAATGCTGTTCTGAATAGCACTCACAATACAAATGGTCAAAAGTACGCAGACATATACCTCCAAAATGCTAGATTTTCAGAAGACATAAAACAAATTGTAAGGACTACTGTGCTGCTGCTTTCCATGAATTACCAAACTAAAATCAATCACTATCATTAAAAGTCCCTCCATGCATCATTCCATGTGACCTATAAAATCGCAGCAGCGACCTATGGATATTCACTGAGGCTTGTTTATGTAGGGATCTATAACTGATCCCCTTCCACCAGCCTTCTAAGGGTCAGTGGGTCCCTGGGGGTTGGGTGGAGGTCTGTCTGACAGGCTGCTGAAAAGGAGCAGAGCGAGGGGCCGGCAGCTGCCAGCCGGCCGGCTATTGTGCAAGTGCTGTTCCCAGGCAATCTACACATCTTGTATCAGCTAGGACCGCAAGCGTCTGCACCCCTTTGTGTCTGAAAAGTCACTGCTTCTCTCATCCTCCACAGATTCAATGTTCAAGAGTGTAGTTTGTGAAATTAGAAAAATATTATATTTGATGGCTGAAAGTCACGTCGTAACAAGTCTTGTTGTGGGGGAAACAACCCTGTAATATATCAATATTCACTCATATTCATATGATTGTCATCATGATTTTTCTTTTTAATTCATAGTGATGTAAAGCGTGAATGAAAGGTGCAAAGTAGCTTTGATTTAGCAGGAAGTAACAGTTCTAAGTCCAGACTTTCCTATGATAATACAAAGCAATGTGATCAGAATCAGAAATGAAGTAGACGCGCTTCCGTGCCAAACCAGTATAGTAGGATATAAGTACTGGGAAACTGATCAGTAATGACGACACGTCTGAAAAGTGACCTGATGTTGTGAACAAGTCCAACTGTTGTGAAACTCACAATACAAAACTACAAATCTAGAAACGTTGTTCAATACAGAAGCCCTCTTTAAAAATGCTCCACATGAGTCTCAGGAAATATTAAACTAGAGGGTAACAAGGACTTTTTAGACGGCTCATTCATGGTTTCTTGGTCTTTCCTTTATTTTTGGAAATCTTACTTAAGTGACACTTAATAGCTGCATCTTCGATATCGTGATAATAATAAATATAAACTCATGCTTGGGATAACTTTGTATTATTGTCTCTGTCAATGGCTCGTCTCTCGTTGACCTGTTTCGCAGTTTTGCACAATTTTTACACAATTGCACAATTGAGACGAATTAACGTTAGATGTCTGACAACAAACAATAACAAAAAGATAATTTCCTCGCTTGTCAGTAGCGCTTATTAAAATATAAAGGGGTGGGGGAGAACTGAACACCCCTGATACGGTATTATTACTACAGCTATGAGCTAACCGTTTCCTTAAACTGTCTACAAATCTCAGCGGAGTGGAGTCGTAACCACAGGACGCCATTAACGTTAGCAGCTGTCATCTCCACAACTTTTCCTTCACTTCACCCCGGTTTGCCGACATAGACGACAACAGTGGCTGTTAAAAAGGAAGAAGAAGACAAACCTGTAACGACCACAGTCCGTTTACTGTTATCCATCTCCCGTCCTGTTGCAGAGGATTGTTATCCGGTCTTTACTTGGAACCAGGACAGTAGAGACAGTCGAACCCTCCGCAGCTGAAGGCTGAGGCTCCGTCTGCCAGACAGACACCAAACCGGTCCTGCTCGCTAGAGATACGAGAAGATTCACTCACACACTCATATCACCCGGATCCTTTGACTGATCCGGGTGAGTCGAGTCTGCTGTCTCCATTCACCCGGGTCACATGCAGCTAACGCCAGTCAAATTATACTTATTCAAACGATACTCTGTTTAAAACGTGTAAAATCACGTTTTAACATTACCTAGTCCATCAGTTTACCCCAGCAAGTGGCTGCTATAAATTAACAAGAGAAGGTAGTTCACAGACTTCCGCGGAGTTAAACTTCGGCCCTAGCTCGAGGCAGCGGAGGTTTTGTTACTGTGTATCACTCCGCCGTCACTCGGGAGAGCGGCGGACTCGCTGCATGGATCACTCACCCCTCAGTGAAAGTTCCACCATAACAACACACCATAACCACGTAGCTTGACAGACTGAGTGAATCTGCTTCCTCGAAATTTACACCACTGATATTTAAGGAGTGGATTCGATTTCAACAGCATAAATCATCCTTTTAAAATAAAATACAATTTCATTTTAATGAAATTTTTACTTTGTAGACATTTACAATGACAAATAACATGGATATAATTCAATAAGTTCAATTAATTAATAAAAATTATAGTGTTATCCTTATTTCCCCCAAAATACAACGGCTTGTTCTGTTTATTATAGTATATATATTTATATATCGCGTTTTACAAATAGGATTTCTATACTCTGGGTGGCACTGACTCAAGTGACACAAGTGACTCAAGTCACCCGGATCAGTTTGGTGATTGACCCAGAGATCCGTAAGTCAGCAGCACAGACTCGGATTTACCACCTCCCTGCATTACGCCGTTTGCGCAACTATTGGGAATGCGCGTCGTGACGTCAAAGTGTCAAGACGACGCGTCATATTCAATTTCAATTAAATGTTATCATAAAGTCCCATCATCACACAGGAACAAGCAGCGAAAGTGGCGACAAAAAAACTGCATTAATAGACTTTTAGGCAGAAAGGCAGTAGTCCAGGCACATAGATGTTGCAGTAGATGTTGAGCACAGCGTGCAGGTGGAGCTCCAATATTTCTAGGAACTATATTACTTTGCTCAAACTTTGTTTTCATGTATGATTTCTTATTTGTCGTGATCTATTATTTCCTTATAAAAAACGGATGTTTTTGTTCATATGTCATTCAGTGTCACCTTGCCAACGTAGTGATTACGTTGCAGAGATGACGCTAGTGAGGTATGGAACAAATAATAATAATAAAAATAATCAGATAACTAAACAGTGAATGGCATATGAACAAAAACATCCAATTACTTTATAAAGAAAAAATAGGAAATAATACATGAAAACAAAGTTTGAGAAAATAATTAATAACACTAACAATTCAGATGTAGCTTAAAAGCATGTTTTCACCACCCTAATGGTATTAACGCAACTTTTCTTCTTGTTGTCGGTAAAGTTAAACATATTTTCACTAATCACACCATGAGTCCTATGTATGGAAGCCCATTTCCACCACTGTCTGAAAAAAAGTTAGTATATCAAAATATTGACTTAGTATCTCAAAAAATATTGATTTAGTATCTCAGAATAATGACAAACTAAGTCATTATTTTGAGAAAGTGTTTCAATATTTTGAGATGCTAAGGCATTATTTTGATAAAGTTTCTCTTTTTTCCTTACAGTGGCGGAAATGAGCTTCCATATCTACACCATTTGAGTAATGGGTAATAATATCCTTAATTTATGATTGCTCTGTCATTATTATTTCCGGAACACACGTGCGATTGTAATGTTTCGCTGTGATTGTAGGGGGCAGCACCACATAACACAACCGTGATTACACACACCACAGCCGGAAACTCGTTAGAAGAAGACGAAGTAGCTCAGTCGTAAAAATCCAAAATCGTGTGAGTGAAGGGCCAAAACAGCAAGTGAGAATTAAGAAGAGATCCGATCACAATGGTACGTATTTAACTGCGGTGTTTGGATTAAACGTTGACAGCTATATTTTCAGTAGCACGCCTGCTACTTAGCTAAAGCTAACTTTGCTAACCGCACTGCAGCGCGGCGTCACACAATGGTCGGTGAGCTAGCTTAAACGTAGCTAACGTCGCTGTAACGTCGGCTGAATAATAATAATAAAAAAAACTTTGACAGTGTTTATTTTAAAATGCGTCCGCAGTCGGACTTACTGCGCGGTTAGACAGATTGTCGGAATGAAGTGGTGGTTTAAGCGTCTTTATCTTTTAAACTTAATGTGCTGTTGCCTCGCATAGCGGGAAGTATGGCGAGTAAGCGTGACGCTGTGAACACACACTGAACGTTAAACATACACAACGTGTTCATAATACAAACTTTTGTATTCACCGGGGCCTTTCGCCAAAATACAGGTGGTTAATTATGTAATGTATGAGGGGATTTGTAGTAGTTACGTATGAAGGTGGACACTCTGGCAGCCAGGTTTACTCACGTCCCTTATAACTGTTAATGACAGGTGAATGCCTCGGTTTAACTTGTTTTCTCACCTTGCAGCTTCCACTATCTCTGCTGAAGACTGCCCAGAACCATCCCATGGTGAGGAGGACTTAACTCTGTCAAGAAGCTTGTATTAACACTGTAGACAGGAAAGCAAATTTAGACACATTTTACTGACGATTAGCCCTATATTAACTGATTCCTAATTTACCTGTACCTTTTGAAATCTTTATAACTGTTTACCATGGCATCAGATAAGAAAGTGATCAGTAAAAATTGTCTAAAGAGCATTCGATATTATCTATGGTACCCGTCTCCACTCAAATACAGTTTAACCTGTAAGCAGTTATTCACATCTGCCTGTCTGCTTGCTTCATTTACATCTTGATTATCTAACTTGTATATTGTGACGGGTTATATGGGCTGCAGTTGCTGTTTCAGCTATGGCTGATTTATTTTCAGGTTGAATAAGTTTAATTTGATTTAATAACTACAGTGCCTTGCTAACATATTGACTCTTTTAGGTATTTTTCCTAATTTGTTGCATTGCAATCTATCTGAAGAAAAATAGAAAATCGTCGTTGGTGAAATTAAATTCTTTCTTTCTTTTAAACAAAAAAAGGGGTGCATAAATGTTATATCTAACTCCATAAGCCCATAAATGAGTTCTGATGCTACCATTTACATTCAGAAGTCACATTAGTTAAAGTCCACCTGTGTGCAATCTAAGTGTCACATGATTTTCAGATCTTCTTTCATTGCCCAATGTCAAAGGGGGTGAATACTAATGCATGCAAGGCACTGTACATCCAATATTAACATCCCTCTGAACTTTCAAATTAAATTGGCAGTAGTTCAATGTGTTTGGTTTTTGCTTGTTGTTACTTGCATCAGTGTAGCCCATAATAGTCATGTTTTATTGGGTGAAACCATGTCATTCGTCCTGCATTGTGTTGTCAAGACTCTAAAGCTGCTGGTTGCTTTTTCTGTCCTGTCTCTCCTCAGCTGGTGGAGCTGAAGAATGGAGAGACGTATAACGGTCACCTGGTGAGCTGTGACAACTGGATGAACATCAACCTGAGAGAAGTCATCTGCACCTCTAGGGTAAAGCTCAGCTCTACAGAAATAAACTGATTACAGTCTTTAGTAGCGTTTATGGCCAATAGCCACAGGTGCTTTTAAAATTGCTCGCTGTGTTTATTTTTTGCCCTGTAAATAATTATACAAACAATTTGGGAGAAAAAAAATGTACTTTTTTACAAAACGCAACCTATTTGGTGTGAAAAATAACATGATTGCATTGACATCCTCTAACAGGATGGAGATAAATTCTGGAGAATGCCTGAGTGCTACATCAGAGGAAGCACCATAAAGTACCTGCGAATCCCAGATGAGATCATCGACATGGTGAAGGAGGAGGTGGTGTCCAAGGGCCGGGGACGCGGCGGCCCCCAGCAGAACAAACAGCAGGGCAAAGGAAGGGGAGGACCCGGCCGAGGTGAGTGGAAAAATTCCCCTGCTCATACCGACTGCTACAGCGGTGTTGGCATGAGTGTGTTTGGTCATTTCTGCTATTATACAGTGCACACTCTCGGCATCATTAAGGGTTTTGCATAGGGCTGTCAAAGTTAACGAGTTAATCGCGCGTTAACGCAACATCCTCTTAACGCCGTTATTTTTTTTAACGCGCGATTAACGCTCGGTATTTAAAAAAATAAAAAAAAACGCGCATTGTATGATTTATGGCCGTCGGTGGCACCTGTAGTCTTGATCCAGAGGGAAGGTGCGTGTCCACAGGCAGCGGTGTTTCCCCGCGTCCCATTCTATGTGAAAAGCCGTGCAATGCATTCTGGTAGCGTCGCGGCGAATGTCGAGAGACGGCGCGCTAGTTCGCCGCTCCTCATTTGCCTAAAGTTGAAGTCGAATCTACTTTATGCTAATCAGAGGCGCCGGGCTCGACTCGCCGCCTCGGGAACGCTCGCGAAAATCTGTTGTTTGAAGGAGAGCGCCTGTCAATCATCCTCTAGTGCAGGGGTGCCCAAATTCTTCTCAGTGGAGGGCCAAAAATGGCTCGGGGTGGAGGGTCAAGGGCCAAAATTAGACATTCATATTGCGGTGCATTAAATTAAATATGCCTATGATATAACTGTGCAAAATAAACAGTCATACAAATTTGGAAAATCAACACTGCTGTTTATTGAAAGCAGAAAAATAATAATAAAGGCCTGTGCCTTCAACAACATGCCTCTATGAGACCAAAATATTATACTCTCCACTGCCTTGAACTATCATTTTTAAAGTCATAAAAATATAATTTTACAACAGCTTTATATATATATTTTTTTATGAATCACTGGACTGTATTAACATATGCACCATACAGAGCAGAACATGCTTCAAAGTGACAGGTGTATTTTTTCATAGAAAGACATGTGGTGCAAAAATGCTACATTCATCACTGCCTTGAACAATCATTTGTAAGTAATAGTAATATAATTGTGCAACAGCTTTAGATTTTTTTTATGATCACTGGAGTGTATTAACATTAACCATACAGAGCAGAATATGCAAAAAAAGTGCAATAATACTCTTATCACCAGACATTTGGTACAAAAATGCTACATTCATCACTGCCTTGAACAATCATTTGTAAGTAATAGTAATATAATTGTGCAACAGCTTTAGATTTTTTTTATGATCACTGGAGTGTATTAACATTAACCATACAGAGCAGAATATGCAAAAAAAGTGCAATAATACTCTTATCACCAGACATTTGGTACAAAAATGCTACATTCATCACTGCCTTGAACAGTAATTTTTAGGCATGTAATCCTCAGTAACATGCAGAAGGCCTCTCAGTGGGAGACATGAAGCCTGCCCTTGGTTTTTAAAATTCTCTCAACATCAGGCTCCAGCTCACTTACTGACAAAGTGAGAATGTCACTTAAGTGAGGGTCAGACAGTGCATTTCTCAGTTTACACTTATTGAGATTCAACAGGCTGAAAGCCTGCTCACAGACGTATGTGCTTCCAAAGAGGGACAGCATCACCTGTGCATGTTTGCGGATCTTGGCATACCTGTGTGCAGGAACACGTCTGTAAAAGTCCTGTAAGGTAAGCTCTCTGAACTTGCTATGGAGGTCTGAATCAGCCTGAAGCTCCAGAAGTTCCATTTGAAGCTCCTCACTGACTGCATCCACAGGTACAGAAAAGGGTTGCGCAAACAGCTCAAATGCTGTTGCATTTTCTTGAAAATCTTTGAAGCGATTGTCAAACTCCACCACAAGATTGCTGAGAATGTCAAGGTATTTTGGCTTGTCTTCCTCCATCAACCCAACTTCTCTGAGGCTTGGAAAATGTGCCAAATTTCCTGAATGTAGAGACACAAAGAAAAAAGGAACAATGTAAGATGCAAGAAATTAGTGCTCCATTTAATGATGCAGCCTAATTTTTTTTAATTTGACACAACATATGGATGCATAGGTCACACAATTAACATGGTTAGGATCAATAACAAGCCTAATTCATTATTTTTTGTTCATTACAGTATTGAAATCAGACCTCACCTGTTGAGAGATGTCTGCTGAGCAACAGGAGTTTTTGCTTGAAGGCTCTGACGTGATCATACAGCTGACTGATTATCTGGTCCTTCCCCTGAAGCTGAAGATTCAGGATATTCAGTAGCTCTGTAATGTCCACGAGAAAAGCCAGGTCGGAAATCCAGTGTTTGTCGGAAGGCACTTGAATGTTGTTTTTCTTCGTTGCTTGAAAAGCCCCGATCTCCTCACGCAGTTCAAAGAAACGCCGCAAAACCTTTCCTCTGCTCAGCCACCTGACCTCCTGGTGGTACAGCACATCTCCGTACTGTGCCTCCATCTCATCCAGGAGGGCTTTGAACTGACGGTGTGAGAGCGCCTTTGAGCGAATATTATTCACGATGGCAACGACATCTTGCATCACGTTTTTTAGGCCGATGGATTTGGCACACAGCTGTTCTTGGTGTAAAATACAATGGTATTTTAACACCGACCCACCAAACTCGCGGACTTTGTCTGACACAAGTGTAGTGAGACCTACTCTCTTACCGACCATAGCCGGGGCGCCGTCGGTCGTGATACCTGATAGGTTTTCCCACTTCAAGCTGTTCCTATCCATAACTCGCTGCACTGCCATAAAAACATCCGTGCCTTTTGTTG
The DNA here is from genome assembly GCA_029853015.1 of Chelidonichthys spinosus. NCBI lineage: Eukaryota > Metazoa > Chordata > Actinopteri > Perciformes > Triglidae > Chelidonichthys > Chelidonichthys spinosus. The sequence continues at coordinate 15,700,509 of CM056826.1, forward strand.
TTCCTTTCAGTGTTTCAAGGCCCGCGAGTTCCTGACACACTTCAAAGTCCTCATTCACTCCTCGCAGGAAGATTAACAGCTGAGCTGAGTCCGAGATATCGGTGCTTTCGTCACATGCGATGGAGAAGGCAGCAAATCGACCTGCTCTCTGGACAATTTGGTCCCGAATGTCTTCGGCCATGTGCTCAACACGGCGGGTCACCGTGTTCCGTGACAAACTAATGTGGGAAAAAGCCCGCGTCTGATTTGGGCACACTGTGTCAGCAGCAACTGTCAGACATTGTTTCACAAAATCACCCAGAGCGAAAGGTCGTCCGCTTCGGACAATGAGGGAGGAAATACGATAACTTGCCCGAGTGGCATTCTCCTGTTCAGTTGAGGGCTGGAGAAGGGTGCGTTGTTGGGAAGTTAGCTTTGCTAACAGGTCTGCAGCCTTCACCTTTCTCTCCTCTCCGGTGTATTTTGCGAACTGATGGGAATGCCGCGTTTCGTGGTGGCGACGAAGATTGTATTCTTTTAAAACACCGACTTTCTGCTTATAAATCAAACATACTGCCACGGAATCAATCTCTGTGAAGAAGTACTCGTGTTCCCAAGTTTTTTTAAACTTCCTCTTATCACAGTGCCACTGCCTCCCACGCTCCATCACAGCATCTTCTCACTCTTTTTAGTTGGTTGCTAACAGGTTGCTAACCGCCGCCGTTAGAAGAAGAAGATCTTCTCACTCTGTGGTCACGGCCGGATTTGAGCTGACGGGAGCTCAACAGCGCCACCCTAACCCCAATGTAATACAATGTTAATTTGTGGTCAGGAGAAGAAGTGCAACAATAAATAAAAGTTAAAAGAGATATTCCGACTGCTGGCACATAATAGTAAAAGTAATAACAATTCGAGCATGGGCAGCGGGCCAAAAATAATTGGTCGCGGGCCAACTTTGGCCCGCGGGCCCCAGTTTGGGCAGCCCTGCTCTAGTGGCAGCCCACCAAGCGTCAAATACTGGGAAGCGGCGCGTCCCCACGCGTTTAAAATCGCCCCTGTGGACACGCACCTTCAAGGTACGTGTCCAAATTCACCGGCAAATTCACCTTTAAAAGACTGCTGGATGGTTCAGTCGATAAGACCAAAGTCATCTGCGCGTACTGTGGGTATGAAATGGGCTACCATAGAAATACGTCCAGTCTGAGATATCACTTGCAAGCCAATGCACTTATATCCTAACTGCACTTATCTCCTGTTACACTATCTCCTGTGACATGTTCACTTTAATTGTTTGTGATATATTCTTATAACCCTGTTTTGGTAGGGGGATATTTGAAGTGTTAAATAAACATTTTCATAAATCAAGTATATTTGCCCTTATGTTGTTAAAAGTATTAAGAATATGAAAAAAATACATTAAGGTACATTTAGAAGAAAAAAAAATGTGCCAAAAAATGCGATTAATTTGCGATTAATCGCGAGTTAACTATGGACAAAATGCAATTAATCGCGATTAAAAAAAATTAATCCTTTGACAGCCCTAGTTTTGCACAAAACATTTTTGAGAGAGCTCAAGACTTTTTTTGTGCAACAAGTTGTCGCGTCATGTTAGCACCGTATTCTCTTAAACCAAACCCGCCTTGCATTGGATGGGTTCGTCTTTTCTTATGAACAAAAAATCTGGCAAACTCCGTCCGAACATTAATTCTCACAGTGAAAAAAATTAACAGATGTTTCCCTGTATGTTTATCTCTTTAGGTCTGTTTGGTGGTCGTGGTAGAGGAATGACTGGTCCTGGTCGGGGCCAGCAGCTGCAGCAGCAACCAGATAAGAAACCAGGCAAACCACAGGGAATGAAAAACCAGCACTGACAGACACATCCTCCTATTCAGAGCGATGTACCTTCAGTACACAGATGAAAGATAAAATTATCTCTCTGGTGTTTCCTTCTGCTGCGATGTTTTTCAGGTTCTGACTATTCCAGAAATCACACCAGCAGACATTAAGAGAAGCTGTGCTTTTGCACTGAATTTTGTTTTTTAGCGTTTGTAAGTTGGTATTAACATTTTTTTAGTATGACCATAAACCGGTGTATCACTCAGAGCTGACTGACCCTTCTTTAAGAGATAATCCTTGATTAGTCCTACGGTGGGGAAATGTGAAAGTTTAATATCGTGTCATTACAACCTAGTTAAGAACATTTTTTTATTATAAATCACATTGTATTATCCAAAAGGAGCTTTCTGTCAGTCGATGCACTGGAATGAGGTTTTTATTTTTTGTTTTTTGCCATCCTGTCTCCTTGGGTGTAGTTTTCATGGTAAAGAAACTGCCCAGTCCCAACTTCTGTTGCATGAATATTTTTTTAAACTTGCTCTTTCTGTTTGTGTTGTTAGTGACAACCTGTAGTTTGTCTGCTGCGCCATACGTTTCAATCACGGCATTTGGACCAGTAGACTGGATGTTGGAAGGACGAGAGTTTAGTCCCCGAAAATAAACACTTTTGTTAAAGCATTTGTAAGATGACACTTATAATCATTGGGATTTCCAGAAAAAAAAAAAATTCTCACATTAAGTCCGAAATGGATGAGTCCAGTGTGTGTCATGTTGGTTTAATTTTATTTTTGTAACAAAAGACGATGTTGTAATTTATTTACATGAGAATAAAACAACTTTTGTTAAAACCATTGTATTTATTTTGAACAATGTTCACTATGGTTTCCGTTAGTCAAAATTATTCCTTGAATAAGTGTCATTTAAATTATGTTCAGATTATAATTCTTAATATATGCCCAGGATTAGCTAATGGAGGATTTCTAGGTTTATCACAAGGAAGTTGAAATCGAATGGGTGAAGCATATTGCCATTTAAACCTTTTACAATTTATACGTCTAGGTATCCGGTTGCCAGACATAAAGAATTAGCTCTATAAGTAACACGTATACTAAATTCTTGGTGTTCATCTTGCTGAACAAAATGCAAGCATCGGTAATGTGTTTCTTTTGTCACAAAAATCTTATTTATGCAACAATCCAAAATCCAATGGAAGCATCCCATTGGCCTTTTGTCAAGTGAACCAGTGTGATGCAGACTTGGCTTACAAAACCGTCATCCCTACACAACTCTGCCATTCCTATGCAAACACTCCGTTCTATCATTTCAGACCCTGCAGTTGTCTAGGTGTCCAGCAGCTGCCGCTAGAGAGCTTTCCTGCCTCAGCCATCAGCTAAAGCTGTTGGTTCGAGTGTCTCAGCCCCAAGACCTACCCTTAGTCTTCTTTGGACTTTGCTTGTTTGGACCTATTGTTACCTTTTGATTGACACGTGACACAGAGTGAAGAATGTTTTTTTTTTCTAAGCCAATTCTCCCTCTGTTGTCTGCATTTAGTGTCTTAGTTCCAACTCAGTGTAAAGATTGCGATGCCCATGTCCATGGTTTGAAATTCATAATGTTATTTACATTCATCTTTGCAGTGATTGTGTTGCAAAATAAAGCAGCAACTTTGTCATATAGCTGGAGGTGCTTTAGTTTCCACTGATGAACTGTATTGTTGGTATCTCATGCTCCACTAACAGCATTTGCTACAAAAGACGAAAGTAAATGTAAATTGGAGAAAAAAGGAAATAGTACATTCAAATTAAAATGCTAGATTGCAGGATGACATTGTTACAGTATGCCAACAATGACATGGTTAAACAACTCCATCCAATCTGTAGTTTGAATGTGGTGTACATCATGGCTTTAAAAAGCCTTCATGGACATGTACAGTTAATTTGGGAGGATAGAATATGACATTCTATGAAATAAAACAGAACAGGAAGGGTTGTTAAAGCTGATTGGATAGAACAGGACAACTGCAAGTTACTACAGTAAAGAAGACTACAGGGCAATACAGCCTTTCAAATTTAATTACATTCAGAACTGCATTAAATTGCCGATGGGTGTGTTTTAATGGCGTGGAGTTCATGTGGGGTGGAATGTGAGGAATATTTTCCTCCCAAAATGCATGCATAATATCCAAGATGGCATTTGTGAGGGAGGGGAAAAAAACACAATTTTCCATTGCCTCTGAAGTCAGTGCTCAAGAAGCGTGCTAAATCACATCATCTTGCGCTGAATTGTACACCGTGCTAACAGGCTTGGACTGTGTGTGTGTGTATGTGTGTGTGTGTCGGGGTGTGGGGGCTAATCTCAGTGCTGGGCTATGGAGTCCTCCCCCTCTTCTTTACCACCCACACATCTCTTCCACAAACCATTGCAGTTGCCAGCCAATCATTATCTCTCTCTTCCTTTCTATTCCTCTTACCTGCGTCACTCTGCATGTGTTGCCATGGCGACCACTGATGCTCCCCCCTCCTCACTTTGTCTCTCTGCCTCTTTCAGTATTAGGATGAAGCCGAGTTGTGCCTGATGATGCAGGCAGGCTGCTCACGTCATCACTTCCCTCAGGAAAAAGCCTATTTTTACCAAGAAGCCCAACATATTTATGGAACCGCATCTAATCCCAGCCTGCCTGGAAAAACATCTTTCCCTCGCTCTTCTCCCCATCTCTCTCTCTCTCTGTCTCTCTCTCTCTATCTCTCTATCTCTCTCTCTCCATTAATCTCACAGAAATGCTGGTCCTACAAAGACACATTTTTATCCCTTGAATTAAGATGGCAGCACTTGTGAAGGTGTTGAAAAATCATGTTTCTTCCTTCATCTGTGATCCTGTATTTACCACCAAAGGGAGATACATGGGTGAATTCACAAAACGACTGCTCTCCTTATGCGGATGCTAAACCTGCACATAAGTCAGAAAGAAACCGTCATTCTCAAAGGGTGAAATGCAACTTTGTCTCTCTGTGCTTTTTGATATTCTAACAAATGCTCCTCTCTCCTCGCCATCCCTTAAATGTACCTCCAGGAGACGAGGAGGGAGGAGAGGAAACACATCCTTTAAATGTAACGGTTCCTTCTGTGTTCATAAGTTAATTAAGATGATCAGATGGTCGATAAAACGTTGTGCCTTACTTGTGTAGCATCTCATCGCTGTTCTAACTGCATTCCTTCATGATACTCGCCTCGATATTACCTGTGATTTTATATCGGCTACATCAAATTCAACCCCTATAATCATGACATACAACGCAAGCTGCTGACGTCAAATCATTAGCCTGTGTAAATAACAACTTGTGCGTTCAGCTCTGTATTATTCGTGTTTGTTGTGTGTACATATTTCACTCATGTCACTCCCTTTTTGTGTAGCTCTTTTCATCCAAACATTTGTAGTCCACCACAATAAAATATATAGACTATGTATAACGAAACAATGAACAGCTGTCACAGCTGTGCCACACCATCTATTTAAGTGATGCTGCTTTAAAACTACAGCTCGTTTTTTAAATGCCTCGATTCCTCTCTGCTGACGTAACCGACCACCTACACACCTGTCCCAACTTTCTTCATTGTCCTCATCTACTCACACCTGTTTCTACTTTCTTCATTATCCTCATCTACTCACACCTGTTTCTACTTTCTTCATTATCCTCATCTACTCACACCTGTTTCTACTTTCTTCATTGTCCTCATCTACTAACACCTGTTTCTACTTTCTTCATTATCCTCATCTACTCACACCTGTTTCTACTTTCTTCATTATCCTCATCTACTAACACCTGTTTCTACTTTCTTCATTATCCTCATCTACTCACACCTGTTTCTACTTTCTTCATTATCCTCATCTACTAACACCTGTTTCTACTTTCTTCATTATCCTCATCTACTCACACCTGTTTCTACTTTCTTCATTATCCTCATCTACTCACACCTGTTTCTACTTTCTTCATTATCCTCATCTACTAACACCTGTTTCTACTTTCTTCATTATCCTCATCTACTCACACCTGTTTCTACTTTCTTCATCAGCCCAGCAGTTTATATGCCAGTGTGTCAGAGTGTGCTTTTTATCTGTGCTTTCCAGCTGTTTCTAACCTGTTGCCTGTTACCTCAAACTTTGGATTGTGTAAATTGTTACCTGCCTGAACCTTTATCCAGTTTTGGGCCATATCTTTATGATACATTTGTATTCATGATTGATATCATCCTATAAACATATACGATCCTAGTCAGTATTCCACCAGCAACAGCGTTGGCTAGTTAAAACAGACTGCACAAGCATATTGTTAGCTGTTTAACTTTAGCATGTAGCTACAGCTACAGTTCTACTAATGTGGGGCTAGCATTAGCGGACAACCCTTTTCAGGTCAGTTAAAAACACTTCCAAATGCTGAGTAAAAGAATAAATACCTGTAAAATAAAATGGCCTTACTTACAAGGCGGTCAACTTGCCGTAACAAAAACGAGTGCAGGGGCAGTTTGAATCCTCTCGGTCGCCTTCATTGGTCAGGTAACATACAGCCTGCGGGTTCTGACTAATTCCTGTGAGACAACTAGCTAACAACTCTGTATCCCATTTGAACAGGACTAGGCCTACTTGCTGAAAGTTATGACATTATATTAAAGACTATTAAGTATGTTTGCATATTGTAAAGTCACCATAGATATAGAATATCTATGCACTAACCCCACCAGAGTAACAATATTGGAATTATACAGGGATTGGTTAGTGCTTATTTTATTTTCAATATCATAATGATACCTAGTTTGTTGTTGTAGTTTGTTTCCCTCCTGCATACATTTTAATACAGTTGGGTTCAGTAATATAACATGTCCAGTTCACCGTTCATGATAACAATTGGAGGTTAATGAAGCATAAAAATTAGAGTAAATGCTTAGCGATTCAATCATTTTTATATTATTATAAAATCAATAAATATTAAATCATATTAATGGCTGGTATAGCACTCTAACACTCCCATAAACAAACTTAAGCCAGGAAAGGGACATAATTTTAAATAAGCAACGAAACAGATAAAAAACCAAAGCATAGCTTTAAATAAATTAAAAGTTTACCTAATTAAATCAACTGATTAGACTGAAATATCTTAGTGTAAATGCTCTAAATATATGAGGTTACATTAGGGTGTGATGTTCCATTATGATGCTCCAGTTTGGTGCAAGTGTAACATGGAAAAAAATATTAATCAATCCGACACTTGTGTCTGTTTTTTCTTCTCTCAGCTATTGTTGAGATGTTGTAGGCCTGGTGAGGTTTTGTGGGGGTTTTGTGGTTGAGCGTGTGAAACCGTCATTGGGTGTTTGTGTGTGGGCATGGGTGGGTTTTGTACAAACCAACGCACAAACACACACACATCATACCTACACACACAACTTGTTACTTGTTATTTAGTTTATTTTCTATTGAATGTAAAGAAATGCAACCTAAATAAGGTTTTGTTTGACATGTGTTTTATTTTTGAGCACATGTGCCCAAGTCACATACAGTACCAACAGACGCTGTATGTTGGCCTGCCATTTATAACTGTTCATACAATTTCAAGTTACATCCATTGCCAAACCAGCTGCCAGCTAAAATACCGAATACTTTACTTGTGCGTTGGGCTTAATTGAAACCTCACAGTAGGTTCACAAGAGATTTCTAGGAAGTAAGATTGACACAGAAGAAGATTTCTGTTATTCCTTCAACCACATATTTGCTCAATACAATACAAAACAGTCCTGATGTATTTTTTATGTTCTGACACAGCGGATGTTGGACCAACAGATGCCGAGCATTCCTGACAGCTCATCACTCTCTGTCTGGACTTGCCGTGAACCAAGAGTCACGTCAGTTGTTGCTTGAGGTGTGAATTTACTACTCAGGTCAGGTTGACTGGTGTGTGGAGAATTTAGAACATTTAGTTGTCACATGGCACACTGGAGCTGGAGCTCCTCATTTAACCAATCCCCACCCTTGCATGTCTTTGGACTGTGGGAGGAAGCCGGAGAACCCGGAGAGAACCCACACTTACACGGGGAGAACATTCAAACTCCTCCAATCTATTTGTATGGATCAAACTTTCACTTCCTGGTTTGAAAAGTAGCATTAAAGGTTTGTATTTGTATTCATCATGCACAGCAGTAGCTATGTTGTGTGGCTGCGATTCTAATTAACCACCATTTTTTCATGGTTAAATATCTATTTCCAAATATGACTTACTAATACTGACAACCAAATCTTTGTCTGTATATTTGGTGTTTCAACAGTCGCTGGAGCCAAATACATCCCTTTTCTTCTCAGACACCCACTAGATGAGCTACCATGGCAAGAAATCGATCCGACAATAATAAAAGGACATTACAGCACAAGAACACATTTGAAATTCAATGTCCAGAAACATAATATCTGTTGTGTTTAACTCTGTAAATGTAATTTGCTCACATTGTGTACTCGTGAGTTATAACTTAAAGGGAAGAGGAAATGAAAGTGTGCGTGCCTATTACATCCTTTTCCAGCTACTGCCTGCCCTTTTCTTCTTTTGACTGCAGGCTCAGCACCCCCACTTTATCTGCACAGATACTAGGCTTTTAGACAGAAATATCTCTCCTCTGTTGGTTTACTCCCCCCCACACCCATTTCCGCCACAGCGCTAACAGATCTGACATCACAGGGTCTATCATGTGATCCACCCACACAAAGCTTTGCAGTGATGAATGGGGCCTACCTGTGACGCACATACCTCCTCCATGTGTCCTTTACAAGCCAGAGTGCTGTCTGCTAAGGAAACTACTTCACCCCAGCTGTGGTCAGAACAACCACAACATCACACGAAAAGGGAGCAAACACATATATCACATTAAAGTAACAATTCAAATCAATTAACTTGACGTGTGTTTGTAGATTTTATAGCCATTTTACAAAAGCATGGTGTGGTTTGGGAGCAAGAACACTTTGAGTATTAAGTGAAACAAAATGTGCCGATTGAAGGGGAAAATCCTGACAAAACCAACCATGGACAAAAGTGCTCACCACACTTGCAATGAAGATTTCCACTTGAAACAAACAGAGGTAATATTCTTTAAACCCTTCAAGTTAATTGGGTCATCACATTTTAAAAAGGGGAATGAAATTATTGAATGTAATTACAAATCCTAATATGACATTAATTCAAAAAATGTAAAGTGAAATTTGAACAGAAAATGAAAACACATGGAAACTGAAATTATCATGTGACGTTTTTCATAAGGGTATGTTGAAACCAGCTCCAACCCAAAAAACAACTTGAAACTGACCAGAGCATATGTTGAAATCAGATCCGTTTCAGACTTAACTTCTCCAAATGATGTTGTGCAGGAATACAACAAGTGTCTTGTCTGGGGACATAAAACAGAAGTAAGCAGACATCAGTAACTGTTGTGTCCAGATTAATGCAAACTAATATATCCAGCAGTTAATAAATTAACATTAAATGAAAACTGAACATAAAAATGGGAATGTTGCTCAAAGCAGAACTTTATTTTATTAGTGTGATGATGTTTGTTTTCAAGCACATCTCACACTCTTCTTCAGTCGATGCTCGGTTGTGATTGGGGAAAACTAGCCTGGACCTAAAACTATGACTGAGCAAAACTGAATCCTGAACACTGTTGAACATCACAGCATGTCTGTCAGTGACTTAAACACATAAAGAGTTGTAAACAAACTTATATTTTTCAAGGTAACTCCGGGAGAGATTCTGAATACGCTTGTTGTGTTTTGAGAAAAAACACACAAAAACAATTTCTCAGTTTGTGGTTAAATAGTCACTCAAGATTCCTTTCTGTGGAAAAAAAACAATAAAGGGAAAAACCCAAGCAGATGAAACCATGATGGATGGTCATTTACTTCCTGAAAAATAATGGATTCCCCCAAATTTTTTAGAGCATTGCCACAGGTGTTTTTTCCTCAGGTGATCTTTGACTTTATGAGCATACAGTATAAAGGATTGACGAAAGATGCAGCCCAATATACTTTAACAAACAGGATTAAAAACAATAGACAGAACAATAGGTAAACATAATACATACATAGCAAAGACAAACAAGCAACCAAAAAACAATGAAATCAAAACTAAACTAAAACCAGTATTACAATAATACAACCAGTAATAAAGACTAGTGGGAGCTGCCATTTTTAATAGCCTTACATACATATATATACCATTTTAAACAAATAAATGAATACACACTCCAGTCTTGGAAATCTAAACCCTTTAACGCAAATATAAATGAACATATTTAATATAAAAGCAACGTATTTCCATACAGATTGAATTGCAGTCACGTGTTTAAAACTACTGCATCCGGACAAGAGGGAGACTTCTCTCGTGTCTCCTCCTCTCTGCTCGGTTAGTCCATTATTTAAATGATGAGAAGACGTAATTTCTGCCCAATGCGCGCGCGCTGATGTGACATAATGGAACGTGCCAGCCTAGAAAAGCTCGAGGCGGCGCGCGCAGTACACTCATAGAGCCTCGCGAGCAGAAGAGCGAGCGACTGCAGTGAAGTGACGGGCATCAGTTAAACAGATACGAGTACGCTGCTTCTGTGAGGTTATGGCCGGGGAGCCGCTGTGAGTTTCAGCCACGGGAAATAATGATGAAGAAGGACGTTAGCTTGAGCCTGACGGACAACGCAGACATGAAGCCACATCTCCGCGACGCCGACAGCATCCTCAGCTCCCCGGACCTGGGGCTGCTCAAACTGGCCTCCCCGGAGCTGGAGAGGCTCATCATCCAGTCCAACGGAATGGTCACCACGACGCCCACAAGCTCCCAGTTCCTCTACCCGAAGACGGTGACGGAGGAGCAGGAGTTCGCCGAGGGCTTCGTGAAGGCGTTGGAGGACTTGCACAAGCAGAACCAGCTGAGCGGCGTTGGCGGGCAGACGAGCGGCGGTCTGGAGCTGGGCGCGAACGTCGCCCCGGTCACCGTGCAGCTGGACTTACCGGTCTACACGAACTTGAACAGTTACGGTAGCGGGCCACTAGAAACCACTGTCAACTACTCCACGGACACGTTCCCCTTCCCGCCCCCTCCGGCACATCATTTAGGGTCAGCCCCGCCGCAGCCGGAGCTGTCTCGGATACAGCAGCTGAAGGAGGAGCCTCAGACGGTCCCCGACGTCCAGAGCTTCGGGGAGAGCCCGCCGCTGTCCCCCATCGAAATTGACTCACAGGACAGCGTGAAAGCCGAGAGGAAGAGGCTCAGGAACCGGATCGCAGCCTCCAAGTGTCGGATGCGCAAGCTGGAGCGGATCTCCAGGCTGGAGGACAAGGTCAAATCGCTGAAAAGCCACAACACCGACCTGGCCTCGACGGCTAGCCTGCTGAGGGACCAAGTGGCCCAGCTCAAACAGAAAGTCCTCACCCACGTCAACAGCGGCTGCCAGCTGCTGCCACACGAGGTCCAAGTGCACTAGTCGGGGGGACCTGCAGACCTGCAGTGGGGCTGCTGACCAGCATATAGACTCGGTGGACTTTGTTATAATCTGGGGGTTTTCTGCGTCGGAGCCCAGATGTGGAGTGCCAGGCTATAAGGCCACATTGTACATTATTCATTGACTGAATTGACAGAACACCTGGTAGAACACATCAACATAATGGATGATAAGACTCTTCCACCATAATTGTCCAACAGATTATTGAGACATTATAATTCGTGAAGGATACGGGGTTTTTAAATGATTGCTAATTGGTTTATGGCACGTATGCCGAAATGAAGAGCGTTTGCCTTTTAGTATATTCGATGTATTCATCCTGTTCTACCTCGTGTACATGTGTAGTGGTGGACAAGGCAGCATTAAACTGCGTTTCCTTTCACTGGATTTTGGCAACGGGCTTTCCTGACGAGATAAAAGGGCACTTACTGACTATAAGATCACATTTAAATGACAGAAGCCACGCAATTCGACCCCCCTTTTGTAAAATGTTTACATAATAGCTGTGTGTATATACAGTCTCACACATTGTCAGAACACGTTTGTAATATTTAATATATTGACTGTAAGATTTATTTCTGTAGCGAACGATTTGCATGTTTACATACTGGAATGTTGCCCACAGCTGTGTTCAAAGGGTGCATTTAATCAGTGTTCTCATCTTTATGCATTTATCTATTTTTTACTCTATGTCCCTATTTCATTGTAGTCTTTATTAAATGTGAAGAAGTGTAATCTTTTTTGTTGACCTGACTAAAAAGGTTACCTCTAGCCTGCAGTTGTTGTGACTGTATGCCGCTGTGTTCTGAATTTAATGCTGCTCGGCAATAAACACTGTTTCCTACATTTTGACAAATATTCGTGTTTACATGCATGTTAGTTTGCATCAGTGTGTGCATCAGTGAACCAGCTGTTGGTGGTGGATGGGTGGTATAGGCCTTCAGGTATGTGCAGGTCAATTCAAGAGTGTAACTATTCATTTTAAGATTAGGTTTGCTTTCATAAAGGAATTCATCTAACTGGCTTGACTGTAGAACCAGTTTTGTCTTTCATTGCATGTTATTTTTTAAGAATAACATGGACATTTTTTTAATTATTATGTTACAGTAGGCTATTGGAAGAATATAGACAGTAATACATTATATATTGTGGGTTAGGCAGTGCTCACACAAAATTGAGACCATATCTGACAAAAACTAAAAGTCAATGGGCTATATCAGGATTTTGCAACTGTGTGTGTGTGTGTGTGTGTGTGTGTGTGTGTGTGTGTGTGTGTGTGTGTGTGTGTGTGTGTGTGTGTGTAAAATTGCTACATATCACCCGCATTGGTGTCTTTCTCCCTCTGCTGGTTAATTGAGAAATTGCAATTTCAGTTGACGCACCAATTCCATTGTGCATTGTGGTGAATATTTTGGGACAGTTTGTGATCTCCCAAAACACAGAGAAGAGCTCCAGGATGTCAACAGCAAAGTAAGGATGAGTTTATTCCCACATGTTGTTGAACATGAAATGAGACAGGGTTCCTTATGATGTTGTTAAATGACAAGCACATCTAAGCAGAGGTCCTTAAAGGTTAGAACAAAATATTAAATCGACGTTTCGTAATAACTGTGCAGCCTTTGATGTTGTTGTCCACCTATGGATGACTGCAGGTCCAGAAAATTAGATCTGAGAAACCTGCAAAATAAATAATCAATGTTTTTTGTAAGCCAATTAAATATCGCTTGGTTTGCACACTAATAAGGTGTAGTTCACTCTGCCTTGAAGAATATCTATTACCGTATAATATATGTAGCTCATGTCATATTGATTTGTCCAAAATGTCTATTTTTCTTTGGAAAAGAGAAGGAATGGGGACCTCCCTGCATCATTTCAAAAGCCATGAGAGATATAAAAACATTTCATATTTCAGCTGAGTGAAAATGTAGAAACAGGAATGTTGCTTTGGGCATGTTGACTGACATGGAGGATCTGATTGTTGCACCAGAGGACAAAAGGTAAGATAGCATTAGTCGGTCACTCTGAGGCAGGATTAGATGTGGTTTTGATCAAATTTAGCTTAACAGCACAGAAACGAACAGCCTACTATGTCTCCCTGTATGCCTGCCCCTCACTTTGCTGCCACGATGGACATTACAAATCTAACCAGGGAGCCACCTTCACGCATTCTTGTTAGTCTGCTTGATGTCCTATTTACTTCTACAACTTCTGCTCGTCATGGGGATTTTTGGGACAAAAAGCATCCAAACATTTACCATCAACAAAATAATATTACCGGTAAACCTTAATGACATCAAAAACATTTGGTTATTTTGAATAAATCTGATCTCAACGTTACTGTCTCAGCTTCAAACTACATTAATGATGCTACGTTATTTTTTGTTTTTCGTTTGTAGAATTTTTAACTTAAAAACAAAAGGTACATCTTAAAAAAAAAAAAAAACAAGCATTAACTGATTGTTAGTAACTTTTTATTGTTTTACCACAAAGTACAGATAAAAACATCCACAGCATATTCTCTCACCTTAACAACTCAAACTGAGGAGGATGTGAAGAGGCAGTGACACGAGACCGAATGAAGTACTGCGTGCTAGTAGAAGATCTAAAGTCGGCAACTTCTACCATCTTGATGATTTCTTTTTTAGTGTGTAGATACTGTAGTGTAGTATTGCTTTTGTAACAGAGTGACACATTCATTCACAAGCAGGCTTATAATGAATGCAGATACAGTACAGCATGGCTCTTTTTGGGGGGTTTTCATGTTTTTACTGTCTTTTTTTTCTCCTCCTCTTTTTTTCCTCCTCTTTGTTGCAAGCCTGAGTCGATACAACACAATCCACACATATGACTCAAAGATACAGTATTTACAGATCTGGTTTATATAGAGAGGAAGACTTATTAGAAAGGAGAACAGTTTTTAGGTTGGATTTTACCGGAAAAGAAACAGTCATAACCAGTAAGGAGTAAAATAGACGCAGGATCGAAATCATCTCCCCGGTTTGTTGTGATCATCATTCCCTCTCTTATAATAACCTTGGTGGGGTTTCATTTTCTCAAACTCTCATAGCCAGTGGCTCATCAGTGATTTTAGGTTTGTCTGTCACACTTGACAGTTAATCAGAGTCACCGGCTTCATGAAGTGGATGATCCTGACCCCCGTGATCATTTTTATAGTGCTTTGCCATCTCAACCCATCCTCTTTCACATCACTTGTTCATCATTAAAACTTGGTCACACTGCTCGTCGTGGCATCCTACAGCAAAAACGGTGAGCTGCTTCTCCAGCAATCTTTGGTGAAAACCAGTTTGAACTGGAACCCATATTAAAACAAGTGTATGAACGCGCTTCAAGTGTTTGGTGGAGCGGGGGGGATCATGCCCCCCCCTTGCAGAGCGAGTGATGCTATGTAGACTTTATAGAAATGTGGCGTGGTTACACAGCGTCAGAACCAAGAAAACCTCCACCAAAATCTTAAATTCCTGCATTGTCTATAGTGTTAGAAACTCAGCAGCTGCCTGGTCAGTGAACATTTCAGCCTCCAACTGTTTGAGTCTTGTTAAAAAGCACCGTACACACTTCAGCCGAGGACTGAGTATTAGATAACGTGACACTCAAACAGACAAACAGACTCTAATGCCTCCTCTCTGGCTGTTTGTCACTAAGCAAGGAAACATTTAAAAACGCTGAGTGATGGCCATATGTTCATACGTCACCTTATTCTCTCCTTCCTCTTCACTCCCTTGGGTCAGACTATCTGATAAAAGGCAAAGTACAATAAAAATGATCCAATAAAACAACATTGTTTGCAGCATAATGTTTCTCCAGCAAGCCTTCTTCTAATATATAAGAGCCATTTCATAATTCCTTCACTGTATTTTTCTAAGCAGGAAGTTTGATATCTCTGGTGGGCAGCATTAAACCAAACAGGCAAATGAAACGACTCACGGAGGAGCTGCCGGGGGTGCAAACAATTCCACACATCGTCCAAAAAACCCAACAACATAGACCTCTTATATTGGATACTATCCTCATAGAACTTCATTCCTTTTTAAATTCATTTCAAGAAATGCATACCTGTAGATATTTTATATATATATATATATATATATATATATATATATATATATATATATATATATATATATATATATTATTATATATATATATATTTATATATATATATATTTATATTTTTATATATATATATTGCACAACATTTATATATACACATTTGAAATAAATATAATTAAATAAAATGTGTCTTTGTTTTTGCTATTTTTTTTCGTAGCTCTATCTTGTTCATATTTTCCCCGGACCAGAATACAAATACATAAAAAAAAAAGGCCAAACGAAAAAGGTTCGGAAGAAAAATGAAAAACAAACACTTGCTAATACCTCCAATATCCATGTTTCGACACCGTGTGGGACAACAAATGTAACACAGATCTGTGTATGTTTGATTCTGTGTGCATCCAGAATCCTTAAAATAAACTTAACACATCGTTATGGAGCAGATTTCAACTAGATAATCCATCCCACATTAACTCCACTGGGGCCTCGTTCGGACACCATATCTGGAGCCGACATCTTTTCGGGACGTTTGACTGACATGAAACAAAAGTACTGTAAACATGAGAAGGATTTAAATGGCACTCTGTGGACGGACGCCGTCAAATCCTTCTTGTAAAAACCATACTGAGGAACAGGGAGACAATGGATGACGATTCGGGAAGATTTAAGAACCTGGCTCGCAAAGGAATCTGAAACACTCAGTTTGATTGAACATGCTTTGGCATCAGACCAACACCTGCAGTGAACAAGGGAAAAACCAGACAAATATACACCTGTAGCACTGTTCCACTAGCATCCCAGCGCATCTCAGACACTCTTCAACCTGGTTCTTGTGCCCTCAGCCAATGACCCTCATTAGGTTACAGAAAGAAGCAGGAAAGTGAGTAAAAAGGGTGATGGGAGTATTTGACCCGAGGCCCCGGGGTCCAGCTGAACGAGGACAAGGAAGAAGAGGGAGGAAAAGGGTTTGGGGGGGAAGGGGGGGTCAGCTTTAACATGCACAGTCCTGGTGAGGAGGAGCAGGCTGCTCTGTCAGCTGGGGCCCCTGTTTGGCTCCGGTGACGGCGGGATCTCCGGCGTCCAGGCTCTCAGACATCTTTTCGCAGATGATGTCGACAAGGCGCTCAAAGGTCTGCTTCACGTTGATGTTGTCCTTGGCGCTGGCCTCGAAGAACTCAAAACCTAGAGAAGAAACGGGATGCGGGTAGAGGGTCAGCGAGGTTTGATGAGGACGTGCCAGTGCGACTTTAATCTCCCCACTTCCCAAATTAGCCAGACTACCAGGCAAAACGTTCTGCCTGCCCATCAGGTCAGTGTACGTAACAACGAGCCATGGATATGAAATGTGCATGTGTGTGTGTGTGTGTGTGTGTGTGTGTGTGTGTGTGTGTGTGCGAACGCCGGAGACTCACCGAGGTGTTCAGACAGCTGCCGGCCTCTATCTCCGCCCACCACCCGCTCGTCCTCCATGTCGCACTTGTTCCCAACCAGCAGCACCTGGGCATTGTCCCACGAGTATGTCTTAATCTGGGTCGACCTGTGAACCAACACAACCAGCAGTCAGAGAGGAAACTCAAAGACATGTCCAGAAGTGTGTGTGTGTTTGTGTGCATGTGTGTGTGTTTGTGTGCATGTGTGTGTGTGTGTGTGTGTGTGTACAGTCAAACAGCTACATGTCTTTAAAAGTCCTAGATCACAGTGATTGAACACAATTACTAAATCTGATCCTGAAAGATGAATCCTTGATGTGACAGAAATAGAAGAACAGCTGATGGACTGAATCTCCATTATGGTCTCAGAAATTCCATGTTTTTGTTAAACTATTACACAATCAACCCTATCTGTAACATAGACCAGGACTTAGTCACAGCACCGGATCTGGTGAAAATGCAGTTTCCCTTTCCTATTTAACTGTAAGAGATGGAAAGCAAGAGCTGTGTCCAGTGTGATGAAAAGGATGAAGAAACAGCCAAAATAAAACCAAGTCTTTGTCATAGTTGAGTTAAGCAGGAGACTTGAAGTGGATCGTGTGCTCCACCCTAAGCCAATCACGTACCAGTCCTGGACGGCGCTAAAGGACTCCTCATTAGTGATGTCATACATGAGGATGAAGCCCATGGCTCCTCGGTAGTAGGCCGTGGTGATGGTGCGGTAACGCTCCTGACCTGCCGTGTCCTGGGAAAAAAACCACAGCAGCAGATTGTGTTTAATAACTCAGAACTTCACAGTGTTTTCTGACAGATTAGGGTGAGGATAAAGTTCTGGGTGTTCAGACAATTTAATTGTTTCCTTATTTCTTCCATGTCAGACATTTGGCACAAGCCCTTGGGGTTTTTCCTGAAACACCAACAATGTTACATATTGTCAATAGAATGAGCAAGTTGTTTCTTACATTTAAAGTAGGGCTGTCAATCGATTCAAACCACAAGGTAGCTGTGGATTAATCACGATTAATCACCATTCGTAAATATATGAAAAATTCCCATTTTCTCTGCATATTGTTGTGGGAACAGAAAGATAAATGACAGAAGGCACCAGAATATGAAGCCTCTACAAATAGAGAGGCACTGATACCACAAGAGTACTTGCCAATACAGAGTACTGCTACTTAATAATACCATTTCAGTTCTAACAATAACTTTGAAAACATTCAAGTTGTGTTTTCCTGATACAGAGCTGAGTTTGCAGTAGAGATATTAATAATTAACTGTTTAACCTGTTATCAGTTACACAGTTACACACAAGGAAAAACAAAAAACACAACAATAGATATATGATTCAGATTGGCTGATATTATATATCAGGATTGTAGTTTAGTACAGCAATATATTTCTTTTATCTACTATGTTTAGCCAAGCAATGTGACTAGAGACTCCAACCCCACTGGCTTATAAACAAGGAACATCTGGTGTTTAACGCTGCTATTTATATGTCTCATATTTTAATGAAAGGTTTCTGTGTGCGTCAACACTTAAAGTCACAGCTAACAGCTCAATGTATCGTCATTGTAAGTGGTAACTTTATCCATGCCCTGAAAGGAAAAACTGCCTACAGTGCTGTTGTACAGCTGCTTACCATCGCAAGCAATAACCACGAGAAACCTTTGCTCTCAAAGTTTTGCTGCTTCAGCAAATTTATTTAAGCCAATATGTTCAATTCAAAACTTATATTGAACACGATCAATTCCTCCAAGCTGTGAGTGTGGAACGAATCCTATCAGCCGCTTTGGCAGGTAACACACCACTGACTCAGTGTTTTTACTCAAGGAATTTAGCTGACAAAGGAGACAAAGGACAATTACAAATTAAAAGGTGTTGTCAAAATGTTTTTATCAAAGCGGATTGTAGTAATAACCTGTTCTAAGACATGTAGACACATTTCAGTAACTTATTTGATCAATTATGCAAATGTTTAAGACCTGCAGTTTGCAGTCTTGAGCCTAAAGAAGATCGAAACATTTAAAGTGTCACACTGACTGATTTTTCCCAGGTGCTCGAGCACAGCCAACACATTAGGTCTCCTGTGGTTTTAAAGATCTTCATCAATCCTCCTCTTGTCTTTATGTTAGCTACGAGCTTTGCCAAACAGTGATCCTGCCTTCTCTCTCTCACTGCTTGGCCACAAACCCAGGTGAGATTGAATGTCAGTGTTGAGTCCTAATGAATGCTCAGGGAATGAAACGCCTGTTTCTGAAACTCGACCAAGCAGCTTCTGGTCCAATAACGTTGTGCTAAAGTACAACAATCACTGGCTCTGCTGTAGATGTGCAGCTTTTTAGTGTATTTGACTGTAAGAGATCATATTCGTGATCAATAACTCGCCAACCATCAAAATGTTCATGACTAACGTTATCCAGCTCTCTCGATAATGTTTCCTATCGTTGTCAGGAGGTGACAAACTCTACATGCCTCTACATCTGGACCTTTATACGGGCACTTACACAATGAGAATGATGTGATGTGACGTAATCAGCCCTTCTTCCTTTATAGGTCCCTTGTTGGAGTGTGTGAATGACATAAGCTGACAGGAAGTAAACACGGACCCAAGCTGTTGCCTAGCAATGCAATTCTGTTGAAAGGTTCTATACCTAAAATGTCAGTGTAGGCAGCACTGAGTGGTGTTATGCAATAAACACATTGGAGTACTCATCTCTCCCTCATCACGAACCATGACGCGAATATAAAGCAGTAAAAAGATGTACATGAGCCAACAGCTTGTATGTCATTGTGTTCATGTTCCAATAGGTTAGAATGTAGTTAACCACTAACTGAGGAGAGAGGCTGATGCAGAGGTTATGAAAAAGTGTCAATTTTTCATTATTTTTTTTAAAATAAAAAATCATTTAAAAGGTAAAATAAACCGTTATAAATATTTGGGCTGTATGGCATGTTATTATAAATGTTTTAATAGTATTGGAGGTCATAAAACAGTTTATCTTCATTCCAAATAATGTAATATAGGCCAGCTATTCTGAATCATTGGGCTGC
This sequence comes from Chelidonichthys spinosus, assembly GCA_029853015.1. NCBI lineage: Eukaryota > Metazoa > Chordata > Actinopteri > Perciformes > Triglidae > Chelidonichthys > Chelidonichthys spinosus. The sequence continues at coordinate 15,720,404 of CM056826.1, forward strand.
ATCCTGCTGGTGTCAGAGCGTACTTCCAAATAGTTAGATTCAATTAAAAATGTTTTGGTAACGAACAAAGTTAGTTATTTAAAGAATAGAAATAAATTAAAAAGCATCTAATTAAAATGCATAATTAGAATAACATTTGAATATCATAGCACAAAACATGAAACATCATCAGGTAGAGACGAATGTGTTTTAGCAGTTTGCTACCCAACGTTAGCTCAGATGCAGTGCACCAAAACATTTAAACAAGTGATGGTGGAGACAACCCTGCTTCTGCAAAAACTCCAAAGCGTCCGGTGAGGAAATATTAATAGATTAAATATGGACTCATAATGGGAGGCAGTGATGGTGAGGGTAAGCAGAATATTTATTTTGGTTATTGTAGCTGACAATGGCTAAACTTACATTTACAGTCAAGTTTATTTCCCTCATTTTTTGTCATGTTTTTTTCTCTCATTTATTTGTTGGTCTTCAGATTTAAAAAAGATCAGAAGTTATATTTGCTTTTATTGTTTATTTAAGTGATAAACCACAGGTATCTCTATTTTTTGTTGTTTACAACTTTTTGAGTTTTCCCTGACTTGTGGGTTTATACATTTCATTTTTGATCTTTGACCTCTATTCTCCTTTTCTTTATGTTATAAACGGATCACAAGATTGAATAAGGGAAGTGAGTCACATTTGACTTGTGCTAAAACCAGATAATCATTATTCAATGATGTGGTAAATCATGAATCATATTTGACCAATACCCCAATATGGATGTTGAGATAATAGTGTAGGATTGACTACTGGCGCTTTAGCAAAGATATTTACACAATGATATTTTTGATAAATAATCATGAGTAATGTGGTTTTAATGACTTAGCAGGTAAACGTAAATATTAGAACAGCTAGAAAAGTGTGGTGAATTCAGGAAATGACATCACTTTACAGTAATGTAGCTCTTAAAACCAGGAAAAGAAATCATCATATCGATATACTGTCCAGGCTTACGCCTAATCTAAGAATAATCAACAGAATAAATCAATGATAAAATGCTGAGTTGCAGTCTACCATCTGACTGTAGCCATGAACACAGCATGCACGTAGCCGTAAAGTCTAAAATGAAAAAGAAACGATGCACATTGATCAACGTCGTGGCATTATCCTAATCCACACGTAGTGGATAAAAAAAAGGGAGATAATATGTATGACACACCCCACATTTCTACATACTTCTATATAAACGGGATTAACTGCACACTGTGAAATAAATCCATATACAGCATACTGTATGTTGAGTTTTGAGCTCATTTTCATTTTTACTCGGCTGGGCAGAGAATCGCTTTAGAGATGGGGGTCGGGATTTAGTGTGTGTGTGTGTGTGTGTGTGTGGAAGGGAGGGGTATCTACTCGAGTGAGATGTGGAGTAGTGGGGGAGGGGAGAGTCATCCATTTCTCGTGCTCTGATTGGCTGATTGTGTCTCCCATAACAGAGGTAAAGGCTGGAAAAGGCTGACAACAGAGACATCACACACACACACACACACACACACATGCACACACACACACACACACACACACACACACAGACACACACACAGCTCTGTCTGCTGCAGAATGTGTAGTAAAGGCGGAAATGATGTTACGATGTGCAGCGTGATATTGAACACTGGTTCCTGAGGGAGCCTGTCTTCGCTCTGCTCTATGGTTGTGTTTACTGCCCTCAGGACACACGGACACCAACTCTAAGCCACACCTTATGTTACAAGTGATGAGCAGGCTGTGAAGAGGACAGCGTTGCGTGCAGATTTGTGTGTGTTTATTGCGATCTGAGGACACTTTGCGTGATAAAACTGCACCACAGAGCGGTGTTTCAGAGAGCTTGTCAACGTGTCTCGCTGACCTTCTCGTCCTGCTCTTTGAAATGGATTTCAAACGAGAGAGGTCAAATGTGAAAATGCAGCTGGTCATGGGACACTGCTGACCAGCTGCAGGTGATGGTTTAGGGGTGGAGAGTGAAGGAAGTCAACATACTTGTGACAGTGAAGAAAATCAATTGGGACGGACTCATTTCAGCCTTAAATTCACTTCACAATTCATGTTAATTAGAGGTCTCAGTTAAATTCCCTCCCCTTCCAGGAAACTCAACACATCTCCAGACATCTTACCCAGATCTGTAATTTGATCCTCTTGTCATTCCTGTAGATGGTCTTCACCTTGAAGTCGATGCCCACCGTACTGACGAAGGCCGGCGTGAAGGAGTCGTCGGCGTAGCGGAACAGGAAGGAGGTTTTGCCAACACTGCTGTTGCCAATGATGAGGATCTTGAACATATAGTCAAAGTTTTGATCCGAAGACTCCTTCTGCCCGTAAGTCGCTGTTGCTGAGGCCATCTGTGGAGAGAGAGACAGGACAAACCTTGAATGGAAGAGTGCATGTGTCATAGCTTTGTGGTGCAAAACCTGCAACAGGCCTCACAATGCATGTTTTTTAAAATTTTTACCCAACCTTCTTGAAAGCTAATTTCATTTCTGTTAAGTTACTAAAAGGTTACTAAAGGCAACAATAAAATGTTTTAACTGAGAAAATAATCTGCAAGATTGTATGAATTGCACATAGTAGTCTGAATTAATGAGCATCTCCTTTAAAGTCATGGGCAAAAAACAAACTTTCATAAACAGTTTTGTCAAAAGACAAGGTTCTGTTGGACTCAGGGTAACAGATAATAATGATTACCTAATCAGGCTGAAACATTTTCTTCACGGTAATTAATCAAGGCAGCACATTGTGTTGTCAGGGGAAAACAGAAAGCCGGTCTGAATTTTCTCCATTTGGCAAAAACGTTGGAGGCAAATGGCTCAATCAGTCTCAATCAGCTGGGGACGTGTGAGGAATAATTCAGACTGGAAGACGTTCAAAACCCCGACTCCTTCCTAACCGTCCAATCACAGCCATCCAATCACAGCCGTCCAATCACAGCCGTCCAATCACAGCGTCCGGTGGGAGTGAACATCAGACAGTGGCTGAGGCTACCTGTCCATCAAGAGGCAGCTTAATTCCAACTTCAGCAGAACAACTTTCCACTATATAAGTGAGAACTTTGCTGGTATGCTAGCTACCAGCGGGCCACAAGGACTCAGGAAACCTCTTCGCTTCTTGAGAGCACGATGACTGGAGCCCACGGGCCCCAGAGTCGCTGCACCCTGCTCTATATTTAGACTGTTATCTCCACTCGGCTGCAGTGGAACACGAGAAGTCTCGGAGAATAAAGCACAAACAAAACAACTGCACCCTCCTCGGAGCTCCGGCCGGATCGGTTTACATGAAGGAACACAGAGACGCTTGTTAAATAATGAAGAAGACTGACCCTTCCTCAACACTTAGATGTTTTCTTATGCAAAGAGGCCGAGGAGGATGATAGAGATGTGAATTTGAGCCATCACTAAACCTGCAATATGACTGTGGGGTTCAGACCAGAAGCTGATTTGAAAAACAGAAATCACACAAAAACATCTTAAACAGAATAATTATTATTGATAATACAAAAAGAGGAAAACTGGAAAATAAGAGACCTCATCTGACAATGAGCAAGGGCATAAATTCAATTTAATTTGCAGTGATTATTACAATTCTGAAGTAGAAATATAATAATCAAGTTAAATGCGTGTGGTGCTTACTTTTAAAAATATATTTTGCAGTATATTACACTAAGTATTGACTTTCCGACTATTGACTTTCCGAATGTAATTGATACATACTGTAAACAGTATATACAGTTGTTCTTGGGAGAGTTTTAACTACAACAGGGAAGTTGCCAGATGTGTTAGTGCTTTATTTAATGTCACGTAATTATTCTAAAATACAATTTTTGGATTATCTTAGGAGGAAAACATATTTTTAAAATGATCTAATGCTCATATTTAGCTATTTATTTGTATGTATTTAACTGGTCTGAATTTAAAAAAGAAAAAAGAACTCAAGTTGATGTGTGCTGGTATTTAAAAATGATGTAGTATCATTATCAGGCTTCACAATGCACAAATTATGAATGCAAATAAAAACAGGTGGATAGAAGTACACGTTTTCTGAGAGATCTGATTTGATTTCACAAAAATAAACCAAAAAGGACTATAAAACCTAAGAAGTCTATTTGACACTGTGAACCAAATCAAATGATGATGTTATATATTTGGCTTCGGCTAAAGCCGACCTACTGGGAGTGAGATCACACTTGATCACAGTCGGGGTTTGGTGTCCGATTTCGTCTTTGGTCTGCCTTATTAAAAATGTATCTGCTCATGTTACATCCCACCAAAGTGTCCACTCAGCTCGGCAGATATTTCAGGCCATGTACTTTTTAATCGACAAGTTAATTCAGCATTCTTGCGTTTACAGCCGATGCATTAAGTTAAAATACGGACATACAGTTTATATTGCACTCTTCTTTTAAAAGTGTTGCTCATCTTTGCTTGCTGTCCTCCAAAAGCTCTCTGCCCTTCAAACCATTCTCTTTTCCTGCCTAACTTTTGTCAGCAAAACATAATTCTCTCTGAAAATGATTCACCATTCACACACAATATTTGCTGCATCGTGATCTGACCCTCAACCTCTTTCTTAATGTATTCTTAAAATTTGGGGTATCCAAAATGCGTATTTATTCTGGACCAAAGCGCTGGTTGAAATACCTAAAAATGAAACGTAAGCATGCAACACTTAATAATAGCTGCAATGAGAGGAGGTTAAAAAGGAGCAGCCACAGTTGGAAGTCTGGATTTTGAGCGTCTGCTGTATGTGGCGGTGCGGTGAGATTACTGCAGCCTTTCCTCTGCGTCTCAGAGATTAGCTGTGGAGAAGAGCGCCGTCTTAACCTTCAATATACACTAATTTGATACAGAAGCTTACACACTGCAGACCTCTGTGCTTAATCTCAAAGTAATTAACAAATTCTCATAATGCAAATGACTTTCAGCCTGCAGGACGTTGCTGCTGCTTACATATGGCCTCGATAGTAAACCGGCTTTGAACAAAGCGCCGAGTCAGGTGTGCTGGACTGTGAGAGCTGCCTTAACGCATCAGTCTGTTACAAATTATGATTTAAAGAAATTGTAAGCAGTACAATGGGCTGTACATTACATTTATGAGACACTTGGAGCTAATGAACCCTAGTTTCAAGGGCTGAAAATAACGGCATTTCTTGCAGCCAAAAGTGATGTCTTCAGATGCCTTGTTTTTTTACGACCAACAGTCCAAAGCTCAAAGATGTTCAGTTTACAATGATGTAAAGCAGAAAAAAGTGTATTTTTTTAAAGCCTACTTATCGGTTCAATTGTTTCAACTCTAGTTGTTACATGAACAGAAAATTCAGCTGTTTAAGTTGCCAAACCATAACTGGCGTGCACATATTTTCAGCTTATTGTCTATTTGTCGCTTCCTCTGATGAATGTGCTGACTCATGACTCTCCAGTGAAGGGATGAATAAAGTCTCATCATCATTATTACCAATTTAGCACTTGACAAATAAAACTGGATTCTGCGCCCAAGACAACATTTCCTGTTTTTCTGACTGTTGAAGAAGGATTGAAGAAAACCTCTAAAAATGAAACAACACCGCAACTACACACCACAAAATGACTTTAAAAGGTCTCATCAAATTAAAATCCTCTCTCCACAGTTTGACGACCAGAAAGACGATGATATGACGAAGCTGAATGTCAGCATTGGACGTGATTTAAAAGGTCGAACCCCACTGCAAAATGGACACCGGGACTAGCTGCTGAGAATAACTCAGCTCCTCTATCATGGAGGAGGAAGGACATGATTTTATCAGGCCTTTTGTAAGCAGAGAGATCTGATAGTAAAGATAGCCAAATAATACTGAAATCCAGATCTCTGCTGTCGCTATTAGTGTTACGTGAGGAGATTGGTTCCCCACATATCCAGTTTTTATATGCGATTTTGAGCTCAATTGGAAATATATCACAGAAGAGAAGGTTTTTAATACAACCAATGCAACCATTCATGAGGGGGGTGAGGGTTGGAGCCGATGCCAGCTGACATTGGTAGGGAGGCCAGCCAATCACAGGGCTGACACACATTAGCCCCTTTTAGACAGAAGAATCCGCCGTAATGATTGCGGTGAACGCGTCTGTGTTAAGAAATAACTTTGTTTGTCTGTGTTAAGATAGCATCCGGAACGAGTGAGACGTCCCACAGCCCGGCTGCGGAAAAAGCAGTCTAATAGGGGCTATAGACGGACAACTGTTCACACAATTTAGAGAACCTGGAGGAAACCTGCGCTTACAAAAAAGATAGATACTTGAATGTAACTCCAGTTCGATGAGTACGTCCACACCCTGAAAAAGATCATTTTACTCACCGCCCAATCAGCAGGCAGCAGGCGTCCAGCGACCTCCCCCTATATAAACTTCTTCCACCTCCATTGACAGGCACACTGTCAAGGTAACCACACCATGAACCAAGCCAACGCAAACAATGCTAGCATTGTTGATACCATGACAATGTGAATAAAGTTCCGGCCAGGTGGAGGAAGCCTGGTCCACGCCGAGCTGAGCTAACACGGCTAGCATGATCCGTACAGCGCTACGAAGGGCAGAGGGTGGGAATGAGTTGCTTAGGGCGAAGGCATGGCGATGGCTGCACCGACGCTTTTCTAGCATCCTCCAGTCAATATAGTCTTGTTGTCTGGTCAGTTGCAGGTTTTCTGCTCAGAAGCATACCGTCAGTAGTTACACCTTCCCAGTGTAAACAAGCGTTTAGCATTTTTCCTTTAATTCTTATACGACCCTGCTGGACAATGACCTCATCAAGCTCTCCTCTAAACCTGTCACCTAAAGGAGATTGATGTCCTCTCAGAGCTGGATTGATCCACAGCTAAGTGCTGCTGCGGCCAGCTAGTCAGGCTCATTTAATTAGCACTGGGTGGCTTCCTGCAGATTGACAGCTGATCCTCAGCTGATCCCAGATCATCCAAACACCTTCTTGCTTAAAGATATCGAAGGTTACTGAGGATATATAGGCAGAGATGGCTGACAGAGGAGACTTCACCTCCACAAGATAACGAAAACACTCAGAGAGCAAAAAACATCTCAGACATTTACTTTGAACAGCTTTTTCTGATGTCGGGATAATCCCATTTGTTCAAGTTAAAGTTAGCTAAATCTAGTTAAATTATAAAAATATAATTTTCAATATCACTCAGATAAGATTTAGAGGCAGTTGTATTTTACTTGAGTAATCTACTCTATATACTACTACAAATAAAGTACTTTTTATTCCGCGACATTGATTTATATTAACTTTACATACTAATTACTTTGCAAAAGCAGATTAATAATACAAAACACAATAAACAAATTAAATTTGATGTATTATTATTGGATGAGATACGATAAAACAAAAGTATATAAAGTGTATAAAATAATAAAAAATTAGCTCCACGTCTGTGTTGCACACATTAATGCATTGATAATTATATGAAGAAATACATTGCTCTGAAATGGATGGTATAACTTATGAATACTTTTAGTACTTATATGCATAATTAGATTTTACTAGTTAGAGTATTTCTACTTTATCACTATATTTTTTACTTTTACTTAAAGGTGCCATATACAGAATTCAGTGCATTAGTAGCAGGAAACTATTCGCCACGTTGAGAGCTAAAAAAGTACATTTACTCAAGTACTTTAGTAAGATTGAGTATTTCCATTTTAATAGTGTTTAGAAGTAGATAGTAGACTTAAGTTGCACTTACATATGAAAATTTCAAAAATGATAATCAAATAATATTATACTAACCCTAACACTGACTTTGCTACTTTTACTTAAATAAATAACTGAAATACTTCTTCCACCACTGCAAATAGGGTGCCTTCTTGTTTTTGTTTTCTTATCAGGGAGGAAAAGTGGGACACTAAAATGCAATTCAAATTAATTTATAAAAATGATAATAAAATAAATCCTGTCAAGGTTTCAAGGTGTATCACAACCAAGGGTTCACCTGACATTAATTATTGTTATTAGTCACCAGGCAGCCATGTGTGTGAAACAATAACTGACAGTGGAACGGAGAAGATGCAGCGGCTTTATGCAGCTGCTGTCCTGCTCCCAGGTTGCCTGAGACGGCATTTTCTCCCTTTTCCTCCAGTCACGTGCCGCCTTTTCTAGGAAGAGTGGCGATGCAGATGAGAGCAGGGGAAGCTAAAAATAGCATATCTTCTTCTTTCTTTTTTTTCTCCACAGCAAACGAATAGCAGTGATGGCGGGGCAGCCAGGAACGTGGAAGATGTTTTGGCGCTAACGTGTGTTGGTGAATCCAGGATGTGTTATTAAAAAAAAAGATGAAAGATTTTAATCAAAAATGTTAAGCTTTTTGTATAAACTTTTTCTTTCTGCACGTTGTCTATGTGTAAAGGCTTTCAGAGATTTTCTTTTGTTTTTCCTGCCTACTGTCATCTGATGTGACAAAAACAGAATTTTCTGAAACCAATTGATTCAGCGATTCATTAAAGCCATATGAAAGTTCTTCATTTAGAAACAACTGTCATAAGTTTGACGGACTGACTTATATATGAAATGTGACAAACGATATGGGACTGAAGTATGAATCTGAGCCGGTAGGTTCTGTGGCAGCGTGTGTCACAGGCAACACGGATGTGTGCATTTTCCCAGGATTCTTTACCTACAAGTCTCCCTGTCGGTGACTTAACATCAGCAGAGGATGTGCTCTGTCTCACACACACATCCACACATATCATACACAAATGATTTCATCTGCATACTCAGCACATCTGCATTAGTCTCAAAATCCACAAATTCTTCATTTCTACAGCTTACATTTATGAACCTGTGAGCATTTATATGTTGTATATTTCTCTCTTGTATCTGTGCAGTAGACCTACAACTCTATATAGGCACACCCAATATAGTATATGTTTAGTGTGAATATGACAGTCAATGTGTTGCCAGCCTCTCCGTTCATATTGTCAGATATCCATCCCTTCTGCAGTGAGTTGTGCTGTTGCCGTATGGGAAGCACACACATACATGCTAAATCATAAGAAGGCACTAACCGAGATCTGATGGGTTTAGGACTGACATTTTTCACCCTACCACAGAAACACAACAGTCCTCCATATGGCTCAACGTTTCGTGAATTAAATTCCAATAAAACCACTTAGTGCTGACGTTAGGTTATTTCATGATTATAGCCTAATCGATAAAATATTATGAGAAAAATTATATAGTAATATACAAATTAATATATGATGACTCTCTTCTAGTTTTCTATGATGAGGTATTTAAATGTTTATTCTATAGGTTCTGCCTCATAGAGATATTTAGACCCATTATCCTGATTGAAACCATCGGACGGTGTGTAACGCCTTTTCCTGCAGGACAGGCCGCGACTCCAACCAGAGATCCACTAAACCATGGCAGCCTCCAGCTCCATCCTCACAGACCGCACGAATAAATATGCAATTCATGCACCCACGGCGATTTGTGGGTTTTATGAAAACAGCTGTTCCAAAGCAAGCATTTTTTATGTCAACGGTTCTTTAATCGGCAATCTTTTGACTTGATGTTGAAACGCAAGCGCTCATTAACAATGTATGCAAGATTCACACAACACATTATCATATACCGCGTATGCCTATTATGTCAATGCAATAGATGAATAAAGACGGAAATCTCACCTTTATAGATTTCTAAACCGGCTGCTATCCACCGCGTCGAGCACCCGCAGAAACACCACCACTGTCAAAGCAGAAAGGCTGTTCAACGCAATATCCGGCTTCGAATTTCAGTATAAAAGCCGTCATAAAAGACGCGAGATGTGCCTATGAGCTCCAAATCAACGCGACAGCATCATGGAAATTAGGTGACATACCGAGGTGAAATCACAATATGTGTATTCGAAAGTGCAAGCTAATGTGAGCTAGCTCAACCTAATTCCAGCATCATTGACGGACAATTAAAAACAGTTAAAGACAGTTAAAAATATGACGTCTCTTTGTTGTATTCAACGCTTCACTTCTGATTTATTGATCCCGGAAGTTCGAATCTGTGAATATATTTCCAACTCTACCGAACTGTCTTTTTTGCTGCCATGAATCTGTCACTATTAGGCTACCCACCACAATACAACTCGCCCTCGTTTGGAGACTCGAGTGGGTTATGCTAGTCACGGCTAATATAGCCTCTCAAGAAGCTAGAAGAGTGGGAAGTCTAGTAAGCCCACTTCTTGCTAACGCCACACCACCAGATTTGTTCATTTACGTATTTGTATTTATCGGACCAAGCCGACGTTGACTTGGGCGACATGTAGTGTATTTAGCTCCTGTTCTATACTGGAACGCAAACGATTAAACGCTTTTACTCTGAAAGATAACATGGTTTCCGGTCTCCTTGTAACTCCGGCAACTTCACGCAGCCAGAAACGTTAACGTTAAATGAATGACAGGTGGGCGGGACTTTTGAGGCCGTGGGCAAGATTGACAGCCAGTCTGGCGAATCCGGAGCCGCGACGTAACAATATCTTGAAACAATCCAATATGGTCCACCTGGTGTTTATTATTGATGAGGACTGCCTGAGAGACTCAATTATTGATCATGAGGTCAACAGTAACCATTACTACCGTTTCCAGCCATTATCAGACACTGGTGATGGTGGTTATTGTAAAATATATTACTGCAAAAACACATCAATATTAGAGGAATATTATACTAATACAATACACAATACGCCATATGAACTACATAAAAAGGCCCATATGACCACAATGAGAATATTAAAGGATAACTACAAGATCAATTTCTAAAGAAATGTGATGTCAATGCTGGCTTAATGTGTACGAGGAAAATTAAGTAGTAGGAGTATTTGAAAAATTGGAAGGCCTTTATGTTATATGATTGTCTAGTGTACAAAAGATGTGGAATACTTTGAGTTTTTTTTTGAAAAGCTGAAGCTAAACTGCACTACTGGCTGTAAACAAATTTTTAAGTAGTCGCAACAGTTGGAAAAGTGGGAATGCGCTTAATTTGTGTGTGTCATATTAAAATGATTTTAAAATGAGTAATGTTCAAGACATATATATTTGAAGACTAATATATTATAAATATACAATGAATTGCAGAAGTGGAATGTAACTGCATTCTTGTACTTCTTGGAAATATTAATAGGTTTTATTTTGCAATTTATCTGAGAGCTACAGTATTACTTTTCTGACATAGTTTGTACACACAAAACATATGACCTTATAAAGTGTGATGTATTGTTATTATCCAAAGGATTTGTGATATTATTATTATTACTGCTTTCTGTCTGTATTTTATGTGTAAGAGGTGTTGATGTTTAGTGTAATGTGATGCTGACAAAAAGGGGATGTTATGGGTTAAAATTGAATATTTATATAAGATTTGCAATGATGTGTGTGTGTGTGTGTGTGTGTGTGTGTGTGTGTGTGTGTGTATATCCTCTGTCTGTTAAAATAAATAAATAAATTGTAACCTGTTAGGCTTCTGTTTACATTCTTTATCTGTGTCAGTGATGAAGCATGGCCTCTATAAAATTACATTAAAAACCTTTTAAAGACATCATAGGCTATTTTATTGAGAATGCTTTCTGTTATATTGCTTGAAATCAGCGTAACATACCGATCTGTTTTCGTACATTAAAGCACTGCTAAAAAAAAGTTTAAAAAAAATCTTATGTGGCGGGGGCAGGACTGTCAAAAGCATGTCCAATTATATTCTCCGGGCCAGAGAAAATAATTGGCTGTCTGTGAATTCTTACTTCCTGATAACGCGCACTCTGCCGATCGCGAGCACTCGCTGGCTGTGCACGAGTGGCAGGTCATCTCTGTACTCGGCAGATGGAGGCCATAGCTGTAGCTAGCAGGAGCTGCAGCTAGCAGGAGCTGCAGCTAGCAGGGAAAAAGTAAAAGAAGAAAATTCAAAAAGTAAAGCTGCAGAATGACTGAGAAATTTTCTACAGCTGTTCGCAAAAGTAAAAGGACGGATACAGTCAGGAGCAACACCAGAGTATACATTGGTGATGGAAACAACGAAGGGGAGAGAAGAGGCTGGAAAGAGACACCATGACAGTCTAGTTCTAATAGACGGGTAAGTATCTGCTTTGTTTTGCATTAATGGGGTTACATTTCTTAATTTGTGTATCCACCGTAACTAGTAGATCACGTATGTATGTATTTGCCGACGCCAAGCCAGCTAGAGTGTAGGACACCATGCAAGTTAGCTTACAAGCTAACGTTAATTTGATTAATTTACAAGATTACAAGTATGTAATCTGCAGCTAATGATAACTTGGTGTTATTTACGTGGTCTTTTAGTTTTGAAAGGGACGTAGTGTTATGTTAGTTTGTATGTAATCTACAGCTAACACTACCTCTGTGTTATTTTAGATGCCTAGTTCGGAAAGGGACGTAGTGTGGTGTTGACTTGTATGTAATCTAACTAGCCTCACGTGTGTGCATTGTAGTTGTGAGCTCATGTAGTTTGATGGTTGTTATCTGATTTATCTCGTCTTTGAACGGATGTCTGACGTATGTAGCTTCCTTGTATGTTGTTGTTATGAGAGAACTTCACCATCCAGTTCCACACAGGTGAAACATGGATTGTAGATTGTTCCTAGCATTTTGTTGGAGTCTCCCTCACACAGGTGACTACAGCTAGATTCAGACAATGGCTAGGACCTCTGTTATCTTATTCATGATATTATTAGATATGTGTTGTTACCCTGGACCACAGTCACCACATCAAAGATCAGCCAAAAGAAAAGATGATGGCTCTGTTCAGTTTGACCATCATTATCATTTTAGGTCATAAACTTACAGGTATTACTGTTACATCGTTTTGTTTGCATAATAAGAATAAAAAACATGGTGGAGATTGAGTGTGTTGATGGCATTTCATATGGTTATACAAAGGGCTGTGCAATGTAAGGTAATATGAACATTTCACTACGGTTGGACAAGGACTACAGATATATCAGATCTGCAGAGCACTATCCTGCGGCAAAGCAATGAGGCGTGTGTGGTTCTTTCAGGTGCCCCCCCATCACCCAGGACCTGTTGGATATCAAGTCAGCAGAGGAAACTGAGAGGCAGCTAATGATATTGTAGGTTGAGCATGAAGTGGTAACATATTAAGAATCACAAAGTGTAAACATGTATGCCAGGTGGTTTTATTACAGATTCTAAACGGTAAAACTACTTGTTATGGTCTGTAAACAATTATACTTGGCTCACACACCCCTGGATGGGATGCCAGTCGATCGCAGGGCCGATATGTAGAGACAGACAACAATTCACGCTCACATTCACACCTACGGGTAATTTAGAGTCATCAATGAACCTATCCCCATCCTGCATGTCTTTGGACTGTGGGAGGAAGCCGGAGAACCCGGAGAGAAACCGAGACTTTTAGACTTTCATTCAAACAATTTAGAACAAGTTATGCAGAAGATAAATGGCAAAGAAATAAACATTGCTATTGCAAAAATACTACATTCACTACACTCTACTCCTGGGAATGAAACTTTTGTCCTTGTGGATCTGGGTAGCGAGCGCGAGCGCATCAGTTGCAGGAACTGACCCTGTCCCAGTGCTCCAATCCCAGTGCTCCTGTCCCAGTGCTCCAATCCCAGTACTCCTGTCCCAGTACTCCTGTCCCAGTGCTGCCGTTCCAGTGCTCCTGTTCCAGTGCTCCTGTCCCAGTACTGCTGTCCCAGTGCTCCAATCCCAGTGCTGTTGTTCCAGTGCTCCTGTCCCAGTGCTCCTGTCCCAGTGCTGCTGTTCCAGAGCTCCTGTTCCAGTGCTCCAATCCCAGTGCACCTGTCCCAGTGCTGCTGTTCCATAGCTCCTGTCCCAGTGCTCCAATCCCAGTGCTGTTGTTCCAGTGCTCCTGTTCCAGTGCTCCTGTCCCAGTGCTCCTGTCCCAGTGCTCCTGTCCCAGTGCTGCTGTTCCAGAGCTCCTGTCCCAGTGCTGCTGTCCCAGAGCTCCTGTCCCAGTGCTCCAATCCCAGTGCTCCTGTCCCAGTGCTCCAATTCCAGTGCTGCTGTCCCAGTGCTGCTGTTCCAGAGCTCCTGTCCCAGTGCTCCAATCCCAGTGCTGCTGTCCCAGTGCTCCTGTCCCAGTGCTCCAATCCCAGTGCTGCTGTCCCAGTGCTCCAATTCCAGTGCTCCTGTCCCAGTGCTCCATACTGCCACACAGTAAGTTGTTGGTTGAGGAGCATTGTCTGATTACTGCATTACTACATTAAGTAAACAGTAGGCTTGGTGTTTGTTTCTCAGCTAGAGGTCAAACAGCTGATGTGACTGCTCCAAGCTCAGTCCTGGAATTCTGGCCTGTAAAGTAACAGACTTGATAAGACTGAAGTTAAACTTAAAACAAACGTTAGCTGTGTAATATTACTAACCTTATTGCTATTTTAGCATTGCCTGATTAAGCGGTTAGCATCGCCAGCAACTAGCCAGCAATAAGTTGCAGCATCGTAATTACCTTTTCAATGACATTTCCCTATACTTAGATGGTAGGACTGTTCGAAACTGTTCGATATTTATTTTAAGACCACATTGGACAATTTCAACTCAATATATCGCATCAGAAATATTGAGTTACGAATGGTCGGTTATTCTGTTGAAGTCACAAAAACTCCCCGACTGTGTGAATGCCTAAGTTAATAGTTGTATAATATGACTGCCCCATCATAAGTGCACTACTTGATCTGACTGATGAATTGAATATAAGTGTTCTGGTAGCTCAGTGGTAGTTACAGCCCCATGTACCGAGGAAGCAGCCCCGGGTTCGAATCTGCCCTGCAGCCCTCTTAAAAGCATGTCGTTCTCACGCTGTCCTCCCGCAATAAAAGGCCAAAACTTTAAAAAGTGAATGTGTTGCTGAGATGTATTTTTATACTATATTTGAAATGTTGCTTTTTTAAAACTATCCCTTTCACATGGTGAAAAGTGACACTTCAGACTAAAAACTGTAGGGTGGAATATTAAGACTTGACCCCCCCCCCCCCCCATTTTCCTCCGGTGGTCCATTCCATCAATACTGAATGGTCACTAGCTTGACATATGTGCCTAGCAACAGGTGATCTTTCATGTTGTAGTAAGGGCAGTGCACGTTCACGCATTCTGGGAGGCGCGGCTTTCAACAGAGGTCTTTCCAGTACGCCAATGCGTTTTAAAGTCAAAAATCTGTGGGGGGGTTTTTTCACGAAATTTTAACATCACCTGATGATGCTTTTAACTTTCAGTCAGGCCAGTTTTATGACAACAGTGCAAAATATATTAAAAAGAAGTAGCCTGTTAATCTAATGGGTGTATTCTCAGCTGTTGTTAGTTTGCAAATAACTTTTAGCTAACTTTACTAGCTTTTTATATTCGTTTGGAGTTTGAAGTTTCATATTGTGTTAAATGCATTTAGAGTATCCTCAAGGCTTTCGTGTCTGCTATGTGTATCTGCCTTGTGGCTGCTTGTGCATATTAGTGCGTGTGCTTTGAATGGGTGTCAATATTAGTGAACGCTAACAAGAAGAGATTGTGTTGTAAAGAGCAAACATCGGTCGTATATGACACAGATCCATGATATGTGTTATGGTGTTCCGTTCTGGCCGTTGGTCCTCTGAGCCAGCATGTGACGCTCAAGCACGGAGTGTATTCTGTGTGAAACGGGTCGTGTGACAAACTGTCACATCGTCAGGTGCACAAGGGCTCACTCGTGGACTTTTTGAGCCCTCATGCCCACTTTCCGTAAGTCAGCATCAATGCTGACCTCTGAGGGAATTTCCCACAGTTCATAGCGTTATGACGTGAAACATGGAGTTACCAGCGGAAGCCAGGAGCAATAAAAAAAAAAAAGGGTAAACAAAGAGGACGCATGTGTGGAATATTACATTTACAAATACATATTAACATTAAAGATTTAATATGGAACATAATACTTGAAATCAAAGGAATGCCATCTTAGGCTACACACCTGGTTTAATCATCAACCAGTTATTTTAATTTAGCTTATTAATGCTGTTTTAACTAAAACAACTAAATAAATAATTTGACAGTTATGTCTGGGATGATAAGAGTCTGGAAGATGAAAAAACCCACATTTTAGATGTATTAAAAAATATTTTTTGCCATCAAAGTAAAGTGATATGCCAAGTGCTGGCCCATTTGTATTTACCTTTTCAAATTCACAGGTCTGTGTCCGCGTCTGTGTTGTACCGAGTATAAACCAGTAGACTAAACTGTTCACTGCGGCTACAGTCGGGGACGGTTTAAATTAGCCAGACAGCTAACGGCTTACACTTACAGTGGTTCCATCGACTTTTGAATCTTACAGCCGCGTTACAACATCTTCTCTGTGTCATCTGAAAATGAGAAAAGGAATGTACATGGACAGTAAAGTAAATTTGAGACAGGGTCCAACCGGCAAAGACATGTTTCATCCATTTATTGGTGTTGATCAATCTGGGGTTCAGATGGGGTGTTATCAACTACATAAAGAAACAAAAAGAATCTTCATGGATTTGCAATTTCAGAATTTTGAAATTGAATATGAGTGAATCAAGATTTTAGTATGTTTCTCAAAAAAATATGGAGTTTAATTGACAGTGTTGATCCATAGGTGTTCATATTATAGTCTTATTTTGAATTTGATTTTTACTTTATGACTGTTTTTCTTTCTTTTTTTTTTACCCTCTACTGGTGCAGTATTCTTTTGGAGGCTGGCTTTCAAAGTCTCTAGCTCTCATTGGATGACCAGTTAACATACAGCCCTCCAGTAGAGTGTGTATTTAGTTTACCTTGAATAACTTGATGAAGGCTGGAACACGTTGGGAAAATAAAGTAGGTTCTTCAAGTTTGTCAGCTTTCCCACAGATAGAGACACAGCTGTTTTTCTCCTGCAGATGACAGGGCTCTCTCTGCGGTCATGCTTGCCCGGGTGGGGAAACAGTTTGTGGCTCGGATGCAGCTCAACTTGCGGCCGCTCTTCCAGGGTCGGACCCTGCTGCTCACGAACACCTTAACTGGAGGAGGATCACTTGCACTGGGAGACATCGTGGAGCAGACCAGGGAGAACTTCAAGAAGCCAGACAAAGTCCTGGACTGGAGGAGGACAGGTGAGGGAGAGAGAAAAGGGTTGCCCTCTTTTTTTTAAATATATATCTGTATATATATATATATATATATATATATATATATATATATATATATATATATAAATAAAGAACAAAACATGGTAGAATAGGAGAATGTTTGTGCTAAATTGTGTAATTGTGAATGTGTTAAATTTTGAATAACTGACTCACTGCCATTCATTCTTTTGTTTTTTCTCGTGGCTGTTTGCCCTTAAAGGTCACATGTTTATAGTGGGCTGCAGCTTCGGTCCACTTCTGCAATACTGGTACATCTGGCTGGACAAAGCGTTTGTGGGCACAGGTCTGAAAATTGTGTGCAAGAAGGTTCTGGTGGACCAGGTGGTCGCCTCACCGTTTACGGGGATGAGCTATTTTTTAGGTGAGAAGGATTTCAGAGTTAACTGGCACTAAGTGATAAAGGTGTAGGGTTGTTGGCACATCTCTCTCTCTCTCTCTATGACACACACACACACACAGTTCTTTGACCTTATCTCAGGTTGGATTTGATGAAGCATGGCGCTGCTGACACATATCTGACAGACAACTGTTTATTGCAGGTATGGGTCTAATGGAGGGACACACTTTATCCGAAGCATGGACGGAGTTTAAAGACAAGTTCTGGGAATTGTATATGGCAAGTACACCTGTCAGGGTCTCACCTATAGATCTGGAGAAGCTGGTTGATGAAAATGTTGAAAAATGTTGCCAGATTTGCACATACATGGTCCAGCAATCTATTAGATTTCAACCTAGTCTTGTTTTTTTTGTGTAACTACTGACTCTTTGAAATATGATCAGTTCAGAGTCGTGCCGGCATGACTTATTTTTTTGTCCAACCCATGAGGTTAACATCGCAAAAATCAAGCGTAGCGTTAGTTCCGGCAGGCCACGACGTCAAGCTCTAACAGCTTAGCTGTCAGTACAGATCAGCTGATGGCTCAGCTGACTCTGCGAGTCCGCTCCCTATTGGCAAATTGCATTCAGAGCGGGGTATTTAAACTGCTCCTGCCCGACCCTCCGTCCTGCTTCCTCTGATGGCACTTCGCAACCCACCTCCACCCCAGCTCCTCCTGTCATTGTATTCATGTTGACTGCTCTGCTCTGGGTTTTCCTGCTGCTACACTCCCTGCTTATGCCGTTCATGATGGCTCATGAAGGGCAGGAAGGTGCTCTTCCTGCCTCAGGCTTTCCACGCAAGCGCGTGGAAGAGCAGGGAGTCCCAGAACAGTACCATACCGCCAAATAAAACTGTGCAAGAAATAAAGATTGATTTTGACAAAGTGGTCCTGACTGAAGTTCCCTCATTTTGTAGTCTCATTTAGCTCCTTGTTGGCAACCACCTTTTTAAGACCCTTAGAAACTTCAATATTCACAAGAGGGGTATCTATTGACATCTTTTATATTGTATAACAAAACGTTAAAATATCTTGAGCTTAAACATGGACTTAAACATGCTAAATAATCTCTGTTTTAGGACTCGTTACTGCACCACACGTGTGTAACACTCATTTGTGATCACCACATGCCAACTATGTTATATATGAATGACTTCTGAGAAAAAAATGTTTCACTAACATATACGTATTTGTTTCCAGGTGAAAGTGACAGTTGTAACAATGTTTGTGCTGTGTAAAGTTTGTTTATGGTCTTCTGGGTGTTTCTTGCCTGCAGGTGGACTGTTGTCTGTGGCCTCCCGCTCAGATGGTCAACTTCTACTTCCTCTCACCCAAATACCGCGTTGTGTACGTCAACTTTATCACCGTAGGCTGGAACACCTACTTTTCCTACATCAAACATAGAGTAAGTCACAGGAGACTCAAGGGAAATTCTGCTTTCTGGAGTGTAAACCAGAAAACATTTAAAACTCTGAGTTTGTTAACCGTGAGAAGAGGGATACTCTGGGTTTTCCACACTGGAAAGAGAGCAAACTTAAACTTTAAGTCAGTTACCATGGCGAACCTAACCTGTTTATTGGCAAGTCATTGTAACAAACCCTGATTTTCTTCCTATCGGTCTCCTCCCTTTCGCTGAGCCTGAACCAGCTGTGGGAAAATCTAGTCTTCTTTCATTCCCCGACGATTACTTTGTAGAAAGTAACCATTTTTCACATATCTGAACAATATTCTCCAGCCTTACATTTCCAACATTGCCACTCGTTCTATAAGCTGAATAGAATTCAAATGTTGATCTACCAAACAGGATGTTTAAGGACATGTATATGTGTGTTGAAGCATTATTCTGTTGGGTGTTAAAGCCACCACAAGTTGAAAAAGCTGCTGATATTTACTTTGGTAAATATGTAATCAAAAACCGTATGCCTTAGGCTACTTGCACAACATTATTATGCTTCACTTTCATCTGCAGCCACGTTCTTTTTGTGCCTGTGGGACAGCACATTAATCAAACAGAACTTTTTTACATTCCACTATCAGTCATGCACAATGTGAATTGATTCCTAGTCACCTGCGCATTAGATAGCATTCCTAACATTACACCACTGAACTGTTGAGTTGAAAATTATATTATGTTTTAAACCATTTCACTGTGTCATTCAGTCTTATGCATTGATTCAGGCGGCAATCGCCTCCCACGCCAAGTCTCTCCTTTGCAGTAGGAGCTGCAGACGCATTCAGAATTAACATACGTTAGGTTAATTGAACTAATTAAGACCAGCTGTTCTGGAACCGAAAACCATTCAGGGTTGGTTCACTCTGAGTTCAGGGTTAGTTAAACCTGCTTTTTGAAATACACCCCTGCATAGTTTTTCATTATTTTTTTATGAAGAAAATGTGTTTTTTTTTTTACTTATTATATGAGCACTTTACTGATGAGGAGAAAACGATATACAGTATAAATCAAAACTGTTCGCCAACTTTGCTCTGCTTATGTTCAGTGGTTTGCTTCATTAAAAATGTTTAATGTTAATCTGTTGTGTTGACAGGATGATAGCACCCCCACTGAGCTGGTATCAGACAGCAGTGCTGTGGATGTGCAGCAGGAGGCGCTCCCACCGTCTAAACCACTGGAGGAGAAAGCTTAAAGACTGAGTTCATGCTCAAATGAGAAGTCCTTCTTTGGATGCAAGAAGAACATTTTGTTGGTTTTATCTGTTCAAATTTCTCTATCTGTTCAAAAATGTTGCAAGACTTTTAACGTGGAGGCCTTTTTCCTCTTAAGTTTAAAACGACCACATGTTTCTGTCTGAACTCAGAGGAGACATGGAGGTTTAAAGGAATACGTCACCGATGGAAACATAAATCTGTTTTGCAAGGGGGTCATGTCGAAATGTAAAATACATTTCAAATATGGGGCCTTCATTACCGAGAAAAGGCAGACAGAGACTTTTTGGTCCATGTGGATGGAAGACAACAACTCCCACAATGCACAGCTCCGATCTGTCTGCCGTGGACCGACAGGCGTAATGTATTTAACTCCTGTTCTATACTGGAACGCAAACAATTAAACGCTTTTACTCTGAAAGAAAACATGGTTTCCGTTCTCCTTGTAACTCCGCCAACTTCATGCAGCCAGAAACATTAACGTTAAATGAATGACAGGTGGGCGGGACTTTTGAGGCCGTGGGCAAGATTCACAGCCCGTCTGGCGAATCTGGAGCCGCGACGTAACAATATCCTGAAACAATCCAATATGGTCCACCTGGTGTTTATTATTGATGAGGGCTGCCGGAGAGACTAATTTATTGATCATGAGGTCAACGGTAACCATTGCTAGCGTTTCCAGCCATTATCAGACACTGGTGATGGTGGTTATTGTAAAATATATTACTGCAAAAACACATCAATATTAGAGGAATATTATACTCATACAATACATGCGTAAAATAAATCACAAAGTCCTATGAACTACATCAAAGACCCATATGACCACAGTGAGAATATTAAAGGAACTACAAGATCAATTTCTAAAGAAATGTGATGTCAATGCTGGCTTAAAGTGTACGAGGAAGATTAAGTATTGGGAACAGTTGGAAAAGTGTGAATGCGCTTAATTTGTGCGTGTATATTATCAAAATGATTATAAAATGACTAATGTTCAAGTCATATATATTTGAAGACTATTATATTATAAATATACACTGTATTGCAGAAGTAGGACAAAAGGGGGCAAATCGATTTAAATGTAAATATTTACCGTTTTATATAAATATACTTATGAACATAAAGTCACGGTTTAAAATAAATATACCTGTACTTCAGTAGCCTATACATGACTTTCATGCAGGGGACGGGTTTGGAGTACTGCGCTGTCCATCTCCACTCCGACATATAGCGGTAGCACCCACAACAGCAGCACCCACAACAGCAGCACCCACGAGACTCATGTTTACATTTAAAAGATAACGTTTTCATTTTCACTCAGGATAGGAATGTTTTTATGACTACAATATGCAAAATTATATTAAAAAGAAGTATAATTAATATACTATGAATCCAATGGGTGTTTTCTCAGCTGTTGTTAGTTTGCAAATAAATACTAACTTCTATTATTTTTACAGTTTGATTGTGTATCTGAATCGATCTAAAAAAAACAAAAACAAAACAAAAGATGACATTTTAGCTAACATTACTAGCTTTTTATGTTCGTTTGGAGTTGAAGTTTCATATTGTGTTAAATGCATTTAAATTATCCTCAAGGCTTTCATGTCTGCTGTGTGTGTCTGCCTTGCGGCTGCTTTGGAGTATAAAACACTTGAAATCAAATGCTATCTAAGGCTACACACCTGGTTTAATCACCAACCAGTTATTTTAATTTAGCTTATTGAAGCCATTTTAACTAAAACAAGTAAACAAATAATTTGACAATGACGTCTGGTCTGAGATTATAAGAGTCTGGAAGACGTTCAGAACATGCAGGCTGTAAAAAATGTGAAATAATGACCAACTCTTAATGATATATTTTGTGTCTGAAGTAAAGTGACATGCCAAGTGCTGTCCCATTTGTATTTACCATTTCAAGCCCTCACAGAATCTCACACTCAACTATTTACCAGTTGATGTCAGTTAAGTCCCTCAGGGTTCAGGGTTTAGACATTGGGATTGGGCCTATGTGTTTCTACCATGGGCGTATGAGGATAACTCCGTGTTTGGGTGCTAAGTAAGGTTGTGTTTAGGTCTAGTACATTTAGGTGGTTGGAGTCAGGGTAAGGAAACTGAAAAACAAATATTACAGCAAAACAGACCTCCACACAACACCGACTTGCATGTGGCGTTGAAAGCAGAGTTGTAGAATTTCATATTTTTTAATATCTGTGTCCGTGTTATACAGTGTATAAACCGGGAGAGTAAACTGTTCACTGCAGCTACACAGTGATATCAACTTGCTAAAGAAACAAAAAGAAGCTATTGATTTGCAATTTCAGAAGATTTAAGTATGTTTTTCAGTGTTGAATACATATGTATTTATACTGTAGTCTTATTTTGAATTAGATTTTTATTTTATAAATGTTTTTTTGTTTTTTTTACCCTCTGGAGTGCAGTATTCTTTTGGAGGCTGGCTTTCAAAGTCTCTAGCTCTCATTGGATGACCAGTTAACATACAGCCCTCCAGTAGAGTGTTTATTTAGTTTACCTTGAATAACTTGATGAAGGCTGGAACACGTTGGGAAAATAAAGAAGGTTCTTCAAGTTTGTCAGCTTTCCCACAGATAGAGACACAGCTGTTTTTCTCCTGCAGATGACAGGGCTCTCTCTGCGGTCATGCTTGCCCGGGTGGGGAAACAGTTTGTGGCTCGGATGCAGCTCAACTTGCGGCCGCTCTTCCAGGGTCGGACCCTGCTGCTCACGAACACCTTGAGCGGAGGATTATTACTGGCACTGGGAGACATCATGGAGCAGACCAGGGAGAACTTCAAGAAGCCAGACAAAGTCCGGGACTGGAGGAGGACAGGTGAGAGAGAGAGAAAAGGGGAGCCCTCGTTTTTTTTTATGAAGAAAAAAACATGGTAAAATAGGAGAATGTTTGTGCAATGTGTTAAATTTTGAATAACTGACTCACTGCCATTCATTATTTTCTTTTTCCCGTGGCTGTTTGCCCTTAAAGGTCGCATGTTTACAGTGGGCTGCAGCATCGGTCCACTTCTGCACTACTGGTACATCTGGCTGGACAAAGCGTTTGTGGGCACAGGTCTGAAGATTCTGGGCAAGAAGGTTCTGGTGGACCAGGTGGTCGCCTCACCGTTTTTGGGGATGAGCTATTTTTTTGGTGAGAAGGATTTCAGAGTTAACTGGTACTAAGTGATAAAGGTGTAGTGTTGTTGGCACATCTCTCTCTCTCTCTATGACACACACACACACAGTTCTTTGACCTTATCTCAGGTTGGATTTGATGATGCATGGCGCTGCTGACACATATCTGACAGACAACTGTTTATTGCAGGTATGGGTCTAATGGAGGGACACACTTTATCCGAAGCATGGACGGAGTTTACAGACAAGTTCTGGGAATGCTATATGGCAAGTGCACCTGTCAGGGTCTCACCTATAGATCTGGAGAAGCTGGTTGATGATTATCTTGTTAAAAAATGTTTTCTGTAACAGTTTGACCACAGATTTGCACATACACGGTCCAGCAATCTATTAGATTTCAATCTAGTCTTGTTTTTTGTGTTACTACTGACTCTTTGATATATGATCAGTTTAGAGTGGTGCCGGCATGACGTATTTTTACAGCCAAGACACAAAGTTAACATCGCAAAAGTTCCCGCAACAAAAAGCCAGTCGGATCCTTTGGATTATATAGAAAATGTTCTCTGTTGCAAACACAAGTTCATGATAGGCTACGTAGACGATTTGTTCAGCAAGATAACTGACATAAATGAAACCACTTCAACTACGTTATGCTATTACCAACCCTGCCACGGTTGCATGAGTACACACAATAGCAGCCTGTGAAGGCAGTCAAGTCGGCATGAGGACATTTTCTCATTTAGCTCCTTGTTGGCCACCTTTTTAAGACAGTGTCAAACATCAATATTCACAAGAGGGGTATCTAGTGTACATTACTAGACTACATTATACATATTTTATATTATATAATAAACGTTAAAATATCTTGAGCTTTAACATGGACTCTGAGACGAGGGAACCGAAAGGGGAAAAAAAGCTAAGTAATGTTTTAGGACTCGTTACTGCACCACACTGTAACGTGTGTAACACTCATTTGTGATCACCACATGCCAACTATGTTATATATGAATGACTTCTGAGAAAAAAAATTATGTTTAAGAAAGTAATTTATTTGAAGGTTTCTTCTACATGACTTGTTAGAACAGATATATTTGTTTCCAGGTGAAAGTGACCGTTGTAACAATGTTTGTGGTAACAATGTAAAGTTTGTTTATGCTCATCTGGGTTTTTCTTGCCTGCAGGTGAACTGTTGTGTGTGGATTCCAGCTCAGATGGTCAACTTCTACTTCCTGTCACCCAAATACCGCGTTGTGTACATCAACTTTATCACCGTAGGCTGGGACACCTACCTATCCTACATCAAACACAGAGTAAGTCACAGGAGACTAGGGATGCACGATAATTATCGGACCGATAATTATCGGCCCGATAATAGGAATTATGACGTCATCCCTTTAAATCCGATACAATTATTAATACCTCCGATAATCCGACGATAGGATGTGTGTGTTAAAACAGTGCTACGGGTGGATTGGGATGAGGGACGTTAGTTTTTTTCTAGGCGCCTCCGTATAGCATGTGCATGTGTTACAGTGGTATCACAGGTTCCGAGGAGGAGTAAAATCCAAAATCGAGCGCTCCTTCACACAGGTCACACTGCACGCGGAAGTGCGCTTGGCGTCAGTGCTGCTGCGCGAAAATCGCAAGTCACATCTCGCGCACCCCGCCGTTCAGACTCAGACGCGTATTTCTCCGCGGCGGTCGACAAGCTCTGCGCGCTCAGCTGTTTGTTGCATTCAGAGCTATTTTTTCGCATGTAAACCTCATAAAATTAATACGCCAGTTTCTGTAACTAAGAAGCTTCGTACACTTGCTTGTAGTTTATCCGTCTCTCTCTCGGAGCGCGAGAGCATTGAGATAGACGAGCCCCGCAGACCCCTATGATTGGTCACTTTAGAGACGCGAGATGAAGACGTCCAGAGAGAGCCAATCGAGAGACAGAGTAGAGAGGAGAGCAGATTGCGAGTTAGGAGGAGCAGCATTTGAGAGAGAGAGATTGAGATGAGAGAATGAGCGGATCACACATCAACAGAGAGTGTGTACTCGGTATAGACAGTAGTAGTGCAGATAATACCGTTCATAATTTACACATATTTGTTTATCTACTCTTCACATTATATATAACCTATTGTCATTTTATTGAAGATCAAACTTCTGCTTTCTTGTTCATAGTCCCATTAACACATTATCATGTCACTGTGATACATCTGGTATGGTGTTTGGTAAAAGGCAAAGCTATGCTAAATCTACCTAAGCTTAGTCATTAGTGTTTTCTGACCTGATTTGATCTGAATAGTAGCATTTCAAAAACGAATAACAACATTATCGTTATCGATATGGTATCGGTCCGAGGAGCAGAAAGTTATCGATATCGGTATCGGCTTCAAAAAAGTCAATATCGTGCAATCCTACAGAGACTCAACAGAATTCTGCTTTCTGGTATAAACTCAGAAAACATTTAAAACTCTGAGTTTGTTAACCGTGAGAAGTGGATACACAGAGAGTTTTCAGCGAGCGTGTGAAAACAGAGCAAACTTCAACTTTACGTCAGTTACCATGGTGAACCGAGCGCGCACTGAAAATAGGACGGCTGATGCGACGTTCAGATCATGTCTATATGTGCGTCCGTCGGTCGCAAGACCAATTCTGGTCTGTCTAGGCGACGTGCAAACTATGGTCTGCTATTATGGACATCTAACCATGATCTCACTTGGACGTCAATAAGCGTCAACATTTGACGCCATGTAGACATCTTAAACAGTGCAGGATTGACATAGACATTGAATGTATTTTTATTCATGACAAATATCCACACTGTGGTCATCAACATTATTAAAATTGTAGTCTGTATGTGAGTTAATCTTATCTTTAACCAAATTCCAAGAGCGCTCCCTTCTCACACCAGGTTCACACTGCACGCGGAAGTGCGCGGCGCAGTGCGCCGCCGAAAATCGCAAGCAATCCGCGCACCCCCCGTTCAGACCAGACGCGTATTTCTCCGCGGCGGTCGACAAGCGCTTCTGCTCAGCTGTTGTTCATTCAGAGCTATTTTTTCCATTAAACCCCATAAAATTAATACGCCATGTTTCTGTAACTAAGAAGTTTGTACACTTCTTGTATTTATCCGTTCTCTTTCTCTCGGAGCGCGAGAGAGAGAGAGAGAGAGAGAGAGAGAGAGAGAGAGAGAGAGAGAGAGAGAGAAAGAGAGAGAGAGAGAGAGAGAGAGAGAGAGAAAGAGAGAGAGAGAGAAAGAGAGAGAGAGAGAGAGAGAGAGAGAGAGAAAGAGGGACACACACAGACAGAGAGTGTGTATGGTATAGACAGTAGTAGTGCAGATATACCGTTGAAATACACATATTTGTTTATCTACTCTTCACATTATATATAAATATTGTCATTTTATTGAAGAGTCAAAACTGTTCTTGGCTTTCTTTTGTTCATAGTATTAACACATTATCATGTCACTGTGATACATCTGGTATGGTGTTTGGTAAAAGGCAAAGCTATGCTAAATCTACCTAAGCTTAGTCATTAGTGTTTTTGACCTGAATTTGATCTGAATATACATTCAAAAACGAATAACAATATTATCGGTTATCGATATCGGTATCGGTCCCGAGGAGCAGAAAGTTATCGATATCGGTATCGGCTTCAAAAAATCAATATCGTGCATCCCTACAGGAGACTCAACAGAAATTCTGCTTTCTGGGGTATAAACCAGAAAACATTTAAAACTCTGAGTTTGTTAACCGTGAGAAGTGGGATACACTGGGTTTTCTGCGCTGGAAAAAGAGCAAACTTCAACTTTACGTCAGTTACCATGGTGAACCTAACCCACTGAAAATAGGACGTCTGATGGACGTTCAGATCATGTCTATATTGCGTCCGTCGGTCCAAGACCAATTCTGGCTGTCTAGGCGACGTGCAAACTTGGTCTGCTATTTGGACATCTAACCATGATCTCACTTGGACGTCAATAAGCGGGTCAACATTTGGACGGCATGTAGACATCTTAAACAGGTGCAGGAAATTGACATTGACATTGGAATGTATTTTTATTCATGACAAATATCCACACTGTTGTCATCAACATTATTAAAATTGTAGTCTGTAATATTTATTTATATCTATTTAATTGTCTTTTAACCTACGCTATATTGCCAAAAGTATTCGCTCACCTGCCTTGACTCACATATGAACTTAAGTGACATCCCATTCTGGATCCATAGCGTATTTGTGAGGTCACACACTGATGTTGGAGGGAAGTCCTGGCTGTCAGTCTCCACTCTAATTCCTCCCAAAGGTGTTCTATCAGGTTGAGGTCAGGACTCTGTGCAACTGCCAAACCCAGACTCGTACATCAGATTGCCAGATGGAGAAGCATGATTCGTCACTCCAGAGAACACGTCTCCACTGCTCTAGAGTCCAGTGGCGGCGTGCTTTACACCACTGCATCTGATGCTTTGCATTGAACTTGCCGATGTATGGCTTGGATGCAGCTGCTCGGCCATGGAAACCCATTCCATGAAGCTCTCTACGCTGTTCTTGAGCTAATCTGAAGGCCACATGAAGTCTGGAGGTCTGTAGCGACTGACTCTGCAGAAAGTTGCAACCTCTGCGCACTATGTGCCTCAGCATCCGTTGACCCCACTCTGTCATTTTACGTGGCCTACCACTTCTTGGCTGAGTTGCTGTCGTTCCAGATCGCTTCCACTGTTAATACCACTGACAGTTGACTGTGGAATATTTAGGAGTGAGGAAATGTCACGACTGGACTTGTTGCACAGGCGGTATCCTATGACAGTATCAACGGCAACAGCACCCATCTACCTTCAAGCACTGGTCAAACCTCGTGCCCTAAAGCGAGCACTTCGCTCCTCTACTTCAGCTGGCCGGCTGGTACCATCATCGCTCAAATCAAACAAATGTCGCTCAGAAAAGTCCAGACTCTTCTCTGTTCTGGCGCCTCAGTGGTGGAACGAACTCCCGACTAATGTCAGGACAGCAGAGTCATTTGCCATCTTCCGAAAAAGGCTCAAGACTCACCTGTTCAGACTTCACCTCAACTCTACATAGCATGACCCACTAACACACCCCCCCCCCCCCCCCCCAAAAAAAAAAAAAAAAAAACCTTACCTATAGCTGATCGTAGCACTGTTGCTCTTAAGGTACTACTTTAATCAGATGAGGACCTAACACTTGTTCTATTTTTTAGCTCTTACTTTATTGGCAATGATACGTTGTGGTTTCTTTGTTTCCTTCTTTTGACAAATGTACTTATTGTAAGTTGCTTTGGACAAATGCTTCTGCTAAATGACCTAAATGTAAATGTACCACGCTGGAATTCACTGAGCTCCTGAGAGCGACCCATTCTTTCGCAAATGTTTTTAGAAACAGCCTGCATGCCTAGGTGCTTGCTTGTACACCTGTGGCCATGGAAGTGATTGGAACACCTGATTTCAATTATTTGGATGGGTGAGTGAATACTTTTGGCAATATAGTGTAGTTCAGTTAGGTTGGCAGTTGGTTCAAGTTGCGAACCTTCTGAGAACCTGTTTACGTTTCCACAAGCTAGAGAGCCCAGAGAGCCATGTCATTACGTCACTGTATACGTCTGCATATCTATGAGGTTTCCCCGCTAGCGCTAACTTCAAGCATAAGGCCGCATTCACACTACACATTTCTGTTGAAGGATCTCATTGACTTTGCATGGGCTTGTGTCACATTATGCCGAAATGCTTTTCTGTGCTTATGTTCACTGTTGTGCTTGCTTAGTAATTAAAACAATGAAATGATATTGCTGATATAGATGTGTGTATTGGTGTCTGTTGTGTTGACAGGATGATAGGCCCCCCACTGAGCTGGTATCAGACAGCAGTGCTGGGGCTGTGCAGCAGGAGGCGCTCCCACCGTCTAAACCACTGGAGAAGAAAGCTTAAAGACTGAGTTCATGCTCAAATGAGAAGTCCTTCTTTGGATGCAAGAAGAACATTTTGTCGTTTTTATCTGTTCAAATTTCTTTTCTGCTATCACAAAATGTTGCAAGGCTGTTATCACGGAGGCCTTTTTCCTCTTCAGTTTAAAACAACCACGTTTCTGTCTGAATTCAGAGGAGCCCACTTCTTGCTAACGCCACACCACCAGATTTGTTCATTTACGTATTTGTAGTTATCGGACCAAGCTGACGTTGACTTGGGCGACATGCAGTGTATTTAGATCCTGTTCTATACTGGAACGCAAACGATCAAACGCTTTCACTCCGTGGGCAAGTTTCACAGCCCATCTGACGAATCCGGAGCCGCGACGTAACAATATCCTGAAACAATCCAATATGGTCCACCTGGTGTTTATTATTGATGAGGGCTGCTGGAGAGACTAATTTATTGATCATGAGGTCAACAGTAACCATTGCTACCGTTTCTAGCCATTATCAGACACTGGTGATGGTGGGTTATTGTAAGATATATTACGGCAAAAACACATCAATATTAGAGGAATACTATATACAATACACGCGTAAAATAAATCAAAGTCCTATGAACTACCCATATGACCCATATGGCCACAGTGAGAATATTAAAGGATAACTACAAGATCATTTTCTAAAGAAATGTGATGTCAATGCTGGCTTTAATGTGTAAGATGATTAAGTAGTGGGAACAGTCGGAAAAGTGTGAATGCGCTTAATTTGTGCGTGTATATTATCAAAATGATTATAAAATGACTAATGTTCAAGTCATATTTATTTGAAGACTAATATATTATAAATATTGCAGGAGTAGGACAAAAGGGGGTAAAACGATTTAAATGTAAATGTACATATTTACTGGTTTAAATAAATATACTTATAGACATAAAGTCCATCCATCCATCCATTTTCTACTGCTTATCCTGTATTCAGGGTCACGGGGGGGGCTGGAGCCGATCCCAGCTATCATTGGGCGAAGGCCGGGTACGCCCTGGACAGGACGATAAACATAAAGTCACTGTTTTAAATAAATATACCTGTACTTCAGCCTATATATGACTTTCATGCAGGGGACGGGTTTGGAGTACTGCGCTGTCCATCTCCACTCCGACATATAGCGGACCGTCACATTGAGATAACTCTCTGTTACCCGAGTGGCCCAACTATCCGGCTCAGTTCTGTTTTAGCCAGTTCCACGTAAATGTCTTTTTGTTGTTTTATAGAAGTCAGGGATTACATAAGTGCTGAAAAGTGTAACGTGGATCGAGCATTTCTATTAGGTGACAGAAGCCCGCAACTATTGAAAAGGGCTGCAAATATTTTACAATAAACGTCCCCCTGCACTTGTTCTGTTGTTGTGTTTTCTGCACCCATAGAATCGGCTCTTTGGAAGGCATCAATGAGCGACAACTGTTTTTAACTGCTGGTGTTACCTGTTCAGCCGTCCTGCTTCCAGGACATTAGATATAAGGCTCGTTCGAGATGAGCCAGGCCTGCACAGAACCGATCACCGGCCATCGCCGCACAATGCATGTCGGTTCGTTTTATGTCCAACTTGCTCCGACGTCATGCACACGTGGGCAACGATAATCTCACAAGATTGAGTCGGCCGCAGTTTTTAGAGACAGGGGCCGCAGTTGTTAGCTGTGTTCACGTTGCCTCGCGCGCTGCAGCTGGCTACCTAACGTGATGAATTCTGGGTTGAAAACATCAGAATTTGTGTCTGACTTGTCAGCCGACTGCAAAGACATCACAGTGTCGCGACCATATCACATGACCCACAACATCGCAGGAGCAAGTATTGAGGCGTTCCGTGTAGTGCTAGGCAGCACGGTTTCCGCTGGCTGCAACCGGCTAGCCAACACCCCTTCACAGCGGAATTGTTCCCTATTGGTTAAAAGTTCAGTGACGTGTGTTCAGGTCCGCACTCGGCGGCCACCTTGTGGACAAATTATGTTTGTTTTTTTAATTTTGGTCGCTTGATGTAAACTTCTGTACATTGTAGGCCTTTTTATATGATGTGAGGTCTTGTTAATAGGCCTACATGAATACAAACATAGAATGATAATAGAAAAAAAACAATGTCTACCTCTACGTGGGATATTATTCATTTCTCAATGTTGGCTTTACGGATATATATTTATGTTTTATTGCTTATAATTGTTTGTTATTTCATTAACATATCCTGTTTGGTTTGGTTTCCTGCAGTGTTCTGTTACTCGAGCATCAAGTATCACCTATGTGAAAAGAAATAAAGGGTTATCTTAATGTGTATATTTTTACCTTTATATCTTAACTAGTTTTGGAAGAATTGTTATTCTTCTGGAAGAGTTTATTCTCTACACTGAAATGTAACTGTTCCAGTGACATCTCACTTCAATAAACATTGGAATGGTTAAACTGTCCAAAATGTATTGTGACATAAATATTCTCAGCAATAATTAAATTACCATGATAAACGCAAATGCCGCGATAGCCGCCATAATCACGTCTACTTTGGTGCCCAACTTGACAGCGCTTGGCTGCCGTCTCTCTTATAGCCCTGCAGCACTCGTCGTCGTGATAAGCCTAGCCAAGCCTAACCCTAACCCTCTCTTAAGGACTCTAGATGGATGGAGGCGTTTCAATATCACGCGAACACATGCTGCATTCAATTGCTCCTCTAAAGCTCCGACATAGCCTTTTGAGAGAGAAAAACAACAACTTTTAAAGTAAAATCACTAAAAATGTCAACTTCAGGCTCTATGACTACGTCACTCATGTTTACATTTAAAAAAAAACTTTTTCATTTACACTCAGGATAGTGATGTTTTTATGACCACAATATGCAAAATGACATTAAAAAGAAGTATAACATTATTAATATACTATGAATCTAATGGGTGTTTTCTCAGCTGTTGTTAGTTTGCAAATAATTACTTACTTCTACTATTTTTACAGTTTGATTGTGTATCTGAATCGATCTAAAAAAAACAACAAAATTGAAGATGAGATTTTAGCTAACTTTACTAGCTTTTTATGTTCGTTTGGAGTTGAAGTTTCATATTGTGTCAAATGCATTTAGAATAGCCTAAAGCCTTTCATGTCTGCTGTGTGTATTTGCCTTGCGGCTGCTTTGGTGCATAGAACACTTGAAATCAAAGGAATGCTATCTTAGGCCCGGTACACACAAAGCAAAGCAAACTTTTTTTCTCCGTTTTGCCTTGGCGTCGTTTCAAGAAAATCTGCCTCCAGACGAATCCACTGAACGACTCTGTAGTACATATTCCAGGCCCTTATGCGGCGCTGTTTCTGCTGCAAAAATGCAAAAGAAAAGACGGAGCGTGACCGGATGTTTGCCGTTGCTATGGCAACACGTGAGAGTTACGGCTAATCTCCGCCCGACCACCCAATCAATAAACACCCATAAGATGACAATTTGGCCCGTATAAATAAAACCAACAATAAGCACCAACAGCCGTCACCCTAAGGACCTTGACGAGGCGTTGTCACATGTTGGGATAGATTAATTAGACAAATAAATGCCTACATTCATGGGAAGTTAGCAAGCGGTTGTTTGTTATCATCGTAATAAAGTAGCTTTGTCCCCGGAATATCGCCCCTCTCTCGGCTCCGTTTTTTTTTTTCATACAGCGGCCCTGATACGCCGTCTTACAGACGAGCAGAATATCTGCTAAGAGCACGGAGGCCGCCGTTGTTGTTGTTCTTCTTCTTCTTCTTTGGAGTTTATTGGCGGTTGGCAACCAACTTAAGTGTGCATTACCGCCATCAACTGGACTGGAGTGTGGAACAGTAGATTGGCAGACAAAACAAATTAAACAAACAAACAAGGCAAGATATACCAAAAAAAAAAAAAAAAAAAAAAAAAAAAAAAAACAGGAGACTAAATAAAAAAAAAAACTAAATAATGTTAGAGTTATATCCTCTCCATTAGACCTGTATCTTTCAGATATGTCATCAAATGCTTGAGCATACTGTCAGCCTCTGTTCCTAGCAGGTTCTCCATACTAAATACCCCCATGGATTTCTCTGCAGCTGCTGCCAATCTTCTTCTTTCCTCCTCGTACCCTCTACAGTCCAACAGCACATGTTGGACAGATTCAGTCTGCTCACATTGGTCACATAGGCCATTCGGATGCTTTCCTATTTTATGTAATGTACCGTTCAGTCCTGTGTGCCCTATTCTAAGTCGTGTGATGACTGCTTCCTCCCTGCGGTTCCTGCCCCTCCTTCTTCCCAGCCCAACCAGTTTCTGTATGTTATAAAGGTGTCTTCCTGTGTCTTGGATGTCCCAGTATTCTTGCCATACTTTCCCCAAGTGTTTCTTGATTATTGACTTACCCTCTGCCCTACATAATGGAATTACTGTATCTACCGTGAGTGATCTGAGTGATTGTTTGGCCAGCATGTCAACTTCCTCATTTCCTTCTATCCCTACATGGGCAGGAACCCAAATGAAGCAAACTGTCATGCCCTTATTGTGTATTCTGAGAAGTAGACTATGTATTTGATATATGAGATCTTGTCTACACGATTTCATGGTTTTGATGCTTGTAAGTGCTGCCCAACTGTCAGACGCTATTAGTGTATTGTTATGGTTGTTTTCCTCTATCCACTCCAAGCCTAAAATGATAGCTACAAGCTCAACTGTATACACTGATAAATGGTCCGTGGTTCTTTTCTTGATGTGTATTTTGTATTGTGGAATGAAAACTGCAGCTCCTGTTCTACCAGTATCTGGGTCTTTTGACCCATCAGTGTAGATTACCGTCTTGTCTGAAATATGTTGCTCCAGATAGCTTTCAGCTACACTTCCCGCCGAGACATGCCCTTTTCTTTTCTTCAACTTTTGCTGTATATCAAAGTTTACTGATGGTGTTATGTATAACCAGGGAGGAGTACATGAATGTGGGACTGTCGGACTGAACTGTATATGCTCTAAACCTGCTTGTACTGCTTTTATATTACCAATCCACCCAAAACTCATAATATTGGATTTATTGTGTTCCCAGCAGTCCTCCAGGATGGTTTTAGCAGGATGTGATGTCCTATGCCCTTGTAAATGTATCCAGTATGCCAACAGAAGTTTGGTTCTCCTGATCCGTAATGGTTGCTCCCCCATTTCCACCTGTATGGCTGCTGCTGGAGAGGATTTAAAAGCTCCACTACATATTCTCAGTCCCTGTGTTTGCTGCACATCCAGCTTTTTCAGATGACTATCCGCTGCTGCTAGATAGCCTAAACACCCATAATCAAGTATTGCTCTCATAATTGCATGATAGATATTTAACAGAGACGCTCTGGTTGCACCCCAGTCTCTTCCTGACAGGCATCTTAAGAGGTTATTGACTCTCTTGCACTTATCCCTCACTTTGTCAATGTGCTGTCTCCATGTTAATTTTTCATCCATCCACATTCCAAGCAATCTGGCAACTCTGACCTGCTCAATTTTTTGTCCGTATAACTTCAAAGAAGCCTCTTTGTGGCGACCAGAAAAACATATACATTGTGTCTTTACA
The DNA here is from genome assembly GCA_029853015.1 of Chelidonichthys spinosus. Taxonomy (NCBI): domain Eukaryota; kingdom Metazoa; phylum Chordata; class Actinopteri; order Perciformes; family Triglidae; genus Chelidonichthys; species Chelidonichthys spinosus. The sequence continues at coordinate 15,755,264 of CM056826.1, forward strand.
ACAGAAAACTTAAAGCCCCACTCATCTGCCCACTGCTCCACTGTTGCAATTGCTCTCTGCAGTTTCTTCTGTATATATGCAAGATTCCGGCCCCTTGTCCATAATGCCCCGTCATCTGCATACAATGATTTGCCTACACCTTGCTCAACCTGCTCAAAAATATCATTAATCATAACATTAAAAAGGATTGGGCTGCAGACACTTCCCTGTGGCGTTCCATTCTCTACGCGGTATGTTTTAGAATATTCTGTGCCCACCTTAACCTCTATTGTTCTTTCAAACATAAAATCTAACACCCAGTTGTAAAGTTTACCATTTACCCCTAATCTATTGAGTTTGATGAGTAGCCCTTCCTTCCATAGCATATCATATGCTTTTTCTACATCAAAAAATACAGCAATCACCATTTCTTTGTTAGTCTGAGCCTTCCTTATTTCTGATTCCAAACATAAAACACTGTCCATCGTCCCTCTTCCTTTACGGAAACCACTCTGGTAGTTTGAGAGAAGGTCTTTGCTTTCCAGAAAATGTGACAGTCTCTCTGTTACCAACCGTTCCATGGTTTTCCCTAACTGTGATGTTAATGCAATGGGTCTATAGCTAGAGGGACTTGATGGGTCTTTGCCTGGTTTAAGTATTGGTATTATAACTGATTGCTTCCATGTTGAAGGAAGTTTACCTGTTTCCCATATATTATTAAACAGCCTTAACACTGCTTCCAGTGCGTTATCTGTCAAATGAGCTAACATGCTGTAGCATACACCATCTTTCCCTGGTGAGGTTTGCCGCGCATTTATATCTGCTCTCCTTAACTCAACTAAAGAAAAAGGCAGATCTAGGTCACCACCTGACAAAGTGCTTCTTCTTACTGAGCCTCCTATTTGTTGTGCAAGGGTGTTGTCTCTGCACTGTTTAGCTTTAACTGATAAATTTTCTGAGCTGTGAACTGTGACAAACGTCTTTGCTAGGAGCTCTGCCTTTTCTACCGTACTGATTGCTGTTATGTTATTGCTATGCATCACTGGGATTTCAAAGTTTCTTTTTATGCCGTTCATTTTCCTGATCATACCCCATACTTCTGCCAGCTGAGTCTCTCTCCCAATTTTATTACAATATTGTTTCCAGTATGACCGTTTTGCTGATCTTATTGTTTTCCGAACTACTGCTTGTGCTCTCTTATATTGTATTAATGTGTCTAGTGTGTGGTGAGCTTTCAGATGTCTAAATGCTCTATTTCTCATTTTGATTGCTTTGCTACAGTTATCATCCCACCACGGCACACTCTTTCTCCGCTTGCTTCCACTACTCTTTGGAATAGTTTCATCTGCTGTCTGTATCAATGCTGTTACCAATTTTTCGTTCATTTCTTCTATATTTATCATACTCTCTTCCAGTAGTTTTACACACCTGCCTTCACTTATTATTTGGAATGCACCCCAATCTGCTTCATCCAACTTCCACCTTGGTGTCCTTGCACCCCCCTCTTGATATACTTCTATTCCTACTTTGACCAATATTGGGTAATGATCACTTCCTATTGTTGACTGGTTTAAGACATCCCAAGTACTGACCCCTGCAATTTCAGTGGACGTGAGCGTCAGATCAATTGCACTTTCTGTGTTCTGTGAGCTATTATATCGCGTACCTCTTCCATCATTAATACACACCAGACCCATATCATCCATAAACTCCTCTATTACTGACCCGTTTGCATCTGTATTATTGCTCCCCCATAATGTGCTATGTGCGTTGAAGTCCCCACACCATATTACCTTCCCTTGTGTTGGCCCACTTGCATCATTCAGTATGTCAGTGCTCAGTCTGTTGCATGGGTTGTAGTAATTTATTATTGTAATGCTACTCTTTCCTGACCACACCTTGATTACAATAGGTTCTTGCTCCTTTCCTATCTTAACTAAATTATAGCTCAACCCATTCATCACAAATGTTGCCACTCCTCCCCCATTCCCGGTTTCCCGATCATTCCTTATTGCAGTGTACCCATATATAACAAAGTCCCACTGTGGCTTTAACCATGTTTCTTGTACACATATTACATGCGGCTTGTCTGACTGATTTTCCATAAACCTTTTAAATTCTTGTCCATTAGAGGTAAAACTCCTTGCATTCCACTGTAATATAGTTAAGAACATGATGATCCTCCAATCCATGTCTGAGAGTTTGATGCTTCTTTAGCTAACATGTCCTCTACTGATTCCCAGCTTATCCCCTCCAGACCCAGATATTTCTCAGCTGCCCTCACAATGATCTTAATTTTTTCGGTTTTTCTGCTTGCTTGTGCTGAACAATTTATTACCTCAACCATAAATAGCACAAATTCATTCTTTCTTACCATCAGCATATCATCCTTTATGTTTTTGGCCTTAGCACATTCTCCACATGGTCTGGGGTTGTCTTCTACTGCCACTGGTTTAGGGGCAACTGTCTGTTTAACTTTCTTCACCGCCTCTGCATATGAAATCCCCTGGGATATTTTGACTTTCTGCACCTCAGCTGCTTTTTTGCTCATTTCACACCCTCGGTAAGCAGATGTATGCTCACCTCCACAGTTGCAGCATTTTAGCTTAGCCCCCTCTTTACACTTGCCATACTCGTGCTCACCTGCACATCTACCGCATTTTTGTTTGCCTTTGCAAACTGCTGCTACATGGCCATACTTTTGACATTTAAAGCATCGTAGTGGTGGCGGAACAAATGCTCTCACTTCGTAGCTCATGTATCCTATGTACACTTTGGACGGTACCCTGGGTTCATCAAATGTTAACACCACAGACAGGCTGTCACATTTCTCTCCATTTCTGTTCGCTTTCAGTCGTCTGGCTTCCAACACCTTTGCTCCCATCACATTTTCTTTAATCTGGTCCGTTGACACAACCGTAGGTATCCCTGAAATGACGCCCCTAATCGATTTCTTCCGATCTTCGGGTATTGAGCACTGCACTTTTTTACCCTCAATCTTGTCCAGTCTTATGGCCTTTCCTTGTTGTATGCTACTCCTACAGAAGATCAACACTGATCCATTACGCAACACTTTAGCTTTCTTTATTTCACCCACAGCCTTATGAATCGCCTTCGTCAGCGTAATAGGGTTCCACTCACCGAACGACGCACCGTCTTGAGAAAGTTTGATGATGATCTTATATTCCTCACTCTCCTTCACTACTGCTGTAGCACCTCCGTCGCTATCAGATCTTTCTGAGCTACCTCTACCTCTTTGCTGTCTTCCTTCCCTACGTTTTCTCTTGTTTACCTTCCCTGGCAAACTCCATTCATCTTCGCTATCGCCATCCACTTCAATTCCCATCTCACTTCCTGATCCGTCACCAGCGTCTGCCATCTCCTGCCCATTCACAGTCCAGCCCTGACGGCTATTCCGCCGTTGTTGTTACGAGATGTCGCGGGGGAAGAAGTCAGGCTCGAGGGTCGAGGAGCGGGGCGATGACGTCAACGGCCCCCCTCCGTTTCATGATCGTTTTCGTGTGGACGGCGAAAACGATCACGAAACGGAGGGGGGCGTTTTTTTCTTTTCCACCCTGAGAGCTGGTTTCAAAAAAGTGCGTTTTCACGCCGCGGAAACGCCGGATCCGTATGGACGGCAGGGCGAAACGCACAAGACTTCTGCGTTTACGCACTGAAAACGTTTTCGTGTGGACAGGCCCTCACACTCAACTATTTACCAGGGGTCCGTTTCACAAAGCAGAAAAAAATGTTGTGAAAAAAAAACAGTTAGCTTGAATATACGAGGAGAGTCTATGGGTATATCAAATAACAGCGCTTTATTAGCACAAATATCAGGAAAGCATATTCCGGCAGTTATAGGCTACGTGCACGGACCTAATAGTCAGCCCAACATAGGGTTGAGCTCACTCAAAAGGCGCTTACACAGAGTGCGCAGCTTATTTCATTGAAACTCCACATGAGTCTGATTGGCTCATTCTATAGATGCAGGCGGAGCGTAATTTTAGCATGCCGCGGCCTGGTTGGAGCGCTGGATATCTCCACCCACACTGGCTCATACGGTCCATCCCTCCGGGTGCTGTCATCTATGTATGTGTGTGTATGTTGTCGAGATGCAAATATATCATATACTCCCCCCCTGTGCGGATTCCGCTAAGGAATGTGTCCTATGGATATTGTTTAGCCCTACCCCCGCTGCTCTCTCGCCTGTGCCTGTGAGTGTGTGTGTGTGAGACTCAGATGTTATCCTCTCTTGTGTTTCCTATTTCAACGTATGGAGAGCAAATACAATGCCCCAACGCAGTTTGTAACCCTCACAGTAGTTTTCCACTAGCCTGAACATCTGAGTCTATGTGTAGTAATTTAAAACATGTGTGATTAGCTTATGTATTTACATTTTTCTCCACAGTAAACACCTTGAATTAGTTAACCCTGAGATGAGGGAAACTCTGGTTTTTCGGTTTCACAAAACCAGTTCAGCATAAATCCGAGTCAGTTACCCGGGTAACATACTCCGTGAACCTAACCTGCTCGCTAGCAGGTTTGCTTCAACAAACCGTGAGTTTCTCCCTACATGTCTCCGCCTTTTTCCGGAATCTGAACCAACTCTGAAAAAATGTGCCGTCCTTTCATCGTCAACCTAATCGATACGTAAATAAAAGTGATTCTAGCAGCTTTGCGTCGGGAGAGAATTTTGATTAGCCAACCTTTCCTTCCAATCACATTAGATATTATCTAAACAATATTCTGCGACATTTTCAACATTTCATATCGCGGACATAATCCGCAACCAGATTCTTTGCGGAGCTAGTGTTTTTGCGAACGGGAGATTTATGAAATGTTTAGGTAGGCTACATTTCTGTGTTGAAATACCTGCTTATATTTACTGTTTAATATGTGAAATATGATTAAAATCATATGCCTTAGTTCCGCGCGGGGGCCGTGTATACTAGTTCTTAACTCTCTTAACTTTCCCCATTCATTCTCTATGGTAGTCCTTAATACGACCGATGTAATATACTTTTGGCCACAAGCGGGATTGTGGGAGCGCTGTTTCACCCTTTTCATACAAGTAAGGAAATTTGAGCTTTTTGACATTTGACAGCAGTAAAGATGCCCTAAATGTCATTCTTTTAGCCTGAAATTTGATTACTTTTGTCAGATTTGACCTATGTCTATTTAAATGGATTTTAGATCCACTAGTGTGGGTCAAATTAAGTAAAATGGTGGTTTTAGGTCATTTTGAAACTGTAAAACTGTATAAGCCATGTCTGTGTATATTTTTTAGGGGACAGTGGTGACAATGAATTTAAGAATTTGCCCAGGTTCCCACAGAGACGGCACCTGCTGTTCTTTGAAGGGTCATGGTTGATACCTCGTAACAGCGAAAGAGGAAAATGCATAGGAGTGAGTAAAGGAGTGATATGATTCACATAAGGAGAGGTCAGAGGGTGTCCTGACACAACATGAGATCTGCATCAGCTCAAGCTCACTGCAATGTAACAAACAATCTAAAAATAAAAACATTAGAATCCATTCATCCAGAGCTGACTGACAGACAGGCTTTTTAAACAAGATGTGTTCAAAAATGGGTATTGACACTTTATTACACAGAAATTTTTGGCTCGGGTCAAAATTGACCCATACCATACTGAGAAGACATGGAATATGAACAGTATGCATTAAGACCTATGCAGAGGAAGGCCTCCACAACCCTCGGAGGTCTTTTGAGGACATTGCTGCATCTCCTTTCTTGAGCACGAGCTGGAGGTCACCAAGAAAAGAGGTGCAGGGTGGAGGAAGGTGGCAGAAGAGAGGGCAATGAGGACGTCAGTGGTGCAGCTGCCAACAGGTCATCTGTGCAGGTTCTGTCCCCAGCCTCTGAAGCAGGACCCCCACAGCCCTCATATACACACCACCTTTATTGCACTAGTATGAATGGTATTATTGAATTAGAATTAATATGAATCTTTACTATGATTATTATTATAGAAGAACAAAATATACTCTTCATATAGTGAATAAAGTATAAATATACCATTACTTGCACTAAAATAAATATAATTATTGTACTAGAATGAATAGTTATTTCCCTCGAATACAGGTATAAAGCATTTGGAGAAACACACTATGAGGTAGTGACAGTGGTGTCATTCAAGATGAAAAAAATATTTTGCAAATTAACATAATGAAATAAATAGTAAATGACTGCACAATGTACTGTATATTTACTGGGTATTTCATTTACTGTTCATTTGTTTTATTTAATTTAATGTTCATGTGTTTTAATTATGATTTTTAGGGGCATAATAGTTTGGACTTTGTGTGTTTTCTCAATAAATTAAGCATCACTGTGACCGTGAAATTTTTGTTTTAATGCTCAGCGGTACACTGACAGATAGTAGTACAGTATAAGTAAAACTGGAGCAATATACTTGGAAATGAATATCTTATTTTCATTATTATTTTAAGGGTGTTTCTTGAGTCATATTATCATTACTATTACCATTACCATTAAATACAAACAATATAGATTCCACATGATTTCTTCAAAAATATATCATTTAATTTAACTGAAAACATTTTAAGAGGTTCATTTTCAAGTGTTCTATATTCTGCACATATCTTGTAGCAAACCATCCTGAACCAAATATGGGAAGTTGTGTTTGATAAAGGAGGGAACCGAACTGTGTAATTTTTGAAGTGCCTCTGGTCAAGAAAAAGTCTCCTACGGGTATACGCGGCTGGCGCCGGCGCAATGGGCGGGATTGCTAACCATTACACCACAGTGTTGCTCTGCAAGGCCAAAAATAAAGACTTATTACCTTTAGATCAATAGACTGTTTCATTCAGTTATACACATTAGATCGGGCAGTAATTGTCTGCCACGCCAACTATCGCTACTTTCCTGCAGGTACGTTGCTCCGCTTTCTCAGGATATGCTCATTTTCTACATAAACACTCAGTAATATCTAATAACGCTCTCCCCGTTGCCATGGTGAATCATATTATCGGAGCTCCATTGATTATGGCTTTATAGAGTCGGCAGGCACGCGCGTAACTCAGAGTTTACATACTCAGAGTTGACTGAACTAATTCAAAACCGCTGTTCTGAAACCGAAAACTCAGAGTTGCCCATTTCAGAGTTGGTCAACTCAGAGTCCAGGGTTAGGTTCAGAGTTTGTTGAACTTGCTTTGTGAAACGTGCCCCAAACGGGGGTTCAGAGCTTAGACCTTAGGGGGGACATTGGGATTGGGCCTATGTGTTTCTACCATGGGCGTATGAGGAGAACTCCGTGTTTGGGTGCTAGGTAAGGTTGTGTTTAGGTCAAGTACCTTTAGGTGGTTGGAGTCAGGGTAAGGAAACTGAAAAACAAATATTACAGCAAAACAGACCTCCACACAACACCAACTTGCATGTGGCGTTCAAAGCAGAGTTGTAGAATTTCATATTTTTTTATGTCAGGTCCGTGTTATACAGAGTAAACTGTTCACTGCAGCTACACTGTCGGGGCCGTCTAACCCAGGTTTAAATTAGCCAGAAAGCTAACGGCTAACACTTTCAGTGGCTCCATCGACCTTTGAATCTTACAGTTGCGTTACAACATCTTCTCTGCTTCATCAGTGTCATCAAATGTAAACAGCGTGATCAACCTGTAAAAGGAGAAAAGTAATCTTCACGATAAACAGCAAAGTATATTTAAGACAGGGTCCAACCGGCAGACAGACATGTCTCATTCATTCATTCATTCATTGGTGTTGATCCGGTCAATCTGGGGTCCAGGTGGGGTGATATCAACTTCCTAAAGAAACAAAAAGAAGCTATTGATTTGCAATTTTAGAAGAATACAATCAAATATGAGTCAATCAAGATTTTAGTATGTTTTTCAAAAAAATTTAGTTTTTGACAGTGTTGAATACATAGATATTATACTGTAGTCTTATATTTCATTTGATTTTGATTTTATAACTGTTTTTTTTTTTTACCCTCTGGAGTGCAGTATTCTTTTAAGGCTGGCTTTCAATGTCTCTAGCTCTCATTGGATGACCGGTTAACATACAGCCCTCTGGTAGAGTGTGTGTATATATAGTGTATTTACCTTGAATACCTTGATGAAGGCTGAAACAGGTTGGGGAAATAAAGAAGGTTCTTCGAGTTTGTCAGCTTTCCCACAGATAGAGACACAGCTGTTTTTCTCCTGCAGATGACAGGGCTCTCTCTGCGGTCATGCTTGCCCGGGTGGGGAAACAGTTTGTGGCTCGGATGCAGCTCAACTTGCGGCCGCTCTTCCAGGGTCGGACCCTGCTGCTCACGAACACCTTGAGCGGAGGATTATTACTGGCACTGGGAGACATCTTGGAGCAGACCAGGGAGAACTTCAAGAAGCCAGACAAAGTCCGGGACTGGAGGAGGACAGGTGAGAGAGAGAGAAAAGGGGAGCCCTCGTTTTTTTTTTTTTTTATGAAGAAAGAAACGTGGTAGAATGGGAGAATGTTTGTGCAATGTGTTAAATTTGGAATAACTAACTCACTGCCATTCATTATTTTCTTTTTCCCATGGCTATTTGCCCTTAAAGGTTGCATGTTTACAGTGGGCTGCAGCCTCCCACCACTTCTGCACTACTGGTACATCTGGCTGGACAAAGCGTTTGTGGGCACAGGTCTGAAAATTGTGGGCAAGAAGGTTCTGTTGGACCAGGTGGTCGCCGCACCATTTACGGGGATTTGCTTTTTTTTAGGTGAGAAGGATTTCAGAGTTAACTGGTTAAGTGATAAAGGTGTAGTGTTGTTGGCACATCTCTCTCTCTCTATGACACACACTGCTGACACATATCTGACAGACAACTGTTTATTGCAGGTATGGGTCTAATGGAGGGACACACTTTATCCGAAGCATGGACGGAGTTTACAGACAAGTTCTGGGAATGCTATATGGCAAGTACACCTGTCAGGGTCTCACCTATAGATCTGGAGAAGCTGGTTGATGATTATCTTGTTAAATAATGTTTTCTGTAACAATTTGACCACAGATTTGCACATACACAGTCCAGCAATCTACTAGATTTCAATCTAGTCTTGTTTTTGGTGTAACTACTGACTCTTTGATATATGATCAGTTTAGAGTGGTGCCGGCATGACTTATTTTTACAGTCCAACCCACTAAGTTAAAATCGCAAAAGTTCCCTCAACACAAGCCAGTCGGATCCTTTGGATTATTTAGAAAATGATCTCTGTGGCAAACACAAGTTCATGATAGGCTACGTAGACATTTTGTTCAGCAAGATAACTGACATAAATGAAACCACTTTAACCATGTTATGCTATTACCAACCCTGCCACGGTTGCATGAGTACACACCATAGCAGCCTGTGAAGGCAGTCAAGTCGGCATGAGGACATTTTCTCATTTAGCTCCTTGTTGGCCACCTTTTTAAGACAGTGTCAAACATCAATATTCACAAGAGGGGTATCTAGTGTACATTACTAGACTACATTATACATATTTTATATTATATAATAAACGTTAAAATATCTTGAGCTTTAACATGGACTCTGAGACGAGGGAACCGAAAGGGAAAAAAAAGCTAAGTAATGTTTTAGGACTCGTTTCTGCACCACACTGTAACGTGTGTAACACTCATTTGTGATCACCACATGCCAACTATGTTATATATGAATGACTTCTGAGAAAAAAAATTATGTTTAAGAAAATAATTTATTTGAAGGTTTCCTCTACATGACTTGTTAGAACAGATATATTTGTTTCCAGGTGAAAGTGACCGTTGTAACAATGTTTGTGCTGTGTAAAGTTTGTTTATTCTCATCTGGGTTATTCTTGCCTGCAGGTGGAGTGTTGTCTGTGGATTCCAGCTCAGATGGTCAACTTCTATTTCCTGTCACCCAGATACCGCGTTGTGTACATCAACTTTGTCACCGTAGGCTGGGACACCTACCTATCCTACATCAAACACAGAGTAAGTCACAGGAGACTCAATGGAAATTCTGTGTTTGTTAACCGTGAGAAGAGGGATACTCTGGGTTTTCCGCGCTGGAAAAACAGCAAACTTAAACTTTACGTCATTTACCATGGTGAACCTAACCCACAAAAAATAGGACGTCTGATGGACGTTCAGATCATGTCTATATTGCGTCCCTCGGTCCAAGACCCATTCTGGCTGTCGAGGCGATGTGCAAACTTGGTCTGCTATTTGGATGTTTTAATGTCTCTTGATACTCCTTACAGGCATATAATAATATACTGATACGTTGACTACACGTGAGTTCTCTGTGTTCGGTTTACTCCCCCAGGTGTAGAGCAACGCCCTGGGGCCAGAACGACACCTGCAGGTCACTACCTGTCATTACAGACGTCTAACCATGATCTCACTTGGACGTCAAATGACTCTGCTGTCCTGACATTAGTCGGGAGTTCGTTCCACCACTGTAATGTAATGACACCACTGAGGTACCAGAACAGAGAAGAGTCTGGATTTGCTGAGCGACATTTGTTTGATTTCAGCGATGGTGGTACCAGCCGGCCAGCTAAAGTAGAGGAGCGAGGTGCTCGCTTCGGGGCATGAGGTTTGACCAGTGTTTGAAGGTAGATGGGTGCCGTTCCATTGATGGCCCTGAAGGCCAGTGTCATCGTCTTGAATTGGATGCGTGCTGCAACAGGGAGCCAGTGGAGGTCACGGAGGAGGGGGGTGACATATGAGAATTTGGGTAGATTGAAGATAAGGCGTGCTGCAGCGTTCTGGATACGCTGCAATGGTTTAGTCCTAGAGGAGGAGTCCGGCCAGGAGAGAGTTGCAGTAGTCAAGGCAGGAGATGACCAGTGCTTGGACCAGGAGTTGCGTTGCATCCTTTGTGAGGAAGGTCCGAATCCTGCGGATATTGTAGAGGGCAAATCTGTAGGATCGGGCCACAGCAGTGAGGGTACAGGATAGTTGGTCATCGAGGATTACACCCAGGTTCCTCGCAGTTGAGGAAGGTAATACTGTGATGCCCTCGGCAGTGACCGACAGGTCCATGCGAGGGCAGTCTTTCCCTGGGAAGAAGAGGAGTTCGGTTTTATTCAGGTTAAGCTTGAGGTGATGTGCAGTTGTCCAGACAGAGATGTCAGCCAGACAGTCCGAGATGCAAGTTGTAATGTGAGTGTCAGAGGTCGCGGGAAAAGAGAGGAACAGCTGGGTGTCATCTGTGTAGCAATGGTAGGAGAATCCATGCGATGTGATAACAGAACCTAGTGATCTAGTGTATAGTGAGAACAGAAGCGGTCCTAATACTGAGCCTTGAGGGACACCCGTGTCCAGAGAACAGGGTTTGGACATAATGTCAGGTATGATGTCAGGTATGATGTAAACCAGGTGAGAGCAGAGTCAGTTATGCCAAGTTCAGCCAGAGTGGAGAGGAGTTTTTGGTGGTTGACTGTGTCCAGCGGCGCCGCCAGGATTCAATTTCAATGTACGCACAGAAACGGCAAATACAACAACAAATGGAAAAATACTTTTTTAAGACAAAATCTAATGTTTTCAGTATCAGTGAAATCAGTAGTGTATATCATGGTGATAGGTGCAAATATTTTTTTGTGCACTCCATCCCCGCCCTAAACACAAGCGCACGCTTGTGAGCACTCCACACACGCACACACACGCTTGGACACACACGCACAGGACGGTATGATAACTCTCCCGGCCCGGGGAGAGAGACATGCATCGGCTCGGCCCACAGTGCTCAGCAGCAGAGAGGTGATGAGACTAGAGCCGAGCTGTATTGTGTAGTGGAGAGGGGCCAACACACGCTATGCGCAATTGTGCACACACGCGCGATCGTCCTCTCAAATGCGGCTGCGTCTCTCCAGGTGTGACAGAAAGAAAAACTCTGACTTGCTTGGGCAGACGTTGTTTGGTGTCACCCGCTGATTTGCATTATTTAAATATCTAGCCCGCTGAAAAATTTTTTAAAATTGCTTCAATTTTTATTTTCACCTTCAAAAAAAGTACGCACAGTGCGTACAGGATTCCGGTTGGCGGCGCCACTGACTGTGTCGAATGTCAGCAGATAGGTCGAGGAGAATGAGAACGGAGGAAAGGGATGAGGCTCTGGCATCTCGCAGGGACTCGGTCCCTGTGAGGAGGGCCGTTTCAGTGGAGTGAGCAGTCCTGAATCCTGATTGATTAGGGTCTAGGAGGTTGTTCTGGGAGAGATAGGATGACAGTTGGTTGTAGGCGGCACGTTCCAAGGTTTTAGAGAGGAATGAAAGAAGAGATACAGGTCTGTAGCTTTGGATGTCAGTAGCGTCTAGGGTGGGTTTTTTAAGGAGAGGCTTCACAGTAGCTGTCTTAAAATCCACTGGAATGACACCTGAGGTGAGGGAGGAGTTGATCAGGGTGGTGAGGAATGGCAAGATGTCGTGTGAGATGTCCTGGAGAAGAGAGGAGGGAATCCGGTCAAGGGAGCAGGTGGTGGCACGGTTAGATGTGTTCAAGTGCGTGAACATCTTCAGAGGTGAGGGGGCTAAAGCTGGTAAGACCATCAGAGTTGAGAGTTAGGGGAGATGTCTTCTGGGAGGGAATAGGCATTTTTGTTCTGCAGGCAAACAAAGAATCGCGCGGTTGCCGCGATCTCCTCAGGATCAAAAAGATAATAAGACGAAAAAGGCAAGTCGCGGACAACAGGGGAAAATAGGGCACCAGTTTTGTGACCTTGCACTTTGCACCTTGGTGAGAAGTGAAACCAAAATGGTGGTTGTAGTTTTTCGGGTTGAGGTCAGGACTCTGTGCAGGCCAGTCAAATTCATCCACACCAAACTCTCTCCTCCATGTCTTTATGGAGCTTGCGTTGTGCACTGGTGCAGTCATGTTGGAACAGGAAGGGGTGATCCCCAAATCCCTGTTCCCACAAAGTTGGGAGCATGGAATTATCCAACATCTCTTGGTATGCTGAAGCATTCAGAGTTCCTTTCACTGGAACTAAGGGGCCAAGCCCAGCTCCTGTAAAACAATCCCACACCACAATTCCCCCTCCACCAAACTTTACACGTGGCACAATGCAGTCAGACTCGTCCATCAGATTGCCAGATGGAGAAGCATGATTCGTCACTCCAGAGAACACGTCTCCACTGCTCTAGAGTCCAGTGGCGGCTTGGTTCACACAACTGCATCCGATGCTTTGCATTGCACTTGCCGATGTATGGCTTGGATGCAGCTGTTCGGCCTTGGAAACCCATTCCATGAAGCTCTCTACGCTGTTCTTGAGCTAATCTGAAGGCCACATGAAGTCTGGAGGTCTGTAGCGACTGACTCTGCAGAAAGTTGCAACCTCTGCGCACTATGTGCCTCAGCATCCACTGACTCCGCTCCGTCATTTTACGTGGCCTACCACTTCTTGGCTGAGTTGCTGTCGTTCCAGATCGCTTCCACTGTTAATACCACTGACAGTTGACTGAATATTTAGGAGTGAGGAAATGTCACGACTGGACTTGTTGGACAGGTGGCATCCTATCACAGTACCACGCTGGAATTCACTGAGCTCCTGAGAGCGACCCATTCTTTCGCAAATGTTTTTAGAAACAGTCTGCATGCATAGGTGCTTGCTTGCATGCACCTGTGGCCATGGAAGTGATTGGAACACCTGATTTCAATTATTTGGATGGGTGAGTGAATACTTTTGGCAATTGAGTGTAGTTCGGTTAGGTTGGCAGTTGGTTCAAGTTGTGAACCTTCTGAGAACCTGTTTACGTTTCCATAAGCTAGAGAGCCCGGAGAGCCATGTCATTACGTCACTGTATACGTCTGCATATCTATGAGGTTTCCCCGCTAGCGCTAACTTCAAGCATAAGGCCGCATTCACACTACACATTTCTGTTGAAGGATCTCATTGACTTTGCATGGGCTTGTGTCACATTATGCCGAAATGCTTTTCTGTGCTTATGTTCACTGTTGTGCTTGCTTAGTAATTAAAACAATGAAGTGATATTGCTAATATAGAGGTGTGTTTGGTGACTGTTGTGTTGACAGGATGATAGCCCTCCCACTGAGCTGGTATCAGACAGCAGTGCTGTGGATGTGCAGCAGGAGGCGCTCCCACTGTCTAAACCTCTGGAGGAGAAAGCTTAAAGACTGAGTTCATGCTCAAATGAGAAGTCCCTCTTTGGAGTTGTAGTGTCAACCCCTCTAACTTTATTATAGCAAGCGCATAATATCTCCTGAGTCTAGTGAGCCGGCTTCTTGCTAACGCCACACCACCAGATTTGTTCATTTACATATGTGTATTTATCGGACCAAGCCCAAGTTGACTTGGGCCACATGTAGTGCACTCCTGTTTTATACTGGAACGCAAAAGATTAAACACTTTTACTCTGAAAGAAAATATGGTTTCCGGTCTTTCTGTAACTCCGCCAACTTCATGCAGCAATATAAAGAATTTTTAAGTAGTTGGAATAGTTGGAAAATTTAGAATGCACTTAATTTGCGTGTCTGTAATATTACAATTATTATAAAATGAGTAATGGTAAAGTCATATTTGAACTGAAGACTAATATATTATAAATAAACATTGTATTGGAGAAGTGGAATGTAACTACATTCACTCAAATACTGTACTGAACTACAAATTAAATGAGTATTTTCTTGTACTCCATGAAATTTCAGAGGTAAATTTTAATAGGTTTTGGACAGGTCGCCAGTCAGGGCTGAAATATAGAGACAGACAGGTAACCAGTCCATCGCAGGGCCAACGTGTAGAGACAAACAACCATTCACACTCACATTCACACACAGGCAATTTAGAGTCATCAATGAACCTATCCCCATCCTGCATGTCTTTCGACTGTGGGAGGAAGATTTTAATTTTAATAGGTTTTGGACAGGTCGCCAGTCAGGGCTGAAATATAGAGACAGACAGGTAACCAGTCCATCGCAGGGCCAACGTGTAGAGACAAACAACCATTCACACTCACATTCACACACAGGCAATTTAGAGTCATCAATGAACCTATCCCCAACCTGCATGTCTTTGGACTGTGGGAGGAAGACAGAGAACCCACGCTAACATGGGGAGAACATGCAAACTGCACACAGAAACCAGGGGCCGAACCCGGGAACCCACTACACCACTGTGCAGCCCATTTGTGATCAGAATCAGAATCATAATTCCTTTATTGTCCCTCAACGGGGAAATTTGTTTGCCACAGCAGCCAAGGGACAGTATGTTACAAGAAACACAATAGTAATAATAACAATAGCAAAAATTAACAATATAAATTAAAAAATTTTAAAAATCGAATCGAAATAGAGTAGACTTGTTATATACATATAAACATGATATTGTACAAAAATTACCAGCAGTGAATTTTGTTTTTATATACAATTTACATTAAAGTGTAGAGTGCAGAATGAGGTCTATTGGGAGCAGTGCTTATTGTAGAGTCTGACAGCAGCAGGAAGGAAGGACCTGCGATACCTCTCTTTCACACACTTGGGGTGTATCAGTCTATCACTGAAGGAGCTGACTAGTGCGGTGATATATATATATTGTGACCTGTTATGCTACTGTATGTCAGTAAGTCACTTGTCACTTGAGGCTGTGATTCCTCTGGGCATATGTGTTGGGCGGTATGTGTAGCTCAAGGGACGACTTTTAAAGCAAAATCACTAAAAATGTGAACTTCAGGCTCTATAACTAAGCCACTCATGTTGACATTTTCATTTCCGGTCAGTGATGATGCATGGGCTCTATTAAATGACATTAAAAACCTTGTTTTTCACTCAAGATAGTGATGTTTTTAAGAACACAGTGCAAAATTATATAAAAAGAAGTATAACATTACTTCTAATGGGTGTTTTCTCAGCTGTTCTTCTACTATCTACTCTGTATACAGTTTGATTATGTATTACAACTGATCTAAAAAAAAAACAACAAATCAAAAGATGACATTTTAGCTAACTTTACTAGCTTAGTGTTCGTTTGGAGTTTGTGTTAAATGCATTTAGAATATCCTCAAGGCTTTCATGTCTGCTGTGTGTATCTGCCTCGTTGCTGCTTGTGCATATGAGTGTGTGTGCTTTAAATGGGTGTCAATATTAGTGAACGCTAACTAGAAGAGTGTAGATTGTGTTTTAAAGAGCAAACATCGGTCATATATGACACAGATCCCTGATTTGTGTATTTTATGGCGTTCCGTTCTTGCCGTTGGTCCTCCGAGCCAGCAGGTGGCGCTCAAGCACGGAATGTATTCTGTGTTAAACGGGTCGTGTGACAAACTACCGGCAAACTGTCACCGTTTCAGGTGGTTGTTTTTCCCTTATAGGACTAAAGTTAGTGTTTCTACCATGGGCGTTTGAGGAGAACTCCGTGTTTGGGTGCTAGGTAAGGCTGTGTTTAGATCTCGTACATTTAGGTGGTTGGAGTCAGGGTAAGGAAATAGAAAAACAAATATTACAGCAAAACAGACCTCCACACAACACCGACTTACATGTGGTGTTCAGAGCAGAGTTGTAGAATTTCATTTTTTTTTTTCACACTTATGGTCGGTATAACACGGACACACCGTGTTATACCGAGTATAAACCGGGAGAGTAAACTGTTCACTGCGGCTACACACTCGGGGCCGACAAGCGTTTAACCCGGGTGTAAATTAGCCCGAAAGCTAACGGCTAACACTTACAGTGGCTCCATCGACCTTTGAATCTTACAGTCGCGTTACAACATCTTCTCTGCGTCATCTGCGTCATCAAATGTAAACAGCGTGATCAACCTGTGAAACGAGAAAAGTAATGTAGACACGATAAACTGCAAAGTATATTTAAGACAGGGTCCAACCGGCAGACAGACATGTTTCATTCATTCATTCATTCATTCATTCATTCATTCATTCATTGGAGTTGATTCGGTCAATCTGGGGTCCAGATGGGGTGATATCAACTTCCTAAAGAAACAAAAAGAAGCTGTTGATTTGCAATTTCAGAAGCCTACAATCAAATGAGTGAATCGAGATTGTAGTGTCTCTTTTTCAAAAAGATGTAGTGTTATTGTATTGACAGTGTTGAATACATAGGTTTTTATACTGTAGTCTTAATTTGAAATGATAATTTATGATGGTTTTCTTTTTAAACCTTCTGCGTCTGCTTAGAGGGTGTAGTGTTCTTTGGAGTCTGGCTTTCAAAGTCAGTAGCTTTCATTGGTAGAGTGTATATCAGGGGATTAGAGCAGTGAACACAGGGAGTCAGATCCAGCTCAGATGGGCTGCCTGAAGTTCTGGCCGGCAACGTTGGGGTGTTTTTTAGTCCCTCCGGTTGTGCTATACAACAAATCTGATGTAATTTGACTTGATTTGTGCATTAAAATGTCATATCCACCACTACATTAATAAACTACACTGTGCAATAAAACCTGGATTAAAATAATCTCATTTGACACCAACAGTCATATTCTTACCTTCATAGAATCTTAAAGGTCGATTTGGTAAAACTCTTGTTGTTTTTAAATGTGCTACACATATAAAGTTGCCACTTCAATAACTGTTAGTCATAAGTGAGTTGTGACTGACTTATAAAAGCCAGATTGCCTAATCTTTTGTTGAATACATCAAAACAGCAAATGTTACTTGCAGTTTTTGCTTGCTGTCTATCTTTTCGTATACAGTTATGTAACTGCTACATTACTCATCATAATGTCTAAACTATTGAAGAAATACACACATTACATATAGAAATCACAAATATACATTTATTAAATTAAATAACTTTTAAAAATTAAATAATTTTTATGTTTGATTTGGCAGGGTAGGCAGTGCGTAACTTGCCCTACCCTGACTGTACGTCATTGGTGTATAAAGGCAGGTTTTGTTTTTTTAAAACATTTTTTACCTTGATGAAGGCTGGAACTGGTTGGGGAAATAAAGAAGGTTCTTCAAGTTTGTCAGCTTTCCCACAGATAGAGACACAGCTGTTTTTCTCCTGCAGATGACAGGGCTCTCTCTGCGGTCATGCTTGCCCGGGTGGGGAAACAGTTTGTGGCTCGGATGCAGCTCAACTTGCGGCCGCTCTTCCAGGGTCGGACCCTGCTGCTCACGAACACCTTGAGCGGAGGATTATTACTGGCACTGGGAGACATTGTGCAGCAGACCAGGGAGAACTTCAAGAAGCCTGACAAAGTCAGGGACTGGAGGAGGACAGGTGAGGGAGAGAGAAAAGGGTTGCCCTCTTTTTATATATATATATATATATATATATATATATATATATATATATAGAACAAAACATGGTAGAATGGGAGAATGTTTGTGCAATGTGTTAAATTTTGAATAACTGACTAACTGCCATTCATGGCTATTTGCCCTCAAAGGTCGCATGTTTACAGTGGGCTGCAGCTTCGGTCCACTTCTGCAATACTGGTACATCTGGCTGGACAAAGCGTTTGTGGGCACAGGTCTGAAAATTGTGTGCAAGAAGGTTCTGGTGGACCAGGTGGTCGCCTCACCGTTTTTGGGGATGAGCTATTTTTTAGGTGAGAAGGATTTTAGAGTTAACTGGTACTAAGTGATAAAGGTGTAGGGTTGTTGGCACATCTCTCTCTCTCTATGACACACACACACACACACACAGTTCTTTGACCTTATCTCAGGTTGGATTTGATGATGCATGGCGCTGCTGACACATATCTGACAGACAACTGTTTATTGCAGGTATGGGTCTAATGGAGGGACACACTTTATCCGAAGCATGGACGGAGTTTAAAGACAAGTTCTGGGAATTTTATATGGCAAGTACACCTGTCAGGGTCTCACTTATAGAAGCTGGTTGATGATGTCAAAAATGTTACTACTGACTCTTTGAAATATGATCAGTTTAGAGTGGTACCGGCAGGACGTATTTTTACAGCCAACCCACGAAGTTAACATCGCAAAAGTTCCCTCATCAAAAAGGATCATTGTAGTTAATGAGCTCTGTGGCAAACACAAGTTCATGATAGGCTACGTAAACGTTTTGTTCAGCAAGATAATTGACATAAATGAAACCACTTTAACCACATTATGCTATTAACAACCCTACCACAGTCTAGGGTTGTCAAAAACAAATGGATACCCATAAATAATCGATACTAAAAATTAGTATCAGTGTCGTTAACATTCCCGCCTCTGCCAGTTGACGCATAACTTCCCAGAGCAGCGCTGCAGACAGACAGCTACAGCTCTGTCCGTCTCTAGCAGCTGAACACATGAACAACAACACTGAGCTGACTGCTGGAGGGCCTTCGCTACCAGTTTTAGTAGAAAATTAACAAAGCAAAAGTGCAGTTTGGAACCATACAAGGAACGAACGACTAGGGATGTAAACAAGCCGATAGCTAGCAATGCTAAAGTAGTGGCGCAGAGTCGAATAGCACAACAATCATGGCGAAGTGTCTTAAAGACCGACCAACTTCAGAGAGTCAGTAAAGCTGACTGGGTATCGATATCGACTTTCAAATTATCGTATCGTTACAACCCTACCAAGGTTGCTTGAGTACACACACCATAGCAGCCTGTGAAGGGGACTAGTCGCCATGATGACATTTTGTAGTCTCATTTAGCTCCTTGTTGGCAACCACCTTTTTAAGACCCTTAGAAACTTCAATGCTGCTCACAAACAAGAAACAAGAGGGGTATCTATTGACATCTTTTATATTGTATAATTGTATAATATACAATATATTGTATAATTATATATATTGTATAATTTGTGTAATAATGTTTACACAAATAATTTGTAATAATAATTTGTGTAATAATGTTTTGTTGCAAAAGCCTGGAAGAAATGTCAGGATGGTTTATTTTGTTAGTATTAGTATTGTTAAGCATCTACTTTTGGTTTCTGGTCATTTTGTTGTCTAATATTGGTGTCTTGTAAGCCCTTGTGGGCTGGGCATATTGATTATGCATGACACAATAATAAATGTAATCAATCAATCAATCATGTATAACAAAACATTAAAATACCTTGAGCTTAAACATGGATTTAAACATGCTAAATAATCTCTGTTTTAGGACTCGTTACTGCACCACACTGTAACGTGTGTAACACTCATTTGTGATCACCACATGCCAACTATGTTATATATGAATGACTTCTGAGAAAAAGATAATGTTTAAGAAAATAATTTATTTGGAGGTTCCTCTACATGACTTGTTAGAACAGATATATTTGTTTCCAGGTGAAAGTGACAGTTGTAACAATGTTTTGGCTGTGTAATCCAGTTTGTTTATGGTCGTCTGGGTGTTTCTTGCCTGCAGGTGGACTGTTGTGTGTGGCCTCCCGCTCAGATGGTCAACTTCTACTTCCTGTCACCCAAATACCGCGTTGTGTACATCAACTTTATCACCGTAGGCTGGGACACCTACCTATCCTACATCAAACATAGAGTAAGTCACAGGAGACTCAACAGAAATTCTGCTTTCTGGGGTGTAAACTAGAAAACATTTAAAACTCTGAGTTTGTTAACCGTGAGAAGAGGGATACTCTGGGTTTTCCACACTGGAAAGAGAGCAAACTTAAACTTTAAGTCAGTTACCATGGCGAACCTAACCTGTTCATTGGCAAGTTATTTCAACAAACCCTGAGTTTCTTCCTATCGGTCTCCTCCCTTTCCCTTCTTTCATTCCCCGACGATTACTTTACCATTTTCCCCCACAATCTATCACATATCTGAACAATATTCTCCAGCCTTACATTTCCAACATTGCCACTCGTTCTATAAGCTGAATAGAATTCAAATGTTGATCTACCAAACAGGATGTTTAAGGACATGTATGTGTGTTGAAGATGGAGGACCTCTTCCCCCGTCATCAGGCACACACGTTATTCAGAATTAACATACGCTAGGTTGATCCACCAAACAGGATGTTTAAGGACATGTATGTGTGTTGAAACATTATTCTGTTGGGTGTTAAAGCCACCACAAGTTGAAAAAGCTGCTGATATTTCCTTTGGTAAATATGTAATCAAAAACCGTATGCCTTAGGCTACTTGCACAACATTATTATGCTTCACTTTCATCTGCAGCCACGTTCTTTTTGTGCCTGTGGGACAGCACATTAATCAAACAGAACTTTTTTACATTCCACTATCAGTCATGCACAATGTGAATTGATTCCTAATCACCTGCGCATTAGATAGCATTCCTAACATTACACCACTGAACTGTTGAGTTGAAAATTATATTATGTTTTAAACCATTTCACTGTGTCATTCAGTCTTATGCATTGATTCAGGCGGCAATCGCCTCCGACGCCAAGTCTCTCCTTTGCAGTAGGAGCTGCAGACGCATTCAGAATTAAAATATTTTAGGTTAATTGAACTAATTAAGAACAGCTGTTCTGGAACCGAAAACCATCTCAGGGTTGGCCCACTCCAAGTTCAGGGTTAGTTAAACCTGCTTTTTGAAATACACCCCTGTATAGTTTTTTATGAAGAAAATGCGTTGTTTTTTTTACTTATTATATGAGCACTTTACTGATGAGGAGAAAACGATATACAGTATATATCAAAACTGTTCGCCAACTTTTCTCTGCCTATGTTCAGTGTTTTGCTTCATTAAAACAACAAAGTGATATTGCTGATATAGATGTGTGTATTGGTGTCTGTTGTGTTGACAGGATGATAGCACCCCCACTGAGCTGGTATCAGACAGCAGTGCTGTGGCTGTGCAGCAGGAGGCGCTCCCACCGTCTAAACCACTGGAGGAGAAAGCTTAAAGACTGAGTTCATGCTCAAAAGAGAAGTCCTTCTTTGGATGCAAGAAGAACATTTTGTTGGTTTTATCTGTTCAAATTTCTCTATCTGTTCAAAAATGTTGCAAGACTGTTAACGTGGAGGCCTTTTTCCTCTTAAGTTTAAAACAGCCACATGTTTCTGTCTGAACTCAGAGGAGACATGGAGGTTTAAGTGAAAGTGCCATAACAGTTTCCCCTTCATGTCAGTAGAGTTTAAATGTGTCTCTTTATTTATATCTTGCACTCCTGTTCGGAATTTCAGGGATGAAAAGCTGTTCCACTGCCTGTCTTGCTGGTACCTCCGATGCTAGAGGTTTTCTTTTTATCAAGGCGCTTTAATGTAAGTTCCAGGTGTTGAGAGTTTGTAGTGTCGCTGCAATCAAAGATTTAAATTGGTCAACATCTTACAGAGTGGCATTCCTTTTATTTCTGTGCTGTTTGTTTCTGGTATTACATGAAAGAATCATCTATGATGTGAAACAGCTCTTGTTTTTTTTCTCTCTTTTTAAATTCCCTATTATATTAATAATATTAAATTAAGTTGTATAAACCTTGCCTTAATATGTAGACCAGTACTAACCTAAGTTTTCATGCCAAATGACTTTGTCTTCAGTTTAGCCCTTTTGAGGTATCTCTAAAAAATGGTTGCATGATTGTGATTATGTGCTGTTATATGATCTATTATGGCAGCATTATTAAGTATTGGATCTTACGTTTATAATATCAAACTAAATCATGAACTGTACCTGTGAACCTGATTCAAGAATGAAACTTGAAATGTATTTATTTTCAAACTGCAGTAGTTTTATACTAGTGACCTTAAGTGTGAATCAGACTTGACATTCTGTACTTAATATCTCCAGCTGCTAATTTATGACTCACTTTTAGTTTTGGCAGATGAGGTAATAAAGTATTTATCAGAAAATATACAGCAAGTGTATAATATCCTCTGATGTAAATAACTCGTGCTAATAACATGTATTGCTCTTTGAAATTCAAACTTGAAAAATTTACCAAATAATGATTTGAAATATTGATTCCACATTATGTAAAAAGGTGAAATTACTAAAGGGACTTTCAACAACTAGGAAATTCAACTTTATTGTCGAGTCTTGTCATTCAAGTTTGGTGCAACCAGTTAACATTTAAACTATGTTGTTTTATTTTTCTTGAAATATAGGCCTTAGTTTCATTGTGTAAGGACTAATTTTATTTGTTTGGCATATGTGTGTCATGTAAGTTCACTTTGTATGAAGAGCAAATAGTGTAGCTACCCAGTATGGTACACTTACATGCAGTAAAAGCAAATGTGGCCGGCCCAGCTATGTAAATACAGTAATGAGAAGCTCTGATAACGCACACAGAAGAGGGTGACGTCATTCTCTGCTCAGGTCACATCACTCCTCTATATCTTTGCATAATAGCTGTTCTGGATGTTCAATACAGCTCCTATAACAGGTGACCATGTTAATAAACATAATAAACACGATATATATATATATATATATATATATATATATATATATATATATATATATATATATATATCGCATGCATCTGAAAGGCCGAGCACATTTAGTACCCACACCAACGCTGGGTTTGTGATGGCGGAATTTGAGTTATTGCGGATGCTAACTTGGTGTCTGTCTCCCGGAGGTGCTGAGAGTTTTTTTTTCTTTCATTTTATTTTTTTTAATTTTTTATTATTATTATAAATTTAGTTTGTATGGGGGGTTGGTTAATTAATTACTCTAAATTGCCCGTAGGTGTGAATGTGAGCGTGAATGGTTGTCTGTCTCTACATGTCGGCCCTGTGATAGACTGGCGTCCTGTCCAGGGTGTACCCTGCCTTCGCCCAATGACAGCTGGGATCGGCTCCAGCCCCCCGTGACCCTGAATACAGGATAAGCGGTAGAAAATGGATGGATGGATGGATAGTTTGTATGGACCCAGTGCAAGAGGTGAAATACTGCCCCCTATAGAAATTAGGCATTATTATATGTATTGCACATGACTGGACTTTCACATGTTGCACCTTTAAAGCCAGCTATACATTTTTGCATCAACATCCAGGTTCATGCCCCAAATTCTAAAGAAATATATTTTTTTATCATTTATTCTATCTATATATAGCTTAGAGTAGCAGCAGTAGGAAGCAGGAAAACTGACATATATTATGTCACTTTAAATAAAGAGCAAACAGAAAGGATTGTTCAAACATTGACTTACCAACCTGAAAGAATTGATATGCACAAGCCCAGAGCACACCTCAGGCACTTCACACATCCTGCAGTCAAGGATGTAGTAAAACTGTGTGTGTGTGTGTGTGTGTGTGTGTGTGTGTGTGTGTGTGTGTGTGTGTGTGTGTGTGTGTGTGCGCGTGCGTGCGTGTGTGTGCATTAGTTCTTGATATGACCACCAGCATTTTGCTCTCTCAACATGCCTGCAGCGATGCACCTCACCGTGCTTGTGTTCCTGTGTGTGTTTGGGATGATTGTTTGCAAAGGTAAGTTGACATTTCACATTCTACCTGTTAAGCTGATGTGTTTGAAGTTGTCTGAATTTTCATTAAAATAGATTGCTTATAAAAATGCAAAGTAATGCAAACAGGAAACTCCCTGGAGGGAGCGGGCAGGTGTATTGGAGGTATTTCTTTCTCAATGATACAGACTAGAGAGAAGGAAGAACTGCTATTAACAAATCATACAAGGAAATAAAGGGACAGGTTATGTCATGTAAAACTGAAGCAAATATTGATTCAGTGAAAGTAATCCTGGGCAGCTTTCACTACAGTGTTGTCTACTACACCTACAAACACTTTTATGTGCACGAGCTGTTTGTCTCAGTCAACACACATCACTACCTCTCAGGTAAAATACAGCGCATTGTATACTTCCATGTGGATATAAGGTACTAAACGTCAGCGTTGTCAGGTGCAAGAAAACGAAGCCATGAAGCCAGCGAAGCTAAAGTAACACCCGACTACAAAGTGCCTGATATTACGAGGCAAAACAGGGGCGTATATGACTATCAAACAGGTCTGCAGAATTCAGGGAGAAAGGTTTCACAATGGTAGTATGATCAGTGTTGTGAATATGAGCGGGTCCTCAGAAAATGTTCTTCCCTGTATGGGGTCCCTTGCATTAAAATAGATGTTGACCTGGGATGACTATCAAGCATGAGTAGATCTCAAACTCAACTGTGGCTGACACGACTTGAATGAAAGCTTAATTATAGGTGCTGCTACCATGGCTAAGTATTAACAGGAATAGGTTACATAAAGTCAGAGCTCAAAGTAGCAAGGAAGTGTCTGCTTCTCTAACGATGAATGAAGCTACAACACAAACGGCCTCCCTTTGTGTCCTGATTGGCCAATCAACTGATTACTCATGAGTCTTATTAGTTTAACAGCGGCTTATTTGGATCGGACAGAGGTGGGATCAGGAGGAAGCCTCTGGGGAACTAGTGTGTTGAACTAGTGTGTATCGTACACTAGTGTGGTTGGATGCTCATTAGGAAGGACAATACAAAATAGAATAATTTCTGCAGTTCACAGTATATCTTTATTTGAAGTAATATTCCATCCATCCATCCATCCATCCATCCATCCATCCATTCATCATCTAACGCTTATCCTGTATTCAGGGTCGCGGGGGGGCTGGAGCCAATCCTAGCTGTCATTGGGCGAAGGCAGGTCGCCAGTCTATCGCAGGGCCGACATGTAGAGACAAACAACCATTCACACTCACATTCACACCTACGGGACATTTAGAGTCATCAATGAACCTATCCATATCTTGCATGTCTTTGGACTGTGGGAGGAAGCCGGAGAAGCCGGAGAGAACCCACGCTTACACGGGGAGAACAGAAGGAACCCGGACCCGAACCCCGACCCGGGAATCAAACCCGGGACCCTCTTGCTGGGAGGCAACACTACACTACTGTGCAGTGGAAAAACAATGAATTTGAACATTTAAGATATGAATAATTCATTACATTTTCTAATGCTCGATAACTCCAATGTGATCGTCCGTTCGAGGGTGAAACATGGGTGTCATCAAATGAAACTTATCTAAAGTGGAGGTGGGCACCTCCTGTGCATAGAACTCATCATTACTACTCCTTGTCAAACTCAACAAACACTCCACTGGCCTTATCTTGATGTGATGTGAATACGTTTTATGAGTTTTTATGCTGTCTGTTGATTTGCAGGCACCAACACCTTAGAAACCGAACAGGGAACACCCACAAGTACTGCAGACCCTACAAATAGTGCCAGTTCAATCAGTGTGACAACCACGACCAACCCACCACAGCCTCCAACAACACAGCAGGTGACTAGTGGAGACACTTCAGTGCCATCATCGCCATCGCCCTCGACTTCCCCACAAACACCCAGCAAGACAGAAAAAACACATTCCAGTGCCGCGCCTCCTGAGACTACAACAACCAACCAGACATCCGATGAGACAGTTTCCAACAGATCGACATTCCCACCGGCAACACAATTGCCAAACGCCACTGCAACCACCACTGTAAACTCAACCAGCCCAGGTCAGGCTAATGTGAGATAACATGAAGACATTTCCTTTGGTCCTTTGTGGTTGTTTTGACAGAGAAATGAATCAGTTCAATACCTAAGTGGAGTTTAATTTAGCATTAAAATATCAGGCTGCAAATAACATTTGTTTACTTAAAAGCTGAGTTAAAGCATTTTAACCACTAGGGGGCATGATATCATCACAAGTCAACAGACCCCAAAACCAGCTGTCTTTTCTATGAATAATCATATGAGAAAATCATTTATTTTAATGTTCTGCCCTCACTATGCACATGCAGGGGAATAACTATGAGCTAAACACACTTCCAGTAAAAAATATATTTGAATTAATTTGCTTTTAAATTAGTAAATAGACAGCAGTTGAAATTTGAGGTTTTTACTGGAGGCAATTGTGAAACTGTAAAAACATTTTTGGACAATTCATTCAATGATAGTAATTCCTAATCAGTCAAATTAAATACCCCAAACAATAGTTAGCCTGCAGGTAATGTTAAAACGAATTAGTACAGCAAAAAGAGAACTAGATTCACAAATAAACTAACTTAGGGACAAAGATCCAAATGATGTTCCTAGAAAGTAAACATACACACAGAATATACAATATAATTATATAATTTTTTTGTTGTTCTTTTTTGTAAATGTCTCTGTTGAATGTCAGATTTTTTTTCATTTTGAGAGTGATCTTCTGGCAAATTTAGAGTTTCAATTATTTCCTTTTTTGACTAATGCAGAAATGTAGTTTAGCTATCCAGTTTGTTGAGAACTCAAAAAGGTATTGGCTTGTCTCATCCTTAGGTCTTGCACACCAGTGGGGAAAAGGCGACTTGGCAGCAAATCCCGGCCTCGTGGCCATCCTTTGCATCTTCTGTATCGTCCTTGTCCTCTTGCTGGTGGTCGCCACCATGAAATGCATCCGATCACCACGGTCCAACTTCGACAGGCTTGAAGATGTGCCGATGGTGAGTTAGAAAACCTGACGTTCTATCTGCTTTGTCACAACTTGAATGTAATCCACAATTTACCAAATTGGATACATAAGACATTTGGATGGGGCTGAAAAAGGTTTTACATTCTTTCTCAGTCATGCGAGCAGCTCGGTGGTCCAGACTGAAATATTTGAGCAGCTATACATGTTTTATGGTAGATTCATGGCCCAGAGTCACAATACACCTGCCAAGTGAAGTTAATCGGATGACAGACAGATGCCTTTGTGTTAAGTGGACCTTAGAAAGCTCCCACACAAGTTGGTGAACATGGTGAACATTATACATACTAGACATCATTGTCATTGGGATCTATTTTGCATGCTGACATTTGCATTTAGGTCAAAGTGCGGCTGTGTCTGTACAGCTTCACAGAGCAGCATGGCGGTAGACTCTTCATCTTATTTCATATTCTGTGCCATTTTTCTAAAATTCATTGCCAAATTCATGTAGACGTGACATTTTGACAGAAGCTACTGTCACACATTTGTGAAGTCATAATTGTGCACAATTCAACTCCAAGCAGAGACAGAAGCCAACAAAATAAATTGTACGAGGCAAAGAACCAAGAAGAACACACAGTAAACAATAATGATAAGACATGACTATTGCCTGGTATTTCCACCAGCAGGGGGCAACACTTGCTTGCCACTATGCAGATTATGATAAACGTGAACAAGCTGTGACTCTGGCAGCAGGACAGTGTTGCTCTACAGGGAGCTGGCATTAAATACGTGTCATCTTCCTTTTCCTCCTCACTGGTGAACACAGTGGTTTGTTGCTCTCTTTTACGCAAACAGGAAGCCCTACTGACGGATTGTGTGAAAATGTCTCAGAAACAGGACGGTGTTTTGCATGACTAAGCACTTTCATGAGAGATTAAATCTTATCATCAGCAGTGTATCAGTGTGTCAGCAGATATTCAGTCTCTTGTGGCATCAGGGAGTCTTCAGCTGTCATTTCAGATGAAGGTGTGACCGAGCATCAGCTCGCCACCTTGTGAAAAACGGAGACAAAAGAAAAACACTCTATAGAATATAACCGCTGACACCAGCTATCTCTAAATTTTTATTGCCACATCAGTGTAGCCGCTGTAAATCGCTTTCATGACGGGTTGGATTGGAACAAAGTTTACTGCATTTGAACACAGCAGCACATTCAGTGCAACATATGGGTCCAGACACAAAAACATCTGATTTTGCAAACTGAGATGGTGATGATGAGCCGATGACGTGCAGGTTTAATTAGTGACAGAAGGGTTGTCTGTACTTTAAAAGGCAAATGTATACTTGTGTTATCACACTGTTCAGTAATTCACATTCCAATGCTGCCTTGCAACTACTTGGCAATTTAATTTATGACTTATCAGTCCTACTTCCGCGTGTCTTCAGGGTTCAAGAAGACGTTTTGATGTGTTGAAGGCACATCAAGAATAACGTTAAGGTCCTGGGTTATCATCATAGTCTCTTTCTGTCCTTTCAAACTTAAACTCAAAGCTTAAAATGTGTGAAACAACATTATCAACAAAGTAGAACTGTCTATAAAGGTCCAGATAAAGGTGTAAATGACCCAGTCAGTGCCACAATGCTGACCAAATCTGGATTTTCTTCATCTTGTGTCTGTCCAATCACAAACCAGAACTTCTTTATTTTTCTAAATGTTGCTCCACATTGGTCTCTTAAAATGAAATTAAGTGAAATTAGTTCAATGTTGCAACAGGATGCGCTGCACCTTTGTTATCCTGAACAGAAGTAAGTTGATACAAAGAATGGATAATAATGAAAATGAAATAAACCTTAATGTAGAGCAGCACACGCCAGACATCCAATCCAATGTAATACTACTTACTCCTGTTGCAGGTTGTTATGATGGGTTTGTTCATTTTAACCCCTTTGCTGTTTCCTGTCACCTTATCAGGGCAAAGTGAGCGAGGAGTCTCCGTTCGCCCAGTACGCCAAATGACCAAGGAGACGTCTTCAGACGTCGAGTCCAGGAGTCCAGTGTGCTGTACAACTCTGATGATTCTGCATGGGAAAAAAAGTGTTTTTTCTGTCAGGTTCATATTTCTTTACAAGATATGAGAGCGACACTTTCGTTTCATTTCTGCCTCCGTTTTGACCTCTGACCCGTTTGTTTGCTGCTTTTAATTCTGCTGATTAAAGCTGAATCAACTCTTCTGCCATGATTTCTATTGAAATAAGAATCAGCCTAAAAGATACAAATGTAAATGTTCCTAAATTGGTGATGCATGTCTTCGTAAGCACTTAGAATAATAATTCACTCTTACTTGAAACAAATGGCTTCATAAGAATACTGTAGTTTTAAGTTTCCATGATGATTTAGGGATTTGTATTGTCAACAGTGTAAGATATATTTCCAGTGTTGAACGTGTGTTGAAATGAATGTTGTTATCTAATTGTTGTATTTTGTACATATGTAGTATTGTACATTCCCATTACAGTTATGTTTTGATAGAAACATACAACAAGTACAGTTGGAATGTACAAGTGCATGTGAAATATAACTTGTATTATGTTATTTATTGCCCTATATGTTTGTATAAATAATGTCTAACCTGGCCTGAGACATCCAGTATAGACTGATTAATTGAAGTCCTACAAACGGTTTTGATATGGAAATAAACCCATTGAATGTGTTACATTTCAGCAGTAAAGAATCACCATTGAACAGACTAAGTATGGCCAAGAAACACTAAGCCAACTGCCAACTAACCCAGGAAAGAGATGAAAAGGGAGAAAGTTAACATATGAAGACGAGCTAGAAATAATGCCAACAACTGCTGGTTTGTACTGCAGCTTGCTGAACGTGCACAATTCAAATCATTCACTTCATTGGCTCATCTGTCAAACTGTTATCATCTGCATTTCTTGAGAATTTGTCCTCCTTTCTGTTTACAATTCAAAGACAAAATAGATTTCACTGTATGTATGTATATTTCTTCATATACACTGTTGACACGTCATCCTCTACTGAATCTGTGTGGCATTAATTTTAATTCTATTAATATACATCTCGCCATAGCGGTGACTGACACACACTGCCTTCTTTCAATCCAGAATAACATTTTCATTCTATTTTGAAAAGTCATTTTACAGCATATTTTACGCTCAGTCGATCATTGATTTATAGTCGATCATTGATTTATAACATCTGGATGATCATCATTTAACCGAGCCTCCTCTGTCATTTTCTGTCAAACAGATGTATAGCACATAGCTGTGATGTTTTCAATGAAATAAAAGTCATTTTCCTAAAACACATTGTGATTAATCTCTGGTTATTGTCATTCCTGACTTACATACTTAAACTGCAAATCAAGTTTCTCAGTAAAAATGGCTCAGACTCAACACATTCTGGCCAAACTGAAAGTGATCTTGCTGTCTCAGCATATGTCAGTGTAACACCACCGCTGAGACATATTTCCTCTGAAAAATCAAATCTGATTCATAGACATCTCAGTAACCTCAGTGAGTGCGAGGAAGCCCCTTTCAATGGCTTGTGTTAAAATGCCTGTATTGGATTGCTGGTGTTACAAACCTGACTCCTCTCCAGAGCAAAGTGAACGAGGAGTCTTTGATCGCCCAGTACTCATAATGACAAAGGAGACCTCGTCAGACACTGAATCCAGGAGGCGGTACAACCCTGATGATTCTAGACCCTGTTTTCTAAAGTTTATTAGGCTGTTATTTCTTACAAAGTACTTTGACCTTTGACCCATTTGTTTGCTGCCATTATTTCTGCTGATTAAGGCTGAATGTCACAGTCTTCTTCCATGGTTTCTTATGAAAAGAGAATCGCCCTAAAAGATGCAAATGTACATTTAATGTTTCCCAAATTGGCGATGTCTTCGTAAGCGATTGCAATTCAAAATTCACTCCTACATAGCAAATGACATAATAACACATCTGATCTGAATGTGTGTGTTTGTGTGTGTGTGTGTCCTCCTATCCCTATTATATAGGCTACAATAATATAACATCTTATAGGGTCCATTCTGCATCATGAGGACAGTAAAAAGATTAGAAAGCCAATTTAGCAGGCCTCATGGTAAGTGTGGTACAGTTGTTTACGTCCCGCTGCTACACTTCCTGTCATGTGATGCGGGGCGTCGACGTCACAGTGACGCACTGGCATGTAGCGCTGCAGGTTGTAGAGTTTGAAGTCTAACTAACTAACAAAGTAACTAATCTGCTGCAATAAAAATGGGAAAGAACGATAACTGCAGCAGCGGTACCT
Source organism: Chelidonichthys spinosus (assembly GCA_029853015.1). Lineage (NCBI taxonomy): Eukaryota > Metazoa > Chordata > Actinopteri > Perciformes > Triglidae > Chelidonichthys > Chelidonichthys spinosus. The sequence continues at coordinate 15,786,794 of CM056826.1, forward strand.
GACCGACAGCCTCGACAGGTACGGTGGCATTTTTTTCTTTCTGCAAGTAAAACCCCGTCAGAGAATACGACCTGTCTCTGCGGTGAGTGAACAGTATTCTCTTCTATTAAACTCCAAAAACTGTTACATGTCAGTAGATGCGGTCAGAGAGGCAGACGATGTCTTCAATATGTAGGTTTTTCCGACGAAAAAATGAGTTAGAAAATTAGAAAAAATCTTGGAAGCGAACATTTTGAAAAATCACGGTTTTCACTATGGGAGTCTTGTTCCATACCCATAGGGGCATACGCGTGTAGCCTCTGAGAAACCCAGCAGTGAATTTAGACTGATGTGATGTCAGTTAATGTTATATCCTATCCCTATGACACATTCTGTAGATTTAATAGTGTGTTTGTATTACTTTGCTGCACTTTTCTTAAACATTGCCATGATATTCCTGTAGTTTGTCCATGCATGTGTCACTGTAATGCTCTCACATGGTGTCAGCCTGTTGTAATATTTATATAATAGGCTCTACAGTGTTTGTCATGAGGTCCCTGCAGCACATATTAAGTTGCCTTGTTGTTCCTAGTTGTGTTGTGTTTGTATTGTAACGTAAGCAGTACTTTGTCTGTTGGACTGTTAAATAATTCAGCTTCATGAGCAGACCAACATGGAATGTATTTCCCCAAAATATTTATACATTCCCTCCTCCTGTCTTTATCTCCTTCCTTCCTCCATATCTGCTTCCTTCATTCCTTCATCCTCAATACCCCCCCCCCCCCTCCACACACACACACACACACACACACACACACAGAGTCTCATCACTGCTTTTCTAATTCATCCTTTTCTTTTTCTCCTTCCTTTATTCCGTGCAAAATGGAAAGTTTTTGCTTTATCGTCTAATTTGATCTGTCTTCACCTGACGGATCCGACACTCTGACACAAATTTTCACGATGGATGAGAATGTCAGTAAATTCGCATATCAGTCTGCAGACACACTCATTGTCTCTGCAGCTGTGTTGCATTTACTGTTTCTTCAACTGCTGTCTGGGTAGGGTTTATTTGTATAGTGCCTTCCCGAAGGAGAGCTCTGCTCTGTGGAATAAACCAGGAACAGGAGGACAAATACAATAGATTTCAATGTTTTTTCCTCTTTCTTTTAAATACAACTGGGCGATTTCTTTAATTGTAATGTACATTTCATGTCTTTATTGTGCTGTTACTAATTTCTTAAGTCACGGAATTGTTGTTTGGGGTTCTTGTGACTAATTGAATGACAATTGAGACCTTGAGACCTTAATGGACAAACATTTAGTTTGCTGTTTCCCAGTCGAAAGTTTGATGAGTTTTTAACAGACCAGGTTCAGCCTGAAAGTTACATAATGACTATAAGACTTTCAACTATTTCACTGAACCTGCTACCTTCACACGTAATTCTGCACAAAAGCTCCTCAGGGTTGAAGTCAGACCTGTTTCTCTGACACAGGACACTTTGGGAATCCTCCAGTGTCGTCAATTACACCCTAAACACAGAAAACCAGGCATGACCATACTGCCAGGACCCAACAGATCCAGCGCTCATCCTGCTCTTATCATCCATCAACATCGAAGGCTTTGTTTTATCTGCAAACATTTGCAGAGCCCATGCCTAAATCTGCTTTTGTCTGTCTGCATGACTCATTGTCATTTGAGAGAAAAATAGCATTTGTCTTGTTCTTTCCTCACAACTTCACCTGTTGGAAGAAGAAACTGAAAAATCCGTTTTGAAGTTTGTCACAGCAGCTGTATTCTTTTCTGTTTAGCAAAATTACAAATATAAAAAATATAATTTTTGAATGTTAATCTGAAGCATTATGCTATCTGTCATAGTTTTCATGTTTTGCTGATTTGAAACTCAAGAACATGAGTCTTCAGCAGAAAAAAATAGAAATAGAGTAGAAGCGCATGTATTCTGAGAATGACTCGCTCCTGTCTCCTTGACGGGTGATTGCTGTCCAACCGCCATGCATCCTCTGTTTGCCTAAGTAACAGTAAGCCACTCTGTCAGAGCGGGACACCATGCCTTTAGCTCAGCTCTTTTCTGTGTAACAAGGGCGTGAAATACAAAGATATTTGGCCACACTGGAGGTTGGATATCTAGTCTAAAAACTAAATGTGCAGTGCAATTATTTTTACATCCAATCAAATTTATCGCATACATCATTATACTAAGTACATTCTGTAATTCAACATTGACATGGTCCAAGTTTGCAATAGAACAAAATGTAGAACTTGTATTATGCAAATTTTAAAAACAAATTATTATTATTATTAGAATTGTCATTATTGTATAATTGTAAAATCACGTATTTGTTTTCTTACAGCTGAGAGGATTGATGCCACTGTCATGTCTCTCTGAATAAGAAGCTAGCAGATGGGTACAGCTTATCACAAAGACTGGAAACAGGGAAACAGCTGCTCTGTGATTAGTCCATCAACCAGCACCTCTAAAGCTCATTAATTAAGACGTTATATCTTATTTTTTAATTAGTACAAAAATTGAGGCATAAAAAGAGCAACTTGAAGTTTTGTGGGGACTTTTGTTCTGGAGTATTTGTTGACCTGGAGCAGTCACGACATGAACATGTACTATTTCTTTCAAATCCTATTAAAAAGGGACTGTAGAGGTAAAAACATCTGAAAAACAGATAGCAATGAGTAATATTGGTGTGTAGGCTGGGGGGAAGGTTCGTGAATCACTTTTTCCCTCCGTGGATACGGTTTGGTAGGGGAGCTCTTGAACACTGTTTATAGACCCTTTGCTGTTTATAGACCCTTATCACTTTACATTTTAACAAAGCCTATCTGATGTGCGTCACCACAACAAAGATGGCATCACAAGACGTCTTGGGTGTTAACTTTATGATGGTTGATTGTAGAATAAGACAAGGACACCACAGTGGAAATGGTTAATCATTACAAACTCTGCCTTGCCATGACACGAGGCGTCTTACTTGAAACACTGTGAACTCTTAAATGATTGCAGTGATGTTATGCGCTGTGCAAATATATCATGCTGCCGGTCATTGTTATGGAAAATGGATAAATAGAAATATTAACACTGAGCACATTAAAGTGAACGGAGAAATGCTTTTGAAATGTAATTAAAACAAAAAAAATAACAAAATCTAGGAAATAACCCAGATTTGTATGACTGTAAACAGTTATGTAGACAACATGGCTGGTTATGCACCTGACCTACCTTTTAATGATGTACTCATTATTAGATATATTCCTATCTGAGATCGAGCTTTTGAAACTACAAGTTTTAAAAGACTCAAACATGAGAAAAATAGTTAGAATGTGTCAAGACTGCGCATTCCTCTAAATCTGGTATTATAACAATAGGCCTTTTTCCCAGCATACATTTGTACTTATCATTGAGTTGAGAAGTGGGAATCTTCTATTCTTCTGTTCTGTTATGAGGTTATTAAGGTTAGGTAAGCCAGATGATTTAAAGGCACCCTGGGTATGTTGTAATACAGGCTAGTTGACTCATCGGTCCAACAGATTATCAACAATGTGAGACAAAAACAGGTTCTGTGATAGCAAAGTGATGGTTGACACCATAATCAAATGAATAGAAATAATCAAAATGAATGGAACTATGACTCACAAGATAATTGTGTTGAGAAAACTAGAAAAATTCAGTGCCATGAAAAAGTATCTGCCCCCTTCCCGATGTCTTCGTTTTTTGCACACTTAAATGTTTCAGATCATCAAAGTTATTTTGATATATGTGAACACAAAATACAGATTTATATGATTATTCCATTTATTGAAGGTAATGAATAATGAAAAGTTATTGCCCCCCTATACCCAATAGCTGGTTGCGCCACTCTTGGCAGCCACAACTGCAATCAAATGTTTGCGATAATGACAAGAAGTGACTATAGACTTTTACATTACTGTGGAGGAATTTTGGCCCATTCCTCTTTGCAGAGTTGTTTTAATTCAGCCACATCGTACATTACTGTCCGTTTAAGGTTACGCCACAGCATCTCAGTGGGATTTTAGTCAGGTCTCTAGTCCACTCCCAAACCTTCAATTTCATTTTTTGGAGCCATTCAGTGGTGGACTCGCTTGTGTGCTGGTGGGGAGAATGTTGAGTGGCCAGACAGTGACAGCGACACATGCTTTTGCGTTTTACTTTGATAAATGTTCATCAAATCAAGTATTTGAGCATAGATGTCATAGACGAATCTGTTGTTGTGGTCTGGAAGCATTTCGTTCATGTCACACATGCTTTTTAGTTTTAATGGGTAATTCCAGGTGAATGGCACAAGCTGCTTTTCCATGGAGACGTGCATGTTTTCTTAAAGCGGCAGCAGGAAAGGGATGAGGAGCAAAGAGGCGTATATTTCTCAGGACTCTACATGCTGTAAGGAAACAGAAATGTCACACTGACTCATATGAAGATATCACAAGTCAGAGATGACAAGTCAGGCACAGAACGGTTTTAGTTAACAGGAGAGTTCAATCAAATTAAAACAATCCTCTATAATTCAGTAATAATTCAGTAATAATTTTCTGGCTGGAACGAAATTGTGATGCCTCTGGCATGCTCATAGATCCATCCGCCATCACTGAGCACATGGCAGTGCCAGGTGGTGTTGATGAGTCATATGTATCCGTTAGAGATGAGAATCCTAATTAATGTTTCGTTTTTGTAGGCCACTTACTCTTTAGTTTTTAGTCTTTATATGCATTAGAGACCTGTTAAAAGTGATCCTGCTTTGAGCAGTAAATTTACTTTTGAATGCCAGGAATCTCTGCAGTTGGTGAAATGATTGATCATTTGTCAGTGAACGAAAACCAAAGATCCTGTTCATCTTGTGATCTAGTGATGGACTTGCAGTAATGTCTTTTGAGAAAAACAGCTTATAAAAGAGTAATGAATGTCATTTTTAAAGCCACCTGTCTTTTGTTTCTCCTTTGATTCAGCTGCTGTCTCGCTGTGGCAACAAATAACCAGCGACGATGTCTCACCTTAAGGTAACTAAGCTTCATAGCGCTCTTACACACACACACACACACACACACACATGCACGCACACACACACATATCCTGCCTGCCTTATGTTAGTTAGTTAGTTTCATTTATTGTCCACGGTGTGGAAATTTGTTTTTGGTCTCATAAATACAACAAGCAGGACAACAACAACAACAACAACACTTACACACAGACATCTTCAGGGCAAAAAGCAGGACAGCAGTGGCAGTTACAACACATCAACGGGGCATGGTGTTCAATGCCCTAATTGCATTAGGAATGAAGGAATTTTTAAAAATGTTACGATTTGCCCTTGGCACTTTGTAACGTCTACCAGAGGGAAGAAGTTAAAACTCCCTATTGAGTGGATGAGAGGGATCGTTTGCTATTTTGACAGCTTTTTTCCTAAGCACTTCTTCATACATACAACTTAATTGTTTCTGTCTTGTCCCTATGATTTTTGATGCAAGGTTTACTATTCTCTGCAGCTTGCTTCTTCCTTTAATGTTTATGATAACTCCTACGTGAGATCTGAACCTCAGCTTTGCGTATGTTTGTGTCTCACTGTCTTGTGATGATTGGGTTACCTAGGGGCCTTAAAAGTCTGTACTTTGGGGCTTTCTCTGTACTTAATTAAGACACAGAGGACACACAAACACACACACACACACACACACACAGATGCATACACACTCATGAGTGTCTGACCTGAAGTCTGTAGTCAGAGTCACTTGAGTTGTTGTTTCCAAGCTCGAGGCAAATGGCCTTTTATTAATCTGTCACACAGAATAATGCTTCCTTTAAGGATGATTATGAATGAAATCTGAATCTTAAATAACTAAAGCCTGCTTCAATACAGTTCCTGCCAGTAACCACAAAATACCCCATTCTGCTATTTTTTTATTTCTGTTTTCTGTCTTTTTTGAATCATTAATGAGGTTATGAAACTGATCTGACACATGTCACAGTAAATCCACGGTTCATCCCCTCGTCGGTTTGTTTTAATGAAAACATTCTCTTTCTTTCTTTCTGCCGGCAGAGTCAATCATGGCACACACACACACACACACACACACTCACACAAACTCACACTCACACACACACACACACACACACTCACACAAACTCACACTCACACACACACACACACTCACACACACACACACACTCACACTCACAAAACACACACACACACGCCTACAGAGAGATTTAGAGGGTTGATTGGAGACTAGCTCTATTTGGAGCGACACTACTCATACTCTTTGCACCCCCGGGTGTCATTACACATACAGGTGAATATTTTCAGCTCTGCATCAGACGAACAGGCTTCTTCTGACTGTCTGCTGTTCAGTCGCACAGTGGAAAGGTTTATCCTGCACAGCTCACCTCACCATTAGGAAGAATTCATTTAAATTTTTCCCAATTAAGAAAACATTGGTGGCTTGTTTTGATCTCACGAAGAATCAACATGTTGTGATGAAATACACAGTGTGTGCAATGTTTTTATAGCATATGTATACCTGTGTTTTATGCATGGACTAGTGTGAATGTGTGTATAGTGTGAAGCAGATGGGAGACAAGTGCTTTGTGGGATACCTTTCACTTTTCACACACACACACACACATGCACGCGCACACACACACACACACACACACACACACTCACAGTCATATCTTTAGCTTAATTCCTCTAAAGAGATATATTTTTTATTTTGACCAAGACGTCTAATTCTAGTGGTAAAAAACTATTAAGCACTCCACTTTCCTGAAGTGCAACTCTCTTCTGAGACGCATCGACTTGTTTATTCTGAGCACAAACGGCTGACTGATGAGAGCAATTTTATGTGTTTTTCTGGAGGGAAATGATGAGAATTGGTGGAAGGTGTTTATTAACAGCAGTTGAGGGCAATTGCCACATTTACACAGCAGGCTGATTAACTAATTTGCAGAAAATTAGATCAAGAGACAGAATCAGCAGCTTTTTTCTATCAGATCATGAATCCAAGATGGAAAATAAAGCTGTAATAATGGAGAGAAAGTTAAGAACCAAACTTGCTTGAGAAGCCACAAATGAACTGCAACTTTATTTGCTTTGATTGTCGACCCTCTGTTGAATTGTTGCACAAAAAGAGAATCAAACTGTCCCAGCTCAGACAGAAAATTTTACTTTTTGTTTAAATTTATGTTTAAATGCTATATTAAATATATATTTGATATCTGTGCATAGTGTAGGACATTTGATGATGTAATGTCAGCAGTAGGTTTCCACATACAATACAATTTTGCTGCTGTTTGCACATGATTGTATTAAATTGTCTTAAATGTGCCACTCACATTTTGTTAAATTGCTATCTGACCCTGAATATAATGATTGATAGATTGATTGCGTTACTATGAGCCACAGTGACATTGATGCAGTTGATGTTTGGGGTTTGATCTCCCCTGTTGTCCTGTGACCTGAAAATATGACAAGCAATTTGGGAGAGAGTGTGAGTCATAAGCGTTGAGACACTTTTGATTAATGGAGAAGTGTTGTGAGGACGAGGCCCATCAGCTCATTGTTTTTTTTTTCTGTCTGTTTTGGAGGCAGACCTCCCGCTGTCCCCTCTGATCACACACCAGTTTTGCTGCCTCCATCTCATTCTCACTTATATGTCTGGCGTGGCAGGGGACCAGCCAGGTGATAAGACAACCAGCTGCTTCCTCTCTGCTGCAGGAAAATGTGTCATTCGGCTAAAACAACAACAATAAAAGCAACACGTTGAAGCGGGCCAGAAAGGTGCAGCTCTTACTGATCATGATGTGGTACTCCAAGAAACAGATTTAAAGAAAAAAGGCATGCAAACAGAGTTTTCTGTCATCAGTGCATCCTTTCCTCAGCTCTTTTCTCCTGTATGGTAACTGTGTAAAAAGACTTCAGACAGGGAGAATAGTTTTGACTGCTGAGTGATGAAAGAGAAGTTTGTGCAGATGCAGTGAAGCATCCACATATTTAAAATAATTCCATCAAAGTCAGATGAAAACTAACAATCTAAATAAGTGCATTTCCACTGCTCGACATTTGACTGTTAAGTTCAGCCACATTAAATAATGCATTCAGCTCTCCGGCACCAGCACATAACAAAGGAAGTCATGATTCCAAAACAAGGTTGTGGTGGAAGAGAAACCTCATTACTGACTCGTTGCAGGTTTTCTTTTTTTTACATAACCCGATTTTGCTGGGTAACCTGGTTTCTTCAGTGCATGTATACAGTAGGATAGGAAGGATCTCTGTGTGAGTCGATTCTGGACCGAACCAACACTACTCGTCAGAACGTCTCACAAATCAGGTTTCTGTTAAATTTGATAGAAAATCTTTGATGTTTTTATAGCAGCAGAAACCTAGGAAAGTAAGAAACAAACCAAGAAAGCCGGTGTTACGGAAAAGGATTCTTTCTTCAACTTGCTTGATGATGTGAAGTTAATTCTCGGCCATGACTCCTAACCCAAGATAGAAGTCCTGCTGAGCTCAGGTCAGATGTGTGTAAAATAGGGATGCAACAATACAGTTAGCCCACGGTTCAATACTACCTCGGTTTGTGTTACGGTTTCGGTACACATTTTGTGCACAAGGAGAAAAAAATTATTTTCCTTATAAGCAAATATTCGACATTCAGACACATTCAAGTGTATTGTATAATAAAAAGAAATAAAAAAATATGAAAAAAAAATGTTTTTAACACTTTGAAATGCAAAAGTGCTTCTTAGCCTTGACGACTGGTGTAGGATAAAAGGGGGTAAATAATGTACAAAAGTAAATTAACCTTTTTGAAATATGTATATATCTGTTGTTTTGTAGAAGTCTGGAATTACGTTAGTGCTGAATAGCATTCAAGTGCTCCTCTAAAGCTCCGACATAGCCAATTCAGAGAGAAATACAAGGATGGAAACATACATTTACGCGAAATTGTATTGGAAAACCGAAAATACCTCAATTCACAATTGCGCATTGAACCATACAGGCGTACCATACGGTTCATTATTGTATTGAGAACCGTTGCATCCCTTGTGTAAAACAATTTATTTTTTGAAATAAGATATTTTACATTCACACCCACTTCACGCCATGATTGGTCAGCTGTGTGGACGTGAGAAAGTAAGCAGGGTTTCAACTTCTCTTTCCAGCTCTCTTTTTCACACAAATATTTCTGTCACTTTTCATATTAACAATCAAGTGCAACATGATGAATGTCTTCCAAAGGCGAATACAAATGTGTCCTGTAGTTAAACAGTATTACGTCCGACCCCCTCCCCATGACAACCAGCGTTTCACCCCACCTTCAGTGTGGCCACTCGGATCAGGCATAAACACTTCTGATTCCCAATAAGATTGGACATAGTACAGACGTCTTATTTTCAAGCATAAAATAACCTTCTAGATGCATCAACTTCAAGTTTGTGGAGCTTTAAAAGAGAAAAACAGATCTTTCAAAATCTCTAGATTCACAGGAGAAAGTTATTTCAAAATCCAATAGCACCAGAGACGACGACTGAGATAACAGGTGTGAATTGTCGCTTGAGGTGGACAGGCACCAAGCAGGGAACTAAGCCTTGCTTTCACAAGTATGCTAGATGTGCTTCTAGGATGGCAGATCAATTTCCGTCACCTCTCTCTAAACAACTCTCACCAGGCGGCCCCTGCTGAATAAAATGCAGATTTGGTCTCATTTACACTTTTGAGTGAGAAGAAATTATCTTTGTTGGAGCTATTTGGTTGTTTGTTTGTTATTGATAATGTTTGATTAGTATAGTTTTATTTTTATTCAATTTGTGACATTATTTTCTATTATTAGTAATTCAAGGTAAATATTATTGGTTTGTTTCACTAATTTAGTTTTTTGTTTTCTTTGTAAATTGGGTAGCACTGGGCACCGGAAATGATATAGGTATGAACGCAGGTGGAGGACCAGAATGCACCTGGGTGGGCACATGTTTTTTTACCAGCGCAAGAGAGGCAAACACGAAACAGGATTTGTTTGTTTTATTGTTTTGCTTGCTTGTTTTTGGGGATAAATAAACCATCTAAAAGGAAACCAAGAACTTTGAATGGACAGTGACTTCTTGCCTGCGTACGATTCACCCCCATGTGGCCCTCTTTGATTTGATTAGTTATAAGTTAAATTGATTTCTGGACAAACGGCCACTACATAAAGTAAAAAACCTGCCCTTGGACTAAAAGGAAGGAGCCCTCAGTATTGGACTAGTGGGATCTTTGTGGACTTTGGATGGAGGAGCGGAGCGGTGCGTTTCATTCATCGCTCTCTTTGTTCTGCATCAGCGGGAAAGCTCCTCGTGGCACGGAGTAACAACTACGTCTCTTCATAACATACTGGTATGTGATACTACTGCAAGCTGTAATTGGAAAACGGCCAAACGAGTGGAGTTTGAGGATCAGTGTTTCACAGTCAGACGTACAAGTTACATGAAGTTTGAAGATGGACAATGTTGAAATGCCGCGCGTAATCATTGCGCAATACTTTACGCACTAGTGCCATGTGTAATGAAGTGGATCTGTTGAGCCTGAAGCCACGGCTGTTGTGTTTGCTGCCTTTTACCTGCCTTTTATCTGCCTTTTACCTGCCTTTTAGCTGCATTATCCACGACTGAAGAATGGAAGAAACGCTAAAACCTGTTACGGCGAGTGATGTTGAAACGTCGTCAGTAAAAAGACGCATGAAGTTTACCGCTAAAGGCTTCGGTTTCTACGTGGAAATGTGTCAGGAAAAAAGGAATAAAAAATTCAAACAAGCCAAACGGTGTTTGGAAAACATCCGGACGTTAATGACATCAGATGAAAACATTGAACCAGTGAATTCTGAGCTTGCCAAGTTTATGAAATATTACCAAGACGCAAGTGAGATGCACGAGTCTTTCATTAATTTACCTTTGCCACAAGATGAAGTGACGAGGCAAAATGAATATTTCAAGGCAAAAATTACGATGTATGGTGATTTCACTGAAAAGGTAAAACGCTGGCTGTCTGAAAGGGGTCATCCTTATGTGCAACCAAACACGGACCCCCCTGATGATCAAAGTGTCATAGACAACATTAACCCTGATGACAGTGCTTCTAATGTGTCAAGCATAAAAGGACCTTCTGTCAAGTCACACTCTCGGCTTTCACGGATTTCCTCAACATCATCTGCACGCATTAAAGCTAAGGCCGACCAGGCGGCTCTGATGGAGCGTGTTTCAGCATTAAAACGGAAACATCAAATAGAAGCTGAAGAGGAAAAGCTAAAGAGAGAAAAGGAACAATTGGAGCTTGAAACGGAATTGGCAGCAACAAGTGCAAAGCTTAAAGTCCTGGAAATCAACTCACAGTGTGGCTCACAATTGTCAGATGGCATGAACTCTTATTTTGAAAAGAACAATTCACAGGAAGCAGGTACATTAAATCCCAATGCCGACAGCTTTGTTCCAGATGAAGTGGATGAAATGGTTAACACTCTAGCTGTGCCTGGTTATACATCTCAACCACAAGTTGTTAAGCCTAAACAAAGACCAGCAACCAAAATGGAGGAAAGGAGTTTATTGAGGGTTGACGCTCCAGTTCAAGTGATGCAAACTGTTGGAAATCATACATTACCTGTGTCTCCTCAAGCTCAAGCCATGACTGACAACTATCAGAATGACATTGTAAATATTATGCACAGACAAAATGATATCACTGCTCTACTGGTTCAGCAAGATCTGTCCTCTGTCCTTCCACCAAGAAATATCCCTGTGTTCGATGGAGATCCTCTTCGTTTCAGGTCTTTCATCAGAGCTTTTGAAAATGGAGTGGAGGAGAAGACGAACAATTGGAGCGACTGTTTGCACTTTCTTGAACAATGCACCAGGGGGCAACCAAGAGACTTAGTGCAAAGTTGTCAACATTTACCTTCTGAGCAGGGATACCACAGGGCCAAAGGTCTTCTGGCAGAACATTTTGGAAATGAGCATAAAATTGCATCTGCTTATATGGAAAAGATTCTGAACTGGACACCTGTTAAAAGTGAAGACATTGAAACATTACAATCATTCTCCTTGTTTCTCAGAGGATCATGTTCTATCAGGTCTTGAAGTGTCTGGTATGGACATGACTGATTTCATTGAGTTACCGGACGTTTTAACTCAGAGGACCATGCCAGTCTCTACACTCAATGTTCCACGACAAGCGGATGTTGATCGGTGGTCGTATTTGAAGCAAGTCAAACTCTACGACATTGATGCAGGCATTGATTTGCTTATTGGAACTGATGCCCCTAAAGTTATGGAACCTTGGGAGTTGATAAACAGCCAGGATGATGGTCCCTATGCAGTCAGAACCAGGGTCGGTTGGGTTGTTAATGGTCCACTTCATGGCGGAAGCAGCACGAGTAGGCGTGGTTGCCCTGCAGTAACAACAAACTGAATCTCTGTTGAACACCTTCAAGAAATGCTGGTTAAACAGTATAATCAGGACTTTAATGAGAGATCATCAGAGGAACAGATTGAAATGTCTAGAGAAGATGTCAAGTTCATGAACATCATGACCAGTACTACAACATTAACTGGAAACCATTACTGTATCGACTTACCTCTCAGACAGGAGAATACCATCTTACCAAATAATTGCTGTGTGGCAGAACAGCGCCTCCTGAGCCTGAAAAGAAAATTTGACAAGAATGGTCCATTTAAGAAGGGGAAATCAATCATGTCATCAAGAAAATTTGACAAGAGTGATCTATACGCCAGGAAAAGGTGGAAGCAAATACAGTACGTGGCTCAACACTTTTGGAAAAGGTGGACTTCTGAGTACTTACCTATGCTGCAGGAGAGACAAAAATGGACAAGGCCAAGAAGAAGCTTCACTCCTGGAGACATTGTTCTTGTTGTGGATGCCACGGCTCCAAGAGGATCTTGGACAATGGGGAAAGTTTTGGATGCCAGACCGGATGCTAAGGGCCTGGTTCGCTCAGTGCGCCTTAAAACAAGGACCAGCATTCTGGATAGGCCTGTGACGAAGCTCTGTCTGTTGCTGGAAGCAGCAGTCTAGCATAATGGACTGATCATCATCTCTCTCTCTCTCTCTCTCTCTCTTTCTTTATTAATCTCTCTATCTTCTTATTTTTTGTTTATTGCAGGTTCATCAAGAATACGAAGATTCGATTAAGATAAATGCATGACACATAGAAGGTTGCGATGTCCATAGTTTTTTATTGTGAGAATAGCTCCTCTCTTGGTAATGTATTGGTAATTGTGATATAGGCACAATTAGGGGCCGGAGTGTTGGAGCTATTTGGTTGTTTGTTTGTTATTGATAATGTTTGATTAGTATAGTTTTATTTTGATTCAATTTGTGACATTATTTTCTATTATTAGTAATTTAAGGTAAATATTATTGGTTTGTTTCGCTAATTTAGTTTTTTGTTTTCTTTGTAAATTGGGTAGCACTGGGCACCGGAAATTATATAGGTATGAACGCAGGTGGAGGACCAGAATGCACCTGGGTGGGCACATGGTTTTTTACCAGCGCAAGAGAGGCAAACACGAAACAGGATTTGTTTGTTTTATTGTTTTGCTTGCTTGTTTTTGGGGATAAATAAACCATCTAAAGGAAACCAAGAACTTTGAATGGACAGTGACTTCTTGCCTGCGTACGATTCACCCCCATGGTGCCGAAGTGGCCCTCTTTGATTTGATTAGTTATAAGTTAAATTGATTTCTGGACAAACGGCCACTACAATCTTGATTGTGTATTTTTGACACACACACACACGCAGAATCTCACACTGGATTGGCCATAGCGATGTTTGTCAACCAGAAAAAGCTGCTCTCTCTCTACTTGTTTGCTTTCACCACTGCAATTTGCAATGAAGATGCATCAGCAGATATTAAATGGATTTGCAGTGAGAACATGCAACAAAAAAAAGGCCAATTTAATTGTGAGAAAAGGAGAAAAACAAAGTATACTTGCTTTGTGTCAGATGTGACAAGTGTTTGTGCCACACATGCAATTCCCTCAGGGCAGATCGGGCAGATGCCACAAATCTCTGGCCTAATACATGTAAATTCATTATTGATTCATATTTTTGTTGGACTATTTAATATTGATACAGCTAAATCATTTCAGCATTTAGTTTGTTATGGCAGGAATCTTATGATTCTCATTTGGACTATTAAATATCATATATACATAATCTGTTCGTTCATCAACAGTGATATTAAGGGGAGCATCATGACTCACCAAGGCTATTTATCCGTGGAGATGTTGTTTGCTGCTCTTGATGGATTCAAGCAGTCCTTGTTCTTTTGTATAGCCAGACAGAAGCCCTTATATGACGTTATGTAGATCTTTAAGACAAGTGACTCCACCGACAGCTGGTCACAGGCGGGCTCGCATGTGTTATGAGCTAATCGCAGAATAAGATTGTTGTCAGTGCTCCATAACACTGAACAGAGTGGTGTTTTTCTAAGTTGACGTAGGCATTACCTGCTGCATAAACTGAGAGTGTTTTGTGGCTGCATAGGCTGTGATGTGTGTTTCTGTGGAAGCATGCTGAGTTCGGTCATTCTCACCTCCGTGGCCAAATGAGAATTCAGTATTAAGTACAGGAGGCTTTCATCACTGATGGTCTAAACCCACAGCTTTTTTAGCTTCCCGTAGCTTCACTGTCTTTTATTTTTTGCAGGTTGATCCATATTTGCACATTCTGTTTCACTTTCTTTTAGCAGGAATTGGTGCTTTTATGCTAAACACACCATGTGTGTGTGTTTGTTTTCTGATCCTTCAGTTAGAAAACGTGATATTTTTTTATATTTCACCCCCAGAGTCAATGGTGAAAAGAATGCATGCTGTTATCCTTTATGATCCATGATGATGAAGACACAGATTAATAAAATAAATTAATGGGAAAAAATTTGCGAAAGAAAAAGTCACCTCTGCATTGATTTATTCAAAACAACTCAACGTTTCGGTCACAGGGACCTTTGTCAAGATATCCCAGACAATCATAAAGCAACACATCGCTTGAATACAGCCCATAGGTGCATGATGGTCTAAAGATGTGTTGGAGTCTTTCTCTTAATATTTTCTATGCTCTTTGTGTAAAGGAAATTCCTCTTGAAGCAACAAATTGTTTCATTGATTTCATTCAAAAAGGAGATGGGAGAAATTTGCTGGGCTTACAATGTAGGCTGTGCTGTTGGATGGATGTGACCAGTTGATCAGAACAGCTGGTCACATCCATCCTTGTCCCTCTTCTGATGACACAGAGCCAATTCTCTTTTCTTGAACGCTAATGGCCTTGTTTGGCAGGAATCCGATGGGAGGAAATCAAAATAATTGGTTTTGAGGTAATTGGTTGTGATATTTTACAGTACAAAATAAGGTTATAAGGATATAACCAAACTTGTTTTACTGTTAATGAGTGTCATTTGGAGGGTGAATAATTAGTTTGAACAAAAAAAGAGCAAACCTTTGGTAAGATGTGAAAGTGTATGATGCTTCATGGGCATCAATGCCAATGTTAGATTATCTGAGAAAGTATGTACATTATCCTCTTCACAATAACCTAATGGTATGTATTATTATAGTTTACTTTATGCTACGATAAGAACTATAGCTCGCAATATTAGCTTGCTGTAGCATTAGCTTATCTTGAATTCTATTCTATAAGCATCCGTGGTGATGTGTGGGTTATGTAAGTGTTACAGTTAAAGTACGAGCAACACTAACATCAACCTCAAGATGAGGTCAGTGTTTTTTGTTTGTTTGTTGATAAAAC
The DNA here is from genome assembly GCA_029853015.1 of Chelidonichthys spinosus. Taxonomy (NCBI): domain Eukaryota; kingdom Metazoa; phylum Chordata; class Actinopteri; order Perciformes; family Triglidae; genus Chelidonichthys; species Chelidonichthys spinosus. Next base: position 15,802,602 of record CM056826.1, read on the forward strand.
AGTAACTGCCATCTTGTGAATTTTAACATCTTAAAAAGGTGGGTGCTAACAAGAGGCTAAATAAGACTATAAAACAAAATCATGCCAAACACTAGTTTGCCTTTATGCTGTAATCCAATGAATGTCGGAAGTCGATAATTCTGAGCATGTCAGTACATCCTTTAACCCTGTTTTAAAAAAAACTGGTACAACTATACTTAAAGCCTACCACATGCTTGGAAAAACAGATTCTATTACTCGATTGTAATCCCAGTAACAGTGACTTGTGCCATTACTGGCTTTGGTTGCCTTTCACTGGCTTGAATGCAGGTAAACTGTCTGTGTAGAGAACATAAGAGGCACATTGGCTGAAATGCAATAGCTGAACCCACCTGCTATTGTCTGATGATGATTTGGATTTGTTTTGGTTTATTGGTCCGTCATCGTCAGGTCAATAGCTGACGGGTTCAAAGGGTTATTTAAGTTGAGTTAATATTCTCATTTTATTGAAGTGTTATCATTTCAGTATGAATACACTGCTCCATTAAATGATATCTCATGTTCTTTCTCCCCTTCTCTCGGGGTGCAGGATCGTCGGGAGTCTCTGCCTTCAGTCCAGGTGGTGGTGCGGCGACGTTACTCTGGACCACTGCTGCTGCCTCCTCTGTGGAGGAGACACTCCTGCCAGGAGCATCCATATGGCAACCACCGTCCATCAGCAACACACGGTCTGCCTCTGGACCGGCTGGAAGTGCTGTATAGCCGAGCGCTGGCCAGCCATGATGAGCACCGGTCAGTGACTCCCATATTTATATATCTATTAATCCATTAAGCAGAATGCCCTTGTTGCTTTGTTTTTTTTTTAATAGTGCAGGTTGGTGTACATACTGCACATATTGTGAAACTCAAGCACTCTTGCTGTTGGTTCTTATGCTTTTTAAAAAATGCTTTAAATGTACTTTTCTTTTGTTGTATCTTGGGAGTTGTTCTTCTGGTATGTTTGGTTTTGATTTGGAGCTGCTGATGGCCTACGTAACCAAATGTTGTGTTTCCAGCTCAATACTGAGCTCAATACTTTCTTCTGAAAATTTGGGTCAGTCACGGGACACCGTTGAAAAAGCAGGGTTTCTGTCTGGAAAACAAAAGCTTTCTGAGTGACAGTGATGTTAACAGCTCACACACACACACACACACACACGAAGAAGGGTGAAATGTGTTGTGTGATGTCAGGTGATAATGATTTGCAATTGCAGCAACGGGAAGAGACCTGTTAGTGAAAGGTTGTGTGTGTGTTTTTTTTCTCTTTTCCTGTCCGTACATTACTATATAACGGACTATAAACTTCATGGTTGAATATTTAGAAACACCCTTAGAAACACAATTTTTGGTTACAACCTACATTTTTCCTTGGCTTGGTGACTGTCTGTTTCCTGCTAATAAATACCACTGGCCTGGATGACAGTTACTCAAAATCACTGATCATTGTTCAGTGCTTTGTATGAATTGCTATGTAATTTATGTAACCTTTAGGAGAAACCAGATGGAGAGAGCCAAGTGGACAATAGAGATGGAGAGATGACACCTATGAAGAGAGAGAGAGAGAGAGAGAGAGAGAGAGAGAGAGATTATTATTATTATTATTATTATTATCATGCCAATAAAACCTTATGGATTGGAGAGAGAGAGAAAAGAGAGAGGGAGAGATTATTATTATAGCCTTTTTTTATTATTATTATTATTATTATTATTATTATTATTATGCCAATTAAGGCTTATGGATGAGAGAGAGAGAGAGAGAGAGAGAGAGAGAGAGAGAGAGAGAGAGAGAGAGAGAGAGAGAGAGAGAGAGAGAGAGAGAGAGAGAGAGAGGGTGAGGGTGACGGTGAGGGAGAGGGAGACTGTGTTTCAGCACTCCGGCTCGTGGACAGCAGCGGACCACCATGTAGCGCGCGCAGCTCTCTGTCCTCTAACCGTTTAAAAAAAACTCGAAGACGGTCCGTTTCTGAACGCTTTTCTTCACTCAAAACCCCTTTTAAAACCCCGCCAAAAACGACCAAGAAAGCGAATTAAAGTTGAAAATGGAGTGTACCGTTACTACGTTGAGCAGAGAGGGAGCGGGGCTCGCCAAACCGCCCAAACATCTGTGGCGGCAACCCAGGACTCACATACGGATCAAACAGCGCTTCAACTCGGACACCGAGCGCTACCTGTGCCGCAACCGGACCCTGGAGAAGCTGCGACCCGGGCTGAAGAAACCCCGCATGTCCTGGCCTTGTCCGCTGAGACGGTAACCACTTTACCCTCTGAAATGTCTAAACTCACCACATGTTGAATCGACTTAGTTTACATAAATGACCAACTTTAGCTTACGTGGAGAAAAAACGTCCCAAACTAAGCTAACTCGGTAACGTTCCACTTAAATCACGTTCACGTTTTTCTATCGTGACATTTTGAATATGCAGGAAGGGATAGAAACAAAAGCAAGGCTATGGCAAAGTCTGATAAGACGGACAAAAATGGCTGTTGGATAGATCAAAGAAGCATATTAAATGTTGTGTTTTTTATATATAGTTTCAGAAGTTATTCGGGATAAATGTTTTGTCTAAATTTGTAACAGTGTTTATTTGGAAAATGCACGTCTGCAGTTTATATTGATAGTGTAAATGTATGTGTTGTGTTGAAGAAACGCAGATTTCCAGAAACTTCTTGGATCCTGTGTCAAATCAGTCAACGCTGAGATGGTGGTTGCTGTTATGACATTTCTGAGGAATACATGCACCCAATAACATCTGTGAAAAACATCATGTACCTGTCATTTCAAGTCCAGAAAGCTTGCAGAATAAATTGTTATTTCAGTAGATTAGTGAAATAGATTGGATTCCCCACATTAAATAAGCTAAAGAATGCGGTGATTTTAGTCATGGTACTGTCAGGTGTTTTGCATTAAAATCCTGAAATAATACCTTGTCACTGAGTGGGTGCCAGAGGCTTCCTACCTGTTGGCTAGGGTTTATATCATACCCACGTTTAGAGAGGAGATGTGATCGATGGTTTAGCCAACATTACACTGCTCTTTAAGCCTCATTAGTCAGGCTGATGGAGGGCTCTGACTCCCTCTGCTTCCCCCAAGCATTGCTTGGGAAGAGATTAGTGTTTGTCCCTTGCCTCATTTTTATGTTATTTTACAGTTCTTAATATGACAAAACAGCCTTTGCATTTGGCATTGATTTTGAAAAAGAGAAATCAATAAGTCTTTGTTAAAAATTAGTGGGTCTATTTTTTCCTGTTTCTAGGTGGAAATTTATTGCCGTGGTAGTTTTAACTCAGATTTTTTCCATATTACGTTGTTTTTGAAAAACACAGCCCGTCTTGACATTGCATCATCATGTACAGTACGTGTCCCGTAGTACAGTATGCCGGGCCCGCACATTTGGAGAGTGTCTGTGTGTTTTGTACAAGAAATAAAATGTCAAACCTCAATTCAAAAGACAATAAAACATCTCTGATTGCCTGAGTTGAACAGTCACAGAAACCGCTGTCAGTTCAACTCTGCTTCCCAGACACCGCTTACTGTCAACAAGCAACGCTACGACTCGTTTCACCTCAGAGGCATTGCACACATGAGCTGAAGTGCAGTTTTTAGTTTACTCAGAAAATAATCACCAAGACAATTGTCTTGGGATGAGTGACGCATGGGCTCTAGAAATGATGTACATCAGTATTAGCATGGACATAATGACTTGTACAGTATTTGGTTTGTGTGTTGGGGCACTCATTACAATAAACCTGGATGTAGATGGATATCTTTACAATTGACAGGGCGTGCCTCAGGCTAGCAAGGGATACTTCTACTGCACCTCCTCTTGTAATTTATACATGCTTTTAAATAGACACTAAACACCTTATGTGGCTTGTCTATTGTGATATGTGCTGTCTGACTTATCTGAGCTTCCTGCTTGGATCTAGAAGTACTTTATTTACATTTAGATGTTTTCTATAAGTTGATTTTGTTGTCCAATGTGTTTTTACTTTCTAACTCTGCAACTGCTTGGCTTGATCTTCAGTGCATCTTGGTTTCGTTATTTAGCAAGATTTTACCTTTGGTTATGAAAAATGAGGCCATTCAGAGGTGTCTTAAACTTGCATTCTCTCAACTGGCCATCAGGGGGCGACTCTTCTGGTTGCAAAAAGAAGTCTGATTGCATAGAAGATGTAAGAATTTCCCTACTTCTCACTTGATTTATCATCGCAGTATTCAACAGTTTATGGTCTAAATCTAAAAGTCTTTTTCAATACAGCATGACATTTTGTAGATTATGGTCACTGCGGGATCTTTGTATACATTATGTATTTCACCTACAGTATACAAATAGCAAAATTCTTCTCTTCTGACAGTAATATCAAAGTTCATATTCAGATTTCTTTCCTTAGCACAATTTAAATTATTCTATGGGTAATTTCCACTTCACTTAATCTGCATTCATTTCTGTATGTTATAAAAGGGACCTGGGGAATGCTGACAGGCTCATACATGTCACAGAATGAGCTGGCGAAGTCGACATGGTAGATGCACAGGTGTTAATATAGGCTGAAGGCTGCTCTCCTGGCTGAATTACAATGAATTATCAAGTAGAGATTAACTGTCTTGCTCAAGGACACTTAAACGACAAGTTAGGCATGTTGGCTCTTAAATGAAATAAACTGGTAGGCTTTCAGCTACAGGATGTTCTCATGCTGTTAGGTCTGCAATGTGGTCATGTATTCCGAGATGCTGCGCTCTGAGACCATGAGTAGTGAGAAAGGAAAGTGTGATATGGTCCAATGGTCAACTTGAGACAGGAACAGCCTGCTTCGAAAGCCCTTCTTACGCTGGGATGGTGAAAAATTACACTCGTTGCTATGAAGCCCATCTGTTTTCCAGGGATAATCGCATAAAGGGTTCCACACTAGGTTATCAGAGGGGGGGTAGGGCAGCTATTGAGACAGAAAAACTAGGTGTTTTCTAACCAATCTCATGTAAACAAAACTCACACAAAAGCATGTCGTATTAGCAGTTCACTAATGGAAGATTAGTGAAAGCTAATGTGGTAGTGTTTAAGCATAAACCTGCATGAGCTGACCTGTAGATGTCAGTTGTTGTTTGGATGTTTTAATTTATTTATATAGTGCTTTTCACCCAAACCCCAAAGTGCTTCACAATAAACAAAGTGCAAACAGTTATAATAAAAACAAAGCAAAAAAAAGAAAAGAAAATACAGCAAAAATAAAATAAAAATACAGAAGTATGACATACATGTACAGATATACACACACAAGACATGAAATTAAAGACAGAGACAGAGGTCTACCCAAACGCCAGCTTTAATAAGTGAGTCTTAAGGTGTCCTTTAAAGACTTCAGCAAACCTAATCAGGATGGGTAGAACGATCCACAGTTTGGGGGCAAGAGCTGTGACAGCTTTATCTCCACAGGTAGTTGGGGAGAATTCAGTCGGAAAGGTAAGCAGGGGCCCGACAATATAGTGCCCTATATGTCAGTGTGAGTGTTTTAAATTGGATCCTGTAGGAGGTCTAGTCGTTTTGAAAATGTTTTCTTCCACATGGATCACAATTGAAGTAGTTTTAGTAGATGATTATCACCTTAAATCAAAAATATTCTAAAGGTACGTACACCAAATGTTAAGTGAATTTAATCTTGTTACTTGCGCAGGTTTGACTGCAGGATGAGTTGTATTTATTCATAGGATCATTTGTGTTTACTCACATGACTCACACTTGACTTGCTGGAGAGGAGGGTGGAGCTTGCCCTGATGTAAACACCTACAATGTTTCATCAATCTTTGCTGAAATAACCACTGTTGCTGCTTTGTACATGTTGTGGAAGTCCCAGATCTACCAAGTAATCAAACGGTGTCCTGTTTGAGTTCATAACATCACCCATTGTCAGCCAGACACCATCAACGTCTCTGATTTTGTTTTTCATCTGGGTTGTTAGTCAATTTGTAAACTGCTTTCAAACAAATTATGGTTGAAAACAATCTGTAAAAAATGTTAACATGTTACTATTGTTTGGAATAGCTTATATTCATCACAAGTATCTTCTATAATAGTAATTTATATAAGTCAGAACATATGGGTTTATGTAGGCTGCCACCATTTTTTGATGCCAATATTCAGTATCTTTAAAATTGACCATTGATTAAATTTTTCTTCATGCTATTAGGTTTTATATACTCATATTTAATTGTTGCCCTTTTTCTCAAAATACAGTTTTCTATCTCCTGATTTTAATTGCATTAATATGTTAATGCAGACAGTTCATAGGTAGTGTTTATACTGTCCAATAAACACATATACTGTACATTCATGTACACCTGTGCCAAGAATATAGGGATGAATCATCACTTTTCACGACTGCTGTGTTAGAAGAATAATCCTGAGCAAGATGTCATCTCTTCACATGGCAATGACAAATATGATTTACTTCACAGGGAACTGTTAAGAGGTCAAGATGTACCTCTTGTTGTATCTGCAACAACTATAGATTAAATTGATACTTGGCAACAAATTTGATAATTGATTAGTTGGATCTATGTCATTGTTGATGGCATGCTGTGGCAACATCTCTATGAGGGCAGTAAGCCAGTCAATGCTCTGCCTTGTGTAGCTCAAATGATTAATTCCAGGCAATCACTCCGTCTCTGGAGTTTGCATTTGAGCAGTATTAGACTTAGAGATTGCCGATATAACTGAGAAAAGTGATGAGACATCGGCAAACACACGATTACAGGCCCTATGTTAAAAACAAATTTAACAGACTAAAATACTAGCTGTTAAATTTCTCTCCATTTTGTGATAGGTCAGTTGAACCAGACCCCCAATAGAACCACTTTAAAGCCAATGAGAAAACAGAAAGTATTTCTGTCCATTAGGCTGAAATCATGTGTTTTTTTTAACAAAATAGACATAAATCTGACTGCAGATGTATCCTTTAAATCTTCTCAACTGAGACGGTTTGCTCATTGCTTGATAAGAAAGATATACTGTAGATAAAACGTGGACACTTCCCTCTTCATTGTTTCTGTCTTTCAGATTTCTACTGTAGTTCATGTATCATATAGTGATGGCATAGGCATCAAGGTATGTCTCTGATCAGCTGATTTTGGCCAAGGTGGTGACTTAACGATTACCTAGTCGGGCAGCCAGAGATGGCACGTCGCCACTGCAGCGGCCCTGAGTTCAAATCCGACTGGCTGCCCTTTCTGCATCTCAAAACAACTTTTGCTTACTTTTGTAAACTTTATTTACAAAAAAACAAAATCATTTTCCTTGATGTAGAAGAGCTTTTAGCCTAACATACATAATGCAAGTGTTTGTTCAAAACTAGACACATCTATAATATAAAGGCACATCCATTTAAAATGCGTATTGCCTTCTGGCTCTCTGCATTTGTCTACAGCTGGTACTAAGACTCGTGCAGGATTGACGGTGTTTACTCATTTGTCAGGCAGACCAGTCGCCAATGGCAGAAACGGGTCAGGCAGTTTCTTGGAAACGGTTGTTGTTGCCTGCTTGATAAAGATGTTTGTTGATTTTAATCAGGATATGATGTTTAATGGGCTCTGATGTGCTGTTATACTTTAATAGAATAAATAAGTCACTGCCTTCCCCCTGGCAAACCAACAATAAATGACACTCTCAGACCTGAACACAGCTGTAGCTTTGATATAAATCATCAAAAAAAATAATATTGAAAATAAAATTATCTTAAAGTTGTACATTGTACACACAAGGACCATCTCTCAATTAATTTGATAGAACAAAAGGAAAAATGCATATGACATTCAGCTCTGAGTTGAAGTTTTCTCAACTCGAGGTGTTCAGGGCATCCTGCTAAAATGTGAGGGGCATAGAGTGGAAAAACATCAGACAATCAGCAAGCAGTGAGCGTCTTGCTCGCATTTAACCAATTGCAAAAAGCTGCCCCAGGCTGCTAGTACGTGCTCTTTCTGATCAGGGCCCAGGGTTCTTGTTCTGCATGTACTGCATGCCAAAAGTTATATCATCATATGCTGAATCTGTTTTTCCCTCATTTCCTGCCCCGTGATTTAAGCATGGAGATTCATTCTTGACTTTGAAAGTATCTCTTAAAAAGTCCACTTACTTTCCTTCTTATTTTCAACTAAAAGCACACAATCAGCATGTCTTTACCTGACTGGCATGGGTTCTTTGGAATGCAAACGAACATCAGGCAACATGATGTTTGCTAATTCGAATCCCTTTAGTGTGTCGTATCAGAAGAAACCATAGAGAAATGTATAATACTATGTAAACAATATAGGAAAATTGCTGCTTACAAGTCCACAGTGGAGACAGCTTGTGACAATTAATTATGAATGCCAAATAAACAGGAAATGAAAAAATTAATGAGACACTATCTGTTATGTGAAGAATGTCTCTTATTATCGCGCCCATGGCAAGCCCACTCACAAGAGAGAAAATGAATTGTATTCAAATGGCACAAGCAGGCAGTTCATTCTTAGTCACTGTGGAGTCTCTGCATGTTCTACTTATCCATCTCTTACCAAACGACACATATGCCTGGCTTTAGCAATATTCCTGTTATTGCCTTCAAACTGGATCTGGTCCCTGGTTGCTGTGGCATTCACTGATTCTAAATCAAAAGGATGGGTCTAAGGATTACAGGGGATTAAGAAGTATAATTTGCCTAATTAAACCTAGCCCGTAGTTTGGAAATAAGTGAGTTTGTAGAAATGGAAATTACTTTCTGTTTGTGTAATGGACACAGGATGATTTGTAGAAAGGGAAACGTCTAATCCCAACTGAGCTCCTTTTTTTATTTGGAAAAATCCAAATGCTGTTTTTCCCCACTTTATCTGCAGTATTGTGTGTTGTGGGGTGACGTGCCATGTATTCCTGAGAAGCAAGCAATCATTATGTGGTTTCCGATCTATCTGGCAGCAGCAACACAGCATTTGGTAATGAATTATAACAGGAAATTAGTAAAGCACTTCTTGTCCATGTATATCCAATGCCCACTGATATACAGATCAGATAAATGGATTCAGTTACTCTAGCTAAACCTTGAAGAATGACCAAACAATACTGAATAAAATAGACCGGTATCCCTGTCCTCGCACTGACCTCAATTTGTCAGAGGCTGAAGTACTGTTTAATTTTGTTTCTGTTCTTTGGAGTGGAAGGATAGATGGACAATTACACTTTGCCATTGTCCATCCATCCATTGTCTACCGCTTATCCTGTATTCTAGCTGGAGCCAATCCCAGCTGTCACTGGGCGATGGTGGAGAACACCCTGGACAGGACGCAAATCTATCACAGGGCTGACATGTAGAGACAGACGGGTAACCAGTCCATCACAGGGCCGACAATGTGGAGACAGACAACCATTCACATTCACACCTACGGGCAATTTAGAGTCACGCTTACACAGGGCGAACATGCAAACTCCACACAGAAGGAACCCGAATCCAAACCGGGCTATGCCATTGTTGATGTTTTTATCTGGCATGCACAAGCAGAATATCAAATTTATCTCATCTTATTAAAATTACTTTGAATATGTCAAATTACTTGCTTTCACGAATTCTGTTTGCTGCTATAGTGAAAAATACATTTCCACGGGGCTGTTCTCAGCAGACAGATCATGAGAAATGTCATATTCGCCGAAGCTATAGCAAAGCTCAAGCTGCATGCAAACTTTGTCATCAATTAGTCAGTTTATTTGTCACATGAATTCAAACAAGGTACAACTCCAGTGAAATGCAATCCGTCAATTAATTTAACTTGAGCGTTGTGTACTATTACTTTTCATGCATTTTCAACTGCTGTCTACTTATTCATGCATTCATAGAAACTCCATTTGAAATGTTACGCATCTTCCATACTGTCAGGCTATTATTCAATGTTTAAATCCTATTAAAACTTTATAAGATTAAACACTCTTCTTTAGTGAAAGTGAAAATGCCTTTTTAACATTTTAAATTGAGTAAACACAACAAGTGGAGAGGAGGTTTAAAATCTTTACAAAAAATATCTTCTCATTTGTACAATTTTGACTCTTCATACATAATTGTGAAATGTGTGCTCTTTTATACGAGGTCATTGAGGAAGCAAACACTTTTACTATTTGGCCATAGAGCCTGAAAGCAAGAGGATCTCCAACCAACTGCTGCATGTTGTCTCATGTTTAGTGAGTTTTACCAGTACATACACCAATATCACATGGAAAAATGTGTGATAGGAGTTACGTTTTTTCTTTCAGGGGATGATCTTCATGCATCATTTTAGGTCAAAATGTAGCGATTTGTTGTCTTCCTTACAGTGTGTTGTCTTCCTGTGTCACTGTGGAAGTAAACATACTTGCATATTTTGCCACAAGGGCGGTAAAGTAAGAGGCTCTCGAACCAACTGCCAATCATATTAACTGACACCAAAACAGCAAACGCAGCTGATTATTCGCTAATTAATGCAGTTTGAGACACACACACACAACTGTATTAAAAAATAAATAAAAGCCAAACACAATGCATAAGATGAGGCTTGTTTTACATAATAAAAGCCCCCAACTCTCACTGTATGTTAATAGGAAACTAGCGATATGCCTAGATTTTCGAAAACAAAACCGCCATAACGTAAAGTTAAAATCTTATGGTTATATAACATAAGATTTTCATGAAATACTGTGACACAAAATTAATGATTTAAGCTATGAGAAATGAGACAAAGGATAGCACTTAAAGAAAAAGAAGACAAACTTAATATTCTATACACTGAACAACATCTGGTGTGACATCTGGTGTGACACCAAAATCATAAACATTTTTCAAATTTGGGGGATACTTGCCACTATACCTGTAGATTTCTTGTTGGCACAGCTTAGTCACCGTCACCTCTCCCCCTCTTCTCTCCACCGTACACAGAAACAATAAATCTGTAATATCTCTAATTGCTTTAGTTTGACTGGTAATATGAGATGTTAGGACAACAGATCCATTCGGAGAGCCAACAGGAGGCGGTGGGCTTTATGACTCAGATTCATCACATTGATGTGGATCTGTTGGTGTGTTGAGTTGAGGTGCATCTCTCTATGCAAATGACTGATGATACAGAATGGGATTCATTTTCCTGTTAAAGCAGGCCTGGCCATCTTACAGGGCAACAGTCGTCTTCCTCAGTTTAACTGTCTGAAACAAAAGAGATCGCATTGGAGACAATAAATAGTGATGTTGTTTTTCTTGATATTTTGAAATTGAATTTGTAAATTTACTAGAATATTGAATATGAATTTTCTTCATAAAATGCAAGCCTAATAGAAGACAGTTTCTCAGATCCAAGGTGCCACGAATCAGTGCTAGTGAAATAGTACTTGTGACTGTTGTAGTTTGTGTTACTGTAGTATAAAGAGAACACAGCTTACCAGATGCTACTTTGTTAATACTGAGTACTGCTGCAAAATCTAAAAGACAAAAACAATCATATTTTAAGTTTTGTGGTTTCTAAATAGAAGAGAATGGGCTTTGAACCCTTTATTGCGTTTCTATTATTCAAAATGTTAAGACAATAATGGGGGGCTGCAGTGGTGTAGTGGTAGCACTGACGCTTCAGAACAAGAAGTTCCCGGGTTTGATTCCCTGTTTGGGTTCAGGTTCCTTCTGTGTGGAGTTTCCTCCACACAGGACATGCAGGACATGCAGGATGGGGATAGGTTCATTGATGACTCTAAATTGGACGTTTGAATGTGAGCGTGGGTGGTTGTCTGTCTCTACATGTCAGCCCTGCGATGGACGTTGGCGTCCTGTCCAGGGTGTACCCTGCCTCTGCCCAAAGTCAGCTGGGATCGGCTCCAGCCCCCCTCTTTGAATACACAAACACATAGCGTTTGTATTTGGCATTGGTTCCACTTATGTTAATGTGACAGTTATGGCAAGTCCTACTTTCAGGGCCTGTGTCCACAAAGCGTCTTTTTCTGGCAGAAAAGCGGCCGCAGGACCCTGTGTTTCATCAAAACAGACTAGCATCACCCCTTTGCGTTTATGATGTATTTGGGCTACCATCTATTTGTTGAATGTTGTTTTTTCACCATGAGCACCGGAGGATGCTGGCTTCATTCTCTGTATGGACGAGCTTGTCACTGCTCAATCTTACAGGCATAAAGTACGAGCAAGGAAGAACCGTTGAGGTCGGTAACACATAATATGATAAAAGCACAACACTCAGCAGCAAGACAACAAGACAGCAAGACACAACAAAAACAAGCTTCTCCTCCATTTTATTCAGTGTCTTCACCTGCACTTTTCTGAAAAGTTCAGAGATTTTCAGCTCGAAGTGCCCTGAGCGGCCGCACGCCTGTATTCAGAAAAACACTTTGGCCCTCATCCATCATATCTGTGTAAAACACACATTACATGATGTTGACTGATAGTTTATTTGCAACTAATTACTAAATAAGTCATAATGGTATGGGGAAAATGCATTTGTTTTAAAATGCTTAATGTTGCACAATTAGGGGCTTTGTTACAGTATCTGTCTGTGTTTCATATCCGTGTTGTATTCACAGATTCACTTCACAGTCGGCCTGTGATGTTTGTTTTCCCCTAACAGCCATCAAACTGACACCTTTTGCCTCAAGAGATTGTTGTAATTTGATTAGAGTAAGAATTTGTGTTTTCATTTATTCCTAACAGAATTAACGCTGCATTAGGCAAGATTTGTATGTAAAAATACACCCACCATAACAGCCTAAATCACAAACTGATGCTGTAAGGAGATGGCAAGGTCTTGTCTCCCTGAGATGCTGTTGATTAGATCTAATGAAAATCTGGTTTGACATAAAGACACCACTGGGAAATCACCTATACACAAAGAGACGTTGATGTTAAGTCCCAAATCCCCCGTTTAGTGAACTCTTGACAAAGCCTGAGAAACACTGGATGCTCTCCATTTGGCCTGGCCAGAATGCATCATGTTTAGAAGTGGCAAAGGTGTGGAAAAATGGTTAAGTGGAGTTCTAACAGCTGGTATGTTGAATGCATGGCTGACTATCATATGATGAGCAAACACAGGCAGGAGGTGTGGTTACGCTCCCTGTTAACGATGAGTTGTACTGAAGAGTCCTTGAAATGTTAAATAATAGGAAGAACAGCTGCAGTAGCATGAATTTGTTACTGAATAGCCGAGTTGTTTATTGAAGAGGTGGCTGTCAGCTCCCCGAAATCTCTTCTTGTCACTCATGTATAATTTGTATATCAACTAAGCATTTTTCAAAGGAAATATATCTGTGATTGTCCCCCCTATTTGTGTCCCCCTACATTTTAGAAAGGGATGTATGGTTATCCACACCCATCACAGGGTGATGATGAGTTGGAGATGCGGAGCTCTGTCTGTTTCAGTTGTTAGAACTCAGCCCTTCTATTGAAAATAATTATACAGCAGGAGCGTTATTTGAGTTCAGCATTCAAGGCAGACAAATGGTAATAGGAACGAGGCAACACATTTATATGTTCCTTGAATATTTTTTCTTGCATAAAGTCAAGCTTGCGTAAGTATTTTGTTTGTAATTTAATAAGTCTCTGTTGTTTTCTTCTTGGTAAAAGCAATGTTGTTGGCTTAGAAAAAACAAATAACCTGGCACAGTGCTCATATTTATGGTTTTAATGAACACAAACACAGCTGACTTCATCACCATCTTTTTTCATTTTTTCTTAAAATAAAATCCCTGTCACCTGAAAAATGTCTACTTACCACTTTTATCAAAGAGAGTCTTTGATGGTTTGACGTTGCTAATGAACTCATTTTACACCAACCAACAAACAAGATTGATATAGAGCCCTTTTGCTGTTACAGATGGCAAATGATGAAAAAATTGCACAGCCCTCCAAATGCCATGGTATTTCTTTATTTTCAAGGGAGTGAAATTATATTTACCCTAAATAAAGAGTGTGTTGGTACTGAAAAAGCAATAAATGGTGAAAATTGATAGATTAAACATCACATATGACTTACACAATGAGTGAGATAAAGCAGATACCTGCACAGAACACTCAAAGGATGCTGCATCAGTATTTTGTTTAGCAATAATTTGATTTGCTTTGTGCGATACTGGCAGCTGCAATGACACAATTTTGGTTAAATACCTTGTTTTTCTATTCACTTTCTCCACATACCATCTTTTTCCATGTTGCCTTGGATTTAGGCTGACCCTCTCTTCTGTTCTCTGCATTTACAACTGCTTCATAAGGGGTGTAGATATGCTGACATTTTAAGAAACAGATCTTCTCTGTACTGTTCATGTGTTCGTTATGAACACACTACCATGATGTAATCATTTGAAAACTTTCATGACATGAAGCTTGATCACCCATCAGGTTCTTCTCAATGCGGCTGGTGAGCAAACCTGAAGTGTAAATGTAGTGCAGTGTAAAGGGATTGTAACAGAAGCGGATGAACATGTGTACACTCCTCAGCTTTAGTAACACATTATGGTGCTACTTTTCTCACTATGCCGTGTTGAAACACTCCACCTCCCAGCAGTGATGAACATATGCAGTTTCTATATTTTCTGAATTGAAGTTGGTTGGAAATAATGACTAAAAGTGGCTTTATCTTTAACAAAGCCCATTTCATGCTTAACATTTGCCCTGGTTATATGGGGATACTCATCTTGCTTCACTGGGAGCCACTTGCAAAAAACATTAAACATAAACAGCTGCCAGATAAAATGGATAAACATTAAAGGGCCAATAACTCATCTTTGAAATTCTTTATTTTCAACTTAATTGTTCAATCACTGGTGCAGGACAATGCATTCCTATTGTATTTTTGTTGGTCATTTTTCGATATTTGGGACAGAATCTGACTGCTGTGCTGCAGAATCCCTATGTCAAGCTGAGGGATGAGGTAATCAAAGCTTTTTGATTATCCACAAAGAGGTTTTTCTCAGTGCAGGCCATCCTTGTTCTTTTTGAGACCCTTTTTCACCAGGTGATGTGTTTTTGTGGAACCCCATGCTGCTAGTCAGTTGAGTGGAGCTATAAACTTGCCTGAGGGCTTTGGAGACGCTAATAGTGGGGGTTCAATCTCCTGTCAGAGATTCACAGATGGATACCTTGATTGCCAAGAAAAACCGGAGAGCAGCAATGCGAATTTCTGGTTTAAAGTGAAATAGGTTAGATAAGAGATTGATACAAGGAAAGGAACCCAACCAATTTTCTTCACAGGGAAACAGAACATTACATCTTTGCAGAAAAAATATTATTTGCACTCAAGCACTGCCATTTTAGAGCAGAACTGCTGAGAGGCTGACAGATCATTAGGAAAGGGGGTGTTAACATGGGTGTCATTCTTCATTTCTTGCGATATTCAGAATTCAACTTGAGTATATAACTTTTATAACACTCTTTAATAAGGCAGTATATGGGCTGGTGAGGCGCAGGTTGTCCAATCCACTGAAAATGCTGTTGGGCATGTTGGCCTTGTAATGGCAGCATCTGCAATCAGTATACATTCACACAATCACACACATAATATGTGTGTGATTGTGTCAATGTATACTCACATGTATTGTGTTGAACGGTTAGAACACTATGACGACGCTATATGATATATCAAATATATGCATCATATACATACAGTATATGTCCAAGTCTATTACCATATTGTGGCATTTCATATTATAGCATAGCAGACCAAATTATATTGTTTATTTAGTGATAAATATATGAATACTTATTTCTTTGCCTTTTTATTGCGAGAGAATGAGAGTGAAAGGGGGAGAGAGAGAGATGGGGATGACATTGCAGAAAGGTCTGCCAGTCGGATTCGAGCTATCCTGGCACCCCTAAATATATAAATATTTTAAATCTACAACCTGGATGACTATGCCCTAACTTTTCTTTCAGCCAGTGATTGAACCATACAGAGTGCAAATCTTACTAAGCTTTTTTTACCACTACAAACGACTTTACTCAAGTAATCCTTTTGGTACTTATTTTAATTTAAACTCCTAAATACTTTGAGAAGCCTTGTAAGTAATTACAGATACTTATATACAGATGTAATCAATGATAATGAATGACAATGAGGTTAATAATACCAACATGTCTGATTTATTATTTTTCACATGTAATTATCTTCAGATCTGTGAAGATAGAGCCTCAGCAGACATCCTGTTTGAATAACAATACTGTTTGCCATTGAGAAGCTCCCAGTTGCCTAGGAGATGCAGTAGACAATGACACACAGTTGGATCTGATGCTGTGGTGAAAGATGTGATGGTTGAGTATTTTTCTACTTAAGAGTCTGGGTATTCATCATGAGATCCTCACCCAAAAGTTGAGGTCAGATAATCCCATTGAAGAGCCAGACACAATACTTGTTCTGAAAGAAAGTAGTTTATCAAAGTATAGTTTGTAAGCAAAACGTATAGTTTGGTAGTATATTGCGCTGTATTCTTTATGAACCTGTCAGGATATAAGATGATAACTGCTTGATTTCATACAACAATGCTGAAAAGCTGTCAACAAGGATGTTATTTCATAAGACATATGGACATTAGAGCCCGACCGATAAAGGATTTTGAAGGCCGATTTCGATACAAATGTTTGATGATTTAAAAATCCGATATTCTGATATATCGGCCGATATTTATTTTTTATTTCAGAACCGCGTAACAGATTTCCCTAACATTAGTTATTTGTAGTTATTTATGAGTCTTCACAAAAATATGATAATGCAGTTTAAAAATAAACGTTTTTCTTATTGTCACAGCGGAACAGAGGAACATCAAAATATATTAAAGTTCTGATAAATAAAATCTATAAAAATACAAACTTAAGATATAAATCTTGGAGTCCTTTGAACAAAAACATAATAACAACAACCAAACACAAAGTTACCAGTATTAAAAGACTTAGTAAGCTTCATAACTGGAGACTGGAGACAAATTCTGTTAAGTTCTATGAGGGTGTTTCACATTGATTTATCGGCCATTATAAATGCCGATACCGATAGTTTGGAAAATGCCTAATATCAGCCGATAATATCGGCTCCCCGATATATCGGTCGGGCTCTAATAGACAGCCCTCATATTGGATGGATTATTGTGAGATAAGAAGTGCTGTACTTCAGGCTTATAGCTCAGATGATTTACATGTGGCTGACATAATTGACTGAGAAGGCATACTAATCTGAAATGCTTGTGGTATGCATGGGAAAGACTTCAGGAAAAATATGGCTGTAGTTTTCCTCCAGTGTTCTTGTGCCTATGTCAGTCTGCAAGAGGATATGCAAATAACGTTTAAAATGCTTGTTTTGGTAATGGCGTTTGGATCAGAGCTAAGCTATGCTATAAGCTATGCTATATTAGATTAGTTAGATTATTATTATTAATTAGAGCCCGGAATGATGGTTAGTCAGTTTTTCTTTCTCCACACCCATATATTAAAGCAAAGATGTCCCATTTGAACGTAGACACTGACAGATATCAACGGGTGGTGTAATCTTAAGTCATTCGATCAGCAGGAATGTGTTGAAAGCTAGAGTCTACAACATAGGATGCTGGCTAAAAGCCTTTTCCAGAGGAAGTTGTCCAGAATGAGCCTCTTCATGTTCCTGGCTCTTCTTCCTCCTGGAGCTGGCTGGGGCGTGGTGACTCCATCTGGACAAGCTTATCATCGCTCTATGCTTCAGTCTTCCCTCTGTCACCCAATCGTATCTGTTTTCCCCTTTATCCCTTTCATCAGATTTAACATGCATTGTTATGTAATGTAATAATCGTTTATCAGTAGATTTATCGGAGGTCCTTAGACACACATACAGTAGATGGAACAAATTTCATAGAAGTCTGGTGATAATCTATATTTTCAACAATTAACTCATTTTCTGTGTAGTCGCTCCTTCCTCTCTGCCATAGAGTATGATTGTTCAGATCAATGTGTTGTCACACCCCTAATTAGCACTGTTAGTGGAAACTGCTATTCTATGTAAGTTATCATATTGTATTTTTTCACCAGTAGAGTTAAAGGTATAAGTCCATACGTGCATCTGTGTTTACTTGCTTGTACTAGTATGTTAGGTTTATTTACACATACTATTTTATATGTTCCAACTTTTACAGGGTGTCCTTAACTAAAACTGAGTAATGATAATTGGACCTGCATTTATGTAGTGCTTTTTGATGAATCAAAGGGCTTTACATGAAATTCTACATTCACACACTGATGGTGGCCGGAGGCTGCCATGAAAGGTGCCATCTGTCCATCAGGATTGAACTAACATTCATGCACATTCACACACCAAAGGCTCAGCCTTCAGGGCTTTCAGTATCTTGCCTGCACTTCAAAATGGGGATCAATCATCCAATCTTGTGATTGGAGAATGACTCTATTTCGGAGCCACAGCCGCCCATTGAGACTCTTGAGATTGTTCATCCTTCTCTTTTAGAGAAACATTCAGTAATGAATAAAGGCCATCTTTTTTTGTTATTTATCTGATAGAATTTGCTGGAAACGCTTTTGGGGTATGTCATTGTGTGTTGTTGTTCTAGATATAATTACATCCAAATAACTCTACAATGCCTGTGAAAGCCTGGGTCTCTATCGAAGCCTCCACGGCATCACCACAAAGTACCTGAAGGGTCATTCATTATGGAAGCTTAACTGCTGAAAACACACACACTTTAGAAGGATTTTTTTTATTAAACACACAGCCTTGAGAGAGAAGCTTTTAACAGGACCTTCTGCTGGCTTAGGAAGTGTGTGTTGCTCAAATGAATGTGTAAGTTCTTTCAGTCCCTTGCTTAACCAAAGTCCTTGGTGGATGCATCTAGATACTAGAGCTTAATGGATAAAGCAGGACGCTTTTCAGGTATAATACGTGTTTGTGTGAGTGTGTGTAGGCTAAACCAGCACTGCCCGTTTGTGTTTGATCTGGTGTTGGTGGTGGGAGGAGAAAGGGTATGTGACTCAGTCAAATAAATATTTCCACATATCCCGGCATTAGTCACTGTAAGAAAAATACAGGGATTCAGCTCCTCGTCATTCTCCCCATGGCATTGACTAATGATGCAACATTTTAATTGATTTGCCCACGGTATTTACAGTTTTGGTGTTTATAATAATTTAATCCCACTCAGCCAACCCTCTTTCAGTAAAAGTCATAATAATATATTTTATTAAGCAGATGATGTGGACATTTCCGGCCTTAAAGGTTAAAAACACTGGGACCTCTTGTGCTGAAGATAGTTATGATGCTGCTGCCTTGGGGAAATATTTCACTAATGCTCTGTAGCTGAATTTTAGGATGATGTGGTATTTTGGCATCCTGAGTTTTTTCTTGTTGTTGTATGTTATGAGTTCTTAGTGTATTTGTCTGCATCAGTGTGTGTTTGCAGTGTGTTTGTGCGTGGGCACCATCTGCTGGTCACATTTGGCAACCCTTCATACAACAGCTGTGTTTCTGTTAGTGAGCTCATTGCAGTGACCCCGTCTGACCCCTCCCAAATTAAATCAGTACTTTGGCAGTCAGCCCCTCAGGCTCAAGAACCCTTCTATTTCACAACTTTAATGCTTCATTAAAATGGACCAGAGTTCCAAAGGGACATAATGACAAGATGAATAATACATATTGGACTCATTTTGTGATTGGCAGTAAAGATAACTTAAAACAACTAAAAGGCAGCAATTTTAAGTTTTAAAGGAATACTTCACACTACACTGTAAACAGAATCCAAAGAAATGAATTTAACTAAATGGGGTCCAGGTTTAACGACCGCAAAACTGTTTCAAAGAAGTTCTGCACTATAATTCAAGTCTCATTTATCCAGTTATATGTTCAGTACTACATTTTATTTTTATCCAAAGCGACTTAGAATAAGTACATTTGTTGGAAGAAAGTGCAACAGTATATCCCTATCTGTACTTCCCAACACAGGTGTATTATTGATCTGACGCAAGCATGACATTAAAAAGTGGAGGAAGTGTTTTAAAAACTTTTTGGTGAAAATGCATGTTTGGGAAGTACAGAGCATACTACTGGATAAACGAGATTTGGATTATACTGTACTAGTTGTATAGTTCTGCTGTTTTTCAACCTGGACCTCATTTACTTCAATTCAGCAAGGAATTACTCCAGGTTCATATCCCCCGTTCACCATGGAGGCATGCTAGAAAAATAACGTTTTCTACAAGAATTCAAGGTAACACAGGTGAGTAATTGATATGCAAATGGTCATTTTGTTTGTGAAGTATTCCTTCAAGTAATTAATAACATTACCACACACACACACACACACCATAGCCCATCACACCATAGCCCATCACTATTTCACTATCAATGACACTGATTTAACCTATATGTATTTAACACAAGTTTGAACATATGTTGTTCTAAACATTCTCCTGTTGCTATGATTAACCAGACAAAGGAAAGGGCACTACCCACATAAACCCAGACTTCTTCACATAAAACCTCATTGTTGACACACTGTTTGATTGATGGATTATCTCTGATAATTACAGTGCAGAGCGAGCAGCAATGAACATCTTAACAACAAAGGAGGCGTTAGGAGGTTAAAAAAAAGAGAGAGAGAAAGGCTCTTATGTAAAGTGGTTTAAACGCATTGTATACTGGATGAAGCCGTGAAAGAGATTTGAAATTCAAGTGTGTGATTTACAGCTCCATTGTCTTGATCTACTTTCTGATGTGGGATTTATAAAACCGAGACAGAAACGTGCTGATTTAACCAGCTCTGTTCTCAGATCACAGTCAAAATATTTAAGTATTGGGGTCATATTTGCTTTTGTCTGCTGCCATCTTTAGCACATCAATGATAAGCATCTGTAAAAAATACTTCTGCCCCACATATGCAGCTCAACCCTGACAGACAGCCAACATTTGGTGATCTTTTTGATCCCTGAATGCCTACACTGCATTGTTAGTTGTTGCATTGTGAGTTTTAATGAACTGAATTGTTATGTGTATAATGTAGGAGAGACTTGTATTTACAGCATACTACTTATCAAGCGAAATGTTTATGGTACAAGCAGAATTAGGATTTTAGATTGAGTATCTTGGCTAAAACAAGGTTTTGTTTTGGGCAGAGGAGTTTTGGGCTGTCTGTGTCTCACAGTTTAAACCCTGATCTTTGTTTTTACAGCTCCTCTCAGCCCAGTTGGGAAAGCAGTATTCACTTCAGATATGACTTAAAGTTAAAGTGACATTTCCCGGGTTCCTGTTATCTTTTATCTCAAGTGGGTGCTGTTTTTAGACAGAGAGGGGCCCCACTGACCAGCATAATGAAAATGTATCAAACACAGCTTAGAGTGTAATCACTGTTTAATGTCTGTGCACTGCTGGGCTAAGGAAAGAAATAGATGTAAACTGGTTAGCTTGGCGCTTGCAAGTTTACTCCGGCATGGAGGAAGTGCTGGACGCAGATCAGCCATGGTACGAGCTAACAACACTATAATTCAGGCCTGGCCATATTTAGGCAGGGCTCAGTGCTATGTAAACAGAGCTTACTGCTGAGGGGAGGGCTCACTCCTGCACTCATGTCCGTGTCCATCAACAGTACTTGCACAGAACTCTGTTGTGAAAGGTAATGGAATGAAGTAAAAGTGGATCTGAAGATTTTAAAGACTCACCCATACGTGTCTCTGAGTATCTACGGAATCGTTTTAAAACAGAATTGTAATTTATCTTATGAATTCCCTTGAAGAATTCGGTTGCTTTGAGATGGACTACCTGTCAGGACTGCAAGGGCAGCACAAGAGATTTGCGTAAGAGACCCAGTTTCATTATATCCTTACACTGCAGCATGAGTGAGGCACTCTTGGAAAGCTCTGGGGAAGCTGGTTCCGACCCTCTCAGCAGAACTCAGCCCATCAAGGTGAAACCACAGTCGATGTCTGGGTCGCCCTGTGGATCCCCAAGGATGTCCCCCTGCAGCTCTCCTCGAAACTCCCCCCGGCACTCTCCTTTGCTCTTCCGCAAGCTCCTCATGAACCGTAGCATCGCCCTGCAGAGGCGCTTCACCTTGGCGCACACACCCAGGTAATATTAAGAATTATAAGCCTTTTGATTAGGTATTATGTGGTCATGATTTTCAAGAGCTCGTCTCGAGAAGTTATGTAGTATATGGATAAAATGCATTCATTTTTAAGTTCATTAGAGTTCATCTTCACAGAGTCTTTTTTGACACCCTGCTGAACTTGAATAAACTCAAGTTGTTGCAGGGCTGATAGGTAAAGAGGCATGTCTCCGTATAACAAAAGCTGCTTTTTCACATCATCAAGATGTGTTTCATGGGTTCGCAGTGGCAAAAAAGGCTCGTTGTCTGATGAGAAGGTTACTTTAGGAAATTATGATTTTGTTGACTTCGGGACCACTGTCATCTCAATGGACCTTGTTGTTCTTGCAATGAAAGAGAGTGTCTTGTTCTGTGCCTAAGGTGTTCGGTGCTGTGTTCAGCAGGCCTAACGTAGGTCAGATAGGGAGGAGAATAGATCCTTTAGCAGCAGCTGGACTGCTTGTCTATTACCTGGGGTTTCTGTTCAGCAGAGACAACGCTGAATTCAGAGGGATTATGGACACCTCACCGCAGTAAACAAGGCTGTTGCCTAATGCTGCGCCATTTGTTCCTCATGACTGAAAATAGACAGCATGTGTTTTTGTTACGTCAGAACAGATTTAGCAGATTCAATTTTGTTCCAACATGGCCTAAATTGGTATTACATTTCTCAAATGTTAAACGATATCTGCAGGACTGTAGTGTGATGGATGGAGATTATTAGTAATTTCACTACAGACTGTTAATTAAAGACGTGACTTTATGAAGTAGTTTTCTCATTTTTGAAATAGACACTAAACATGATAGCGTGGGAAAAGGCTGTGCAGGTAGTGACGTATGAAATGATTTTCCATGTACACAACCATGACCTGCGGGTCATTTGAGGAAACTCAGAGAAAGCTGCATGTCTCATCTGTAAACACACAGTGAAGAGTATTTTAGTTCATGAACTTAACAGGTCTACAAGTGAAGACGGGTGTTTGTAAGCAGCTTTTCAATTGAATTATTTGTAGAAAAGGTCTTTTTGGTATGATCACATTGTTGTATGGTGATGTGAGTAACGGTTGCCCTTGTAGACAGCTGTTTCTTCTTGAGTGGACTTTAATACTGACAAATGACAGTGTTTCCCACAGCTATCTCAACAATGTTGTCTTAAGCCATTTGATATTATTAACATGCTGTCGCCATGAGGCTGAAGAGATGTCTTTCATGTAGCTGTGAGCTGTTTGCAGCAGTAGTATTGTTTTTTTCTGTGGTTTCAACCTCCTTATTGTCATTTTCACATACAGTACATACACGACCGATTACAGCTTAAGGAGGAAATAGAGGTCTTAATAAACCTTTGAAAACCCAGAGGAATGTTGATATAATAATATGATGTACTGTGGCATTCGCATTAGAGTTATTTTGGTTAAGTGCATAGAGCATACCAGACACCACACACTCCTTTGCTTCCTCTCATTACTCCTCATTAATCCAGTTATTGCACGAGCCCGTTCAACCAACACATTTCTTATTAAACTTTGATGAGTAAAGCACCCTTGCCAATCTCACAGTCATTTGTCAGAGAAAAGCAATTAAAATTAACCAAATGTCACCAGGTGTGTCAAATAGTATATTCAAGCAATTATTTTAGAACTGGAAATCTCCCTGGCAGAGCGAGAGCAATAAAGAAGAGTGACAACAGGAGGAAAGTCCCTAATGGTATGCTGAGCAGAGCAAAGCTTTAAGTAACACCACCTTGGTTAGGAGTTCAGTTCCTAAGGGGGTAACCTAGATTATATTGCAATATAATAAATAGAATATATCATTCACTATTAGTAAAGGTCAACACATATAAAAAAGGAGCAAGCAGCTTATTCATCCATGTAATTTCTGGTGATAGAGAAAAGAAATTATAATAACGCTCTAGTTAAACCTCTAAAGTTTATTTAATATAGCATTTAAACTGACTTTATCAGGCAATCAAAAAACCTGGGTACCTTTGCCATAAAAATAGATCAAGGGAATTACGTTGGGGTTATGCTGCACAACTCAAATATGTAGAACAAAACACTCAGGCTCTCTACATGTCGGCCCTGCGATAGACTGGCGTCCTGTCCAGAGTGTACCCTGCCTTCGCCCAATGACAGCTGGGATTGGCTCCAGCCCCCCCGCGACCCTAAAATACAGGATAAGCGGTAGAAAATGGATGGATGGATGGAAAACACTCAGGCAAACTTGTCACTATCTTAAACATCTATAGGCTACCTGGAAAACAGAAATACAGTAAGGTGTGGTTTAAATATTTATAATTACTACAAGTATTGCCAAAGCTTAATAAAACATTTTTTGAAAATATGCACGGTGAAACAGTACAATATTTCAGTTCAACAGTTGAAATGAATAAAAATGTGTGTAAAAACAATAGAAATCAAAGAGTAACATAAAGATAAAGGCTTCCATTTTAGGCTCATCTGTCTGTTTATTCATTCAAGTATAATTTTTATTGTTTTTATTATTACAACGTACTTCACATAAATGCAGCATCATCTTTCTTGTTTGCTGTGTTCACCTGGTTGCTTTGACTGTAATGAGTGCCTTTCTATCTGAAGCTGAAATGTTTGAAACTCTAAGTGTTGGCAGTTTGTTTACCCACACAATTGCTAGTCCTCTCTGTTGTAAGCAATGTGGAAATAAAAATGATGGTGACATGTTGGCTGACAAACGTGTATGGCTAATGTCTATAGTATTGCGTATCTCTGCTGTTGTGCTGTTTATACCAGTTATAGTGCCCCTCCAAGTTTAAAAGACAATACAGGGATTCAAGATTGTTTTCCTGAGGTTTGAGTTTGCTTGGGAAAGCAGTAACTAACTTCTAACATTCCCTCCCGAGCATGGCACATGAAGATTTATGATTATGCCAACAAATATTTTCATTCGTGAGATCTCACTGCTGAGTCCTGTAGCTTGAAATGCTGTTGCTGGGAATCTGTTTTCAGGTTTCAGATGGAGGATGTCTATGTATGGGAGGGGTGTAATCGCACCTCTGAGTCAGTAGTCTATTGACTAGAGCAATATTCTGTTTTTGCCTTTGAATTATAGTTCTATCACATAATGTGTGAAAAGTTAATGGGTGGAGAAAAGTTGTGAAATGTATCTTCACACTTCACACGACTACCTTTCTAACTCTGGCAGACTCTTCAAGTAGGTCCTGTGTTCTCTTTTTCATTTTGAGGGTTTTGAAAAGGGATCCATTAGGATTTTGATAAACCATCAAGGTTCAGTATTCAGTTTTTTGGTCTGTCATTTTATTTTTATGATTTAGCTGATGATTAGTCAATTAATCAAATTGATTGCCAGAGAAATATTTGGTAACTGGTTGCAGTGTCTCATATGAGAGGATTTGTTGCTTTTCTTCACCATATATAATTGTAAACATTGACAATCTTTGGGTTTTGGACTGGTGGTTGCACAAAAAAAACATTTAGAGACATTTAAAGACCAAGATCATCTTCTGCTCTTAGAGTTCGTAAAGTGAATTTCACTGGTTTTTGACTGAACAATTGATCAAACAGATCTGTTGGTTAATCTTTTTAGGAAATAATAGTTGCAGCCCAAATTTGTACGATAATTTGTCACATAAAAAAGTACAGTTTTTGTAAATCTAAATGTTTTTCATACTTCCATGTAACAGATTATGTTGTGCATCCTTGCATGCTCTGTATGCCCCCCTCCCCCCCCACAACTTTACCCAGCACCAACTCTAACAATATCCCCCTGTAATTATGTAGCTGCAGGGCAGCAGAAGGAGGGTGTCGGGTCAGGCGGCCCGTTGATCTCACGTGTCAATGAAGACGAAGCCAAGCCAGCTCTGCCAGACACAAAAACACCCGCCAGCCACACTGTGGAGTCAGATATCCCTTTGACATACCAATATGCTCCTCTGTTACCATCTAAATTTAGGAGTATTTTCAGGCTCTCGAAGCTAAGAAAGGGTCAATACTCAATGTTTTGTCATTTGTCAAGAACAGCCTTAAAGTTGATGCCAAAACTTTTAAGTTGAGCTCTTGCATATTTGTCTTGGTTTTGGATATCCTACATGAAACCAACTCCTCAACCTCCAGAGGACTCGGTGGGCTGTCCTCAGCTCCCACAGCGACCTCATGGGACACAACATGCTCTCCCATTGCTGGACGAAGAGGTCAACCCTCGCTGACGCTACCCTGCAGTACCACTGCTTTCAGTGACAACTCAGCCCCTCCCCTTTCCTGCAAACAGGGCGAGTGGCTGTAGTAGAGTAACAGAGCTAGTTTGAAAGTTTTTCAGACTTCTCTTCAGATCTTCTACACAATTTGGAGCCGTGCTACTAAAGACCCGTCCAGGATTGTAGTCAGTGTGGTGTCTTGGATTAGTTTGGGTGTTTACAACAACAACAAAGAGGAGAGACAGCTGTGGAAAGCCCTTCAATGCAGCTCTGCTTCTTCCTTCTGGAGAGACCAATTGAATATCACACTCCAGTCCGTCTTGTCGAAGCTTGCTTGGGACTTCAGTGGAATAACTCTGCAACATTCCTCAATAGTTTTTCCTGCATTGTGAGGCACTGAGGATTAATCAGATCTGTGACATTTTTCTTTTAATTTCTCACCTGGAATCTTGTGTTTTGGTTTATTGCAGTACAGTCCTCATGGAGTCAATCCAGACAACCTGATGGTTTATGGCAGAACAATAACAGACTGAGTTGTAAAGTTCAAGAATCCACAGGAGGCTCAGGTCAGATGTTCAGGTTAAAACTGTGTCTCGTTTGAGTCAGGAACTCAAGGAACAATGAACAAAGACCTCCGACTGGCAAGGAGAGGTGCGCCGACTGGTTTCGGACATGGTCGGAGACACTCGTGCTTGGGGTATGTTATCAAACTATGCATCCTGCTTCTTTTCAACGTTCATATTCATGAGAGGGAGTGTTCATACACACTGCAAGCATGGCTCACATACCTGGAGTGATAGATGAACTGTGTGGGCACCAATACACAAGGCTACCTTTAAACACGATACATTCAGTCATTTTACTGTTATTGATCATTATACATTATATTAGGAGGTACTTTCTGATTTAAATTGCGAGAGAGAGAACTGGCATATATTTGTTCAAGCTTATACTTAATATGATATGCAAGAATGAGGCGAGAAAATGTGGATGAATGATAACTGTATATTTATCGTATTAAACATGCACTTAAACGGCAATGTGTGCATAGACTAATATGATGTTAAAAAATGTATAAATACTATTTAGGTCTTAAAATAACCTCCATCAACTACAGTCTACAGAATCATAGAGCAAGTCATTTTATCTAAAGGTGCACTGGTGTTCACAACGAAAGGTATTGGAGAAACCTGGACCATTTTCTGCACACAACAGAATATAATACACCATTTTTTTTACTCCATCTGATAAGCACTCTTTTTTATAATGTTCACCTTATATGGATGGATGGTAGAGAAGGGAAAGATGCACATTTATGGCTTGCTATGGTGGTATAATTGCAGAGTTGGTCTGATGAGGTTTAAAAATACTGTACATTGACAGTGTAGCTTCATATTTGGGTTGAATTATCAAGCCATTCACATGGGTTTCATTGCAGCAGAAGTAGAAAAGCCAGGTTAGTGTGAGTTTGGTTAATCCATGTGTTAGTGAACTGGAATGTGCTCATCAGAGCGAAGAAGCCTAATTGTAGTGTAAGATCTGATGGGGAAATGTTCCACACAGGAACTGTCATAATGAGTTTTTTTTTTTTTTTTTTTTTATAGCTAATGCTAATGCAAGGGTTGCATTAACTCATGTAGTGCAAAGTCACTCAGCAACCTGAGGTTTCAGTTCAGTGTGTGCCTTGCTGGTTCGTGAGCAGTTTTTTGTTCCTTTTTTTTTTTTGTTAGTTTTTTGGAATTTTACCAAACAGTGTCTTGAGAGGAAGCAAGTTTTGTTTGTGGCAAATGTCATTCACCAGACTTCCTGTTTTTTTTTTTTTTTTTTTCTGAAAGTCTCTCAGAGACATTTTTTCAGCTTGATGACTCTAAGACAAATGCTTCTAAAGTGAGTGCTGAACCTTCTGGAAATGTTTGGATTTTATTAGTGCTTGTGCCTCTATTTGTGAATAATACCCTTTTCTCTGACAGTATTTATGTATATGAGTGTGTATGTGGTTATGCAATATGCATGTGAGCAGAGATAGGGTGTTGGCAAATTGATAGCTCCTCCTGTTGTTGTAAACACACATACTTGCCTTTGTGTGTCTGTGTGTATCAAGTTATAAGCACATGCATGCTCCTATTCCCTGCATGTTTATGTGTCCCGATGTGTGTGTGTTTTCTAGCTTGTGTGTTGACGTCTGTTCCTGTCCTCAGTCCCAGTAAGCTTTAAACTGGGCTGGGATTGGTGGGCACTGCCCAGCTCACCACTCTCCTACTGGTTGACTGAACCTCCCATTCCACATTCCAACATGACCACAAACACATGCCACACCTTCCCTGCCATCACCCACAGCAAGAATCATACATTAAAAGAGGGAAACTATGCTATGGAATATTTGATTCTTGAATTTCACAAAATTACATTTGGTACTAGGGATTTCTGTAAACATGATGTTGCTTTTAGCACATTTGGCAGTAGTTTTTTTTTTATTGAAATATACACATATATATATATATATCAGAAACACGATTTTAGACGTTTGAACACAAAACAAAACAAAAAACTCACTAGAAAGCTCTGTTGTATCACTGTTTTATTTTTTTTGTTTGAATGAATACAACCCACATTTGAGTAACCCCCCCCCCCCCCCCCCATCCAGGCACCAATGGCCTGTATCGTGTCATTATTCAACCTCGAAACCATACGTCAATGAATGCAGGCAATCGTCTTGAAGTCATTGTATATTACACATCATAGCATCTCTCCGCTGCTCAGGGGCGAAACCCAAAGCCCCGTTCAGTTAGTCTCCATCAGAGCCACATCCTCATTCCTGGGTTCCAATTCAAGCTCGAGCTGGACAACTAACAGCATGATATAAAAAATATATATATGCAATTTTAATGTCAAACATCTCAATCCTGTTAATTTCTTGATTACCATGGTACAATTACTTCAATTGACAAAGAAATGCCAGTTGCTAACAGACTATATTGTGTTCGATACTGTCTCTGTCTGAACTGACAGTTATAGGCAACAGAATTCAGCCGACTTGTCTTTGGTGACATGATTGAGTCCTCTCTCAGAGACTCCATCCCAGCTTGCCTGATGCATATACTGAAGGGTGGAAACACTTATTTAGATCATATTCAGTGATATTGTAGTTGATATTGTAGTTTAGGGACAGTATGATTATTGTTGATAGGGCAAAGTAGGTAACAGACCACCTCACCATCACTAGTTCAACAAACTCTCAGCTGCCACCCTGATTTGAAGGCCTGCCAAGAGAAGCCTGTGGAAAAAACAGTTTTATAAATGTATATGAACCCAGAAATAAAGACAACATATAGAATATTTGTAATAACAAATTTTCTTGTGTAGAGTAATGCTGCCACCGTGTGGCTAAAAAGTCACATTAACCATTGAAAGAGCAGGATTTTCCATCCATCCATTGTCTACCGCTTATCCTGTCTTCAGGGTTTCAAATGAGAAAATGAATGCAGTCTGATATATCAGCCCTTCAATACATTCTCTCTTTAGAATTAGGAGAAGATGTGTTTTTGTTCAAACTATGTTCAACATTATGTTTATTTTTTAGCTTACTGTGAAAGTGTGTTGTGTAATACTGTTTCTTATGTTCTCTTCACCTAATTTTTATCAAGGAGATTGGAGCTGCTTTGTTCAACTGCATCAGTGTTTAGCCATACTTATTCTTTGCCAACACATTTGTACCTGCTGTACAGCGAGGGGAACACCCAGTATGTTTTAGTGCAAACTTCAGGATGTGTTGTGTAGAGTGGTTTTAGGTCCCAAAGGCAGAACTGGACCAAGATTGGCAAAACAAAAGCATTTTTATTTGGGAAATGTGTGGTGAGAGGTGATTGGGGTATTGTGGTGGACTGGGGCAGGCAGGGTAAGCTGAGCTGGGGCAAATGCCCAACATTTTCTCCAGTGCTGTTCGAGAAGCTTCACTCTCCAGATTAATTACAGTTGATCCTGAATTAACACAAATTTTATTCTGATGGTACTAGAACTATCTACACATGCATTTGCATATGCATATGGTTGTTTTTATCACTATCAGGTGTGATTTGTTATTGTGTTATTATTCTTTGTCTTGAAAAAGGTCAGTTGGGTTGAAACGACAGGTGTAAAATATGATTCATACATGATGGAACTGCTGACTTCATCATGACCTGCAGACTTGACCTTGAGTTGCTTTAGTGCAAATGTTGGTGTGTTGCATTCCTCTAATAAAATAATGGACAGCTTCAGGTCCTCACAGTCCCTCTTCTTAGCAGCAGCAAGTGTTCTTTGGACCTGTTTTAGAACATCACCAAAATCCATGAAAAATATATAATTATAAAAACCAGCAGCCCTACCTTTAAGCTACCTTTACAGAGCTTAACATATTAGTGTTGCTGTTACCAGCTTGGATTATACTGAGTGGTTTTTCTCATATTTTGCATCTCTCAATATGGCAATGGCTGAGCCAGCAGCTCACAGCTAACAGTGCAAAACAGTGTAAGTGAAAAAGTGCTAGCAGAGCTAACAGTGTTTACGGGAGAACCAGGTATTGGTGCTACACTTCCGTGATTATGCTGTTATCAACTTTAACCCCCATATGTGTGCAGTGCAGGGCCAAAGGCCATGAGCTATGCCTTATCGGTAGTTTTACTAAATACAATGCTAATGCATGCTAACATTACAAAGTCAGCCATTATTAGCTGGTGGGTTTCACAATAAAAAAAACCATTGCTGAACAACAATAAATACTGAAGCACACATTGTTTCTTATTGAAATCACTATGCTGATTGCAACGATCATGTTTCCCTTGAGCTGAAAAATCCTACAAGTTGCTCTTTAAGACTCTCAGATCACCCTAATTGAGGCGGCCTGCTTGGTCCCAAATTAGTCCCAATATATCATATAGTGCATTCCCAGTAGGAGATTTGTTTCTGACCCAGTACGGCCATGGCCAAGTAGAGTGGGGGTGGCTGCAAAAATAAAACCCCTAAGCCTGGAATAGTTCCTCAGCCCCGCCACCCTGGCTGCACAGAACACGTGAATGTGACATGTGTTTCTCATTTCTCTCTCTCTCTCTCTCTTCTCTCTCTCTCTCTCTCTGTCTCTCTCTCTCTCACACACAAACACACACACACACACCCTGCCACAGACACCCAAAATCAGCATTGATTGTTCCACCAGAGAATTGCTGTCCCCACTTTGAGGTCATGTTGCCAAATTAGGGTTGTGTTTTAGCATTGGTGGAAAAATCAGTTGAGAGAGGTTTTGAGTGGGTTTGTTCTTGAAGTTGATATGTGGTTTGCGGTTTAATGATGGAAAAGGTGTGTCTTTGGAGAGAGGTTTTATTTTTATCTTTCACATTATCCCACTTTTTCAATACCATATTTTCAGTGATGAACTCAATTTCTTAGTGATATTTGTGGCAGTGGTATCGAGCCTTGAACATTCTTGACATTTCTATTGTGATCTAATAATAAGTGCCTTGGCTTGTTTCTGTGGATGTGCATTTCACTCCTGTGTGTAAATATACAGTGGTTTCTGAGTACAGAGTGACCTCTGCTGGATAGTCAGACTATCTTCCAGCAGACTGAATCAGCAGCACTTTTTTCTCACACAGGCTGAATCAACATTCTCCGATTCTCTGATGTCCTAGTTAAACCAGTTTATCTTTGTGTGAACTCAGTGATTATGAGGGTCTTGCGGGAATGCTTGGTCATTTTATCTTGGACAAATAAAGACTTAAACCAAAAAAACAAACAAATGAAGAGACACTATCCTCTTAATTAACACAGTGTGGTCAACTGCAACTGCAGCTTGTGTGTTTTGTGTATGTTTTTTGGGAGGTTCAGAAGAAGTGGTACGACTTCAACCCTGCAGGAGGATATAAATATGAGCAATAACTAAGCACCAGCCATTTCCAGAAATTAGACACGCATCAGAGGACTGCATGTAAAAGCAGCAACAATCCATAATTGGAAAAGTTGGATTATGTGTGACTGTCTCTTCACACTGTATTTTAATTAGTGACCTCAACAACACTGTGATCTTGTTGTCGTTCTGTGGCATTAATGTAAATTTTCATTCTGACTTAAGTGCCTCTTTAATAGACTTCCCCTGTTTGGTGGAAGGGATGTTATTGAAATCAGCCACAAAAACAAACAGCTGAAGCAGACTGCATGGCTGCAATTCACTGCACTCTTGTCAATGTGTCTGCATAAAAATGTCTCCACTAGATGGTGCAAGTCGTTCTCTGATGTCAAAAATGTACTACAGTAAATGCAACACATGCATTTGCAGACAAAGTTTTACCAGGGCAGTGACAACCAGCATGCCTTTTCAGAATCTCTAGGATTGTCTTTAAATGGAGAATTAAATACTGTCAAACATAACTGAAATTATATTCATTGTGATTAAGCCAGAATGTTCTGGACACAATATTGAGCTGGGATTGCCTCCGGGCGTCCTCAAACCTCTAAAAGGATAAGTGGGGTATAACTAATGGATGTGATGGATGGACAATTTTTTAAACATTTTGATTCCTTGATAAACTTGTTCAGACTTTTGAATAGATATTCAAAACATGCTACATCTATTTTTCCAGCAACATTATACTCTCAGTATAGTTAAACACATGTTCCTTGTAGTGATTTCTGTCCAAGTTTTATTGGTGTTATTTTGCATGTGTATGTGGTTGTACCGGGGATTTATTGTTTATTAGCCAGGGGAAATAAAATAAGAAAGTCTACCAGAGAGTGCTATCAGTTAGAAGAATGCATAAACAATTCTGACAACACTATGATCTTCTTCATCTGTTATAGCTTTTGAGGCCCAGAGCCTGAAGGCCTATTGCCTCATTTGAATGCTTATGCTCCCTAAGAAGCTGCAACAGGATGTAAAGTTTATCAACAATGAAGCTGTCTGTGAAGTTGTTAGATGCAAAACATGTATCATATGCAAATAAGATGTAAAAGAGTGCACAGGAAATGAGTTGCTAGTTACTCTGCAGCTGTCTATCATATAATTAACAGACTGACTGATATATATAATAAGTTTGTTATAACTTTGATACTGTGTTTCACTAAAAACATGCATACAGATGCACACAAACACCTAGACGTGCACTTTCACACACTCCCAAACACACTCATGCACATGCATGCATGACACTCCCCCCTGGCAGCTTATTCTCATTACCCGACGTTATGTTGTCATGGGAGCCAGCAGCCAGCTGGACTGTAGAAGTAATTTGGCAGGTGGATTTGGTTACACAGCGGCCTCACACACACCTCATTCGCAGCAAACCTCCACCCGGCATCTGTTTTGAGGACCAACATGTTCCTCAAGCACGTTGCACAAGGAGGGAGGAGAGCGTTGGTGGGAGGGGTACAGGGTTTCAGTTGAGTGTAACTAAGACAAAAATCAAAACATGGTCAATGACTTGCTGTGTTGTTGTATGAAAAATGAAATATGTATTCCTTCCATGGTTGTTGGTATTAAAAATGGACACAAAGAAGACATTGTGGTTGCAGGCAAACTATTGCAAGTTCTGTCTGTGTTGAGCCCTGTGAATAATTGAGCTAATATTATTATTGCATGATTTTAAACCCAAGTCAGAACTGTTTGTACAAGAATTGGATTGAGGATGGATAACAAGAAGCAAATTTCAATCTCAAAAAGAGACTTTCATTAATCAAGGGTTTGCATATGTTGGCAAGTAACTCCTGTAAAGGTTTCAGCAAGTCAACATGGTCCCATGCAGTGAAGCATTCTGGGAGCAAAGCAACAACCTTTCTGAATCAATATCCTTAGCAAAGAGTCACTTTAAATGTGGGCCAGATAAACACAATGGACGGTCACCACTATGTGCACATAAGTAAGTGGCAGGTGGAGGCAGAGGCCATGGTGGGCTGGAGGGGTTTCTCCAACTATTGAGGTATTATACTGCTCGGCCTCCGTCGGAAGCCTTATGCTGGGGTGCTAGAAAGCATGACTAGTGAATCTGAGATACTATGCTGATTCTTTCCTGGTTGTGAAAGGGAGTCAGCTCTTTATTCTTGGGAAATGCTAAAAGGAAATAGAAGCCTAAATGTGTGGTTTTGGGGAAGCTGTGTTGTTGTGTCCTCAGAGTGTCGTGTCTAGCGTGCTGCAGGGATATGGAGTACTGGAGGTATTTGCACATGATGCAGTTCTGCTGGCTTCATTGAACTGTGACTGACAGTGTGTTCACGGGCAGATTTCAGCTGATTGTAAAGTGGCTCAGATAAGGTTCAGCACCAATCAGGCCAATAAACAGTGGATTTCCCCTTTTGGTTTTGGAGGCAGTTGCTTCCCTCAAGTGAAGACATTTAAGTTGTTTGTGAATGAGGGTGATATGGTGGATCGGTGCAGTATTCACAGTGATCTGGACGTTATACAAGACTGTTGCGGTTAGTTAACAGGGAAAATGTGGTTTGAGTCTACCCCAGATGATGTAGGTGAGATAGTGGGCACAATACAGTCAAACTGAACACAGAGTAGAGTTTATAGACAAATATGGAAAGCAGATGAGGACATTGTTTGACTACTTTTCCCTGCCATTCAATGTTTCCACTACAATGTCTTACAACACCATGCTGGCATTTGTAAACATTATTGCAAACGGCAGTCAACGTTTATGAATGCTGCTCCGTGCACATGTCCATTGCACACTTGACTGGTGTTGATAAATGCTGTTTTTGAACACCACTCGATGCACTTGGACATGAGTTCCTGTGACACCAGTGTGTGTCTGTTGATGCTGTTGACATTTCAGAGAATTAAGCTTATAAAAATGATTTTAATCCACACATACATCTGAGAACAGGATTACCAAGAATAATAAAAATGTGAGAGAAGGGATTAAGTAAATACAATTCCATTGAGTCAAGCAGTTTGAATTTACTTTCCCAAAGTACTTACAGAGGAGTACAGGAGTCCAGAGCCTCAGTAGCTCCATGGTATGAATGTAGATCTCAAGATTAAAAAAAAAATGATGCCAAAATTGTGATGTCAGATGACTATACAAAACAATAAAGTTATGAGCGAACTTTTTGAAAAGATAATTTATGTCTTTAGGGTTGGTGACCAGCGTGTCTGAAGAGTTCTTGGCCTGTCATTCAGTGTGTAGGTCACGTCTGCATGGTAGTAGCTTCGGAGATGCCTCATAGCATGGTACTGGTCTGTACTCAACGAGAATATTCAACGTTAGATCTTGCATGTTAATATAACACATTTACTTGAATAAGCAGAGTAGGAAAAAATGAAACAAAAGAAAAAAGACTTCTTTGCCCCACTCACTACACGTCATCGTTCATGGGCCTGCCAATATGTCCAACTTGGTTGCTTGTTTCTTAAAAGACAAATATTTGCCTGTGATGTCGACAGCAGTGAGACAGTCAGTTGGTGAGATCATCAGGTCCAATAAGTCCATCACTCATTAGCTGGGGAAACTGGCCGGTGCCTCTGCTTGAGTACACTGCAGGTTACAGAATAGTACATTTAAACCTGCTGCTAAAAATGTACTGCGTATGGTGCAGTTCTAAAACCATCAATAAGAACATATACAACAACATAAAACTATGGGAATGCATAAACAATTTTTCGTATGATTGATATGAAGCTGATTGAGTATTAGAGTGTTAAAGGTATAATACGCCAGAACTTAAGTAAAACCACTATATAGACTAATATATCCCTCTCAATTTGTCACTTATGACCCACTAGACGTGTGTGGCGGCGTCTGTATCTGCAGAGATCCTGCCCTCTGCATGTATTTTCTCCCTTCTTACTGTGTAGCTGTGTTCAGGACTCTTCGGGGATGTGTTTATTGGTGCTTTAGTAAATGTCGTGAGAAAATAATTTTGAGTTACATTGAGTCTGTTAAATGAATGTGTGTTTGTGTGTTTGTTTGTGTGTGTGTGTGTGTGTGTGTGTGGTTGTGTGTTTGTGTGTGTGTTTGTGTGTGTGTGTGTGTGTTTGTGTGTGTGTGTGTGCGTGTGTGTGCGTGTGTGTGCGTGTGTGTGTGTGTGTGTGTGTGTGTGTGTGTGTGTGTGTGTGCTGAGCCTGTAAACAGTTAAAATATCTGTAGGAGGCTGCCTCAGAGTTTCCCTGTTGTGAGGTGCTGGTTTCTGAAACACACACTGCACACATACACCCCACACCACATACTGTACATATACATGATCTCTCCCTCTTTTCTCTCTCTCTCTCTCTCTCTCTCTCTCTCTCTCTCTCTCTCTCTCTCACTCATACACACTGCACAAACTCACCCTACACACACCCATACACGTGATGCAACTACTACGACACCCCCCCCTCTATGTCACCCACTCACACACATGCTGCACATACACTCACTCATGGTTCATGTCTTTTTTAAAGCCTCAGTGGGCCATGTGTAGACAGAGAGAGCCATAGAGAGACAGAGGGAGGGAAGAAGGGAGGAGTGTATCTCCAGAGAAGAGAGAGAGAGTTCAGCGCTGAACTCCTCAATGTGGATTTGGAACGAGCAAGCTTTAGCTCTCCGTGTTCAGCTCTCCAAACCGCATGAAACAGCAGCACTGAGGAAATGACTCTCTAAAGCCCACTCTGCTTTGATCCCCTCTTCCTTCTTTTCACCCACGACTTGTTTCTGGACCGGAGGCATGCTGCTGAAACACGCCGAGGAGGGCTTTCCTCCATCTGTCTGCGCCTCAATGGAAACCTGGTGTGGTGTGGAGGGAAAGGAGAGAGTGCCCCACAGCCGAGGAGTAGAGGAGCGCCTGGAGAAGGAGGAAGAGGAGGATTAGTGGAGAACAAAGCAGGAGGGAGACAAAAACAACCACAAACATGAGTTTACCAACCAATTGTGTGTATCTGGCCCCCTCGGTCCAGGATCGCTATTTCAAAGTGAGGAATGGGAATATCTGCGGCTCGCCGTGCGCTGTCAACCGGCCCATCGACATTGTGCAGAAACGCAGGCGGTAGGCCAGATGTGGTTTTAATCCAGATGTTGTACTTGCACAGCTCTAAGAACACAGCTGTCATTTCTTTTTTAAACAAAATGTCATAATTCTTCAGCTGAGCACTTCAATAAGCTATGATACAGATCTCTATAACTTTACTGTATTATTAATGGTATAACATTATTATTGACACTTTTTGTGTTATATTCAGTAGTGATATATAGTGTTTTTTATGATAATTAATAGTCTTTATATCCTTTGGTCATATCATGAAAGCCTACAAGTCATTCCAATTCATTCTATAGCCCTGCAACTCATAATCTGAAATGTATACTGGCATATCTTTTATATTTTATTTATAAAAGCACATATTATGTGTATGAACGTATTGCTTCAGGGCTTCTTGGTGCTTATACTGATCTGAGCTAAATTAGAAAATCATGATTCTTTTTATTCAGTGGAAACATCTGACGTCTACTGTATGGTTGCATAATAATATTCTTGTAGTCACCCTTCCATAATTCTGGTCTGTCTGGCTCTAAAAAGGAATATTCCAAATGAGATTTATAACGGTTCAGTGTTGCTCAGCATGTAACATTCACAGAGACCTTGTTTTTGTATTACCATCTCATGATATTACTATCGTTCATACTTGACTCACAGTACATTGAGTCTGTGCTACTCAAAGTTTAAAGTGATCTCGGTGTACTTCATAGTATTTGATATTTTTTCATTTAATCTCCTGAAATATCCCTAGAGCCATCATTTGTCTGTGCTTCTCAGTGGTGAGTTTACAGGGACCTATTTGATATTTTAAACATTCTAAAAAAAATCTGCATGCAGAATGAATTTACACAGCTAAATGTAATTGATTTTCCTGCCTCTAATCCAGATTGATTAGTAATATCAGAAAGAAGATAAAATCACTTTTCCATTATTGTCAAAAAATTAGTCAGACGTAAGAAGGTCAAAGGTCAGAGTCTGCAACGTGCAAGTAACAGATTGAACATATTCTGTACATTTAACTCGTCATAGCGAAATCAGTTTTCTCCAGGGTGTCAGAATAACACCCACAGGCCAGTAGAGGCGAGCTGAGTCTTTACAAATGACCGAGTTTGTGTTTGATTTTTTAAGTGCTTTAATGGTGACTCAGATCATGTGGTCCTACAGGGAATATCTGAATGATAGCTTCTGAATGTGTGTGTGTGTGTGTGTGAGTGGGAGGGGGGGGCTTGAAATTTTAACAGTTTTGAATCATTAATTAGTGCATACCGGTAACTTGTAACAAAATACAGTGAAATATTTATTCTTGTATTGCCAGTGAGACGCCCGAGATACTCAACATCTTTGTGTGCTTGTGTGTCACACACTTAGGCCCCTTTTACACCAACACTTTTGTTGCGAGAGTATCGCTCCTTTTTCCTGCACCGTTGTCATTGCAAAAGGTGCTGAGACGGAAAGGGGTATCAGAATATTTGCGCCTCTGAGACGCCAACGGGGGTCGTGCCAGAGCTGCAGCAGAGGTGAAGGGAGTGAGTGGCCTCTTTGTGAAAGCTGCGAGCCAGAAGCCGGAATGGACAGTGGCGTTTTGAATATGTGTTACATGGGTGATGCGCGACCTGCCACCGGAGGCTTTAACAAGCTCCGAACGTTGATCTGGAGAAGATAAAAAGCCGGTAGTCGCTCGCACGAGGCCGCCATTGTCTGCATCAACATGCTGCATGTCAGAGTTCTTCAACGTTTTTCAGGCCAAGGACCCCTAGGCCTATAGTGACACGGTGGAGGGACCCCTATTACATATCGTATACAATTGTGTTGCTTATTAAACTGGTCAATAATAATGTGTAGTGCAGCTTATAGTGCCATGTATAAAAGTACTTTGTAATGATGTATTTGCAATGCTAAGCCGTTAAAATAATAATTGTTGACAGATTCATATATTTACACAACATATTTTAATTCTATATTGGCATTTCATTACATCACAATTTCACACAACATAATAGAATACAGAAGAATAAATAGGAAGATTTATATTTTCTTGTTGTATTCACCTTAATGTGTATTGTTGGACATTTACATTTTTGGAAGAAATAAAGTTTGGGATCAAATCATTTCGGGGACCCCATGCAGTAACTGCAGACCCCCTTGGTGTCACAGACCCCCTGTTGAAGATCTCTGCTGTATGTTATATCAATGTGCATGATTTAATGTCACGCAGCCGTCGGCACAAACGTGTTACACGTCACGGCCTCTCTGGTTCCACAAAGCCTCTGTAAACCGTTACGGCGCAAACTAAAGTTCTTTATAAATGGAGCGATCGCGGCCTATCGAGGGCTGTCCTTTCCGTGATTACGGCGCTGTAAAAGTTCCTTTAGGCAGTTTCCCCAAAGAATGCAGACACACACATGGTACACTCACAGATGTAACCCTTTTTTAAATTGTATGTGTGCATACAGTCCGGGTTCTGACTGTATGTGCGAAGGTGAGAGTATTGTATTTCTATAAGATACATAACATTAATGTAAAATTAAACCTGTAGATGTTCTCCTGTAATGCTGCTTCATCAATAAATAATCAATCGCAACACATACACAAACACCCATACGCACACATGCACACACTTTAATTGTTATAGTTGTACAATATATCTGAAAGTGGCTGCTGCCTTTAGGGTCACAGAAGGAAATGTGACTCATTTTGCATCCGGCCTTCAAGAAAGTCATCACGACATCAGCCTTGTTGCGCGGGGAGGGGGATCAAAGTGCCTTTATAATGTCAACCCACTACTAAAAACCTTTCAAAGGGAGATCACTAATGAACGCAGAGTCTGATGTATTTATAGGCCTGATGGATCGACCACATGTGTG
The DNA here is from genome assembly GCA_029853015.1 of Chelidonichthys spinosus. Lineage (NCBI taxonomy): Eukaryota > Metazoa > Chordata > Actinopteri > Perciformes > Triglidae > Chelidonichthys > Chelidonichthys spinosus. Next base: position 15,842,714 of record CM056826.1, read on the forward strand.
TAATAACACAGTCAGAAAGTCGGGTGCACTTTATAATCATCCAAATCCATTTAACTCTGCTCCATGGGTTTCCATTAATTCCTACACAGAAACATGCTGTTTCCATCGTCATTGCTTTACCTTGTGAAGTTACAGCTTTTACAGTTCGCTTTGGTCAGTGCAGATGCTTGGCTTTTACAGTAATGAGGTTTGAGTCACCACCTCTTTACTTACTACCTGATAATATTGTGTTTTCTAAGCTAATCTCACACTGCTCAGTTACTTAAAGTGCCAAACTCTGTCTAGTATTTTCACATCCTGTCCTTTATGTTTCTGTCCTGCTTTCTAACACCCTGTACTGTCCTGTCCCGTCCTGTCCCGTCCCCCCACCCCATCATGTCCTGTTATCTTCCCCATCACGCCACTTGTCCTGCGACTGTCTTAAATTAAGCTATAAACATATACATTAGAGAAAATACGATACAATTCTCAGTTTGGTAAGCCGTTTATACATTGTAGCTCTCACTTTAATATCTCTATGTGTATTAGGCCATTGTCGTTATTAAGGCAAGTTGCATAGGAGCTGGACTTGAGAGCTAAAATGTTTTTGGTTATTTCATTCAAACATTTTCTCCTTACAGTGCCTCCTATGGGGATTTGCTCTTCTCTGTTTCATATATTTATATTATGGAAAATAATCTTTACTTGCAGCCGTACAGTACTGCCTTAAGGCAATTTTGATTTTTCCATTAATTTCATGCGGAAGATGATTTATCAGGTAATTTGTTATATTAACATTCAAATCATTTCTCACATTATTAACGTGGATGTTCAGGGTTACGACAGTGGTTCACTTACTGAACCAGGTACATCGCCAATATAACTTACACTGCACACCTTACCCACCCAGAGCATGTTAAATAGTACTTAACATGTTTTTTTCATTTTGATCTGTTCCTAAATCTGTTGCAGCTGAAACAATAAGGCTACACTTGACATACACACCACAAGAACACATCATTTTAATGGATACACAAATGTAATTATAGCCATACTTGTGTGCTGATGGGGCAGGGATATTATAAGCCTATTCATTGACGCGTTCACACAGTCAGGGATTTTTTTTGCCAGCTGGCCTGCGTTTGGCAGCTGTCTTGATTTGAGTCTGGATTGTCTGTTTAACGTCTTTGTCTAACATTATAGTTTGGATTTTGTAAAGTATTTTGCTCTGCTGACAGTAGACTTGTCCATTTTATGATTGGTCATTTTCTGCAAACACGTCCGTTTTATGTGAACCCACTCATAGCTAGATTGGGAAACCCTGGTATGACATAGCCAATTGATAAACACTGTTATGTGACCGCTTAGTTGTGATTGTGGTTGTTAGGGTTACTGAACACCGATAGCAAAAGGATATTCCTTGGTGTGTTGACTTGCTTGGCAGTAGAGCACTCCGGTCACTATTGCTCTTTTCATCACTAGACCTGTAACTTCAGTGAAGATGATGATGACGAGGAGGAGGAGGAGGAGGAGGAGAACCGAAGATGGGCTGTGACTTACTCATTACGGTTTACCTCCCAGTACACATTGACTCTTTCTGTGAGAAAGGGAGCTAACTGCTCACCGATCTTCAACTCTGTTGCATTATAGTGGTTCCTCAGTGCGTTTGAAGTACAATAAATTAGAGCTCTGATGTGATATTTCTTGAAGGTGGTAGTAGACAGGATATAGTTGCTGACATCAGAAGCGTTTTGGACTTTGCATGTTGGTGACAGTCATGATAAAATGTCTCGTGTATGTGCAGTCTTGTGCTCGCTGCTCCTTGGGAAATGAACACTTCACAGTTCATAATACTTCCACAGAACTTTACTGAGTCTTATCCATGTGTGGTTTAGTCTTTATGGGAGTATTTAAAGAGCTGGTGAGGGTTGGATTATGTAGCAACACCTGCCTTCTCTCACGCAAACCAAAGTTACATGTTTTCATTTGCAGTTTTTCACTGCGTTTATTCATGTAGTTGATAGCAGATATATTATGCTGCTATTCAATATCTTCTATTTCCTTTTTATTCAGTGGCTTGATCCTTTAAATCATTCGGAATTTGTCACACTTGTTTTGTTTTTTAAAGTATCTAAAGTGGTATATAATACACAGGTTTTCTTTGACTCAAAGGTACACCTTTAGAAAAGGAAACCTGATTGTATGTTGGAGCTCTGATGTATGGCCAAAGTGAAATCCCTATGATTCATATTTTTTTATCTACTTATGTAAAATAGATCCATTGATACATCTGAGTGGGAGAAAGCCGTATACTAGCACTGCAAACATGGTAGTGTTGATATAAATGTTTTCAGCTGTAGCTGACCGCAGTTGTCCGCTACAGCTGAAAACATTTATATCAACACTCTTGTTTTCTTCTGTGTGATGCATTGTGCTCATTCTTTTAGACTTAGATATACATGGAAACTCCTGTCTTGACAATACCATTCTCATAGCCTGGAACCACCAAAAAACTCTAAATCATACTGATGAAACTGGTTTAGGGCTAGCAGCTTTTTAAAGCAGAACAACTGTTGACTCCCTCGGACTATTAGCAAATGCTGGAGGTACATCTCTGCCTTCTTATAGAGAATTAATTTGACACAGCATTATGAACAATTGAGTGAATAAATTGTGTTTCTGTGGCTCTGGCCCGACAGAAACCTCATCATAAAAACCTTGGTCAGATTAGGACACCAGTCACTGATATTTAATAGTAGCTAACATTTGAGCCATATGACAGTTTAACTCATGTAGTTGAAATGAGATCTGACCCTTGGTGGTGTCACAGCAGGTTGGCCAGCCTTAGCCTGTGTCAGCACACTGGGACGTGACAAACAGCTCGCTCTACATGAGGTCAAAGGACGCAGCGAGCTGCAAGCACGTTGCAACATAATGTAAACGGAAAGTAACATTAGTTGTGTGAGTGTGAAACACCTATGAGTACCAGCTTACAGGCTCCGTGGTCTCATTATGCAGCTGGTCAAGGTTTACTCACCTGTACTGAGGGGGTTGATGGATTTCTCCTTTCACAGACTCCAGCACCATCTGATTATTTCCATGCTAGTCACAGACATATCTTATCTGATGGGTTTAATTAAGGCTCCACAATCTGCCAAAACAGGGGTTTATGTAATAAATTTGGTTATATGCTAAATGAAAGTGTTTCCCCTCAGTGCCTGGAGGACAGGCTGAGTGCTACAGTAGAAATACAGTGGGGTTTTATGGCTTAACTTCACCTACTGTTCTTCCAAGGTGCATGGAGAAGGGGAATAGTCTGAAGAGGTCAAAGCTCCAGGAAATACTTGTAGTTTAAATAACTAAATTATGAGTAGTCTTACAATAAAGTTGTTATTTATACTGCATGTGTTGCTGGAGTTTTTCTTCTTTGACTTATTGGTTTCATCATTGGTTTGAATCAATGGGATTATAAACACAGTAGAAGATCATGTTATCTAGGGCAGGTCATAGTCAGTGAATTGGATAAATTGGTGTCCGAAGTGAACTTTCTTGATCCCCTGCCAAAGGCTGGAAAGATATTAACCTGCCCACATAATTATTATATACTTTGGAAAACGAAATCTTAACTGGAGGTCCACTTTTATCTACATCATAACCACATCTCAAACTCCCACTCAGAGGATGGAATTTGCTCAGGTTTCATCAAAAGTATGGGACTAAATATGAACCATGTTGTTCATGTGTTAACTGTTCAAATATGGTGTCCGCCGTCAGATATAAATGACCTTGTTGATCTTTCTGCAGCTATCCACTGTCACCTGATCGATTACTTTCACCTTCTCCCAGTCAATTCTGTGATGTTTTTTGTCCGATGTTCAACTTCAGTTGTCATTTACATTGTTCTGTTGACTATGACTGTTCATTCAGTCTCTAGCCCAGGATCCTTGCTATTTCACAGAGTGTTCCCCACAGCTGTGGCAAGTGATGTCATATATCCCTCCCGTTTTTCCGCTCTAGGGTTTTTGTTGTCAGGGTTTAACAGCAGAGATCTTCAGATCTTTATTATTCATCTTTCTACAGAAATCCATGCCTAATTTACTCAGCTCACATAGTCTTGCACTTTTATGACGAGGAATTTTGACCCTGGGTGAGGGCTTACGAGAATTCTCTTGATGTGTCAGTGGCTCTTCACTGGATTTGATCCAGAATTGTTCACGCAATTCATGGCTGACGCCTCAACCCCTAAACCACAGGAGTAGTCACTCCTCTGTGTTCCTACAACAAACACGCCTCGACAGAAATCCCAATGCGTCCGCAAGCTCAGCCAGCTAGTTTCCAGCTTGTATCTTTTTTGCTGTGTTTTATAGCATAATTTATGTTGATGTGTCTTATTTGTTGGAAAAACAAGAGCAGCAAGCAGAGCATTGGGCCTGGAGTAATTGCAGGCCTGAGAGCCGGTCGATTGACATTGCAGTGACAGCCATGAAACCAAAACTGACGTCAGGGGACGAGTGTGTCTGTGTCTGTGACTGAGTGTGTTCTTGTGCAGAACATCCCAGCTACGAATGTTATTCTGACATCTCCGTGACACCAGGAATGATGATAAACACAGGGACAGATGGACATTTCACAAAGAGTAGATCTGTTCCATTAATTTGCTGCTGGATTGGCGAATAATGTGGTTGCTGGACTTTTACATAATGAGGAAATAAGTCATAATGCAGCCTGCTCTGGTGCAGTTTGCCACAGGTGAACTTGATCCCCTGCTCAGACTTCTGGGCTCTGCCTTCACAGCAGGATGGCAGGTAGGGAAATGCCTATCCAACGACTTTATTTTGTTACAGATTACAAAGATTGCAGTGATATGACAATATGGTGTGTTTTTATGTGCGTGCTTCAAAGATGCTGCCATCAGTTTATGCTACACGACACATGAATATTGATTTATATTAAAGCTCTAGTTAATAAAACACCATTCCAAGTTTGCAAGAATTGTTGCTATGACTATCAAGGACATCTGATAATATTTGGTGTTAAGTGTGTATTTATAATGTGAAGTTATTTATGCTCAACAATATGTTGTATCATTATTATTATTAATACAGGAATACACTCATCACACCTTTTCTCCTCCAGCACCACTTCTGATGTTTCAACTCTGCTGGTACCTAATGATAAGAACTGATCCAATATCAGTTTTTTTTTGTTTTTTTGTTTTCTTTGTATGCCTTACTGGTACTCATTGGGATCATTTCAATGTAACAATTAGGAGCCACTGAGTTTTTGATCTGCAGTGACTGAATAAATTCACCTGACAGCAGAAACTATTTTGAATAAATATCGTAATGACATTCAAAAAGAAAACTGTATTTTATATGGATCATGGACGATACCAGATCCTCTTCTGATGGATACTATTCTGATGTATTGTATCAGCTAATTCCAATAAAATGTACATACAAATACATTATTCTCTTAAATTTGTTTGTAAGTTTTCTATTTGGTAATAATCTAAACCATCCTATTATTGTTAATGATAGTAATAAATAAACGTAACATGACGTCAGCACATAGAAACAATTAAGACAAAAAAGGCATAAAGAGAAAACACACTGTCGCTGTTGTCTCCATCTTGTTATGTCGTGCTGATCAGCAATGCTATTGGCTGCTGCTGCTTTGCCCTCGGCTAATTAGTGGAGGAAGTGGCACACTCCTGCCTTACCGCCGGACTCGATCACTGTATACCAAAAGCCGCCAATTAGTACCATATGAACATGATTAGAGGAGCACTCTGCATGGCCTGTTGCTGGGCAGTGTGTGTGTGTGTCTGTGTGTGTGTTCGTGCCCTTAACCAGCCTGTCCAGTTGCGCACCAATGTGATGTAAGGTTGTTCGATTTTCAGGTCGATTCTGGAGCCAAATCTAGATCTCTACTGCTGGGGCTATAATCACACACTGCCTGCCTCTGTGTGTGTGTGTGTGTGTGTGTGTGTGTGTGTGTGTGTGTGTGTGGTTTGGGTGGTTCTGGCCCAGTGTGTTACCCTCCAAACCAGTTTCTAATGATGTTAATGCTGATCAGCCACTGTATGGATTTCTACCCTGCTGGACGGACAGAGCTAATCACTGCACATAGACTTCACAATCAATGCCCTCCGGAGGAGTGAATCAACCTTTGAGGTGCCCTGCACTCCAAAAATTTAACCACTTGAACACTACCCAAGTCACATTCATATTTAAAGGGCCAGGCTGATAAAAAAATAGCCATTGGTTCTGTATGTTTGTTCATGGGCAGAGTATTCTTTATCCGCAGTATCACAATTCAAACACCAGAGACAGCAAACAACTGTAAAAGTATTTTGGCCAAACAACAACATTACAACTTGTAAAATAAATGGTAAATGTCAGGTTTGCTGCTATCTACTCTACAGTACATGTACCATTAAAAGTAAAAAGTTCATGCCTGTGCTGTGAGTTATCAGAAGGTATACCTGAAGTAGAACAACAACAAAAAAGGCTGTTTATATACCATTGGCCCCAAAACTATGACAGCAATCCAGATAATGATAAAACTATTGTGGAAACGCTTAATAAATGCACAACTACATCATCTGCATGCATACTTTAGTCACACAAATATAGCAGACACTCAACATCTTCAATATTCAGTAATGACAATTACAGTATGTACAGGATGCACAGCATCTAATATGGATAAAGGCCTGTAACGTTCAACCATTTTTATCTCACTGTCTTTCTTCCTTTCTCTCTTATGGCAGCAATCCAAACAGAGTTCTGCTGGTTTCCTCTCCCTGTCGGTCAAAGGTCATTCCGAAAAATAATAACAGCAGCTGGCTTGACTCTGTACAACCTTCTCCTCCCCTTGACTATATTTAGAGAGACATGAGCTGCTCTGAGATCAGATGTTGATGTTGGACATAGAGTATTTACTCTGGACAACGATCCACAGTGGCTGGTCAGGTGGATGGAAAAAGCAAAGGGCTCTTCGTGGAGGTGTGGCACTCGGTTTCACTCCATTATGGTTGTATATGACAGTGGACATATTTTTTCTAAAAATAAAAACCCTGCACGTTTGCTTTGTGTTGTCTTTCGCTATATTTCATGTTGTGTTATAATTAGCTTAAATGAGGCGAGGAAGTGCAGTGACTGGATTCTAGAGGTGAGCATGCTCAACACATTGTCTTTGCTGCAATGCTGGAAAACAAACCGCTATACTTTTTCTTGTGCTGTACATTTATCTTTTGGAATTCTATCAGTTTCTGATCTGGAGGACGTGTCTGTTGTTTGAGTGTTTTTATGTTAATAATTTTGGACATTTTTAAGCCTTAATTACAAAGAGTGATCATTGGATATGAGGGAGCAGGAGATGCTGTTCATGGTCTTTGAACCAATAGTCTTTCTTGATATGCACAGATGTGGGTGTCCATGAATTCTCCTGTTCTGCTGCCTGCTCTCTGTGTGCTGTGAAGAGTATGTAAGAGTGTGGACTACAAACCCCACACAGTGACAGTGAAAGGAAAGATCCGGATGAGGGGGAAACGAGGAAGTTATTTTTCTGCTGCTTTCAGATCAAATGTACAATAGGTTTGAGGTGTAAAGCAAACAAACCTTCTTTACTCCCTGAACTCCCCCCCCACACACACACACACACACACACACACATAAAGTGTTCCCTGGACTGTTTTCTTCCTCTCCTCCTCACCTCTCGCCTCCTTCCTGGTGTGATACTTTCAGTCCCTCGGCCAATTCCCACGCTACAAGGAAAGAAAACAGGAGGGAGCATGTGTGTATAAGTGTGTGGGTTGACCTTTGCCCTAGATTTGTGTCATCCCCGTTCCCCATCAGATAACATCTGGCTTTGATAATTGTTTTCTGTATCACTCACATACATAACAAAATGTTCCTTAAATCACCCAGTCCAGGTTCCCATGAGCACTGGACAGCAACTGGAACTGGAATGCTTTGCATTTCCCCTTTTTGGCCAGTTCCATAGGCTAACCCTAAGAAAAGACTGATTAAGAATGACACATTGTCCACCTTGGATTACAAATGTTTGTTCAGCAGTTTTAGTACAGGGACGTTTATAGACTCACATAGTGTCTGTATGTGTAAAAGTTCACTGTGGTGCTACGGTTAATCCCTTTAATTCAACTTTAGTCAAAGTGAAAATAAAAAATAGATTTGTTCCCAAATGTGTGGCTTGACTATTATGATTAATCATTTCTCAAAATCATTCAAATAATGGGGTTATTGTTGTAATCCCAATTTAATCGTATCAGTCAGCTTCCAACAACGACACATGAGCAAACACTTGATGATGAAATGGAAAGTTTGTTGAAAACTTTGCAATCTTTTTTATTTGGTATCGAGAAAAAAAAAGGTCCCACTTCTTCAATATCTTGACGAGATGCAAACAAAACATCCTGGGAACAAAAGCAGAGGTTCAAATGTGGGTGTTCATGTGTGTGTGTGTGTGTGTGTGTGTGTGTGTGTGTGTGTGTGTGTGGTGTGTGTGAGAGAGACTGAGAGTGAGTGTGAGAAAAGTTTAGTAAAACAGAGTTAAAGAGAGAAAAGGGAGCCGTCATTTACGTCAGAGAAATGGAGAACAATGCTGGAGGCAGGAGACAGAGCAAGGTCAACTTGTTAAAGACGTCAGCCTGTCTGCCTGTCTGCCTGTCTGTTTGTTTGCTTGTCTGTCTGTTCAAAGGGAGAATGCCTGTCTTATAGTTGCAAAAGCAGTGGTATAATAAGTAGTATCAGTTTTAGAGTCGGTACTAGTAGTAGTATTTGTAGTAATAGTCGTAAGAGAAAGAATAATCAGAAGACAGAAGAGCACCTTTACAGTGTTGTGATGGTCTATATGTCACAATGGATGAACACTGAAAACTTGCACTTATTTACTTGTGATATTTTATTCAAAATGGTCAGACATCATACTGAGGACAACCTTTAAATTTAAGCTGTTAAAACATTCTGGATACGTTCTTATATTACTACCATTATCCTTTTCATTTGTTCTACAAATAACACTCCTTTGCTTCCTGCAGAAGAAGCTTAATGTGCTTCAAGGAGCCATATCATTGTCGTCCATTATGTTTAACTCTATATTGCTCATGATGAGAGGAAATACTATGTCACACAGTACGATTACTTTACAAAAAATAATGCATGTATGTTCAAACTTGCTTATTTAGCATATTTATTGCACCAGCTGGTTTCCCCCACTATACTGCATGGAAGTTACCAACAGAATAACATCATATGTTTTATCATATTATCTCACATAGACACAATCAAGAAAGATCAGGTTACAAGATACAAGATTTGAGCAAAGCCTCGTTTATGGGACATTGCAGTACCATATTTTTCTCAGTAGTGGGAGCCTTCTCCCTATCAGAAGCCTGTTGGCTTCTGTTACTTCTGAATGGGAATGAATGCCATTGACAAGCAGCAAGCTCCAGTGAACTGCAGCTGCTGCTGAGCTCAATGATTATTATGAATCGGTGAAAATCTATTACCACCAAAAACATTAAAAAATTTCAGTCGGTAAGCTGAAACACTCTAATTCAATATGTGATTATTCCACCTGCTTTTCTCACTGCAGCATTGCATGATCAAATTGTGTTGTTAAAATCATATAACTTCATAAATGGTAGCTTAGTGATGTAGTGCATGTGTGGAGTGAATTCTCCAAGCAGACAGTGATGACAGACATGACAACTGACTTTGGATCTGAAAGAAAACTGACAACAATCACATCAAAATGAAATAATTCATGTATTCATGAGGTGGGGAGAAATCATCCGCACCCTGCCTGGGGTTGTGTCTACGTAAGCTCCGTCACAAGTCTTCCAGCTCCCCTCTTCCCTGGCAGGCAAATATCTATTTATAGCTTCTGACGTCACTGGTCTCCTCTGATGGAGCCTCGTCACGGCCGACTACACTGAGCCAGGGGGAGGGTGGCGGTGTAAAATAGGGTTGGGTGTGGTGTAGTGAAGGGGGGGGGGGTGCTATCACTGAGGTAAGCCCTGGTGCAGCCCTCCCCCTCCTCTCTGCCATGTCACACCAATCAGGTGTGAGATGCTGGGCCACATCACTGTGCTGGATACAGCCTTACTGATCACCCCCCCCACCACCACCACCACCACCTCCTCATCATCATCTCTCTGTCTGCCTCTTTCTGCTTCTGTGAATTAGGTCTTTCATTCAGTAGTGATTGCATAATAGCCATCTTTAATTTATCAGGCACTGCTATTGCTGGAGTGCTGGAGGCATGCTGAGCTAAAAATAGAAGCAGAAGCAACCTTCCAGTGCTCCGTTTTCTATTGTTATGACCAAGGAAAGAGGGAGGGGGAGTTCTAACAGATACCAATAGATCTAAGTGATGAAGAAAAATACACAAAAATACCATAAAATGACCACTCAAGTATCACAACACAATGGTGCTTTGAAATCTAATTTCCACCATGGGGCATTATTTACTGATAATCTAATAATGAAAATAAAAATGCTTTTTGTGCTAGAATTTAGGGCAGAGAATAAGTAAATGGTTGTAACCAATTTTTTCAAAAAGAGTGTAACAATCAAGTCATTGCATTGTTAAACCAGGCATAGCCCCGCTGAGGGAATGTGAGACTTAAAATGGAAAGCATTCTCCTTTTAATCGTTTCAAAGGGAATTTGTTAAGTGAATGTTTGTGATACCAAACAGTCTACTTCACACTGACCTCATTCTGGAATGATTTCAAGGGGATAAAATCAGGCCCAGGTAACCTTTTGGTTACAGGAGTTGGACTGAATCCAGCTGACAAAAAAAGGCAGATTTAAAAAAAAATCAGATTTCATTTTGATCATACCAATAATATCCCATTTTAATACTCATAGACCTTAAGAACATTGTAGAGGAATAGGGGTGCCTTTCACTGTGGTGGCTGCGACGGGAGGGGTGACGTACTATGCATGAAGTCAGTGTTGACGTCACACAAAGATAGAGGGAAAGGTGTGTGTGTGTTAGTCAGTGTGTGTGTTTGATTGCGAAAAGCAAAAAAGCGAAAAGCAAGTAATCACAAGGTCAACTGTATAAAAAGACTCACAGAGCAGAATATTTTAATCTAACCTTTTTATCCGTTTTATACCAAGTAGAATGTTTCATACTGTCGCATGAATATTTATACAGAAGCCTGTGTTCGTTTCTGTCTCCTGTCTTCTTTGTGATTGTTTGGGATACGTTGTTGTAAAATGACAAATATTGATATTTAGACGACTTGTAGCCTTTTGCATGCTGTACTTGTAGCTTCAGTCACTCTGCAGAGGCTTTATCTTAGCCTTGTTTTATCCTTATCTTAGGTTTTTATCTCCATGTGGCGTCAGCAGCTGCAGGTGTGGTGTTATCTTTAGTATCAGATTATTCAGGTGTCAGGGTTTGGATGAAATACTGAGAGATGATCTCATCAAAAATGCATGTGTGTTTGCTTGCAATTACAGTGTATCTTTACATTTATTTATTATGCTTTTATCTCATGGTTTTTATACTTCTTGCAATTTCTTAATGAACTTGGTGGCTGCTTTCCAAATGGAACATTGTACTCCCCTTTTATTATTGAGGTATGTATGTAGTTTAGTAGCATCAACAGTAATAATTGTAGTGTTAACATTTTTTTTTAAAGCTTTATCGTAGGCAACTATCGTAGGAATTTACAGGAATAATGAATTGATACACAACATCAACTGTAGTGTTTATGTATTTCTTCTCCCTCCTCTCTCTCTTTAGTTTTGATGTGGAAAATGGCTTGTCGGTGGGTCGCAGTCCACTGGACTCTCAGACTAGTCCGGGTTCTGGTCTGGTACTTCAGGCCAACTTCCCCCACAGTCAACGCCGCGAGTCCTTCCTCTACCGCTCTGACTCAGACTTCGACCTTTCACCCAAAACCATGTCCCGCAACTCATCCACTGCCAGTGACCTGTGAGTATTTTACAGTGTGGGTTTGCTGATTTGAAAGGAAATCTATTTGCTTCACAGTGCAAAAAGAATTCAGATAACAGCAGATGATGGAAGGCTTTATTTATTTTTTTCATCTGGGTCCAGATTAGGTACTGGTGCTGGATACCAACACATCACTTAATCTTCATATTTCCCCAATTATGGGTTACTAGGGAAACAATGGAATTTGTTGTCAATATTTATTCATTTCCTGTTTGCACTCTTAAAAAGTTAGTTTTAAGGCTTTAAAGACGCTAAAGCCAAAACTATATTGCTTGCCCAGAACTAGTTTTTCGTCCAGTTTCTGCCTGTTTATATAGACCTCTCTGTGCAGCTAGCCGTCTCTTTGAAGCCAGAGTGTAAATGGGGCCTCGACCACCAATAGCTGTCGCTCCTTTGTTTTGAAGGGAGGAGGGGTTGAAGCATTGGGAAGTCAATTGGCTACCTCGGTGAGACATAACAGTGTGAAGACTGCTGTGGTCTTTCTGTCCATCTCTTTGGGCTGTGCCATGTTGTCATGAACTTATTACTCTTCCACCTCCATCCCACTTACACATCTCTTTTCCCTCACCACGACGTGGTCCGAATTTATCACCCCTGCAAAGTAGTTTTAACAGTCCCAGCAAGCATTTGATAGATGCTCATCTGTTATCACAAGATATAACATTTAGCAATTTGATAGTATGCCGTTTTTGATATTGGCAAAACAATACGCACAGGCTGTCATATCTAGAGGTTATTCAATGTCAAAATGTTTGCTGGACAGGCTAACTCTTGCCCTATACTTCTCTCTGGCAGCATGGATTCAACCCTGAAATCTGATTGGTAATAAGGTGCATGATGAGACCCTAACCCTTCCAGAAACCTGTACCTCTCAAACAGTTGGCAGCACCCCATGCACGAATACCTAGTTGTAGTTGTACATATATAAAGCTTGGAGGCAAACTTTTCCTTTCTGCATTAAGTGATGATTTGGACCCTCATAGAAACACAGGCCTGACATTGAGTTATTAAGTTCTTAAAATGGCAATATTTGCCTACTTACAGACTCTGAGGATTAACTACAATCTGCATCTTTGCCTCTAAGGAATATCTGTATAACTAAAACGATCTCCTCTTCTTATGTCCAGCGCGATAAGCGACCAATCTAAGGTCATAGCCAACTGTATTCCTTCCTCTTCCTTTACAGTCCTCACCTTAAAATGATGACATTGATTGATGTCATTGTTTATGCGTTTGTGTTTTCTTTTTGTATCACATGTTTTCTCACACTGCTTTTTCACTGGATGTCTGTCTGTAATATGTGCAGGCATGGAGAAGATATGATAGTGACGCCGTTTGCACAGGTTAGTACCATTTGAGATTGATGGTTCTGTAAGACCAGACATTTCCAGGATGTACTGGCCACTTTCATTAGATCTGACAAAAACAGAATCCAAACAGATAACCTGGACAGAGAGGGAACAAACAGCAATATGGACAGTTTTACAGTAGAAACATGGTACCATAACATGTTATTAATAATGTTGTTTTTGTGAAGACTCTACTCATTCCATTTGTTAAATTAAAGGGATCATGAAACTATGTATGAACTTTGTTTAAACTTAACTTGACAGACATGCCTCAGTGGAGTCTTGACCAAGCCCATCGTAGAACAAGCCGCTGCAATAAGCAGCGTCCATATCTGCGTACTCCTGATTAAATCGTATTCATTTGTTTGAGTCATTACTCCAGCCGTTAATCTAGAATCCAGTCAATGTCAGCACCCCAGCTTGTTTTCAGTTTTCTCCCAAGCTTGAGGTGTTAGGACATCACATGCTTCTGTTTGTACTCCTCTCTTTTTCCCCTTCTTAGGTTCTTGCCAGTCTACGAACAGTTAGAAGTAACTTTGCTGTTCTGACACATCTGCAAGATCGTGTAACAAACAAGTAAGGAAAACGAAACCCACACTGTTTGACTGCTTGTTTTCTTCTTGTTCTACTAACACCTTATCTGATTACTTGTTCCAGGCGGCCGTCAAGCAGCAACCAGCCTTCCATGTGTAAGCCATGTCTTACAGGTCAGTGTGAATATCCGTGGGAGGGGGACACAGAGATAACACTGAGATTTAGCAAATAAAAGCTGGGAATACGTGCATATCATTGTCCTTTTATGAAAATACTGCATTATATTACATGAAAGTCATTTTAATGGGTGTGATCTTTATGGTTTATTGCTGTTGAATTACAAAAATGAAATCTCAAATATTGTGTAAAATATATAACGATCCTGTGACATTTCAGAGGAGCCCTACCAGAAGCTGGCGGTGGAGACACTGGAAGAGCTGGACTGGTGTCTGGACCAACTGGAGACTCTGCAGACGAGACACTCGGTTGGCGAGATGGCATCCAATAAGGTGAGACGATATCTGCCTCATCTTCAGAGAGAACCTTTAAAAACGACATTCACAACATCATTATAGCAGCAAACCACCATGTGTGGAGAGAGTTCTCTTGCTTTTACCTGTATATACTTGTTCGGGTTCAAATCCGATGTTATGGCACACACAGTGTGAGCATGGCCAGAAATACTCTTGATCATAAACGGCATCTCTCTCCATCAAACAGTACATCATCATCTCCTGACTTCCCTCCTTCATGCTTTTCCCCACTGTCTGGCTGCTACACACAGTCCTCCTCCCTCTCCCAGTCAGCCAATCACATCCCTCTTGTCCACCCAGCCCCTGAAGCCAGAGGAATCTGATTGGACAGAGGAAGAGGAGCAGCATGCAGGGCAAGGGAAGGGGGTTCCTCACAGCCTCTCTCTCCCTCCAAATGTTTCTAATTGACACTGTGTGATAGTAGTTGGAGGAGTCCACATCCGTTCTCCCCCGTTGGTAGACCACATCCCCAACCTCCCCCCCACCTCACCCACCCCACTCTTCCCGTCTGACACCCCTTCACCTCCAGGACAGGACTGTGGGAACTTTTATTTCCAAGCGGACTTCTTTTCACGTTCAAACCCTCCCTGCGGAGTGTGCAGCCGAGCTGAGCGAGCAGCCCATCACCAAGCAAGCAAACTTGCCTGCTGGTTGTTGTGGATTTTGAGCGACCTCTAACATCAACATGCGTGGGCTGACATGTCTGTGTCGGCTTTCTACGTTTGTCTGTGCTGGAGACTCAGACAGGTGAGCGACGGGGAGCGCTGCCTGCCTTGTTTACAGTGGTTTACAGATCTGTCGGCAGTGAAGGCTCTGCAGGGGGGCTGAATGCTGAGTGAGTGTGCCCATTGGATCTGACTCTGACTTGGATCTGAAGAGTGGATTCACACATGGGCTGAATGTGTGTGTCGCGCCTATGCATGCATGTGTGCGAAGGTGTATGAAAAACAGAGATAAAGGGGAAAAGTCAGAGGACAACTATGTTAGAGGGAGCAGCTGTCATTTAGAGCAACGGTTTGGTTTACAACAGCAGCAATGTGCTGCGCTTAAACTACGGGTGATTGTGTGCATTAAATAAGTTGTGCAGAAAATAGAGGGAGGGAGCAACTGTGTTGAGAAGCTCCGGGAGAAGTAATCTAGTTACTGTGGGCTGTGTTTCATGTTGTATGTTTTTGTTCGTTCCCATATGTGTGTCACATAGTAGCCACTGCAGCATCACTCTCTCACCCAGATTCCCTCCCTCCCTCGCTTACTCACCACGTGCCAGAGCTGTTACATAATCAGTGTGGAAGCTGCTGCTGCTGCTGCTGCTTCTATAAAACTCAGGGGGAACACTGAACATTTGTGTTGGAAAAAAAAAAAAAAAAAGACATTTTTACTAGTGATTTCTTTACAACCACAGTGTAGATTCCTCCTGTGTGTCTGCAAGCGAACCTAAATTATATTACAGCTTCTTTTGTTTTATGTTTAAAAAAAAAAAAGAAAAGCAGTGGTGTATTTAAAGTTCAACTTGGACTTTAGGCTATATCGGCATAAAAATGTTCTCAGAATTAGTCTACATGTGCTGCAATGCCAGAGTTCCCCTACATGTGTTTAACTTTCAAACCACAGCAAAGATGATGGAGCATCCTGTGTTTTGTGAAAATGTAACCAACCAACCCAGTAACATGAATGAACTGTACATCCATTCCTTAATAATTAATACATTAATATAGGTGCAGCCTGACAATATTTTCATGCTGAGCATTAATAATAATATTAAAAAAATGTCACCACAGTTTCAACTGTGCTCCACACTTCCATGCATTTCATTGTGCATACATATTGAGATTTGCATGTTACTCTGCGCCTTTCTTTCAAATCGTTAGAGTGGGCATTTCTTCTTCAAAGCGCTTTTCATTTGAATGAAAAAAAAGCAAAACAAACGTAATCACACCAGCCATGATGCCAAATCAGGCCAGGGTCGTATAGTGGTGAGGGGGGCTTCCCACAAGAAATAAGTTTACTGCTATATTGATGTTTGAACATGCCATTTTAACATGTTTATCTGCACTCTTCCCTGGAAGAACCGCTTTTTTTCTTCATGTTTTCTTTTTTGTGTCTACACAGTTTAAGAGGATGCTAAACCGCGAGCTGACACAACTATCCGAGACAAGCCGGTCAGGGAATCAGGTGTCAGAGTTCATCGCCAACACCTTCCTCGGTGAGTTTTAAGGCTACAAACACAAATAAATGAAAGCACACTCACACTTATTGAAGGGAAGCTGTTTCTCTCAATTTTTATAGAACAATACACTCTGTTGCCTGTTTATTAGGACCAGTTAGCTTAACCTGATGCAGGCTCATACAACAACACTAAAAAGGAGTCATTTTTTAGAACATTACGATTTAACTGGCTGTAGTTTGTGGTGCTGTTGAATTGTGTTGCCGTATGCTGCGATGTGCTTCTAATAGTCTACTCCCATTGATACACAGCACACGGGGAGTCATCAAATTATCTATTAATATATTCATATATTATTAATATATTACATTTAGCACTATCTCAAACACATCTGTGGTGCTGCCCAGCTCTTCTAACAAAAAAAATGAGATAGCTTGGTTTCATCATCTGGTTTTATTGACTGTTCTGCTGTCAGTTGTATTATATGAGCATTACACCAAACTGCTGTCCACATGTATGAATGTTAGCATTGCATGGTGTGCATGAGGTGTAGATCTTAGATAATCTTTAAAGGAATAGTTCTGTTTTATTTGAGCAAAGAAGAAACATGTTTCAAAAGGGACAGGAAAGAGAGAGCAGAAAGTAAACCAATGATGAGAGAAGACAGTTTGAATTAAAGGCAAAATGAGGAGAGAAGGTTTTTAGAAAGATGATGAGATGGAAGAGGAAATTGAAAGGAAGTCAAGAAAAAAGAAGAAGATATTGAATAAATGAGTCTTAGTAAAACATAAAATACAGCAATTTATGAAAAAGGGAAGGGAAGAGGTTGCTTTTGAAGAAAAGGGAGTGAAGCAGGAGGATTTTCAAAGAAACAAAGAGAGAGTTTGTTTCTAAATGAGAGGAAGGAAGAGATGACTGTTTATGAATATGGGTCGATGAAGAAGGTGAGGATTTTTCCTTCCCTAAAAGAGAAGGAGGCGCGACGACAGACAGCATTCCCAAACACATTGTGTGGCGTCGTCATGGCAACAGGGTGCAATATTATTAGACGGCGTGTTGCATCAATAGGAGGATCAGTCTTCAGCAGCCTTGCCGGCGGGATGGAGGTCCGGCCGTACGCAGATGGAGCTTTCTGTTGGTTGCCGTTTTGACATGAGTGCCTCGCCGTCGAGACCGACTGCGTTTAGAAATGAACACCATGGTTTTGGGTGTGAGGAAGAGGAGGCACTGTGAGAGAGGTGAGAGAGGCAAGGCAGCGTCTCGTGTGACGCTGTCACTCAGGTCGCTCTGCATCCTTATGGTGGCGTGTGCTTGTATCTGGGCTCAGATCTGGATATGATTCAAGCGATCGTTCCTGCTACGCTTAGAAAAGAGGATCATATGTGGACGTGAGGTAAAGCAGGCTTTCTGTGATGTCAGAATGGCATCCTTGTTATCTTGGTTTGTATCAATACGGATGAGTCATTTCTCTCTCATTGAGTCTGCTGGGACAGCACTTTTGTGTCAGCAAGTCGTACGGATATTACGTTGATGCTGTCGGGGACCTCGTTTTGATCATTTCCATGTTTTTGCTTAAAGGATTACAAGCTGTGGGTTAGAAAATACATTTTCAACCTGTGGACCCGGTGAAGCCTTTTCAAACCCACATTTGGGAAATCCTGAGACGTGCTTTGTCATCAAGTTCAAGACGATGTTGAGCTGCTGAGAAGCTGACAGGTTTTACCCATCATCCTTAGCGTTCTACTACTGGTGTTCTGTTCATGTCACCTTGTGCTCTGATAATATCGCAATAGACTGCAGGTGTACTTCATTGTTGGTGACCTTCCAACCATGGTCGATATACTTTATATACTGTCAAATAACATATTGCTTAGGTTTAAATCTATTTTAAGTTGCAATTCAATATAACATACTTTATATACTACGAGTGATGCAAGTCTGGTCAGTCACAGGTCTATGAACACAGATTCCTACAGTGTTACGCTGAAAAGAAGAAACATTCATGTCACATTCTCAACTGTGCCTTGCAGATCAGTACATGTTATTGTCCATTGCTCCCCTGTTGGCTCAGCGAAGTCCAGTGACAGTTTGCTTACTACAAAACTGCGATCCGGTCTTGTACATCTCGTCAGATACATTTGGGTACCTACTGACTCTGTATTTTCTGACATCAATCATCATTTCAGACACTGTAGTTAATTTATCTTTACACAAGGTGTCACTCTAGGTTTACAATGTTGCATGTCAAACCTTTCAGGTATTTTTTCACATATTTGTTTCAGTTTGCCCAAGTCTTTCATCTTGGATTCTGCTGTGAGCGCCTCCTTCACGGTCTTCAGTGCATTTTATTACTAGCAGTAATAGCCAAGTCATCAACCCGTATTATCATGATCACTTTCTCCTTCCTGTTTCTCTTAACAATCAGCTGGTTTCTGCACTCATGTAACATTTTGTTCTAATTCTGCCTGACTTTTTTTTAACAAAGATAGTGACTCTTCTAGCTTAAACACCAACTTTTCATCTCTGCCAGATTTCACCTTTTAAGGTTATGCATTTCAATTGTTCAGGTTAGCAGGAGGAGAGAATGTCTCCTCATATTCGACACCCATCATCTGGCTATCCTTTTGCTACCATGCCTTGTATTTAGTTTATTGTATAAACTATCAACTTTGTTCTTAGGGCACACTCACACTTACAGCTTCCCTGAATGTTAGGGGGACACTACACATCTAATCTATGTTAGTCAGTACCTGATCATCATAACCTGGTTTCTTTCTAGTTCTAAAAGGATCACGCCCATTTCTTGTCTTGCTAGCTGTTTTCTGCGCCTCAAAGACATTGTTTTCAGGGAAAACAGTCAGTCTGTTTCTGCCGCTCTACAATTGTTTTGGTCACAAACTTCATCAGTTCAATCTCAGCACATCTCTTTGGCTGTTGTCCGTCATTCAGGACATGCATTCATTTGTCAAGTTTACCGTTGTGAAGATAAACTTTTAATATTTAGAGTGCAGTGTTTTCCTTATGTCAACAAGTGGCAATACCTCTTCAAAGACAGAACCAAGACCAAGATTTTGTCTTCGCTGATAAGAAACTCAACCTTTTAAAATCTTTGTACACTGAAGCTGGGGAGGTGAGGCATTGTTTCGGTATTTGCTGGGAGGAGACAAAAGAGGAAAGAAGAATGTAACTATTAAATACGTTTTACTGTTACCTTCAGAAGGGTTACAGTATGGTTTATAACTCATGATATTCAATGTTCGCTGACAGCAGTCAGATCATATTTACACAACGTTTGTGCGTGAAAACCTGCTCACCTCCTACACAACTAGAAATGTGGTTAAATGTAAGAAGTAGTCATATGTTTTTAAACATTAACAGCATTATAAGAACTACACATTTGCTGTATTTTTGAGTAATAGTGTGTATAGGAGAGCAAAAGTGGATCAACAAAGTAAAGAAACTACTCAAAGAGGATCATATGTATTCAACAGTATGCATCTATGTGTGTTTGTACACATTGTAGAGAAACAACATGACGTGGAGATCCTGTCTCCACCTTCTAAGGAGAAGGAGAAGAAGAAGAGGCCCATGTCACAGATCAGCGGTGTGAAAAAGGCCAGTCCCAGTTTAGCACCCGCCTGCATCCCCCGCTTTGGAGTCAGCACACCACACGAGAGCCTGCTGGCCAAGGTGGGTGCACACACACACTGTCTGTAACACACACACACACACACACACACACACACTGAGTCCTATAAGTGTTCTGTTTTACTTCTCCAGGAGGTTGAGGACATTGATCGTTGGGGTCTGGATATATTCAAGATAGCAGAATTTTCTGGAAATCGCCCTCTGACGGTGATCATGTACTCCATCTTCCAGGTAGGAGGATCCCTCAGTGCAACGTCCGTCTGTTTCTGGAATCATATAGGGATGTATATGTATAATTGTAGCAAAGAAATAAATGCCACTATGGCGTTTTCTGCTTCTATAGTGTGTATCATACTTTGGTTTAAGGAATAAGGTTGAAGGCAACTTCCCCAGCCATTTGAATCCACAGCACATGAGAAAAACTGTAATTTGCGGTTGACGTGACTCTGATTCTCTCCTCTTCCTCCTCACCCCTCCAGGAGCGAGACCTTCTGAAAACCTTTAAGATCCCAAATGACACCTTTGTCACCTTAATGATGACCTTGGAGGACCACTACCGTGCAGACGTAGCTTATCACAACAACATCCATGCAGCTGATGTGGTGCAGTCCATCCATGTCCTCCTGTCCACCCCAGCTTTAGAGGTAAGCAGAGGAAGCTCGTTGTTGTTATAGTTTATGGCAGTCCGTTACAATATTGTTTTATTTGATGTGTTTTCTCCTCTTTTTTTATTCCAGGCTGTGTTCACAGACCTGGAGGTCATGGCTGTTCTGTTTGCCAGTGCCATACATGATGTCGACCATCCAGGAGTCACCAACCAGTTCTTAATAAACACCAGTAGGTTCCTCTGTGTCTGTACACAACTACCACTACATCCTTCAGATCAAAAACATCAACATATATATACTTTAGCTGCACCTGATCTGGGTTATATGGCAGCATGGCACAGGATCTTATTGAGACAGGGCTACCTCAGCACTGATTCAAATGTTTGAAGTGTCCTTTTAAGGGGTTTTAACGATTTCACCCCACATCTCTGCAGGTTCAGAGCTGGCGCTGATGTACAACGATGCCTCGGTGCTGGAGAATCATCATCTTGCTGTGGGCTTCAAACTTCTGCAAGAGGACAACTGTGACATCTTTCAAAACCTCAGCAAGAAACAGAGAGACTCCCTCCGGAAGATGGTGATCGACATGGTGAGAATTCTGCTCATTTTACTTGATGACATCTTTTTTTTTTTGTCAATTTACAGTTTGGTTTATATTTTGTTCATGTTTCTGTAAAGTTTGTGTCCAGTCAAATTGTGTTCATCTGCCACAGCCACAGTAGACACAGCCTACTTTAAAAAATGCTGCTGGCAAGATATAATCATGTAGTTGATGTGTATTAAAACAGGCAGTTACTGCTTGCTTTTGCAGAAATGAAAAGATAAATAAACACAAACTGTCTTTCACCTCACACGATGAGTCTCTGCACGACAAACTGTATTATCATCTCCACATGTCCCGCATCATTCACCACTAATTTTTAAAAGCCTACATGACCAGTTGTCTTTAGAAATATACCGTAAGAAACAAGGCCGCCACATTACACAGACCGCGCTTGGTGTGTTGAATCTCTTTATTAGGTGCTTGCCACAGATATGTCCAAACACATGAACTTCTTGGCGGACATGAAGACAATGGTGGAGACCAAGAAGGTGACCAGTCTAGGAGTCCTGCTGCTAGACAACTACTCTGACCGCATCCAGGTGAAAATGAACATCAGAATATACATACTTAATAATGTGTAGTACTCATGAGTACATGATGCTTTATAAATACTAAACCACCTGCTCACTACGCTACAGTCATAATACTGTGACATTGGGCCTCATTTATCAAACGAACGTACGACCGAAAACCGTGCGTACGACCATTTCCACGCAAACTTCGGCATTTATCAATTTGGACGTAAGCGGAAGCTGCGATCAGATCTCACGTCAGGTCTGAGCTCGTGTACGCAAATTCGAGTCTGTGGATTTGCGGTGCAGCACAGCAAAATCTGGCGTAAAATAATGAACAAACCTCAGCTGTCATTAAGCATAAGCAGTCACATATTTAGAACAGATCAAAACGGATTATTAAAACGAAAACATTTCTTTTAAAGCCCATGTTTTTACTGATACCACTTTCAAAAAATTAAACAATGGGATAAAAAGCCTAAGATGACAACTAATTATTACACATTAAAATGTGAAAGAATCATAAATACAAGCAGAAATGTGTGTTTGCAAATTAACTAAAGGCAAAAATGTGTAATTGTTTTTGTTTTTGTCCGATGGGTGTGACAGAACTGGAACAAAAATGAAAGCACCTGTTGAGATAATCATCGTTCCACTGTGGTTGGTCAGATGTTAATTCATTCCCAAAGAGTTTCTTGGTGGCCAGCTTCATATCCGACCATTTTTTCTTGACCTAAATGTAAAGAATTGTTTTGATCAGTTAGCAGACAGACATAAGCTTTTAGGCTGCGGATGAAAAGATTCATTTAAGTCGTTAGGCATGGGTTAAGTTATTGAGAATTATATTCAAACCTCAGCTGGAGTCCGTTCCTCTGCGGCAACGCTGTTGACTGCCTCCGTTATATTTTTCCAGACAGCGTTTTTGTGAGCCCCTTTTATGCCACCCTTCAGGCTGCCAAAAAGCACTGTCTTGTTGTGTTCCACCTCCGATGTCAGGATGCCGATCTCCGTGTCAGAAAAGTTTCTTTTCTTACCCATGTTTCGTCTCTCCATGTTTGACCTCAGTGGGCGAGGCCTCCGAAACAGGAATATTTATGGGCGTAACATGTTAATGACGATCGAATTCAGCCGCCGCATTTATCAAGGCCCGCTCATTCGTACGCTGAGATTGGTCAGATACGAACGTTTCATAAATCGCACGTGTGTCCTGTCGTAAGACCAAATCTGCGCTCAGATCTGCGCCCGTTTTCACGCAAGATTGATAAATGAGGCCCATTGTGATTACATATTTCACTTACGATCCATTATAAAGTATAGAACGATGAGCAGCATCTCCATTCACTTCTGTTCAGTCGATCTCAGACATCGGCAGCAGCACGTTTCCTCACGATTCATCACACAACAAACTGAATAGTTGTTTGTGTGTTCAAGCAGGGAGTTAGTGTGAAAGTGCTGCCACCTGCTGGAATTATAGTAATCATTGCAGCTGTATAGAGCTGAACTAGTCTACATTGTGTTGTTGTGGTATGATCAGGAACAGGACAGGGTTAAAATATCTATCTACAAAATAAAAGTCTCATATTGCTCAAGTGATCCCTGCTGCTTCTTCTCAGTATTGGTTGGTGAGGTTGAAAACACGTCACCAGCAGCGGCTGACTGAGGCTCTCTTCTCCAGGTTCTGCAGAACATGGTCCACTGTGCCGACTTGAGCAACCCAACCAAACCACTGGAGCTTTACCGCCAGTGGACGGACCGCATCATGGTGGAGTTCTTCACCCAGGGAGACCGAGAGCGGGACAAAGGCATGGAGATCAGTCCCATGTGTGACAAACACAACGCCTCCATAGAGAAGAGCCAGGTAATGGCCACTGACACACAGGGATGCAGGGAAATAGTGGAAATGTTATCATTATCTATTCAAGGAGTTTAAGGGTATTTTTCCAGGTTAACTTCAGAGAACTTAAAAGTAAAAAAGGCAAAATGTTTAGTAATATAATGATTGAAAGTACATTTTTAGTACTTTTTCATCAGTGTTGGTCGTTGGTTTGCTCCAGTGCAATGTTGCTACCTGTCTGTTTATTTTTCCTAATTATTAATATATATATATATATATACATTTTTATGGCTAGGTGGGATTTATTGACTACGTTGTGCACCCACTGTGGGAGACCTGGGCAGACTTGGTGCACCCTGACGCCCAGGACATCCTGGACACACTGGAGGACAATAGGGAGTGGTACCAGAGCATGATCCCTCGCAGCCCATCGCCCTCCAGCCCCGTGGAGCACCATGTGGAGGTGATGCCAGGAGGAGCAGCTTTGGGAGCAGGGGGGGGCATTCTTTCAGGAGGAGGAGCAGGAGGGGGGGACAAGTTCCAGTTTGAACTCACTCTAGAGGAAGAAGAGGAGGACGAGGAGGAGGATGAGGAGGAGGAGGATGTGGAGTCTGAGCTGGAGAGCCCCCGAGAGGAGGACTCCCAGTCGGGTGGGGAGCAGCACCGAGACTCTTCCTCACCCTCTTTGTCCCCCGACCCTCGCAGCAGCACCAGGTACCGCCCCCCCTCGCCTCACCCGTCTCGGACCCTGAATCACACTACCATGTCTGTGCGGAGCCCCCACAGGACGCTGCTCTCCCTGGGACGGGAGGGTGCGGACAGGGACAGAGATCGGAGTCAGGAGGGCGATGGGGTGGCGTGCCTGCACATGGGCACGTAACAACCAGCACAACCTGCCCCACCTGAGAGACACGAGTGCTGGATATAGAGACGGAGGCAGGGCAGGCCTTTACCCACAAAGTCTGTAATATCACTACAGTCCCTTTACACTGGAGACACCCACTCTGGAGAACAGAGGGACATTTCCCCTCTATTTAATTTTATATTTTAACGAGAAGAATCATTTCAACCTCTCTTTGGGTGCCTGATGGACTTTTGTGTCTCGTCCTGCCTTGTTGTAGCTTCATTTCAGAGTGTCCCAGACAAAGACAGCTCATTTTAACTGGGAGGAAGAGTGGAGCCAAGGCACGACACTCTAACAAGGACAAAAGGTAAAGGAAGTCTTCCTCCAAAATAACTGTTGTGCCATTCAGACATGAGAATGAGTATCGCAGTGGTCTGACAGGGTCTTGAAATTATTTTTGCACCATAGTTTTAAGTTTTTAAGTTAGGATATGAAATTGCTGAGTCCGGTGGGAATAAGTGTGTATGATTTCTTTGTTTGAGAATGATGTGAGAGATTAATCTTTTTACCAAATACAGGATGTAGACAGGAGAAAATGGATGGACCTAATCCTCAGGGTATGAAGAGAAACACAAAACTAATGTAGCACGGATGTAGTGGGTACCTGACCCCAAACTGTCGTTCCTGTTTGATTTTACCTCCAAACCAGAGACATCTGACTTTTTTAACCTGCACGTCTCTACATTTAACTAAAACCCTTTAATAGAACATTTGGCAACTAAGGCAATCAAATAATATATAATGAAACTAGCTTGTAGCAACGCAGTGGTTGAACACTGAAGAAGCCGAGTCTAACCTGTTGAAAATAGACCCACCTGAATAATTAGTTTGGGCTTCGTTTTATTTTTACCTGAGAGGATTATAAATGGTGTCATTGTTTTAGGATTTTTAACAGTTCTTTGTTGTTCATTTGCTGGTCTTGTCTGTGTTTATGTGCTTGAAAAGCATTTTTTTTTTCTTTTTTTTTATCAGGGTGCCTCCAGTCCGCAGTAGCACTTTACCGCCTCAGCCCTTCAGCTCTTCTATTCAGTCACACAAAGGGCTTCGTCCACTGTAGGCCTACTGATCGCACACACACAGTACCGCACATCTGACTCCAGGTACCAGAAGGCAGAGCAGGAAACTCACTGATAATATATAACTGCAATGTTCTCTGAAATTATCTATTCCTCTTGTCAGCCATTAATGACTGCAGCCTTTCTGAATATCAGACATAAGTGTAACATTCAATTTGTTGTTATGCCTGATAAGCTTTGAGCTGTTAAGCAGATGTGAGTTTATTCTGTTATATTTGGTCAAACGTTTAAGGACATCGCTGGTGTTATTAATCACAAATTCCATGAAAAAACAACCATCAATGTTTCAGCTCATCTCTCAATACTTCCCAGCTTCCATCCTCTGCCTCTCCAACACCTTGGTCCTACAGACGACAGACATCTTTTAAAATGTGTCACAAATATATTTATTATTATTTATTTACATTTTAAGAAGGGAATTGTAGTTCAAACGTGGCTCAGGAGTAAAATACTACGTTCTGCTGTGGATTCATACACATTTGTTGAGTTATTTATTCACAACAGCAGGGCAGCGTATGCAGAAGTGATCCAAGTCAAACTACAGTGCAAAGTTCATCATGAAGGAAAATGTCTGTCAGTGGCTTACTGTGTTTTTAATATTTATTGTACAGCCACGGAGGTTTATGCTTCACAGAAAATACATTCAGTTCATTATCGGTTTTTATGTCTTTTCATGGAATTTGTTGAAAGTAAGGAAAATATAGAACATCATTACATTAGTCCTTTAATTGTGACGTCATTATTTCCTCACCTACGGATTAATATGATGTGGACCAGAAAAGCTCTTCCTCGCTCAAACCTCAAGTGAATCTGAGCCTGGTTGTTGCTGATTAAATTAACATTTCACACAAAAGTGGAACTGCAGCCACAGGTGAAAGACCAGTTTGTCATTTTAAATGTAATTTCTTCTGTCTGGATGGGATAATTCCAAATACGTCACCGTGGTGTTGCTTTCCTGCCCTGCCTATGGGTCCTGGTGTCGAGGTCAGCTGTTGCTGACAGAAGTGAATCTGATCAAACGAAACAGATCAGTCTTATTAGATAGATAGTGCTTGACTGGGAGAACTGTGTGCCACAAGTGTTGAAAACACACACCTGCCAGCCTACACTGCTGTACATTTTTACACTAGAGATTTTAACCTGATGATTGTATCAAAGTTGTTGACTTTATAGTGTTAGTTTTTACGAATGATACTTGTTTCCAGTATTTACAGCAGACAGTTTATTAGTGCAGCCCTTTCCTAATCAGATAGCTGCGACGTGAGGATGTGTGTAGTTTCAGGAGTCCATGTTCAGTCCAGTGCAGTGTTTGTTCGCCATCACTGAGGTAGAAAGACCAGGAAGCAAACAAGCACTACACAAAGATACAACGCTCTTCCTCATCAGGCAATCGTACAACAACGCTAGTCTAACAGTATTCCATTAACTCTGCTAGTGAGCTTTACTGATCAGCCTTATATGTGATACATGTGATAGGAGTGGTTGCAGCCTCGCGTCAACGGGACCATTATGCTGGTTTTAACATGCCGAGCCTCAGACCACCGTTTCATCTTATTTATCAAAGAATGTGGATGTCAAGGAATCAGAAGACATAGAAATCATAGATTTCTCACGCCAGGAGCAATATTCTGCTTCTGTCCATCAGTGTGTTTGCTGTTTTAACAATCATATGAGGAATTAAGCAACATGTTTGCTGATTCCGCACTTGACTTAACATCCAGCGTCCAAATCCCTGACGAACCCACAATGAAAACTTCATCAGCAGCAGCGAAGCATGTGGATCAAATGCTCTGGGTGTTGACAGACCTCATCTACAGCATCTCAACGGCACAAAGTTTAAACTTGCACACCAGAAATGTCAGAAAACAGAAAACTTTGTTCTTATATCCACATTGTTTTGTGTAGAAATGAAAATTGCTTTTTGATAGGATAGGATTTAAATTTGAAAAGTCTTTCTGAAAGGTTTTTTTGAATGTGAATCATTCATCTCAGCTGAATGTAGTTTGCAGCTCTGTGGTCGGAGGCGTTTCATCGGCATGTTAGAACAAAGCAGTGTGGCTCTTTTCAGGAAGACTCCGGTGCCATACAGTGTTAAATGTGTTGACGAGCAGCGTCCCTGCTCTCTCTCCGTTATTGTGTCACGCTGATACTGCCATCATTAACGTTCACACCGTCCGTTTCCTCAGCCTCTGTGTTGTGCAACTTCTATAAAAAAAAAAAAGATATTTATTCTTCAAACGTGTCTGTGGAGACAAAATACTGTAACAGAGCGTTTGAGTTTATGTTCTGGAGCCTAAAAATCAAGTGTACTTTTCAAAGTATAAATCTGCCACTCCAATGATTTCGTCAAAGAAAATGACTATTTTTGTTTGTCATTCTAAGCCAAAAGACTCTCGGAGTTCAGGGTGTTTTAAGTGGAAAATGCCAATAAATAATATGGAAATTGATCAGACTGGTGGTTTTTATTATTCTTCAGGAAATAATGTCAGTCAAGAACTTCAGTACATGAAAGACAGATTTATTCCACTTCTGATCTCAAAGAGGCACATTAAAAAAACCAGTGTGATCACATGCTATAAAGACTAGATGGTTAGTAGGATTTTGATTATGTTGTTTTTGTTGTTACATGGAGAATGTTATGATTTTATGTTTTCACACATGTTGAAGTTGTTATTGTTGTGTTCAGCAGAAGCTTCTGTTCAGTCTGACCGGAGCTCCAGTACAGACCGGAGGCTTCACCCCCTGAAGACAGACAGACACACATTACATCACAGTACACAAACCTGATCCTCATTCACAATGTGTCATCACTAAATCTGTATTCTAGCGGTGAAAGATTGTCAATCAATCCATATTCTGTAATTAAGTCATCATTTTTTTTAAGATTTAACTTAGTCCAAAGAACTTCACGTGTATTTCTACCAGCATCGATACCTCATATATCCCAAAGTAGAGTCAAAGGGACAATATGAAAATAAAAAAGCAGTACTCGCCTTGTAGAGCTGACAAACTAAGCGGAAGAGGGATGACATCGCATTGTCCTCGTTTTCTTCTGTGTAGTCCTGAAACACAGAAACAGCTTCTGATCCTTAAATCGGTCTCACATTTAGTCCTCGTTACATGTGGAGTGTAATCCCAACATGTCCATGATGAATATGAGAATTGTTTTAGATAATTATTTGACCTTCTCATATCATTGATATTTACTTTTAGATATTTTGACTATCTTCATAATTACAATTTAAATCTAATGTTTACAGAGCTATGCAAACAAAATTGAACACAAAACACAAAATTATCTTTTATAAAATTCAGTGGGATGGGGGGGAAATGGGTTATTAATTATTTTCTTTTTTTACTCTGGTGGAGTCGGTACAATTTGAATATCTGCAAACAGGGTACATAAAAAGGGAAACCTCATGTCAGTCAAACATTCTGTGCATAAGCTTTTTAATGACTTTACGTCACTGTTATCATAATTAGTGATGATTAGAGTGTTTTACCCCGTTGAAGGTGACCCAGGGGACATGTGTGTGTGCGGGGTTCAGGGCTCTGGTCATGACGGCGTTGGCGTGCATCAGCTGGTGTCCCAGACCTCCCTTCATACAGGAGTCGACCTTGGACCAGGAGGTGGAGGGAGCATACAGCTGGAGGCACTGAGACAACGGAGCAGCAGCAACGACACACATCCATAAGCTCACAACAGTCTTTAGGGCTCTTACACATGTTTAAATACAGGTAACTCTAAATTTAAAATCCTGTAGGGAGGCAAAGGAGCTAAATGGAAAGCTTTTGTTCAACACTTTCAGTGAATCAGCTTCTGTGTGACTCATCAAGTCAAAGCTTTATTTAGAAATTTACTTTTAACACTAGAAATGTAGATGTTTTGCCAGGTTATATTTTGCAATTAATGTACAGTAGGTTGCTTTTACAACATACCTGGTATGTTTCCCTTTGTTTTCACTTACAAATAATTTGGTTTGGATCTGAATAATATTGTCTGACCATCTGACTGCCGGTGCATGTAAGGGGGAAACGCCTCGGTTTATTCTGTAGACACTCACAGGTCTGGCAGCGTTGAGAACATTTGCAGACGACTCCATGCAGTAGATGATTTGAAATGCTGCGTGTCCCGTTAAATGGATGACACAGGCCTGAGGAACAGATCAGTCAATCTAAAGTCATCATGTTGTATTGATACAAACGTGCCAGAGCTACAGCGTAGGTGATGAAACAGTCGAACCTCGATCATGTTTCCGCTGCATTCAGGCTCTCCGTGCTGACAGGTGAAGGGAGAATTCACCGATGGAATCTCCTACAAGAGCATCAAAGTGTCAAATACCTGCATACATATATATACTGTAGAAATACATACACAAATACATGACAAGGATGTACCTTAGCGTTCCCATAGGGGACCAAAGTGACGGTCATGATGTCCTGCAACATTGTCCAGGTGGGGAAGAGCTGCTGGGTGATGAAGACTCTGCATGCCGGACACAAACTCTCATAGTAGAGAGTGACGGCTACCGGAGGAACAGCTTGGTTTAGTCTGGTAGCATTCACCTCCATACACTGTTTCTGAACCTACACAAGGAAAGAAATCAACTCAAGTGTTCAAATATAACTTTAGAAAAGAGATACAGGTTGTTGAATGAACTCTGTATGTTTAAAGGCTTCACATTTGATGACATCATGTCCTTTAAAACAATACAAATTATTCAAGAAAGCAAAGAGTAAACAAAAACACATTTTGTGAAATCCTGATACAAAGGGAAAAACAATAATTATTGTAGCGTGACGTTGAAAGTCAAACAAAATGCTTGTTTCACTCAACTTTAAACTGATTAAGGTTTGGTTTACCCAGAGCCGCTCTGCTGGTCACATGAACATCCACTGGTGTTCAATTTCTGAAGCATGACTCTCATTTAAACACAGACAGGGGGTTTTCCATGTTTGGGACAGTGATGCTCAATTATAATATGAATATTAACATTATTTATATATTAGTAGAGAATGGACTCTTTCCTCATACATAAAGAAAAAGGCAGATTTAGATATTAACAGTCTAAGCACCTGAAATTACTTTAAGATTGTGACTCAAATAAAACTTAAAATAAAAACAACAACAAAATAATGTAAGTAATATTTCAGTATTGGGCTGTTTTCCCTCTTTTGCAAGTGAATACATCAGTAAAAAACACTTTGTTTCTAAACAGATTAACAACTATAACAAAAATGAGTGAAGTAATTACTCACATTATTGTCTAATAATAATAATAATAATAGCTCTGTTGACACTTTGTGTAAACAATTAAGTTATTCTTCTGCGATCCCAAGTGGTAAAAGTTGAAAATAGACAGCACTAAATAGATTCCAGCGTGTTTATTGTACTCACATTGCATGCTATCGCTATCTCCAGGGAGCGACACCACTGAGACGGCGGGTAACGGCAGGCCGGTTTCGGGTGAGACTTCCCGAGACTCCTCCGGGCGACACAGAGGAGCAAAAACACGCATGCCAGTCCTGACAACTTCATATTTGATAGCAGGAGTCCGCACAGCCACCGAGGAGAGATGACTATAAACTGCTCTTCCAAGTTGCCCTATCATCAACTGATTGACGGCAGATGCGATGCTGCCTTCAAGGATCCTCGGACAAATCTTATACTATTCCGTGAATAGGAGAAGCGCCAAATGATCATATCCAGAGTTATTGGAGCAGTTTAGTCGTTGAGAATGATTTCTTTGTTTGAGTGACATATATGCTTTTTGATACACAAGAAAGAAAACAAGAAATGATTACTGTGTGACAATTGGCAAAGACGATGAAGCCTTCATACAAAGGAATACTGGTGTGCTTATGGCCAATTGTCTCCCTCTAGTGGTTACTAGTGATGGCGAGATGAAGCCTCATGAGGCATCGAACCACTTGAGCCAATTGGTTCAAGAAAGGGTTCATTTCTCGAAGCTTCATGTGCACACGATACCACCCACTGGCCAAGTGTATAATCACAGGCAGCTGTATCTGAACCACATAATGTGTGATGCATTGACTTTTTGTGTCTGTTATGTCTGTTGGGAATGACTATGAATTACAAAAAATGGATAACCAAATAATTACTCAAAGATCATTCAAGCTGTTATATTATTCTATACAGACAGTGTGGTAATCGGGAGAAGACATTGGGGGAAATTGATATCGGGCGGGGAGTCGAACCTGTGATCACCGTGTCGAGGATGTTGAGCCTCTGTCATGAGGGAGGTGCCCTAACCACTGCGCCACCAGCCGCTCTGTGATGAAATCATTTCTGTACATAAATTATCACATATGTGTTTAATAATTTGTTCAAATGTTTTCTGTGTATGTAAATTTCCCCCAAATGGTAAAATCATCACTCTCCTAAATCTCTCTCTCTCTCTCTCTCTCTCTCTCTCTCTCTCTCTCCCTCAACTCTCCAAACTATCTCCAAACTATATAAACGCTATTCAACCTCTAGTATCCAAACTCCCCAAACTATGTAAACTCTCAACTGACCGCAACTCTGCTTCAAAACCCACATTTTGAATGGAGCCTGGGGGGTCTATATAGCTGTAAAACCTCGCGGCAAACTCTGAACCGCTTCACGAAGCAGTCACGTGGTACAGCCGGGCAGCGAGGCTTCGGACGTCATCATTTTTGGCCCCTCCCCTAAATGAAGCGAGGCCGTACGCGCTTCGCGGAAACGCCCCCTCCATTACTCGACACACGCTTCGAAGCCTCGGCGCATCTCGTAACATCACTAGTGGTTACAAGCGAGTGGACACTGGTTTCAACTTCACCTAGGATTTTTCTATTATGTCAACAGGTCCATTTTTATTGTAGCCTACAAAGAAGCGAAATTAAGTTGAGTTTTATAACATACTCTTCTGGGAACTGTTGTCATTGAGTGCCAACAATTAATATAGTTTATTTTCTTTGTTAAATGATGACGTGCTTACATTATACGAGCACATTTGGTGGATATAACTGTAGCTTGCAATACAGGCATTTTATACCCCAGGAGCATTGAGAAGAAACTGACGAGCGGTTGAAAGGTGAGGAAGGATTTGTGCGCCGTTTTGGTTTTTGCACCCCGTCAGCGGAACCGTTTGTTTAGCCTACTCTACGGTCATCGGATTTTAATATTTTATCTAATCGATGTGAAATTACTTTAACTCCTTCTCAGAATGTCATAATCAATTTGGCTTATTTGTTTATATGAAATATTAAACCACTAAGTAGCCTACCTTTATAAACACCGTTGCCTCGCTAAAAAAAAAAGGCCCACGGGAGTTGTTGATGTCAATGTGCTTGAACGAGATATTTAAACATATCCCCCAAAACAAACAAAATTAAAAAAATAAATTAAAAAACAGTACGATTGAGCTCTAATTAACAGCAAATGGACAGTTTGTGACGTTGAACGGACTCCGGCGGTGGGGGCCGGGAGGACGAGACGGACATGGAACAAAAACATGGCGGCCGGCAGCCCCAAAATGGCGTTAGGGGGGAGCTGCCAAGAAGAATGGTGATAGACAGCTCATCCGTTTCAACGGCTGTCAACGAAATGAATTGTTCAGACATGCCGAATTGTGGAGATTCAGTTGTGTGACCGGGAAGTTGCCTTTCATCAATGAAATGTTCTGTTAACAACAAACTGCATGGAAATAACGGATTGTTCACCTGTCAGCCGTTGGGAAGAGACTCGTTAACTAGGCTACATAGTGGAGGAGGGACACCCAGGGACACCAAGACCCTAACCTGAACCGCCCAACTGTGTAATAATGTTTTTTAAGCACATTGAAGAGGTCCTTCTAAAGGTAAAGACTCGTCCTTTTAACTCTAATGTGTATGGTGATGATTGTATGTGATCAGGGCCTCCGAGCTGAGTAAGAAGACCCTGGACCAGGAGCAGGAGAAGTTAGTCCTTGAAGAAAAGGTCACTGCCAACCGGGAGTCACCAGCAGACAACACAGACAACAAGGTAGAGAGAGAGACAAGCTCCTCAGCAAGAAGTTTTATATATATTTTTAAAAAATGCATTTAGTTGCTATTATGTTGGATTAAGTGTTTTTGTTTACGGTTACATAGCAACTGTTACCATAGCAACTGTAAATAAAAAATAGTTAATAAAAAAATTTAAAAATCAGAGTAACCGTAACCATGGTAACCGTTAACAGAGCAACCGTAACCATAGCAACTGTAAACAAAAACACGTAAACCAAAACAATAGCAACTAAATGCGTTTTTTTAACGGTTGCCATGGTAAACGTGACCATGGTAATAAATAAAATCATCAGGTTATCAAATATCACACACAACAATTCATGAAACCATCATCTCAGATTTATTTGGGGATCTTAAAGTGCATACATGAACAGTGATGTTCTGAAGTGGGTCAGGTTTTACACCAACAAAAATATTTGACGTTTTCCTCATATGACTCCTGAATGAAACACAAGCTATATATATATATATATTTTTTTTTTTTTTTTTTAAAGCATAATGTTTTGCATAATCAATACATGAAATAAGCATTTGCACTAACAATATTTTTTCACAGCAATATGAACAAAGGGCAGCTAAACTTTAAAATTAAAGTAGAAAAACAAGTCCACACAGCAATAATGAAAAAAAAAAAATCTGAGTTTCAGAAACATCAAGTACTCTATCTAGTCCCTAGATTTTAAACATTTGAAAAAGTTGATATATAATGATTGTCCAATCTAACACAGTGAGATGGAATACAAACCTATCTCCTAAAATGTCCTGTTTGCGATAAAAATGCTGGATTCTGCTGTGTTCATGAAATAAAGTTAGCTGAGCAGAGCTGTGTGAATGTAAATGTAAAATCAGTTACCAACCTAACTCCTTCATCTTAACCCTCCCATAACAACACCTAACCCACCACGACATACCTTAACCTGTCTCCAACGCCTAGCACATACCAAACCCACCTGTACCTCTTCTATACTTATAGTACAAAATCAGTTCCTTTACTCAACCATAACCTTGTACTTCAATACGACCGTTTCTGTGTAACAAACTCTTCGTCACATTTGCAAAAACACAAACTTGTACAGCAAATGGCTTTTGAACATTTAGTGCAAATACTTTTTTAATTCATTATTTTCACAATATCCATGCCAGGCCAAATATTATTGTTAAACATAGGTAAGAAGTACATTTACTTCAATAAGGTCTGGGGGGGAAATCATGGTTGTGATGCATGTAATAAATAAAGCAAATATTCATTTTTGATTTGGGACGAGTTGCGAAACCAATATTCCCCAGAATCGTCCCATCTTTCACATCAATACCCTCTGCTTCTCGACACAAGTGGCTTCATGCTGAACATTGGTGATTGATTTGGCGATTGATTTTAATCAAGTAGGAATATTTCATGTGGCACTGATCGCATCCAATATGAACGTCATTGTGGAGGAGGAAAGACAAAATAAATTCACCCCTTCTAGGAATGAAACCATCACTGTTTCATTGCATCAGCCCTTTGACAAACAAGGTTGTCTTCTTTCTTTTTTTAACCGTACACCAGTAAGGCTCATTTGATATTTCCGACACAGATCCATTATATCTTGCAAAACAAAAATCAACAAAGTTTAATGAGTAACAGGGGGGGAGAGTCTCATTGATTTTACATCTCCCCGATGGGAGGTTTTATGGACCATGGGCTAGCTCACTGTACAATATAATAAAAATAATAATTAAACGGCAATCACTTATTTTTCATTTACAATGATGGAAGGCTTACCAAGATTTACACGTACCTGGGTACCTATTCAGACTACTTTAAAAGGTAAAACTTCAATCCGCTTGAAACATAACAATATTCTTTTATAGCTGTGTAGAATTCTAATAATATACATCAGCAAACGTGCACTTGAAATCGTTGATAAAACGTTAGAATAATAGGTTACAAAGAATTAGTTGGACAAAACTACTTCACATGATTACGGCTCAAAGTAAATCATGACACATTTCATGATATGAGATGCCAGTTATTCTCCTACAAAACATGAATCATTTTGAAATGTGTTTTTATCTCTCTATTTCAATGACAATGGAGAAATACAAAAAATGTCCACACACAATAACAAAAAATATGTCTGACTTTACGGAACTAAATACTTCTAAGTATCAGTAAAGAGACGGAGAAACACAAGTTGAAGACTCATATCGATGCTTCGTCAGTGCTACAACATATCAATCTCATCAGCAATGTGTACATATTTAGCACCGCCACCTGATTCAGTAACAGGGTGGACGTACATGAAGACAGTCATCGTGTCTTCACACCACATGAGACACTTGTGTGCAAATACTATGCTTTAAATGGAAACCCCGCTGAGCAGTGCCGTCCACTATGTCGTGTGTTCGTGAACACCTTCTCTGCATTCCTGCTACAAAACTAACTGCGATATGCAAAGATTCTTTTCTTAGAATTCACACTACTAAATACATTTACATTTCTAATCTGGACTTGAATTAACAGCGTTAATTAAATCTATCCAGTGTGCAAAATGTGAAAAAGGGACAGATGTCCCGAATGACAGGAACGATGCCCGTGTTTTGCTTTCACATGCCAGATGTGCATCCATCCACGTTTACTGTATGAAAAATCATCTGACCAACCATCTGATGGCCACAGGTGTGAGTATTCACAGTAACTTTCCAGTTACATAGTCTTCGCTGAAGTCGAATAGTCTATTTTTGCTTAGGAAGGTTCCTAACTTAAGTGAAACGACCAGGAAGTGTCTAAGTGGCAGCCATGATAAGAGTTGATCCAATTCTCCAAATGCTTAGGAACAGTGCTTCCTTTACTTTAGCACACTAAACCATCCTTTACCAAATTAAATTACCAATTATATTATATAATAACCAAATTAAATTATATAATGTTATGATGCCGTCCCATGACATTTAATGGGACCCACATTTTGCTTTTGATAGTCCTTTTCCACCCATTAACCGGTTACTAGCTGGTTAATTCTTTTAGCACTCAAAAGGATAAAAAATTGGTGTTATATTTCCTTTTACTCTAGTGCTTATTTTCTGTTGGCTTTGCTAAAGTTTGTTGCTTCATTTTGATCAGGGCACAGCTTATGAATATCAGCTTATCAACTGATATTTGTTCTAAAACTATTTGTTTGGTGGTCTCAAGGCTGATCAGGAGACCCAATCAGATGACGATTGATATTGATTTGAAACGTTTTCAATACGCTTTTGCCTCGATGCTCCATGATGCCGGGTTAACATGGTTAGGAAAAGACATAGAACGTTTTTTTTTTTTTACTATTCGACCTCAGCCTTCATTTCTAAAAGCCCTGCCTGCAACATCATTTAGTGGTTGCATCCTTATCCTGTGCAATGCCGCACTTGACATTTTACTTTTGTGCAACACTGTATCACAGATTTATGTGGTGATGAGCACAATAGATCACAAACAATGAGAGCTTTACCATTTGCTTGGATAAAGAGTCTGATCACAGTATCACTCATACTGTAGGACTCACAGGTGAGGTGCCTTCAAGGAAAACTACAGCAATGAGTGCTTAGCACCAATAATGGAGACAAAGCAACAACAAAACAAAGTCATAGAATAGGGCTAACCCATCAAAGAAGATTAACAAAACATATCTTTTATAGCTGGCGGTGGATTTATAGTACTAGAACTGGTATCAAAACAGTAGCCAGCCATATAATAATCAGTAATCCATATAATACCTTGGTCATCGGTAACACAATAGCATGCAAAATCAAACATTTATACCTTTTCACTGCCATAGAGTAGGACTTGGACACAAGTTTTCCAACTCCCTTCATGGCAGTAAACGGTCTGAAAACATAACGGTGTGCATCTAGCATGTCTGACTAACGGTCGCTAAGAGAGAAGTGCATTTAAAGAAACCCAATAAACAGGACAAATTAGATTGAAAGGCGATCCAAACTAACCATGCCATAGTAATGTTGCTAATGCTTAGTCATCCAAGTCACTGTAATCTTTTGAAAGCTTTGTCTTTGGAAGTTCTTCAAGGCCCGTTGCCTACGATAAAGCTGTCAAAGACATGCCATGTATAATGACTTCTGTGTTTTAACACTGTGCACTATCAAAGAAGTCCCTGTTAACTACCCAGGGAGCAGGATAGACCTGAAATGATTAGAACTTTTGGTTTCCAAAATCATATTTATCAATATAGATTACTATAGATTTAACCAATATTCATTTTCCATGAACATTTGGAATATATGTCACAGGAAAGGAAATCCTCATGGTTTTTCCTGCTGCTGTGTACCAACATTTATCAAACCAGTGAGCTTCGATATTATCATTATGTTACATTTGACGGTACTGTATTTGGTCCACAGCTGTCATTTTATATGAGCCTATAGGCCCATGGCATGTGTCTGAAATAAGATGTATTTGATTCTCACTTTTACAAAATAGTTTAATGTAATTATTTAAATATGATGCTATTATAGGATACTCTCCTCGAGGACACTCCAGGGTATTTGTGCTATTTCTTCATGTATCCAACTAGACACAAACGCAGCGTCACACTGTAGGGGACAAGGCATCTCTCCTGAGAGTAACACAAGGGTTATTTTCATGGCTGGAACAGAAACATCTATCTAGAAGAGCTGTGTAATAATCTTGCTTGTTGTGCATTGATATTCCAGAATGTGCATGTACACATCGCACATTAACACTTTCATTATTTGCCTGCTTCACGTCTGCTGCTCCACAGTCAATACATTGATATATTATTTCAACAGTGTAAGAGGGAGCTTAAAACACATAGATGACACAAACTTAGGTGTTATTGTCCCATTTTTCTATGATTAAAACCACCATTTGCCAATAATTTTACTGCTATGAAGACAAAACTATTCTACACATCGGGGCTATAAAGCATATATACACCCCAGAGGTAGCCCCATGAATTCCTGTTTTGTCACATCTGTAAAGTACTGACGATATTGTGGAAATGTGCAGAATGAAGATGACAATAAGAAAATAACTTTTATATTCTCCTAAAATAAAAACCTCTTTCCAACCAGCAACATCAATACGTTAAATGAGTGTCTCACGAACATCCACCTCTCATCTCTGTGCTTATGTGTGCTCTGGTTGTTTTGTTTTGCATAAAGTGCTTGTGTCTCCTCAGTTTCCATACTTCACTACCCATAATGCACATGTGCTCGGTAATGCAGAGTCCCATCCTGAGCTCAGTTTCCCAGAAGCAAATCAAACATTGCAACTGCACTGATTAGTTTAGATATGTACTGTGGAGGGACAGTGGTTGATGCAGAGCATTAATTTGGATTGTTGGTCAAAAACAGTTTACAAATGTTTGAGGTAAGAGTGGCCAAATCAAGAGAGAGACTCTGACTTAAATACTGAAAGAAACATAATGATTTCTTGTGCTTGCCTTTCAGAAAATATGAAATATGTATTCTCTGGATTAGTGGATAACTCACATAGATTTCTCTCCACCAGGAAAATATATCATCCTTTTTATGCTTGTACACAACAAGCCAAATTATATTTCTCTGCTTTGATAGTTCTACTTATAAAAATAAGGTTAGTATCAGTATTCTGAAAGATAGATACTAGCATTCTGTGTTACCCTGATAGTGCCGCTGTGCTCTTTGCACCTTTTAATACCAGCATCGGTTCGGGAAACTCGCTGAGTGCCGGTGTTGTCACGATGAGGCAATATTTCAGTAACACCTCAGTATTGCTGCAGACATTTAGTGCAGTAAGTACTTAAGCCCAATTGCGTGTGTGTGTTTTTGTTTGTTTTACAAGCTTTATGTGCAGATGGCATGTAAATGGGATATTTCATATTAAGAATAATAGCCTTAAAAAGAAGTTAAGTAGATTAGAACAGAGCTGGAGTTGTATTTAACGAACAAAGCCAACAATGAACTAATCGACCTTAAAACTCCTGTAGAAAAGCTGTGCAAAATCTGTTCCACGTAACTCAGCAAAGCATTTGGGTGACTGTTTAGTCATGTGTTTTTGTTTGTTTGTGGTGACATCTTATCAGTGGAGGATTTTTAGATCTGAGCATCCAAAGTGTTTCTGGAAATGCTTATATGGTAACAACACTAACCGGTACTCTGCTAGAGCCTGGCAACAGTGTCCATGTCGGTGCATCCGTGGTACGATACGGTGAAGCTTTGGGAAAGTGCCATCAGGGTGGTGTGCTGGTGTGTCTCAGCTGGGCTGCTGGCTGAGGGCGGGCCAGGCCAGGGTTACATTCAGCTGCTGGTTGTGTTGGATCAGGGATGTGTGCTGATAGTGGAGGACCAGCTCTCTCAGCGATGGGTACAGGTTGTAGGGCTCAGCGAAGCCGTACCCTGTGGATGTCCTGTTGATCACGCAGTGCTTCGCCTCCCCATCCACACTGCATGAGACGGATAATATTTCAGTATTAATGATAATAGATCTGTTTAGGGTAGTTTGGACCCCTAGAAACACCAACAAGAAAGGATTGGAGTTTTGCACCCACTTTTGGTGAGAGAGTTTTATCTACTGGGTTGGGATCGTGGTGAAATGTTGAGTTTGATGTGCCGAAGAGAATGATAATCAGATGGTACTCACACAACGGAGCATGCAAAGGAGCCCCTCTGAGTTTGGCTGTCTCTGATTAGGAAAGTCCCATCCCTCCTCCCTCTCAGCAGCTCCTCGGCCTCCTTACGTGTCATACCACCAACGTACCAGCTCCTCTCCTCCTGGTCTGTCTCATCTGCCAGAGTGTACAAGCTAAAGGAGGACAGGGAGGTGGAAGGGTTCGATTAGTAAGGACATATCTGATTAGTAAGGACGTATCTTGAATTAAATATATTAAAGCATGCTGTTCTTTTTTCTTTTAAGTATAAGCCAGGATGAATGAGGATACTTACTCTTCCTCTTCATTCCTGATACCCAGCCAATCATTAATCTGACTCTGTCTTGTGCCTTGCTGGGTGAGCCACCTGAAACATGGACAAAACACAGTTCAAACAAGGCTGACATACGTTGATATTTATAAACTGCTGTAAGATGTACACTATCGCTTCTTCTGATTCAGTAGATGTAACCAGTAGTAATCAATAGCAATTCATATCACTGTGCATTATAGTGTTTTGGGGACACTCTCTGAACAAAGTTGCATTGACGGACTGACTGAAGACTGCCGGTTGGAATGACGGTCTCCCAGCCTGGCTAATGATAAAACCCTGTGCTGAGCATACTGGAGATTCACAGCTGTGGCAACATGAATGAGAACAGCTGATAGTGTTCTCTATGTTTACAGATCAGCTGTGTTACTGGTATGTCGAGACTGTTTTGATCGAAACATTTTATCAGTCATATCAGATGGATTTCATCTCCCATCACCTGATATGGAAGCAGTTATGAGACACACATACTTTACACGGCAGCACTTATTCTGACTATACATTCACCTTGCTCCTGCTCAGCACTACATGCAGTGCACAGAGTTGTAATAATCTCTGTATAATCTGACCTGCTTCCTCTCTCCTGAAAACACACTAAAATAATCCAGAACACAATGTATCGGAAGGTTTGGATTTACAGCAGATATTGATCTCTGATCTTCCTGAGCTGCACAAGGTCCGGCTTCAGGCTGTCGATTTTTTTGTCGACCTCCATGTAAGCCATTTCCTTCCTCCTCAGCTCCTCCTCCAGCTTCTTCTTGCTGTTGTGGATCTCCTCCACCTTCGACTGCAGCTCATCTGGATTGTTTTGAATCCTGGGAGGAGGAGGGGGGGAAGTTCAGTAAACATTTCAGAGTCTGCTTGTTTGAAAAGAAGTTCAATGGAAATCTCTAAGTGATAAAATTGTGGGGTGGTGTGGGGCATACTTGTCTGACTGTGTACTGCTGTCTAATGAGAGGAACATGTCGATGTATTCTTTGCTGTAGCGTTCTTGTGTTTCACACTCCTCCTCAAAGATCCGAATGATTTCACTGAAAGCCTCTATGGCTGTCCGCTTGCTCTGCAGCTCCTGGGAAGGAAAGGCAACACGTCTACTTTTATACATAGCCTTGAATATAAAAGTATTCAAGGCTTTATATAAATACAAAGATTTCTTGAGTAAAATGAAATCTCAGTGATTAGGATGTACCTGGGAGGTTTGGTTAAACGTCTCAAACAGACGGTCATACTCTTTGCTCTTCTCTTTATATTGATCCTGAAACATCCTCAGCTGCTCTCCAACGGCATCGATGTCAACTTCCACCACAACCTGCTGTTACAGACAAGAGCACAGAAGATTATTTAGCTCCTATGATTAATTTAATCTGATGTTAACTAACACCACAGAAGTTTAAGCATGTTATTTCCATCCCTCCATCGATTCATCATCTGCTTATGAACATGATTTTCAATAAAATCTCAAGAATAACAATAAACCACGACAATAAACAAAACTGAAAAGGATTATGCTTAGTAATGCTTAGTAATTATGTGATTGTAATATAATTCTAAACCCACCTGCTGGTATCTGTTTACAGGGTAGAGTAGCTGTGTGTCCAGTTTAGAGTTGTACTGGGCCAGAGACCTGTTCTGGTAGTACTGGATCAGGGCTACCACAGAGGGAAAGGCCAGTGGCTCAGAAAAGCCGTACTTCCCGCTATTATGGACGATCTTTATCAGTCTGTTGGAGCCATCTTTCCTGCAAAAGCCAAAGAATAACTAACTCACACCTCACGCACATCTCCCCTAGAAA
Organism: Chelidonichthys spinosus; assembly: GCA_029853015.1. Taxonomy (NCBI): domain Eukaryota; kingdom Metazoa; phylum Chordata; class Actinopteri; order Perciformes; family Triglidae; genus Chelidonichthys; species Chelidonichthys spinosus. The sequence continues at coordinate 15,885,238 of CM056826.1, forward strand.
CTCATCGCCAACAAATCAATCAGTCAATCAATCAATCATACCAAGACGTATCAAATCAAGCAAGACGGGTGCTTTACCACTTGACCCCTTCCTTCCTGTTTTGATACCGGTAGAAGTGGAGTTGATATTAGTTCTATTACCATCACGGTTGCCTAGTTATAGTTGAACAGACTGGCAGGTAACTTGGTGACTGGACAGATTTGGTTATTGTCATCATGCGGCATCAGGACAGAAGACAGAAGTTTATGTAGCATTTTCATGCTTGTCATGTGTATATTTAGCTTCTTCGGTGTCACTAAGGGCTCACAACGAAATAACTGATGATAAGTTTTATTAGTATTATAAGGCTGCTCATTTACCGCATGTTACGAATAATGACTAACTGGTAGAGATGGGAGGAATAGGGGGTGTCTTGTAAGGATTCAGGGCTTATTATTGTGGGAATGCTGTCTCATATTAAAGGACTTAATAAACGGACAAAATCAGTCTTGGTTTGGTTGTTTGGTCCAAACCAGCATTTGATTAACAGCTTTCACCCCATGCAGTCCAAATGAACTGTACATGCAGGTCTTAAGAGGTCAGGTCATGTGTGAAAACACACTTATAGTATTGTGCCTTTTTATGCTGATCCTAGTCAAAGTAAAGTTTTCATTTTCAATAATAGTTTTTACTATTCTATAAGGACCATTTTGTCGATTTTTAGACTTCTGTGTCATTGTATACATCTCTTAAGACTGTTAAGTAGTCTCTGTTTTCAAAGAAAAACTATTCAACCACCCACCCCATAAAATCTGATCAACTAATGGTGCAGCAAGTAGCTGTGAGAAGTCACTATTTGATATTTGCTTAGTCAATACATAGATTTTGGCAAGTGGATATTTCACATGCCTGATATCTTTAGAGTGTGTGATCCAAAAATGTGACGGGCCCTGCAGAGCTCAGCACAAATGTTGCTGCTGCAAGATATATTTACTCGAATGCAGACGGGAGCAGCCGGTCCAGCAGCATCATACTTGTGGGATCAGCGTAGGATTAATTTAAGATATGGAAATATGAGAGGCTTAAACAATGTTTTAAATGCATTGTCTTCAACATCCAGCTGCCGTCCTGCACACCCCTTTACCTGGATGCCAGCATCCAACCAAAGTGTCTTCTCTCCATCCATATAAATATACAGCAGGAGTTGGGTGTACGGTGAAAGAAAGACGGTGTAGACAGCAATGATTGAAGTTGTGTCCTTTTCCTTGAGACAGATGTGAGATGGGTAGCTGGAAAAACACCCCGCTGTTAAAGGGTGTTATGTTGCTAAGCAATTTGTCTACGTCTGCGCCAAACTTTAATCAACAAAGCTTAATGTCTGAAACCCAGTCTCTCTTTACAATTGGACAGAAACCAGGAAATGTATAAAGTTACAGTATAAACCAGTAAAACTAAATTTGGACTTTGAAACCAGACAACTAAAGTTAGAATTGGACCCGGGAAATAATAACTGACCTCTGACTACACATTCAAAACACAGCCTTCTCACTGATAATCAATATACTATAAGCAGCTCAAACACTTTGTTAAACATGCAGAGCCCTGGAATAGTTGTTATAATGTGATTTTGGCATGCTCACAACACATGAAAGCACTTACCTTAGTGTGAGAGTGTATTCCCCCGTGACCTTACTGGAAGCGTCTCGGACCAGGAACGTACCATCAGGAGTATTTCTCATCATCTCATTTACTTCCTCTCTGTACAAACACAGAGGACATTAGGGTTACATTAAGGTACAGTATGAGTGTGGAGCTGAGGAAATGTACAAGTCTGATTCAGTTTAAAAAGATGTATAAGGAATTTTCATAAAGTACAGAGAGGAAGAAGGAAGCCATAATCACTGATTATAAAGATGTACTAAAAAAAAAAAAAAAAGGAAGGAAAAGTGTCTAGGCAAATGTCTAAACTATATATTATGAAATAGATTAAAAAGGATTTCAATGTGATAAAGTTTGAAAATGGAGAAGGGGTAGTATTAAATAACTTATTCTTCTTACTACTCCTTTTCGGACATGTTAAAATGTTTAAATATTTTGTGTTTTATTACTGGTAAAAACAAAACAAAAAAATGTTACTCTGATTTTGTCATTATTCTTGTTTGTTGTTTTTTTTGTTTGTTTGTTGTTTTTCCTTTTCTTTACATTATTTCTATTTATGTTGTTATTTCTTTCACATGTTCGAAATAAAAATAAATAAATAAATAAAAGGTTTGGAACCGTTCATGTAGGAGTTTTGGGAAAAAAACAACTTGAGAATGAGCATCAAGCCTCAGACATTTAGATGTTTTAGAAACAAAACGGATCAATGTTCTGTATTAGTGGGTAATACAGCAAATCATCAACACGCATTATGAAAATATTCAGTACCTCGAGGTATTTCCCCAGTACCACTCAGCATCCAACAGATTGTTGTCATCGGAACTGGAGTCGCACGCTGCCATAGCTTTGGTTACGTTGTTCTTGGGTTGAAGTTCTGATCACAAAAGCAATACAATCATTAACTACAAATATTAAAATAATAATAATAATTTAAAGAGCAGGTTGCCATGTATTTGATTTTAAAAAAGTGTATTATTAAGTCTGGATTGCTGGAGACATCAGACCTCAATTTTGTTACAAAGACTAAGAAGCTACTTCTATTAAAGATCCTCCTCCTTCACTCATTATAGAACCATCTGACTTTAAAAATCAACCAAACTATAAAACACAAGAAGCTGAGCAAGAAGGATGAAGCATCCTTGCATTTGCTATGTTATATATCATCCCATATTTTGGAACAATCGTGATTAAATATGATTTTAAAAAAGTCTGTTACACCTCTAACAAGCAGAACAAAGAGATGCTGGAGAGTACCTCCTTCCTGGACTTGACTTGTTGTTAGAGCAGGAAACGCATCATCGTGATCAATAGGGGAGGAGAGGTCCTGCAGGAACGCTGTCAGGGTGCAAGATTGAGCCTCGCTGTCGTTTTGACCCATATCAGGCTCCGAGAACTCTGCAACATCAACCGCACAACGGCCCAGTTTTACTCCTGATGTCAGCTGAGGCCGGTCCGTCTGCGGCTATCTGCACTTTGTGGCTGTCCAGCACACACTGCTGGCTCACGGACAAGGACTCCAGAGGGAGATATCGTTGTGTTGCCTCGTCTTGCACCATGTAGGAGAGTCTGTCCAGACTAGTCTACTGACAGGTGACACTGTCTGACTGCCTAAAATACCAGAACGGGCACTCCTCAACACTCGGGCCCACTCAGCCAGGCTCTGCACTGCTAAGCGCGCGACCTCGCCTTGCTTTGCTTCGCCTGGCGTGGCCTCGCCTAACAAACAACAGCTGTGTGCAGTGAGATGCCATGTGGGCCTGAATGACTGGAGCTGACGATGTGCAACTGTGTGTGATTGTGTTCATTGCTCCTGCTTGTGTTAATGTGGCTTTAGGAAAGCAGGGGAAGGTGAGAACCTGTCTGCCAGGCGTTTCCTGAAAGCATTATATTTATGTGTGAATTGTTTGTGTTGACCAATATTTGGTTATGGTTCCTGTGGGAGGCATGCTGTTAGCAGGTGATGTAAATCATCCCTTCAGCACTTGTGATGGCATGTCTGGAGATGCAATGAATCGCTGCTGCAGACAGAGCTGTGTGTTGGAGGAATCATACGTATGCTGTGGTAAATAAGAAAAGGGCGTAAACTTATTAAGCCAGGGCCTCCAAACTGTAAAACTGTGTCAAAACCCGCCCGCTATAAAAACCTGAGAAAGGTCTGCATCAAATAAAACTTGAATCTTGGTGAATCTTGTGATCCCAGCTGCTAACATTTCTCTTGGAGCTAAAAGGTTTAGCCCGGAGATCTTCAACAGGGGGTCCGCGACCCCTAGGGTGTCCACAGAGTTACTGCAGGACGTCCCCGAAATTAAACCAAACTTTTTTTCTTTAAAAAAAAATATATATATATATATGAATGTCCAAAAATACACATTAACATGAATGCAACCTATAATTAGAAATATATTGCTTTTATTTGTGTTTTGAAAAGCGCCAATGAATAAAATTTATTATTATTATTATTATTATTAATAAATATAAATCTACCTATTTGTTAAATGTTATGTTGTTAAATTGTGATGTAAAATGCCAATTCAGAATTAAAATGTGTTGTATAAATATATGAATCTGTCGACATTTATTATTTTAATGACTTAGCCTTGTATACATACATCATTCAAAGTACTGTTATTATTACTGGCCTGAAAAACATGGAAGACCTCTGGTTTAGCCGATTTAACGGTCGACAGAAAATTAATCTGGAACTATTTTGATAGTTTGATGAAAAATAATCTAAAAAATATGACGAACATTATCTAATCACAGCCTCTTAATTGTGAGGATTTATTCTCTTTTGTTGTAGTAAACTAAATATATTTGGCGTTTGGACTGTCATTAAAAAACAGTCGATATGTAGCTGCCATCTTGGGCTTTGAGAAATTTTATAAAACAACTGGCAGATTTATCAATCATTAACACTATTGTAGGAGTCCCTCAGATAATTAAGTCTGTTGTAGGGTTTATGAATAGAGACATTTTCTTTAAAGTAAAAAAAAAAAAAAAAACATTTGAAGAAATGCCAAAATCACAAAGAAAATGTATTAAAACTGCTAAATGTAATTATTTGGGTGTATAAAGTATAAATTTAGTTTGGCTTCAATTGGATGTTTCCTAATGCGATTTTTCTTTGGTGTTGTAGTTGACTTTCTTCTTTAGTTTGTATGTATGTACCCTTTATTTAGAGCCATATTAATATCCCCCCTCTCATTTAATGTTTCCAGGCCATGAAACGGTTCTAACTGCCAAAAAAAAAAAATGAACATGGCTTTTACCGAGCCCTGGATAACTAAAATAACTTCACTTCCCAATTCTGTTGTATGATAAACATCTATTATCAATGTTCGACAGCAATATAATTACTGTAATTGTTACCTTCACCCACCTGAGTAACAGTAACACATATTAACACGGAAGACACAAACTTACATCAGATAAAGTCCTAACAGACAGGAATTTCTTTAGACTTTCTAACGGCTCATTAAATGCAGCACAGGATTGATTTGGAAATGCTCTGGTTTGTTGCACAAAAAAAGGATGAGATGACACTTTAGCAACGCCAACATCTCTGTTATAAGATGCATCTTTTTATCATTCATTTACTATATTTGTTCAAATGCACCACAGTTACTGTTATCAAAATAATATCCCATCTTACCTTGAATTGCTGGTGAAGTCTCAGGCCTAGGAGCCATGGATATGTCCGTCTGCTGTGGCGGCGATGACATCATCACAGAAAATACAGAATGAGGCTCAGGATTATCCACCATATGGTTGGTGCTCTCGCTGATGACCACGGCCTCGTCCCTGAGATGGAGGGATGCGAGTGACGATGTTGGGAAGTCAGCTGGCTGGAGTTCATTATCCTCCGCACGGTTTAGATCTCTGAGCTGGAAACCCTCGTCTGCCATTTTCACAACTCAGACTGAATAGTCCAGCTAGGTTTTATTGAGGTGGGCAAGCAGCAGGATGTTAGGTGCCACGGTGCTGTTGGTCACATACTATCAGCTAACAGTTACACTCATGGCTGAGGGTAGAGAGGGCGATGGTGCAGGCTTCAAGGCTGCCCTGTGTTTTGGAGGTAGAGCATGTTTCTCTGCCTGAAACCCCGGTTTGTCTTCATCACAGAGCAGAGTGATGACATTGCCAGTAGATCGTGCGTTTTCACCTTCACGCACTCAGTGGGAGTTTTCTCTCTTCTGTTTCACAGTCATTCGCTTAAAGGGATTCATACCTGGGAGCTACCCAGAACATCCACAGTTTGTTAGCGAACAGCTGACCGCCTGCTTCATAGGGACCTCGACTCCAGTTATTGAGCTGTAAACGCACCAGAGAGGGACATGACTATCTGATTTCTTCCTCAAGGACTTGCACACGTCTCATGTCAGACAACCTAAAACAAAAAATGCATTAATGAAATTTGAATTAGTACTTCAGGAAAATACTTTAGGAAAATAAGCAGTCTTGTTCAAAAATGTTGTAATAACTTCACAAACCTATCTTCTATATGATATTTCTGCATTGAAACCTGTATTTGTTAACTGCTTCATGGTTCAGACTTGCTGTGCAGTGTATATTTTGAAATGTATCCTCTAGCATGATCAATCTGAGTACTGAGATGGGTTTCCAGGTTAGATCAAATCAAACATGGCTCTCAGTGACATGTTTATGCACTGAAATGTTGACCACAGTTGTCTGATAGTTGTTAAAACCATCATAAATTTGTCAACTGTCATCTGGTTGTGTCAGAATGGTGTGGAATCCTGCAAATAAATGAGCTGGACTGCTTTATAGAAATACTTTTTTTTCTCCATGATTTTTTTTTATTCCATTATGAATAAATTCGACATGTCAGGTATTTAATTAATTTAATTAAATCATAACAGACATTCCTGTCTTTTTATTTCTGGTTTTTCAATTTGTTTATCAGTTAATGTACCATATCCCATTATTAATTTGCTGTATATTTAATACTACACATAGCCTACTGCATTGTGTTTGACAACTAAATGTTCACTGTGGTCAAGAAAAGCAGATCAAGCTCTGAGTAGTAGGGAATGTCCCTTTTTGTTGTTTTAGTACAACTGAGGAATTCCCGATGTTAAATAAAAACAGCCTGACAACAACTGTACTGTCAGAAAAGGCTACATTACTACAAGTCTCAATGTATAAAGAAAAATATGGTTAATTTGTCAATTAAAATGTTGTTCAACCGTCAAGAACCATCAAACAGAATAACTGGAAACATGTTTTTAAGCAGATTACATTTGTCCCAGGATCAACATTTAACATCACAAGAATAAACTTGTAAAATATTTTCCCCACACATATTAATTTTTACCGTTGCCCTTGAAAATGTAAAAAAATTATTTTCTGGATTTCTTGGGATTTTGCTTTTTGGGAAGTCATTTTTTTATATGATGACCATACAGTTTTTTATTATGAAACCCATTACACGGTAAAGAATACAGGTGGATTGTGACTAAATCCTCTCCCAAGCATCTGGGATTAGTCAGCATTTTATTATCCTCCTATAGCCTTTACAATGTGACATCTTATCAAAGAAACATGTTGGGGGAGTCATCTGCTCTACTAGAGGAAAATGTCCATAACTTTGTCTTATTTGAATTGTGTTTTAATGACAGATCTATTTCATATGATGCTATGAAAAGGTCTGCTCCCATCACAATATATAGTCATAACTCTCAACAATAACAGAGAAAAACACAGAAACCTCAGTTATATAATTTCACAAAATCTTTACACTTCCTACATTTGAACAAGTAACGCTTCTCAGCATTGATTATAGATGTCAGAGAATAAGCTTTGAAAATACTGATTATGTGACAACTCGTATATATCTGTAATAAAGTCAAAGCATTGAAAATGGCGTCGGCATTTAATACTTCCGATGGTACGCAGCCATGAAGTCTTCATGGCTCGCCGTTATGGGACATTGTGTTCAGATCCTCTTGAGATGATGCCAGACGCGAGACATGATTTCAGCAAAGTCCTGTGAGCTTTATCACATAAGCCAATTTATACTTTCATTTTCTAAAAATTTTTAGAAAAATCATAAAAACTTCCAGTATGCGTCCATCTGGGCCGACACACTATGGGATTATTTATTTAATAGGCTTTTTTTTTTCAATGTCAACATTGCTATTTACGTTTGTCAGAAAAAGAAATGCTGTTCCAAAATAGGTTGTGTTTAACAATGATGTAAATAATGAATGGTGTTGGCTTGGCTCATATTATTGTATTGATTTATAAGGAAAAGCACTAGTGAAAAGCAAAGTTCGAGTCATAAAAATCTCTCTACGTGTGTTGCATTCTAAAGCAACGCTCTACTGAAAAATGTCACATACTTTCACCGTGTCAGGCGACTACATTTGTCAATCCAACAGGAAACGACGGACGAAATTATTTTGCTGGTGAGTTTCCTTTGAACGTGTTTTGGATTTTGTAATATATATGGTCGTAGTCCGTTATCGATCAGTGTTGCATCCCAAAATGGGATGGCTGATGTACGCCATGTTTCCCCCCAACGCCTCCAAGCTTTCCTTTCGTCCCGTACCTAAGCGTGGAATGACGAAGAGATGCGAACGCTGAACATGCACGGAACTTTCAAAATGGCAACTTCTGGTGAAGATAACATCTGAATAGCCTCAAATAACGAAACATCATTAGGAACCTTGGCATGACGGGACAGTGTGCACCTACCTGGGCCAAGACGGAAGGGAGCGGGATGCAGGAGAAGCCAACGTTTCATCGACATCCATGAAGCGGCGAAGAGACGTGGCTGGACACACACGTGGCTCTGATCAAACCAACCACCGGCCTCGGTCCTCACGCCATCCAATGTCCCTCCACCCCTCCACTCCTCCCATCCCGTGCCGCCTCTTTGCTTGTGTCCTCCATCTTTTAAAGATCGCCTCCACTTGGTTGTTGTCCATACCCTCTGATTGCCACATTTTCCCGCTATGCCTTTCCTCTGGGTATTTCTTCTCCTCTTCACTGACACACTTCACGTCTTCATGGAAATCAAGCCCTTTCCAAGACATTTCCCACTTGGTGTTTACTTTTGCATGCAAAGCACAGAAAAAAAATAAAAATAAACCTCACTGATCTGTGGCATGCAGTACAAAAACATAAACATACATACAAGAATGAAAAAATCTATAAAAAATGGAGGTTTTAGAGCTTGTGCAGCTCAAGGAAAGCCAAAAGTAAAAGCAGCTCTACTCTTCGCTCCGCAACTCTTTTTCACAGTTTGAGAGCTCAGTGTGGATGCACAGTGGGGGGACAGAAGCATGAGAAGGAGTCGGTGGGAAAAAAAAAACCCTCTATATAAATAAATAAGGGAAGGATGCCACTGTTGCTATACAGAGCGAGAGGCTTAGTGGTCTCCTGAAATCCTATTGGCCGGTCTGTTGCCATGTGCTCAGGAGTCAGCAGAGATGCCGCTAACAAATCAAGGAAATGTTCTAATATTAGACTGTATGTATCTAGGCAGCGGGAGCCCCTGACCTCTCAACTCAGCCAGTGTTACATTCCACTTCACAGATCAGCATAATGAAAGAAGTGGTGTGGAAGTAACCGGTTAAAAAAGATGTTACAGCATCGTAGACGAAACAGCAGACACATACCCCCCCTCCCCCACCACCACCAGCCCGACTCCCTCCGTCATATCCCAGTCAGTGCAGTTACAAACGCACGGGGATGGAGAAAACGGATTCATCTTCAGTCCATATTGCTGATATGCTGAGATTTGCAGCAGAAAAACAGGTGCATGTTGTGATTGCACTGTGTTTTTTTCTCTAGGCATTTTGTATAACATACATTTTGTGGAATATCTCTTGTTCTTAGTTTAATTCCTTCTCTGTTTCTCGTGATCGTATCCTGACAAGATTCTGCTGTAATAAATTAGGTCCATGGATTAAAAATTAAACAAATTGTGAGCAGACATAAAAGGCATTTATTTTTAAAGCATGCAGCCTACAATTCCTCTGCGGGTGGACGCTATTTTGACCTATACCCTGTGTTTGTTATATATTTTATGAATAATATTCCGTCATACATTATCATCTTCTTAATTATCAAGCACTCTTATACTGATTACATATATTCTACCTCTTTTAAGGCCATGGCTTCTAGTGGTTCCAACACATTCAGCTATTATCTATAGATGAATATAAATAATAGAGATAAATTTAAAAAAAAATGCATGTTGAGAAATTTGATTTCTTAGCCAAATGGCTTACATAAGATCCCCAAAAGTGATATTATGGAGTACAGTTAATATGTGCAGCTGTAAAGGGGGGAGCATTGTTATCATTGCCATAACTTCTTTCATAAAATGCATGTTCCAAAATTCATCAAGGTCTACTCATAATCCTTGTCTGTTTAGAAAAATATACTGAAATCACATTAATGTCCAATGCTCTATCCTCATTTCTAATCTAATCTGGATCTTGACCATTTAGTGTTTGCAGCAAAAAAAATGTAGTATACCATCTTAGTTAAGATTTACTTAAAAAAAGATTATTATTTACATCTACATTTCAAACAGATTGTGTCTTTGGTAATCTCATAATTACTCATATTGTTTACAGAGGATTTGGTTACATTATCTCTCTGCAGTCCATGGTCTTCAACAACTGTTAGGAAAATGTTCCCAGTACGGCAGTGACTAAAGAATCACATTTAATGACATGATAATTAGATGCAAATAGGTTGGAAACATTGCGTTTCCCCAGTTCTACTTAACAAGCGTGTAATTATGTGTGTCTTTCAGTTGATTAAAACGATGCCATGTTGTGCACCACAATTTTATAGTAGCAGTTTTACATGCATCAACACCATAAATGTACTTGCATGTCAGGCGAGGATTTATACATTAAAGATATTGCTTACTGAAGCACGTTAGCCATTCACACTTCCAAATTCACTTCATATTAAGTTCAAAGTTAATTCGCATTTCTGTGTTTCCCACAGTAAGAGTGTGATGGGCAGATCTCGGACCCTTTAGGGAGGAAGAAAACGAGGGACTATGAGAACTATGAAGTGCAACACTTTTGTTGCCCTAGCAGTGGTGGAATGTAAATGTTTAGGCTACTCAAGTATTGTACTTAAATAAAAGTAAAAGTACCTACCTAAAATTAGCTCCCCCGTTACCAGCTGCAACATTTAAGTGATGAACACATAAATCCATCAATAATTATAAATATATTATATTATTCTTATAAGAACCAAGTCTACTTTTATTTCAGCCACTGTGCTCTAGTTAATCATTTAATCATAAGAACATTGGTTGTTTAGATATGAATGGTGATGACACAGCATGGTAATGGAATGGTAAACGTAACAGGGTCTGTGTATGAAGAAGGGTCGGGGGTGGGTTGCTGACACAGCTGCAGCCCCCCCCCCCCCCCCCCCCCCACAGTCCCGCCAGGAGCCGGGAATCCCCCTGCAGGGAGTTAAGGCACAGCAAGCACTGAGTTCTCAGCCCCGGGAACTGGCGTAGTTCAGGCGAGGGGTGCTGGACAGCTGGAGTCGTGAGGCATTTTTCATGCATTGCCCTTTAGAGAAAAACAAGCCGGGCAAGAGTCTTCCAGCCCATCAGTTGAAGTGTCAAAATATTTTCCTATTATTATTAAACTGTGGCAGGACAAATTAGATTGTGGCGGGCTGCCACAGTCTCTGTAATTCATGGGAAACCCCAAAGTCAGCATCAGTTGACCCTGACCCCAGGACAGAGTCTAGCCTGGGACTCCCCACAACAGTCTCGGAGATGAAGCAGGAACAGTTAATGTTTTGTTTTCCTGTTGCATATTAACGTTTGAAAATAAAATCCAACCTCCTTCTACATTATTTTGAAGGACTTTTATCACCACATTAGTCAGCCTATACAACAGTTTTGGAACAAGCTACTTAAATTAAAATATAAATCCAAACTGAGATTAAACATTGCTTGAGCAAACTATTTGATGATTGATTGACACTCTTGCCAAAAATGGCACCATTTAGATGAACATTAACATTAATGTGGATTTAGGTCTGTAGCCAAACAGCGCTGCTGTGTGGCATAATGAACACAAATAGACAATTAAATTCTTCACATTTATCACATTTATTTCTATTGTATGACACTAAAACGAATGACTGAAACAGGCTTACCCACATGTGACATTCAAACAAGGTTAACGTATACAAAATATCTGATGAAAGGGTCACCACTAACGCCATTAAAAGACAATAATTCACTGAAAGTAAAACTGAAAGTGATGCAGAAATCAACAGATGTAAGTTAAGTTGTTAAAATGCCTGTTAGGTAAAAACAATTCACTTCCTCATTGTGAGGTCAAGGAACTCCTTCCTGCACATGGGATCCTCTTGAAATCTTCCCAGCATGACACTTGTGACAGTGCTGGCGTTCATCTTCTGCACACCTCTCATCACCATGCACATGTGGCTGAAATGAACAAAGGAAGATTTTTTACATTACCGTAACAATGATTTGCACAGAATCCATTATCTATTATGGACGGAAGAAAAGCTGAACACTCACACAGCCTCAATCACCACCGCTACTCCAGCAGGCTCCAATGCCTCGGAGATGGCTGAAGCAATCTGTTTGGTGAGACGCTCCTGAACTGTGGAGAAAGTAAAATATTAGATGTCACACACAAATGCAAAAAGATTTTTGTATAACTGTGTTATAGCAGTTATTAGTCATTTTTACCTTGAAGCCTCCTGCTGAAGATCTCAACAATTCTGGAGAACAGAAAATGAGAGAGATGTTAGTGTGTGAGTGAAAATGTGAGTGTGAGTGTGAGTGTGAGTAAGAGTGAGTCACCTACCTAGCGAGCTTACTGAGGCCAACCACTTTCTTGTTTGGGAGATATGCGATGTGAGCCTGCAATGTTAATTAAAGTGTTTATTGTAAGATATACAATATATATTAAATCAAATATTGACTGTAATACATGTCAGATCAGAACACATAGTAATTACACATGGACCAATATATTCAAACATTTAATATTAATGCATCATTTGGGGACCCTGAATAGTTACCTTGCCAAAGAAGGGCACCAGGTGATGTTCACAGAGAGAAAACAGCTCGATGTCCTTGACAATCACTATCTCCTCATGGTTTTCATCAAATATCGCATCATTCAGGATTTCTGTGGGTTAAATGTTAGCTTTACATACTGTGTTCACACTGGAGCACGGGGAGTAATCAAAATCCAAAGTAAGTCGATCAAAAGCCAACAAATGATGGCGCTACAGGGCAGACATAGTTCAAATCAAAATGTCATTATTGTTCTTTTAAAAAACTAACATGGAAATTCTTTACATGTGAATGTATATAGATTGAATCAAGTTAGCAATACTTAAAGTTGTTTTTAATATAATATGAAGGCGAGACGGATCCTCACCTTGAGTAGTTTCTTTGTAACCTTTGGTAAGGAACTGCATGGCTTTGGCGGCACGTAGTGGTGTTCGTAGAAGTCCCTCCCGGTCAACGTCCTCTCCCAGCACACTCAATATGGTGGAATAAGCCTTCTCTATGCTAGGCAGCCTCTCTGCATTTGCAGCATCCTTGTCTTCTTTGCAGTCATTCTCTTCCCTGCACAACTCATTATGTTTGCAAATTTTCAGATACCTGTCAACTTCTCCAACCATCTCGGAAGCATTTTGATATTCCATTCTTGCTCTTAGGTCTGCTGTCAGTGGACGATACTGAGGGATACAGTGGAATAGGCTCAGTGATGCACCGTTTGTTCTTTGGTCTCAGATAGGACGGCCCCTGGTTTTTATCCCCTGATATGGGGCCCTCAGGCTACAGCATCACTGAAGCCTCAAGACACTCATGCAGCAAGTGATGACATGTGGAAAGAAAGAGATTTGTGCTCTTGGATAGGCTAGAATTCTCTTCACTGACAAGGTAATCACCACGCAAATCAATTCCAAATTCTCTTCCATTAAATGCCTTGGAACAGCATTTGACTGATCCTGTGATTCAAGTTCAAATACCTCCCGTGCTCTGATTCGAGTAACAGAACGCTAGTCTTGAGTTCTTGGAACAACCACCACTCACACGCAAGCCTTGACATGCTTTTTAAGGCCATTGTCTATGATCAGCCTTGAAATTGGATGATATTCAGAAGATGGCTAACATATAGCCCTGGACTATCTTGCATTTAGCATTGTACAAATGTGTGGGCAATTTGCAGAAAGGTCTAATTATAAGATATAATAGGATTATTTATTAGCATGGAATGAATGGAAAACACCCAAAAAACGGGTTACTAGCTACACTCATAAATTGGCCAGGCAGATATTAAAGATATATCACAGATATCAGTGTTTATGTTGGTGGTAAGTGAAAAGAAAATGGAAAAAAATGTGTTGGTCATAAGATTACATCAGATGCAGAGACTCCATTACATAGACAACTAGTTAGTTACTTTGCTCAGAAATGATACCTTTGCAATTCCGATGTATCTGAGAATTTGGAATCCATTCTGTGAGGTAGTGTGTGTATTTAAGAAAGATGTCAGCGAGTTTTTTGTCAGATATTTGCAGGAAAAAAGACACCAACACCACAAACATGGCATCCAGATGAAGTTGAGTGACTTGAATTAGCTGAGGTGACACCTTGCAGACTGACATTCATAGCAGCCACTCTCTTAATTATGCATCATTTAAATGAGTGAATTATCTAAACAGGGCGGCTTTACATTATTCTATGCAAGGATCCTGGGATAGAGGGTTCTGTATCGATTGTAAAGCCCTCTAAGGCAAATTTGTCATTTTGGGCTATATAAATAAATACTATTTTGAATTGTTCAGCCCTCTGTGTCAGACAGAAACACCTTTTCAGAAGGGGTGTAACGATTAGTTTTTAAAACAATACGTATCATTTCTATGGTTCCGATATGATTCAAGGAAGATATTTGACTTTCTAGAACGATATAATTCAATGAATTTAAATCGATACAGTAACTTTTTTTTTGCCAAAAATTCAACCAGTGTTACTGTGAAAAAAAAATCCTGAAGAATGGATACTGGACAGTGCAGGTGAGGATTCCTAGTATTTAAGTATTTCTTGGGAATCAGCAGGGGTAAAATAATTATGGATATAAAACAAGTAAACAGCGATTAATCGCAAATAAATTCACTTTTTATTTGAAAATAACATGCTCATTTTATATCAATATTTGTCCCCAGTTTAGGACAACTTATCAAGCACCTATCGATGTAGTTGGATCAGAGGAATAAAAATCAATACATCGATATAGTAGATGAATCGTTATACCCCTACTTTTCAGTGTAACAGATTCCACTTTTCCCAGATATGGATACTGTTTCACGATGAGCCATTTAGGGTTTGTTATTTTCCCCAGTTGTTCCTTGCAGATTTGCTTACCTGGCAGCAGACATAAATCACCGGGGCCGGTATTTGATCGTATTTCTGTGAGTGGGCCCATTTAAAAATAGCAGTGTACACGCTGATTGTACAATTCTCAGCACTCCCTATAGCATGCACGTCTGTAAACAAAACAGTGGAGGTCATTGACAGTTAATAGGCCTATAGCTATTTTAAGCAGTTCAGTGGAATTTTCTTGGGCGCTGCATGATGTGGATATGGTTTCAGACAAGCAGAGCGACACAAGTATACATGACATAAACATTGGGGGTTACTATCACTAGGGTCTGGGGGGATCCTGGCTCAGCTTTCTTTCTTTTTTTTTCCATGAAGAAGCTCTATTTTGATTCATTTCATGCACTCTGTAACTACATGCAAAGTAGGCTAATAGCTTTGTCATTGAGATTTTAAAATGTGTAATAGCTGAATGAATAATCAGGCCCTGAAATTTCAAATTGGTGCAGCTCTACAAATTACAATTTCGAGTCCTGGGATCACCCTCTATGCCACACTTAAGCATTTTAATCAACACAAGATTGAACTTCACCCAGCTGACTGTCTTGTGCTTCAGAAGCTGCTATGGTAAATGGACTTGCATATAGAGTTTCTAGACTTCTGAGCACTCAAAGCGCTTTACACTACATTCAATTCAATTTTGTCATATCACAACAAAAGTTATCTCAGGACACTTTACACAGTGTTACAGTGCGACAGTGGCGAGAAAAACCTGCCTTAACACTTTTTAGGCAGAAAACTCGAGCAAAGATACATTCACCCATTCACGTTTATACACTGAAACCATTCAAGGTGTCGACCTGTCCATCAGGATGTAATCCACAAATACTCATTCACAAATGATGAAGGAACTGAAATATATCAAGATAAACA